>JAPQVY010000111.1:38472054-39699551 GCA_028535165.1 Quercus tomentella
AACAACATGAAATGATAAAGGTTCTTTTCACCTATTCTATCCATATCCCTTTAAACCCCTTCATTGCTTTAGGCCTTCATTGAATTACATTGCAGTATGGGTGACATTAAGCTAGATCTATTTGGGTTCCTCAAACCACTGTCCTTGCAGTAGATCAAATTAATATGGGAGCAAGATGATCTACTATAAAGCCATGGTATTAGTATAACTGAAGTCAACATAGTTTATGATCTACCTTTACAATCATCTATGTGTGTGTGTGTGCACACTTGTGCTTGTTCCTGTTGTTCACTGGCTGACAGCTCCATTTGCTATACATTAGGGGGTGTTTGTCAGATTTAAACATTTGGTCAAATTGGTTCTTTTTTTATTTTTAAAGTTGTGGAGAAGATCCAAACTGGTTTTAAATCAATAAAAACCTGATCAAAGTATTTGTGCTCCATATTCAGTTTGCTGAACTATATGTTAATTGAATTTTAGGTTTTCATGGAAACATGTGCAAACTGATTTTGAAGCAAAGCAGCAAACTAGAACCAATTCCATATTTTACAGAACTTACCAAACCCAAAATATTAAAAAACCAGTAATTTTGTTCATGGCTGCCCTGGTTTTTTAGTTTGACAATTGCTCCCACATGTTTTACCGAATCAGAAGGACAGGTTAGAGTCACGTTCTTTGTCAGACTTACTGTAGCACACACTTCCTCCCCCTCAAGAAAGGGTGGACAGTAAGGTCATGGGTTCAAAACCAATTGGGTGTGTAAACTTACTAATAAAACAAAATTAGGCCTGTTGTAAAGTATTTAATTTGATCTGTGCCTAAATGAAAATTTCAGATCGTGCGTAATATGTCCCGTGCTGTAGATGTTGATGCGAGGTTAGCAAGATTGGAGGAAAGATCAAGACATGTCCAGATCAATGATGAGAGCCTTTGTGATTCCTGTCATGCCCGACTTGGAACTAAACTGTTTGCAATGTACCCAGATGACACCATCGTCTGTTACAAGGTTGGTGATATTGACCTTGTATATTTCAATGAGGATGAATTTCTGGAATAGTATGGGGCATTGAATTTCAGGATTTCACTGCAGAAATTCTTTATTTCCCAGAACATTTGGTTGCTGATGCGGCACAGGGAAAGGAATGCACTTCATCCCTTTAGATCCTAGTAGTTACTACTTACTAGTTGTAGGGATCAAATATTTTCCCCATCCGTTGCCTTCATGGCTTTTGATCAAAGTATTCTTTACATACATCATACATGGACAACTGGGTAAACCAGAAAAAAAACAGAAAAGATAAGAAATAAGTAAACCAGTTCATACTTCATTAATCTAGAATTTCATAGAAGTTGTGACCATCCAGTACAAGTCTTCTAACATTCAAGGGTTAAGTGTGTGCATCCTTGTTTGATTGATGATAAGAACTACATCCTTTCTTGTGCAGTGTTTTCGTCGTCAGGGTGAGTCGACTTCTGTCACAGGTCGCAACTTCAAGCAAGATATTCTAATAAAACCAGGTTGGCTTGTGACCCGATGATCTAGAGAAAGATGATGTAGCTGTGGATGTTCAAGACTTTAATGCTCTACAGCTCGGGGTTCGAAATAATACCTCCAGATTTTGACAAATTAGAGTCTGTAGTAGTTCTGGAAGCGTGTTAATGAAGTTCAGTGGAGGTCAAGATCCTTACATGCTCATGTTAGAGGCATAAATCCAAGTATCATCTTTGTAGAGTATAACTATAGAATCTACATACGGCACAACATCATATGATTGGTCACTGAATATGTATGCATTGCTTCCACATTGTAAATGCCTCAATTTTTTTGCTAATGATTATGCGTTGCTGGGATGTTGTGTATATTTGAGTTCCGCAGCTTGATCTCTCTTTAACACGACCAAAACTACCTCCAACTAGCTCTCCAAGGATCATAATCCGTTAACAGTTTAACTACAAACTTGGTTGAAGCCTTAGGCTTCTAGCTACAATAGGAAGATGAGTCCTAATCATGTGTGGTTAAGTATGTTATGTACGTTGCACATGACAAGATACACATGTCATCTTTCTATTGTGGGTTGTAGCTTAAGGATTCAACTTAAGTTCCTTCTCAAAAAAGAAAAAAAAAAAAAAAAGAAGGATCCATCCAAGTTTGGAGCCACACTTTGTTCTTGTGATTATTAGAACCACATGGAAATTCCATGAACTCATATCCAAGTGCAGTTGTGATGGAACCTATAGTTCTCTATTAAGGGAATGCACAATTGGTGATGGTGCTGTAACTACATATTACATACACGATACAAGTAAACTATGAGAATACTAAAGATTTGAAGGTTGGTGTGGGTTATTGGTTTTTTGGGTTTTGCTAGGTCCTTGCGGTTGTGTTCTTATCTTTTTTGTGTTTTACTTTATGATAAGAATGATGTGTAAATCTAGATTTATGATTTGTGATTTGTCATTAGGTGTGCAAATTTGAATTTATGATGTGTATTTTTTGACTTTGGAGTTTGGATGTGCAAATCTATTAAAGTGTCAGATCTAGGGACTCGTATGATGTTCGACTGTCCACTTCAATGTGAGGTGTAGACGATTTTAGCTAATCAATCAATTAGTAGTGTGTGGGAGAGTTCGCCAACTAAGAGGTGAGGTTCGAGTCGAGTAGTGAGTTGATCCCAACCTTAGCCCGATCAACGCATGACCACTTTTAGCACATAAGCAATCTAAAGGAAATCTTAAAAACCAATCAATCCATGCCATGTTTCAACAGTAAAAGACTGTAAAAGTAATAAATTTTTAAGGGTAAATTACAACTTACTTATCTGTGGTTTGACCGAAATTTAAGTTGCCTACCTGTGGTTCAAAAATTGGTATTTTGTCCATCTGAGGTTCACTCTATTAGGCTTCTGTTAGCCACCTCTGTACTTCCACCATTAAAAACAGAAAAAACATAAATATCAAGATCTAAAAGTATATTTCTTAAAATTGTGAAGGTTTGGCTTAAGAACATTCTTCCCCTTCATAAGAACATTCTCAAGCCTATCAATCCAAACAAAATTATCAAGGGGATATTCTTCCTCCATTTAATCAATCCATTTAATCAATGAATGTTTGAATTTTTGCATGTCTTGACTCATGGATGTTGTGCAAATCACAGATGTTAGCCTCTTACAAAGTAATTTTTAGGCATATTTTGATATGATAAACTTATTCTGGACTAGACAAAACCAAATTATTATATTCTGGGAGAGAGGCCATGGGGAGATTAAGGCTTTGGACAACTGGTTCGTCTCCAACTCCACTATTGTGCTTGAATGGGGTTCATTCTGGGTATTACCAAGAGTTGATGAAGATGAGATAGAAGATGGAGATGCAATGATTTTTAATTTAATCAAAAATTTAATTTTACTTTAAATTTTTTATGAAATAATGAATTTTTAAATTTTGGATATAGAAGTCAGATATGTACTTATTTTTAATTTGCTGGTGTGATATACTCCATGTAGGACGCTGCTTTGTATATTGTATTCCTTTAGCATTTTCCGTACTTCCAAGAGGATCTCTATGTTTATCTTGTTGGGAATTACGAACAAGTGTTCAACTGCTAGGAGGAAGTTAAATCTCGGCCACACTAAGACATCTATTACGGCCAAATTGGCCATTTACCACTTTTCACGGAAATTATTAGCAACACATCACTGTTTACAAAACAAGTAGCAATATACCACTTTTTTGAAACTCGAGTTTGCAGTGTAAATCGAGTTTTAAACACTCGAGTTTCATAAAAAAAACTTGTGCTGACATGGATTTTTTGATTGAAGAAATGCCACATGGAACTCGAGCTTGGTAAACTCGAGTTCCATGCAACACAATACTCGAGCTTACCAAGCTCGAGTTCTTTGTAAATACTAAACTCGAGCGTAATGCTCTTTTTTTCTTTTCTTCTATGGTACTTGAGCTTACCAAGCTCGTGTTCCTTGTAATATGGAACTCGAGTTTGCTAAGCTCAAGTTCCTTATACTTTTTTTTTTTTTTTTTTTGATAATCCACAAATAAACATAAACATAAAAATAAGTAATTTTTTTCATTTGAACGCACAAACATATGTTTTTATTTATTTAAATAGAAGCATTGTAAAATATAGAAATTTTAATTTCAACATATTAATTTTTAAATACTGATTTGTTTTGAGGTGTAAAAAATTCAAATTTGTATTTAATGAAAATACATATCAGTTTTGAAGTGTAAAAAAAATTCAGATTTGTATTTAATGAAAATACAGATCAATTTTGAAGTGTAAAAAAAAATCAGATTTGTATTTAATGAAAATACAGATCAGTTTTAAAGTGTAAAAAAATTCAGATCTATATTTAATGAAAATACAGATCTGTTTTTAGTTTTAAAAAAAAGATTCATTAATGAGCAGATTTTTGAAAATCAAAAGAAAAATCATAACAACAAGAGAATTATTTAAAGACATATTTTAACTAAGTTTATCCAACTCATATCAATAACATCAGAAATTGAAATAAAAAACATCCTAAATTTAATCATGCACCATCAAATAGAACTAATAGAAAAGATCACAGAAAAAGGAAAAGAAAAAACTACCTCTTGCATGGATGTGCTCTTCTTAGTGAAGGAATATTTTAGGGTTCAAAGAAATTTATTCAATTCTCTTTGAAACCTAAAATATCTTGCTTACAAAAAGAAATTCCTAAAGCTGGAGCCTCCAGAACTTCTTTAATGTAAGAGAGAAAATAAAAGAAAAGAAGAGTCAGAAAGAGGGGAAATCAAAAACCGTGAAAAGGTGTGCTAAATTCTGGGATCTAGCCTCTATTTATAGATATATAAAAAAAAAAAAAACTTTCACATTCCTCTTAGAAACACTGCAAGTCAAGAACTTACATATCCAGACACGGTAAGATGTAAGTTCATCTTTATATCCGAGTGGTCCACTCTTTTCTGCAATACTTATCAACCATTGACCATATAGTAATTTGGAACAAGATTGATAAAGTAACAATATGTAGCTTAAACTTCTTTCGGTGTGCCCATGGCTAAAAATGGAGTGAGATTTTTCTTTTACGTGTTGTTCTAATTTCTCATTGTAACCCCCAATATTTTAGCCAATTTGACCATAACGCTTTCGAGAAGTTAGAAATTGATGAGTGTGTTAAAAATGAATGAACAAGGGCTATGAGTGGCCTAAAAATTAATATTTTTAAATTAAAATTTCTATATTTTATAATGCTTCTATTTAAATAAATAAGAACATATGTTTGTGTGTTCAAATGAAAAAAAAATTACTTATTTTTATGTTTATGTTTATTTGTTGATTATCAACAAAAAAAAAAAAAAAGTACAAGGAACTCGAGCATAGCAAACTCGAGTTCCATATTACAAGGAACTCGAGCTTGGTAAGCTCAAGTATCATAGAAGGAAAAAAAAAAGAGCATTATGCTCAAGTTTTGTATTTACAAAGAACTCAAGCTTGGTAAGCTCGAGTATTGTGTTGCATGGAACTCGAGTTTACCAAGCTCAAGTTCCATGTGGCATTTAAAAAAAAAAAAATCCCTGTCAGCATAAGTTTTTTTATGAAACTCGAGTGTTTAAAACTCGATTTACATAGCAAACTCGAGTTTCAAAAAAGTGGTATATTGCTACTTATTTTGTAAATAGTGGTATGTTGCTAATAATTTCCGCAAAAAGTGGTAAATGGCCAATTTGGCCCATCTTATTACAGCTAAACCAGAACTATCAATCAAATTGGAGGGAAAAAAAGAAAGAAGAAGCAATGCCAGATACACAACTTTAACAATTGTTGAGTTGTCAAGTTTTATTGATTCTCATATCAGAATATCCCTTTGAGAGTTTTGTTTGGATTAATAGGCATAAGAATGTTCTTATAAAGATGAAGAATGTTCTTAAGCTAAACCCTCACCATTTAAAAAAAATGCTTTTAGATCTTAATTTTTATGTTTTTGTTATGTTTTTTGTGTTTTTAACTATGGAAGTACAGAGGTGGCTAACAGAAATAACATAATCCTAATGAAGTGAACCTCAGGTCAGCAAAGTGCCAACTTTTAAATCACAGATAGACAACTTAAATTTTGGCTAAACCATAGGTGGGTAAGTTGTAATTTGCCCAAAATAAATAAAAGGAAAATAAATCTTCAAAACGCTGATTTTGAGGAAGAAAAGAAATAAAATAAATAAAACACGCATTATAGTACTACTCATAATAGCAACAAAGAGTCAAGTCTTTGATAGATGGGCAATGATTGAGTTTAGTATTTTTGTGTACAGGATCCAATTAAGATATAGACATGTGACTTGGGTCAGGTCTAGTGCATTCAGTGCATTGGACCCAAGCCTTACCCCAAGTTTTTAACAAGTGTCCGCATTCCATCGAATTCAACACAGAGGAGCACTAGACCTAAGGCAGTTGCTTGACAGTTTGACCACACCAAAAAAATACATTTGTTGTCACACCATTATGAGCTTCCTATTAACTATTATACTATTTTAAAAAAAAAAAAAAAAAAAAACTGTCTTCACCTTGAAAAATTGAAGCTATTTTTGTTTTGGTTTTTACATTAATTTTTTTTTTTTGAGCTTCCATCTTTGATTATGTTTTTATTTTGGCCCTTTATGTTTCAAAATTTTCATTTAGACTCTTCATTCTAGCTTTTATAAAAATTGAACATTTTGGAATATAACGGACCAATCAGAAAACCAAATTAAATATGAAGGATCAAAATAAAAATTTTGAAATATAAAAGTCAAAAATGAAAACAAATCAAATATAAATTGTCAAAATGAAAATTTTGAAACGTAAATGATAAAAATGAAATTAACCTCAATTTTAAGGGCCAAAATATCTTAAGTTTAAGAGTCTTAATTATTATTTTTTTTTTTTGAGAAACGGGTCTTAATTATTAAACCAACAAAAATATTAAAAAGAAAAAAAAATACACCATTGTGAATTCTTCATTTTTATTTAATCATTGATAGATTCAACCAATTCGTGTATTGATTTGAGATTTTGTAGTTTCAAAAGATCTATGGTGAGACTTACTACACCCTACATATTCATTTCATTTCTCTCTTCTCCTTTGTGTGTAAATTATTTGTATGCAACTACTTATATTTTAAGTGCCCAAATTCCCTACAAGAACCAAGAACTTGCAACAAGGATATGGTTAAATGGGAAACCCCTTCCTGCATCTATCTCCTTCTCCACACTATACTATAAATAAATTAATGCTATAGGCATCATTAGACTAATTATGACTATTTTACGGTTGTAAGTAAAATAATGTATTTTAATTGATTTAAAGAAATTTTAAAAATCTGGAGCTATAGGTTAAAAATAAAAAATAAAAAATAAAAAATATTAGAGGAAAAAAGAAAAAGAAAAAGAAAAAAACTCACCTGCTCTTTCCAATTCCGCTTTAATCTCAATATTCCTTTCTTTATTTGTTTGCTTAACTTGTTCTCCAACTTCCTTTTCTTTTAGCTTTCAATCAAGACTTGCATACAACTTGTTTGTTAATTCTCCTTTCCTTTCTGTTTGCTTTACTCCACTTCAGTTTCTCTTAGTAATTGAGTCCGTTTGGGGTAGAGTCTCTAGGTCTTAGAGGCACAAAAGATGTTGAAACAGAGAGAGAGAGGACCTAGCTAGGAGGTTTTCTAGGATTATAGGGGAACCTAGACAATGATGATTTGTTTTTTTTTTTTAGGATTATTAATTTTGGACTTTTTCAGATTTTGTACTCAATTGGCAAAAAAAAAAAAAAAAAAAAATCAAATTGAACACATGACACAAAATTAAGCTCTAATTTGAAATCTAATTGGATTTTCTCTCAATTTTGGTTTTAAATATATATTAACTTGTAACCTATGCATACACATGAATGCATTTAAAAACAAACACATTTTTTATTATCATAAAAATGTATATATTTAATTGAATTATTAGAAAAAATAAACATAATTAGATACATGTTAAAAATCTTGTTTGAGTTTAATACTACTTATAATCATTTTTATTCTAATTTTTAATAAGATAAAATGTGTGATGCTTTTTGTTGTATGGTGATTTTTGTTGATTAAATATATGATTGATTTTTAAAAAATATTTCTTGTAGTTCATTAATATTGGATTCTTAGTATTTTGTACTCATTAACTCATTTTGTACAAAGATTAAAAAATTTAAATGGACACATAGCACAAAATTAGCCCATAATTAAAATCTAATTTGGAAAAGTTTACTATATTTTTAGCTCGGAGAGAAAAACTCATATCTCGTAAATCTATGCCCCATGTTCTCGCTAATGCCAACACATGCATAAAATTAGGTATGATCCCTATATAAAGGATTGGAAACAAGAAAGGTACACATCAAACAATGAATAAGTGGGTCATTCCAGTAAATGGGTGTTTCCTATGTTAAGACTCATGGAAAATTATTAGGTACTCCTGGAGTATCATAAATGCGTACTTCCCCCTCTCACATGAATGGTGAGTCCCACCATGAATTTAATTAGTGGGACCCACTATTTATGTGAGAGGAGGGAGTACACATTTATGGTACCCCAAGACTCATTATAAGAAATAAGAATTATTAAATGAAATTTACAAGAGTATAATATGGGTCATCATTATTTAATTGTGGTTGATTTAGATGGTGATGTGAAAATGAAATGACACAAGAGATATGGTTTACTAGTCTGATAAAAAGTATATAATATAAATATAAAAATTTCTAACCACATTCTTTTATATAACATATAAATATAATAAGAATAAACTATTAGTCTAATAAATACATAATATATCATATAAAAATTTAATTGATATTTGATTGATTATTTGATTATATATATTTTTTATGCATTCCTTGATTGCTTGTCTAATTTTTAGCAATCTTGAACCTATTAGTAAAATTTTTATCTTAATTATTATATTTATTAGGTTGTAATTTAATTTGAAATTTTAGATATACCAGTAAGTTAAAAACTACTCCTATTAAGTCATGAAGTACTTAAACTATAAAGTATATTGATTTAAGTTTATACTACTATTTTAGATTATTATACGTAATATATATAGGAAAAATTATTTCTCATTTTTTTTGGCCCCTCAAGAATCAACCCACATCATCAAAAATAAAATATTATGCATATTCAACCATGAAAAATATATACAATTTAGTTTTATATCTGCACGTACAATCTCTTTCAAATTGTGTGATGGCGGATTTCTTCATGTGAATGAAATTTCTTCCACTTGATTGTGTGAGGGAGTTGTGCGTGTGGAACTATGTACAAGATTGTGTTGACGATGATGATTGTAAAGATTGATGTTTTTAGATTTTGATAAATATAAACTGGTTTTTGAGATTTACTGAAATTGAATTTGGTGAAATACATATTGGACCCAAAGTTATTTCCTTTATTTATGGGACTCAAAGTTAAAATTTTAGCATTTTGAAATTTAGTATTAATGTACTGTTTTGCCCCACCTAAAGGATTGTTTGGGTTTTTTTAATTATTTTTCTGTGTTTGTGTTTGGATATTTTTATCTTCTTCTTCTTCTTTTTTTTTCTTTTTTTTTTTTTTTTTTTTGATTTGGCACACTATTTTTAGTTATAAGAAGAATGTTGGAAATATACAAGAAAATAATACTCTATGACTTTCCATTTTTGTGGTTCATACTATTTGTTCATGGATTGAATATTTGCCTAAGAAAGATACAAATTTTTATTTACCATGCTTTCTCTTTAATAAGTCATTTGGAATTCATAGTTATAAACTGTTGACAAATTGGAAGAAAGTTAGAAATGTAAAAATTAAAAATTGATTTTTTTTTTTTTTTTTTTTTTTTTTTTTTTTTCTGAATCATATGAAAAATTGTTCTTTCTTCATAAAGTTACTGAGAATCATGTGAAAACATGATGTCATTCATCTTGTTTCCTCCACTAAAGAGTTCAACAAAAAAAATTCAAAGAAGATGAATGAGATACTTACTTGCCACTATGAATAATTTTTTAGAGGCATATAACATAGAACTAGTTAGGGCAGCATCTGCAAGGCACGTGCTTGCCATGGAAAAAGAGTAATAATTAAGATCACTTTTAGATTTCATTTGTATCACAAAATAAAAATATAAATCATTTGATTTTTAAAGTACATAGAGATTTACATTAATCAAAAGAGACATTAATTTTAAGAATTTTGATAATTATGTCGTAAAAAGTTAATCTCATTTGTATAAGAATTTTGATCAACCACAAAGTTAGGATAGCTATTTAACATATAAATATCTATTTTACTATAACAGTTTTTTAGTACTTACTTGCTAAAGACAATATATCCACTTACTAAAAATTTCTAAGAATGATAACAAATATCATCATTTTCTAACAATAAACAACTGAGTTTTGTTAAGAAAAAAATAATAATAATAACAAAAGGCATGTGTCATCGAATTTTTCATTAGATAAATTATAAATTTTGAAAATTTAAATCTAGAAAATCAACATTCTTTTGATAACAAATAAAACACCTTATATCATCATTCCAACTTTCCAAGAATTTTTACCACCTAAAACTCAGAATACATGAAGAAAATTTTCGGGATGTTAAAATTTAGCAGGAGTAATTTAAACATTACACAATAAAATATTTTAAGAATCATATGACATATTTGCTATTTTCCAAAATATTAAGGGAAAAATTGCTTGATTTTAAAGTTTAAGGAGGAATTGTAAACTACCCCAAATATAAAGGATGAATAGTGTTTTTTTCCTAAGTTTTTGTGCTTATTTTTGTTTTTGTGTGTAAAATTATGTGTTTTTACTTAAAATAGTGCAAAAAGAAAAAAAATACAAAAAGTCAACCCAATAAAATTGTATGTGAAATAGTGAATTTGGCTCAACAAAGCTGATTAAACCAACAAAAAATTTCTAAAAACACAACAAAATAACATAACATTTTCATAATACCTTTATAATTTTGTTATATTTTATTTTGAATTGTAAAGAATTGATAGCTCAGCAGTTTTGAAAATATTGTGACAACAACAAGATGTTATAACATTTTCACACAAAAATGCTATGTCCATGACATTTTCACAACAAATTATAAGTAATAGGTTGCTACAGGTTGTTATTGGTGGGCAAAAAAGTAGTTTAATTGGTAAGTTTAAATTAGAACCAGTAACAATTTACCACCTATGATTTGTTATGAAAGTGTTGTGAAAAATATTGTGGATGTAGCATTTCTTTTTTCACAATACCTTTATTTTTAGTTGTGGTTGGTTCCAGTATGATGTTTTATTATTTTATTTTGACCTATAATGAATTAACACCTCAACAATTGTGAAAATATTGTGCCAATTTGTTGTGTTAATATTTTATTATAATGTGAAACAGTGTGAATTGGACAAATAAAAAATAATATAGCAAATCTACTGCAGTTTTACGCATTCACAAAAAAAAAAAAGCAGCCAACGAAATAGTGAAAATTGAACAAACCACACTACTGTAGCAAGGTGACTGTATCTTTTCCCATTCACCTTTTTTATATATAGAAATATATATTGTACTTATAGTGTAAATTTATATTGTAAACACATAAAAATTGGCAAATATTGTACACATTTGAAAAATTTGTACAATATTTATTATTTTTTGCAAATGTATATAATTGTAGGGTCTCGTTTTTCAGCCCTTGTACCACCTGGTAGCGGGACCTTGGACTGGCGGGCCCAATATAATGAATTTGTAGAGAGTGGGTTGAAAAGCTAGGCCTTGGTGGATTTAATGGACGGATAATCGTTAATCATGGTGTTCATAGCGATCGCACAGAGGCGAACTGAGCTTATCCAAGAAGATTTTCTCCTCGGCACAGTTTGGGTGGCCCCTATTCTTGGGCCTCGAGAGAGAGTCCCCTCTCCCGGATTGCTTCTTCCTCCTTTTATACTAGCTTCCCCTCCCTCTTGAACGTTCACGTGTAGGTTTGGATTCATAAGACTGATACTTGTCCCATCAGCCCATACCCAAAGTGGTTGGGAGTGGTTGTAAAAGCTGAAAAGTATGGCTCTACCAGGTGCAGAGTACTTCATGCAGTAATGGCAGCTTTTCCCTTAGATATTTCCATTCCTTCCCTTATCCTTTGCTGTTTTAGTACTTTTCCTGTTCCGCAAAATGACCCGGGGTGTCATTGCCAGCAGCAGGTTGCTCCCTTCGTCCTCGGCTACATTTATGGCCGAGAAGGGTCCTTCCCGTGCCGAGGATAGTCCTTCCCATGGCCGAGGAGAGTCCTTCGCTTTTCCTTGGGCTAGGCCCTTGGCCCAACGTAGACGCTGACATGGGTTTCTCGGTCTTGTACCCCCCACAATAGCCCCTCAAAATCCTGTTGTCCGGCTCCTCGGACGGGGATGAGGGTTTTGGTGACGTAGGGCTTATGTCATGGCTTGCCAAGCCTTGTCCTTCATCAATGCCAAAGCCTCTTCGCTTGCCTGAGGCACGTTCCTGGCTGTAAGACATTCTTTTAGTTTATCCACGCCGCGTTCCTACCGTTTCGGTACACGAGGCGCGCTTTCATTAAGGTCCCTTTACGAGGCGACGCAAATCCAGTGGCTGAAGACCACTTTGGAAATTGAGCGGGATTTATCTCGTTTGTAATTCTTTCTTGGAAATTTGGACGAATTGAATGCCACCAGGCTTGCCCCCTATATAAGACGCATAGGGATAGATCATTCTTCTTTATTCGCAGACCCTCAAATTCTGCGGGAGTTTTAGGCTTTTAACTCTCCAAATGTTCCAAAGGACCACACTAAGGTAGTGATTGAGATTCAGGGAGTGAAATGACTAAGGATAAGGGTGAGGGTGAAGGAACCAAACCCTCTTCAGAAGCCATGGGTGTCCCCGAGATTCAGAATGACATTGTTAGGTCAAGGGAGATAGAGCCCAAAGATATTTCTCCCCTTCGACTGGACAAGAAAGAAGTCTCTCTTCCTTCAGCCAAAACCCGAAGCAGGTGTCGCATTAGATTTTTGGTGCAACAAAATTTGGATTTCTCATCGCTGGCACCATCCATACTTGCTCAATTTCTGCTAGAGCAAGTATGTGGATTTGGCGTCTCTGCTTCTTTTTCTCTTCCACCGCCGGTGCCATCCATACTTGCTTGATTGCAGCTGGAGCAAGATCGTGGGTCAGGCATCTCTGCTTCTTCTTCTCTTCCACCGTCGGTGCCATCCATACTTGCTCGATTGCTGCTAGAGCAAGATTGAGGATTTATCGTCTCTATGGACCGCTTTTTATAGATAGCTTCTGATATAGGCTTGTCTAATCCCTTTTATGTACACTGTACTTCTTCTTTATCTAATAAAAAGGCAATTTTGTTTCATTTTGCGTACCTTTTCTTTTTCTGCAATAATTATTTTTATGAATGGGTGTGTTGGTGTCTTTTCTTTTGAATAGTACTGAGAACTGATGTCGTTGATGGTAAAGAGTTGTCACCCCGAACTTATCAAAACTGACGGACGCAGCAATGCCGACTTTAAGTAAATTAACTATGTAAGGCTTAACCGGGAAGACAACCGCATGCCCTGTATTACGCATAGGGTGACCGCCCGGGGATGTGCAACCTAAAGTAATCAGTCTGAGGGAATCGCCGGTTACTAAGGCTCTTTTCCACGTTTCCGATGATGCTTATAGCTTTAATTTGCTTTAGGCGTCTGATTTGAGGACCGAGGCATGATTGAATTTAGCTTAAACGCTTAGAAAGGTGCCCTCGCATGTTAGTTTCTACAAAGTAGGAGATCCGAAGACCACGCAAGACCTTTGTTCCGTCTAGGAATTAGGTTTTTCTTGAAGCAGCTAGTTCCCCATATGTTTGAGTCCGAGGACCATGCAAGACCTTGGTTCTGTCTAGTACCTTCTTCTTGAAGTAACTGGTTTTCCCATAGGTTTGGGTCCGAGGACCATGCAAGACCTTGGTTCTGTCCAGCACTTATATTTTCTTCTAATGACTAGTTTCCCCATAGGTTTGAGTTCGAGGACCATGCAAGACCTTGGTTTTGTCTAGCACCTTCTTCTTGAAGTAATTGGTTTTCCCATAGGTTTGAGTCCGAGGACCATGCAAGACCTTGGTTCTGTCCAGCACTTATATTTTCTTCTAGTGACTAGTTTCCCCATAGGTTTGAGTCCGAGGACCATGCAAGACCTTGGTTCTGTCTAGCACCTTCTTCATGAAGTAATTGGTTTTCCCATAGGTTTGAGTCCGAGGACCATGCAAGACCTTGGTTCTGTCCAGCACTTATATTTTCTTCTAGTGACTAATTTCCCCATAGGTTTGAGTCCGAGGACCATGCAAGACCTTGGTTCTGTCTAGCACCTTCTTCTTGAAGTAACTGGTTTTCCCATAGGTTTGAGTCCGAGGACCATGCAAGACCTTGGTTCTGTCCAGCACTTATATTTTCTTCTTCAATGGGAATTCAGTGAACCGGGCTACTAGACCCGCGCAGATTAGCCCCTTGACAAATGCGTGGGGCATAGACTTGATGTTAGGAGCCCCTAGAACTACCTGCGCCATTGACACTTCGAAGTGTAGCCCTGAGCGGGAGCTGAGTTAGGATAACGACTGTGTATTGCCGGGAATAATGGGGAAGCTTTCGTATAGCATGCACCACCGCTGAAATGATTTCTTTCGAAGGACTCTCATTGATAGGAACTTGATCCTACCATGACTAACCTCGCAGTCACCAATGCACGGGCTTTTCCCACAGACGGCGCCAATTGTAGGGTCTCGTTTTTCAACCCCTGTACCACCTGGTAGCGGGACCTTGGACTGGCGGGCCCAATACAATAAATTTGTAGAGAGTGGGTTGAAAAGCTAGGCCTTGGTGGATTTAATGGACGGATAATCGTTAATCATGGTGTTCATAGCGATCGCACAGAGGCGAACTGAGCTTATCCAAGAAGATTTTCTCCTCGGCACAGTTTGGGTGGCCCCTGTTCTTGGGCCTCGAGAGAGAGTCCCCTCTCCCGGATTGCTTCTTCCTCCTTTTATACTAGCTTCCCCTCCCTCTTGAATGTCCACGTGTAGGTTTGGATTCATAGGGCTGATACTTGTCCCATCAGCCCATACCCAAAATGGTTGGGAGTGGTTGTAAAAGCTGAAAAGTATGGCTCTACCAGGTGCAGAGTACTTAATGCAGTAATGGCAGCTTTTCCCTTAGATATTTCCATTCCTTCCCTTGTCCTTTGCTGTTTTAGTATTTTTCCTGTTCCGCGAAATGACCCGGGGTGTCATTGCCAGCAGCAGGTTGCTCCCTTCGTCCTCGGCTACATTTATGGCCGAGAAGGGTCCTTCCCGTGGTCGAGGATAGTCCTTCCCATGGCCGAGGAGAGTCCTTCCCATGGCCGAGGAGAGGGCTTTTCCTTGGGCTGGGCCCTTGGCCCAACGTAGACGCTGACATGGGCTTCGCGGTCTTGTACCCCCCACAATAATATTTGCTACTTTTTGTATATATATAATGTGAGCTTACATTACAAGTACAAAATAAGCATGCAAAGATCCTTAAAAAAAAAAAAAAAAAAAAAAAAAAAAAGCTCAAACCAAATTGGGGAACTTGAAGAAAAAAAAAAAGAAGGAAAAAGGGCAGCACACTAAACAAGAAATACTGTTCATAAGCCTATTGGCTCTTTTTATATATAACTAGGTTGGGTTGCACGTGCAAGGTACGTGCTACCCCTTAAGCAAGAAAATTAAGATAATTTTTTTTGAAGAAGTATGAAATCATTTACTTAAATTTAGTATAACTATTTAACACATAAATATCTATTTAATATGATAATTTCTCAGATCCTATTTTACTAAAGAAAATATTTACTCACGAAAAAATTCTACTAAGAAAAATAACGAATTTTATCATCTTCCAATAATAAACAATTAAGTTTTGATAAGACATTGTCACAATATTTAAAATTTCACAATGAATGATGGTATATGCTACAATTGAAACTTTTCATCAAATTAAATACCTACAACCATTTAAAATAATGAATATATATTTTGTTATTCATATTTCCTTCTTTGTCATCTTATTTATGAGTGTAATTATGATTTTTAGCTTATTTAATTTTTAATGAACACCCTTTTAAACAGGAAAAAAAAAAAAATACATATGTCATTGAAGTTTCATTAGATAAACTTATAAATCTAGAAGATTTAAACCTCTAATACATAGACATCATCATTCTCACTTTCCATGTATGACCACCACATAAAACTCAAAATAAACAAATAAAATTTTTGGGACATTAAAATTTAGTAGGGTATTTAAGACATTGTACAATGGAATATTCTAGGAGTCATAAGATTTCATTAAGGTTTAACTAAAATAGTAACAGTAGGGGTATATACTCATTTACAAAATATAAAGGATAAAATCATTCAACTTTAAAGCTTAGGGGGGGAATGAAACTACCCTAAACATAAAGGGGAAAAATGCTTTTTACACAATTTTTTTTTTTTTTTGGTGTGTAAAACTATGTGTGTGTGTGTGTGTTTTTTTTGTTTTTTATTTTTATTTTTACTTTAAGCAATGTGATAAAAAAAAAAAAAAAAAAATCAACCCAAGAAAATTGTGCTTAAAAAAGTGAATATTGGCTCAACAAATTGACAAAACCAAGAAAGAAGTCTAGAAACACAACAAAAACAAAACGTCATGATATTTTCATATTACATTTATTTTTAGTTATGGTGGGTCCTAGTCTAATATTTTATTATTTTATTTTAGAGTAATGCTATGTTTACAACATTTTTATAACAAATCTTAGGTAGCAAGTTGTTATTGGTTTTAAACTGAACCAACCACTTTAAATTGTTCATTAAAAAAAAAATTAAAAACAAAAAGGCAACTAAAGAAAATCGTGCTTGAAACAATGAATTTTGACTCACCAAATTTTGACTAAACCAAAAAAGAGGTCTAGGAATACAATAAAATGTCACAACATTTTCACAATACTTTTTATTTCTAGCTATGGTAGGTCCTTGATTGATATTTTATTATTTACGTCTATAACATATCCACAACAAATTTTAAGTGGCAAATTGTTACTGGTTTTAAACTGTGACCACCTCTTAAAATTGTGTATTAAAAAAAAATAATAAAAAAAAATCAGCCCAAGAAGACTGACTGGAACAATGAATTTTGGCTCACCCAATTTGACTAAACCAAAAAAAAGTTTGGGAACACAATAAAATGTTACAAAATTTTCACAATATTTATTTTCAGTCGTGGTAGGTCCCGTTATGATATTTTACTATTTATTTTAAAGAAATGCTACTTCTACAATATTTTCACAAAAAATTATAAATGACAAGTTATTACTGATTTTAAACTAAGCTCACAATCAATATCACTTTTTTTATACATCAATAGTAGCTTGACACCTAGGATTTGTTGTGAAATTAATGTGAAAATGTTTGGACTTCACTTTTTTTTTTCTTTTTTTTTATCTGTAAGGAACTAAGATCTCGGCAGTTGTAAAAATATTGTGACAACAACATGATGTTACAGCATTTCCACAATAAATTTATTTTCAGTTGTGGTTAGTCCTAATCTTTTTTTTTTTTTTTTTTTTTTTTTGCCCTATAAAAAATTGACATCTCAATAATTGTGAAAATTTGTTGTTCTAGTAAAACAATGTCGTGTAAACACATATAAATATTTATGAAGTGCTATATCCACAATATTTTCACAACAAATTATAGGTAGTAAGTTGTTATTGGTTCTAATTTAAATCAATAAATTAAATTACTTTTTTGCAAATCTATAACAGCAAATAACAACCTATTTATTTAAAATTTGTTGTAAAAATGTTGTGAACGTATCATGTCTCTAAGCATTTAAAAGAAAAGAAAAAGACAAAAATGAAAAGAAAAAAAAGATAACAAACGAAATTGGTGTATTGACGAAAAAAACAAAAAACAAAAGAACCAGCTCAAGTAATATGCAAAACGGTAAGTTTTAAAAAACTCACCGAATAGACTAAACGAAATTGGTACTATAGAAAGAGCCATTCCCTCTTTTTATATAGCTAGTAGAAAATAAAAATATTTGTTTGTTGGTAAAACAAGTTTTATCCGCAAGATTTTACATATCATATCATATACTATATAATAAAAGTTGGGCTTGAACGCTGTGGTTACGTCAAGTGGTTTCACCATATTGTTGAGATTTTTTTATATTTAAAAAAAAAATATATATATATATATATATTATTTTTCTTCTTCTATAATTTCTAAGTTGATAAAAATCTTAATTTGATTACAATTCAAATTCTTCATATTATCCATGTAATTCTTATTTTGTATGTGTCGTGTATTATATAAAAAATACAGCAACTTTCTTATTTTTTAATTACTACACTACACATAAAAAAAAAAAACATTTATATATAAAAAAGTCTAATGCATCTTAAATTGTAGTAATGTATACTACACTAAAAAAGAGAGGTCTAATACATCTTAAATTGCAGAAACGTAGAGACATAGTGTACTCTAATTTTTCTTATAATTTACTTAGATTAGGATCGTGTAACCATTATTATTTTATTTAAAATTAAAAATTAAAATATATAGATTGTGGGGGACAATTAATTAGGAAGTATTATTAAAAACAATATTAATTAGGCCTATAGCCCTATCCGAGGAGGCCCAAATAACTCAATGGGGGGAATAAGGTTAAGAGAGGAATAGAGACAATGTGAGATGGGCCCAGTCAGCGTCCGAGGATAAAAATCTTCTCGGAAACGGGTGTCCGAAGTAAATCTGAGTGCCATACCATCACAGACTTACTTCAGAGTTACACCACAACTAAGGATTGGATATTGGACCAGGGATAAGGAAAGAAAGGTAAACAAATATCTTCAAAAGCTGCTACCTCCGCATTAAATGCCTTTCAACCAACTCTCTGGCCGCATTAATGTGGAGATGATGCCTGAACAGTGATCAAGCAGCCTTACAGCTACTAGTTGATCGTTCTAGGGGATGTTGGATGGGATAGGAAGGAGTCCCCCCAAAACTAACCTACACGTGTGTGGTAAGGATGATACAAAGATTGCAATATATAATCCGGAAGAATGCACTGAAGAGAAGAGAGAAAAAGAAAAGAAGGGAACTCATATACAATTTTTGTCTTGATGGAAACCATAGAAAAGAAGGAACTTAGTTTGTTCCAAGGACAAATTTGATAATCTTATTTGTGTCAAACCATCTTGAATCGTTGAAATTAATCATTTTCCTTTTGGGATAAATCTAGTTCTTCTATCCACGCTCTACAAATTTATTGTTTGGGCCGTTAGCGTTTGAGCCCAATCCGGTTTTGGGACCAATACAATTTCAGTCCTTACATAGATAAAAAATAATTTTAGAAAAAAATGCACGCTGTTGATTAGAATTTCACATAGAATTGGTGTTTCTCTAATTCCAAACCATCTAATAATTTCTCTTATAATTTAACTTCAATATAATTTGAAATATTATATCTAATTGAACTCTCCCAAGTCCTAACTTCCATGTTTTTTTTTTTTTTTTTTTTGCGTAAACGGAGGATATATTAGATAAACAGAAATATTACGATAACAACATGACTACAGTACATAGAACAACACCAAAACACTAAACCAAGCTGAAACAAGACATACATAGTCCATACAAACTATTATCCTAGACCACAAACCAAACTGATGAGAGGTAATAGCTGGAATAAAAAACAAAACACCAGAGAACTGGACCATTATTGACCGCGACAACTCCGGGATGAAACAAAACTCATGGAGTCCCAATATAGACATTGCCACAAAAAGGTGGGGCATGTATCATACAAAACTTCCATTTCAGACTGAGAAGCACCCCCCTTTGCCAGTAAGTCCGCACAACTATTTGCCTCTCTCCATACATGCTCAACGCATGCCTTCCAGCCCCTGTTGAGGAGCCATCTGCAATCCAAAATAAAGTTAGAAAACTTCATAGGGTAAACCTCATTAGTATTCAACCATTTAGAAGCAAGAAGAGAATCTGTTTGAAGACAAACTCGGTGGTGACCGTTGTCCCATGCTCAAAGCAACGCTTCCCTAATACCACAAAGTTCTGCCATGGTATTGTTGGTGACTCCCAGGTGCAATGAGAAACCCCACAACCATTCGCCAGTGGCTGAACGTGCCATTCCACCCGCGCCTAACATACCGGGGTTACCTATCGAGCTTCCATCTGTATTGATAGTAACATAAGGTAAAGGAGCTGGGATCCACCTAATGAATTTAATTGAAGACAGAGATGAGTGCCCCATCGGAATGGCGCCGAGGAAGAAAAACTCTGTGGCATGAGACATTGCATTTTGTTTTAAAACATGATGTGGTATGAGCTTCCCTGTAAAGATTAAAGAATTTCAACCCAACCAAATAGCCCAAATGGTAAAAGCGAATATAATATTCCATGGGATATAGCAAGATGGTGAAATAAGTTTGGAATTATTTTTACACCAATCATGAAGCTTAAGCCTGAAGAAGTCAGAAATAAGTAAGTGCGATGGAAAGGAAGACCAAATGTGTCATGCAAAGTGACAGTCACGAAGAACGTGTATCGGCGTTTCAATAGCAGTACAATGGGGACACAATCAATCATTCAATGCAGCATGAGGGAAGATGATAGATTTGGTATGAATATGATTGTGAGCACACTTCCAAACAAATAGTTTAATTTTAGGAGGTATCTTTAACTTCCAAATCCAAGACCATGTTTCTGTTGTCCTCCATGCTCCACCATTGGATAGTAGCAAAAGAGAATGGTAAGCAGATTTTACTGGGCAAATACCAGCGTGATGGTTCTAGACACGGTCATCAGTAAGAGATAGTGTGGATGGAGAACCAGGGATGGGCAATGGCTGAGCATAGATATATTGGGTTATTTTCAATAGCAAGACCATACTAAGAGGTGTAAAATCCCATTGATGATTGTCATTAATCATTCTAGCAACCGTAAACTCATATTCTTGTGGAAGAAGTGGGCCATGAATGAGACCTCGAATTGGTCCAAAGGGAAGCTAATGGTCTGTCCAAAAATTTATGATACGGCCATTGTGAATAACCCACTGCAGGAGGTCCCACCCCCGCAATAGCGCCTTCCACGAGTGAGATCCAGTATGTGAAGTGGTCCGTAAGAAATCAGATGTTCGGCAATGTTTTTGAGAAAGAAAGTTGGCTAATAGAGAATTTGGGTTCCTCCATATCCACCACGCCTGATTCATAAGAAAGGCATCGTTAGTAGTGTTGGATTCCCTAACACTTAGACTGCCAAAGACCTTAGGCTTGGTAAGCATCTCCCAATTAATGAGGTGCACATGCCATTGTGTTGGCGTGTCACCCCATAAGAAGTTTCGTATGGCTTTATCTATATTGAACGTAATACTTCTAGGAAGAACAATTGTTTGCATTTGATAATAGGTGAGAGGAGAAAGAATGGACTTAATCAACATTATCCTATTCGCCTGTGAAAGAAGTTTAGATTGCCAGGCTCGAATGTGGGTGTGGATTTTGTCTAGTAAGGGCTGAAATGCTGGTGTTGATTTCCGTTTAGTTAGAAGAGGCATGCCTAGATATTTACCAAGGTCTTGAACAATAGGAATGTTAGTGAGTGAAGCTATACTACGCTGGATCTCCGAAGATGTGTTGCGTGAGAAGAATAATTTAGATTTAGTAGTACTGCAAATCTGGCTTGACACCTCACAAAAGTGCGAAAAAAGGTTAAAGAGGGTCGTACAATCCTGAATATTTGCCTTCGAGAAAAGGAAAATATCATCTGCGAACAGGATATGATTAAAACCAATAGGTCGACGTCCAACCTGAATAGAAGAGAGTTGTTTAGTGTGAATTGCCTGATCTAAGGATAATGATAAGTGATTAAGGCAAAGGATGAAAAGGTAAGGTGATAATGGATCTCCCTACCTAATGCCTTTGGATGGACGGAAGGGTGCACTCGTCACGCCGTTCCATAAAATAGAAACTGAGGAGGAAAAGATGCACGCCATGATTAAATCGATAATAGGAGTGGGAAAATGGTAGAAAAGTAAGGTATACTTAATGAAGGACCATTATAATTTATCATACGCTTTCTCCCGGTCAATTTTAGCTGCCAATAGATTGGTTTTCCCTCATTGATGGTGGATAAAATGGAGAAGCTCTTGAGTAAGGACGTAATTATCCGTCGCTCCTCTACTCATGACAAAACCGAATTGGGCTGGATGGATCATGGCCAGAAGAAATACTTTAAGCCTATTGACTAGAAGTTTGGTTAGCAGTTTGTATAATATATTACACAGACTAATAGGTCGTATCTGAGAAACTGTCTTGGGATTGGGAACTTTAGGAATGAGCACCAGTTTCACTTGGGTTAAGTCTTTAGGAATACGCGTTGTGATGAACAGCGTTTGTATAAACTTTGCTATATCAGCACCCACAATCTGCCAATTATGTTGATAAAAATAGGCGTGGAACCCATCCGGTCCCAGAGATTTTAAAGGATGCATAGTGAAAAGGGGGGAACGTACTTCCTCTATATCCAGGAAATGGATGAGAGTGTCATTGAAAACTTGAGGGTCGAAGTCTGAGGATGAGAATAACAATTGTGGGGGAGGTAAAGATGAACCCGATGAACCAGATTGGAATAGATGCTGAAAATGTGTCTTGACATGGTTGTGAAGTTCAGATCCCCGGATCCATTCCTCAGACTCATCTTTTAAGGTGACAACATGTTGGCGTGCTGGTTTAATTTTGGCTTGGATATGAAAAAAGTGTGTGTTGGCGTCCCCATAGGACAACCAACGTATTCGAGATTTCATTTGCCAAAGGAGAAATTCTTGGTATAAAATAGCATTATACTAATTTATTAAGTGTTGTTCTAGTTTTTTGGATAAACATGCATCCTAAGTGATGAGTTTTACGTTTTGTTCTTCTTTTTTTTAAACATTAATTGTGATATTTTTTTAATACATATCTTATTCTTAATAATTCTATTTCTCTTATAATTCCTAATTTGATTAGAAATCTAGCATCTTCGCAATTGAAAATTCTCTATATATACGGTTTTTTTTAGTGTATTCTTATATGTTTATATGCACAACTTCTTCATATACGGCTTCTCTCTCTCTCTCTCTCTCTCTCTCTCTCTCTCTATAAAATTTTTTGGAGATAGAAACACTACTTAGTGTTCTAATCAATTTTTTCTCGCCCCATTATTACTAATAAGTTTGTATCTCTCTTTTTGTTTGCAATAGAATGCTTTATTAAAACCACACAATTACAGGTATGTTTCTATTTTTGTTTTTATATTTTGCTTATGAGTCATAAATGCAATTATAAATCCATGAAATCAATTATATGAACCTCTATAAATATTTCACATTTATGATTTGTCAGGCATCAATTATTATTTGAGTTTTTTTTTTTTTTTTTGGTTGTAGTATAATGTTTTATCAAAGCCACCATCCACTCTATTACAGGTATGTTTATTCTCTTTATTTTTGTTTTTTATGGTTCTGTTTATGAGTCATAAAGTCAATTTTAAATCTATGAAATTCATTATATAAGCCTATATAAAATTTTCACATTTATGATTTGTCATTAGTTATAATTTGAGTTGGTTTTGTTTGTAGTAGAATGCTTTATCAAAGTCACCATCCATCCATATGGCCAAAGGCCTTGTAGCTAAATTGACACCTCCCCATGTACAAAGTGCTTGGGGGTCTAGGGGGGAAAAGGGTTCGAGCTGCGGGATTAGCAGCATGCTGTAATTATTTCTCAAAAAAAGTCACCATCCATATTATTATAGGTATGTTTCTCTTCTTTGTTATTTTTATGTTTGTGTTTTTTTTTTTTTTAATTTATGGTTTTTCTTATGAGTCATTAAAAGCATGAAATATATTATATAAACCTCTATAAATATTTCACCTTTATGATTTGTCCGCATCAATTATTATTTGAGTTAAACTTAAAGGTATGGAGATTTATCCTTTTATTGCTATACTATTCTTCCTTTTTATCCAACAAAAATATGTTTAGTTTTTTTTCTTCTTATTTTGTTTGGTTTTGCATTTATGAATTATTTGTACTCATCTTTTTTTTTTCTTTCCCTCATAGGCTTTATCTATTAATTATTTAATAATTATCAGATTTTGTATTTCCTCCTACAACAAGGGTTTCATCTTTTTTATTTCTAGGTTGTATTTGAGTTATGCTTATATGTGCATTATTAGATTAAATTAATTTTCTTAAATAGCAAAATTTTTATGTTACTATTTCTCATTTTTATTTTTGTTGTTAGGAATATTATATGTGTGCATTGCAAAAATGTCATTATAAGACAACCAATAAGTTAGAAGAGAATTATATTTATTTTTTTGGCAAATGAAATACCTTTGGTTAAGTTTCCATAGGTTTTTAATTATTAAATTTAGGAATTTTTTTCATATAAATATGTTGTGTGATTGCTTGAGAATTTTAAGAACAATAATTTATAGGCAATTTATATAATCTAGATTCAAGAGATTTTTTATAACTAAAACCGTGCAACGCACGGGCATAATACTAGTACTATATAATAAAAGTTGGGTTTAGACGCCATAGTTGCGCTAAGTGGATTCACCAAATTGTAGATTTTTTTTTTTTTAATTTTTAGATTTAAAATATATATATATATATATATATATATATATATATATATAAAATTTTACTTCTCCTATAATTTCTAAGTTGATAAAGATTTTAATTTGATTACAATCCAAATTCTTCATTTAATCCATTTAACAAACAAGTTTAAGTTTATGTAAGACTCTTATTCTATTTGTTCTTATCGACTTATTTGGATAAAGTAACAGTAAGTATTGTATCAAATTTTTTATAAAGTAACAATTTTACTTTTAGCCTAATTTAGACGTTAATTGTTGTTTTTATGTGTGTGGATAAAGTATCAAATAATAGCTAATATATATTAACATTAACGTAAACATAATTAAAAAAATATAATTTAGGTCCAAAAAAAAAAAAAGGATAAAGTAACCCAAAAAAAACTAATATATATACACACTAGCTTCTGAGCAAGTGCGTGAACACGTGCTCAAGGCTTTTCTATTTTTTTTTTGATAAAGGTTAATAATTTGCATCTATTATAATTTAGAAATATTTTTTTTTGAACAAATAAAAAGGACAAACTTTAGAGATAAGTAGTAACTGTAATTTTTTTTTGAACACGAAGGAAAAAAATCCTAAATTTTATGAATTCTCTTTTTGAATTCAAAATGAAATTTGTTATTTGACATTTATGACCCTATTTCTAAATGAAGTTGTCATTCATTAATGAGAGTATTTTTAAACCACATAAAAGTTCAGTTGAAAGAGAAAAATCCTTTTATATATAGTATATATTTTAAATAATGACAAATTTTGCAAATAAATAAATAACAAATTGAAATCCACATAAGTTTGAAGAAAAGCATAGAAATTTTGTTTTATGATATTGACAAAAAATAATGTATAAAAAAAAGAATAAATCATCTTATGGATTCTGAAAACAAACATATTTATTGCACTCTTTTAATAAGTTATTACTTTTATATATGTGTGTGTGTGTATATATATGCATTTCATAATACCTTAGTTGCACACAATATAAATTTATTATATAACTTAAAAGTAAAATATTTAATTATTTTTATTATCTATTCTATTATCTAATTTATATTTGAATTTTGATTAAGTCGTGCATTGTACGCTCATAAGAGCATCCACAGCAGTTGTGACATAATTTATGCCATTTTGCCACACCAAAGACCTATTTTATTTTATTTTTTTTTTAAATACCTACTTTATTATTTTACCACATCATTTTACAACATCCCATTTATCAGATGTTTTATCATTCAATTCTATACATTAAAATAATATTTATTACACATTAAAATAATATAAACAACACAATAAAATAATATATCTAACACAATAAATAACAACCACAACACTGCTGCTGCCGCCGCCACCACCACCACCACCACTACCACCGTGGCAGCCACAATCCATTGCAAAACAAAAAACTGAAAACAAAACCACCACCACAACCACCGTCATCAACAACCCACCATAAAACCCATTAAAACACACTTAACCAAACCCAGAAAACACAGCAACTCAAACCCAGAAAACACAACCAAAACCCACTAGCACCGACAACCCAAACCCACGAAACTACTAGCACCAGCAACCCAAACCCACGAATCCACTTGCACCGGCAACCAAAACCCACTAGCACTGGCAACCCACGATTCCGATCTCACCTCAACGTCGATTCTGATCTCACCTCAACGTCGATTCCGATCTCACCTCAACGTCGATGCCCACATCGATTCCGATCCCATGATCATGATGAACACTCCGGCGGCGGACCTTGCCCTCACGAACCTTGCTTACTGCTCGCACGCCGATCTTCATGGCTTCGCCGTCCCTGGCACCAAGCTCTACCTCGCCTCCATCGTCGATTCCTTTGTTCTTTCTGGGTTTGTAATGATTCCATTTCTGGGTTTTGTTTTGAACTAGGAATTGGAGTTTGATTTGAGGTGCAAAGAGAGAAGAAAGAAGATTTTTGGGTTTGATTTGAGGAAAGAACACCGGTTGGGAGAGAGAGATAGATTGTGAGGAGAGAGAAAAAATCAATTAAAGAAGTGAGAGGAGAGAGCAAAGCTGAATAAAAAAATAATAAATCATATGCCACATTTCGTCCGTATCGTGGCAAATTTGTGAGGGTACTGTTCAGTGTTGCATAATTTATGAGATTTGGAACATCTGATAAATAGGGTTTTTTGGTGTTTGATGTGCCAAATGTGCCAAATATTTGGCATTTGGCATATTTACCACATCTAGTATGGATGCTCTAATGCTAGTAAATATGAAACTTCCACGTTAAGAACATAACGTAGTTCCACGTTCAAACTTCAAATTTTTTTCAAATATTTATAAATTGTGCTAATGGCCATTAAAATTAAAAAATATATATATATATATATATAAATATAGATATTTATTTATTTTTTTTGCTAATCATATATATATTTATTTTTTTGAACAAAGTTTCTCTCCAAACTAGTTTGGAGAGAAACCCTACAAACTCATTATATATATTTATATTGAGTGTGAATTTTGAAAATTTAATCGTTAGATTACATGTTCTTATTACATCCATAATGCTTACAAAATTTCAAGAAAATAAAAAATCAATTGCTATGTCATCAAATAAATGTTATAATTTCAAGTTTTTGTAATCTAAAGTTGAATATAAAAAATAAGTTAATTGGTCAAATAGTAAATAATATCTGATTTGAACGAAATTTAATATGTATGTTAAGAACATAAGGAACATAAAATTCAACATTTAAATTTTCAAAATTCACACCCAAAAGAGAAATATATAAGAAATTTGAAGAGTTTCTCACCAAACTAGTTTGGATAGAAACTTTGTTGTATTTATTTTGACTTGTAACTCCCCGCACTTAAATTTGGCAACTGTAGCTTGCTAAGCAAAACCCAATCAAATCTTTCTTAAACCCTAACACTTCTCTCTCTCTCTTTGTCTCTCACGCTGAGCTCTACACAAGGATCGGTGTATATACCCAAAATTAATTCACAAACCCTAACCCTAAAAAACAACCATGAGACACCAATGGCGCTTGCTTCTACGACCTCACCACCTTCTCCGATCTCAGCTTCACAATTCCACTCACTCGTCCTCGCATTTCCAGGTACTCTCCAATCCCAATCTCAATCTTCCACCATTTCGTTCTCTCACTTCACCCTTTCACACCACTGTCTCACAAAAATCCCAATTCATAAACCCTAGAGACGCCATTTCTCGTAGGTTCTCGTCTGAGCCTGAGCAAGCCATTGAAGAGAAAGACACGGATCACACTCACTTAGTTGTAGCTGATATTTTTGCGAAACCTACTGTGGGTGTGGATGATATTAGGAAAGAGTTAGAGTTGAACAATGTTGTGATTAGTCATGAATTGGTGTTGAGGGTTCTGGGGAACCTCGAATCGAGCCCCGATGTGGCGAAGCGGTTTTTCGATTGGGTTTTGGAGAATAATGGTCAGAAACTCAGTTCTAAATCATATAATTCGATGCTGGGGATTCTGGGTATTAATGGGTTTGTTAAGGAGTTTTGGGATTTGGTTGGGGTTATGAACAAAAAGGGGTATGGGATATCCAAGGGCGTGCAAAATAAGGTCTTGGAGAAGTTCCAAAAGGATGGGTTGGGTGGTGATGTTGAAAAATTGAGTGCTGTGTATGCCTCTGGATCAGTGGATAATTCGGCGGAGAAGGTTTGTTCCAAGTTGTGTAAGATAGTTAGGAGTGAAGTGTGGAGTGATGATGTTGAAAGGCAGATACGGGAATTAGGTATTGAGTATTCAAGCGATATGGTTAAGAAGGTATTGGAAAATGTTGGTGTGGAGCCAACAAAAGCGTTGATTTTCTTTAGATGGGTGGAGGAGAGTGGATTGTTTAAGCACGATGAACAGACTTATAATGCTGTGGCCAAGGTGTTGGGGCGGGAAGATTGTATCGATAGGTTTTGGAAAGTTGTTGATGAGATGAGAAGCAATGGGTATGATATGGAGAAGGAGACATTTGTTAAGGTGTTGGGGCGGTTTTGTAAGAGGAAAATGATTAAGGATGCTGTGGATTTGTACGAGTTTTCCATGGCTGGTGCAAATAAGCCTTCCGAGGATTGTTGTGTCTTTCTATTGAGGAAAGTAGCAGTTGGTAAACAATTGGATATGGGTCTTTTTTCAAGGGTTGTGGGGATTTTTACCGAGAGCGGGAATTTGTTGACAAATTCTATGCTTGGTGCAGTTCTTAAGTCATTAACCAGTGTTGGTAGACTTGGAGAGTGCAATAAGGTTTTGAAAGCAATGAAAGAAGGTGGGTTTGTGGCTAATGGTCATTTACAGAGTAAAATTGCATTTCAGCTTAGTAGCACTGGTAAAAAGGATGAGGCAAGTGAACTTATTGAGAATATGGAAGCATCTGGGTCCACTCTAGATCATAGGACATGGGCATCTTTCATTGAGGGGTATTGTGTAGCTGGGGATTTTGACAAGGCTTCTGATTGTTTCAAACAGATGGTTGAAAAAGAGGGAGTTTCTTCTGCTGGTTATGCATTCCACATTTTGGTAAACGCTTATTGCCAAAAAAACAGGGCAATAGAGGCATGCACGCTTCTTGTTGAGCTGGTGAATGTTGAACAGTTGAAGCCCTGGCATACTACATATAAAGAATTGATAAGTAAGTTGTTGGTTCAGGGTGGGTTTCAAAATGCTTTAACTCTTTTGGTTTTGATGAAAAATCAAGGGTTCCCACCCTTTGTGGATCCATTTATTGAGTATGTATCGAAGTCTGGAACTGGTGATGATGCTATCAACTTTTTGAAGGAAATGACTTCAAAGAGGTTTCCAGCGACATCCGTGTTTCTCCGTACATTTGAAGCCTTCTTCAAGGCTGGAAGGCATTTTGAAGCTCAAAATTTCCTTTCCAAATGCCCAGTCTACATTCGTAACCATGCTGATGTCTTGAATCTCTTTGATTCCATGAAATCTAGAAAAGGTTCTTCTGCCACTAATGTGGCTGCATAGGCTTTTTGGCTGTATTTCCTTTTGTTTCATGTTAGATTAATGTATTATGATATTTCTTCAAGAAATTTTGGTATGCATATTTTGTTCTCTTTCATCCAAAATTATTGACTATTGTGGCATCGTAAGCTTTTTGTGGCTAATAAAATATATGGTTATTTGACTTTCCTGACATTTTTCTCTTTATTGTATTTGTCTCATTGGTTCAGTACAACTCTTATTGTGACACCTCAAGTGCTTAGTGATTGACTAGATTATTGGTGAGATTAAAGATTTCCAATTTTCTTAAATGGGCTAGGGGAGTTAATGTCCTGGGTTCATTAACATTACGTATCTGAAGTTTGAAATATCAATTGCCTGGAACTAGCCTTGGAATTTTTCCTGTAAGAGGTTTCTTTTGACCTTTCTTCTGATTTTCATATATGATGTTTATGATCTTCTACTGTGCTTGCCTTCTTTATACGATGACTTGATCCTATCCTTTGCAGTTGAGCACAAATATGCTGCATTTGTCCAGCTTTGATAAACTCCAGCACTGCTAAGCATGTTTGTCCTGGTTCCTTTTTCTGTTGTCATTGACTTGCACATGAGTTATGACAACTTATTAGAACTTTAGATCATTAATTTGTTACACTTCTTATGCTTATTGGAGCTCTGGTCTATTGTGATTCATCGTTTTTAGACCAAATGGCATCTCCTTTCCTAAGGTGGTGGTGACATAATGTTTTAATCCCATATTGACGGGAATTATATTGACAAAAAAAAAAAAAAAAAAACTGATGAGAACATTGTGCAAGTGATTTCTGGTTAAATCACATTGTTAATAGATCTTATTTTAGCACCCATGGTATATTTTTGTGGAATTATGCGATGAGACTAGTTAAGAAGTGTGATTTGTCATAGCTGTTCCTGCTTTTTTCTACTGTCATCAGCTCAAATTTTAATTTTAAGCATGGGATTGGATCAGTTTATGCTAATATGTGGAGTTGCTCCACTCCTATTGTATTGAGAATCTTACTTTAGTTGCTTCAAAATTTGCAATATGTTCAAGATAAGTAGTCTTTTGATGGCCCATGAACTTATACTCTTTTTTATTTAATAGTGGAAAATGTGTTGGTTTAACAATATTTTTTATTTAATTTGATAAGAGTTTTGAGGGCCGTGGGTCATTGTTTTCTTCATGTCTGATTATTATTGCTGGCAGATGTACTGGATGTCTATTGGACCTTCAACCTAGTGAATCCTTTAGGGCTTTTTTAACATTTGTTGCTTGCGTTGAATGGGTTCATTCTGGTGAACCTCTTTCATTATTCTTTCCTCTAAAATGTTACTCTTAATCTTAAGCATTGGTTAATTACTTCTCTTTTTTTGACAGAGTTAATTACTTTCTTTAAAAAAAGGGGTAAGTGCCTCCTTTCCTAGAAACAGATTAAAAATGGTGGCCTTTTTGTGGTTGGTGTTTGCCTCTTGTTCTTTTTGGTTAATCATGAATCAGCTCGCTTTTTGCTTGATTAAGCATTGTTCCTGTACACGAATAGAATTTGTTAAGCTTTGCTTCATGGGTTATTAATAAAGTACCAAGAGCCTTGTAGTTCAGCTGACACTTCTTAGTATGTCCAACTGAGACAATCAGGATTTAAAACCCCCATCCCCTCTTGTAACTATCGAATTATCAAAAAATTAATGAAGTATTTATGAGAAGCTACAATCTTATGGTTGACATTACCAGTTTCAACTATTTTTCCCAAGTGAGGCTTTATTTGGATGCATTATTTGATTAATATGCAACATTCCAAGTGGAACCATGCTGCAACGGGAGCAAATTTAAGCTAGCTGTAATTTGGTATTATATGGTTGTTAAATGATTGTCAATTGAAGAGTAAAATCAAGAAGATAATGTTTTTACTTTTTGGTAATGGAGGTAATGCGTTCATTTTATGAATAACAGTGTTGAGGGACCAGTAACATTTCCTAACAAGGTTCATGATCTGCTTCCCTTTTCCCCCTTTTGGTGCTGCAGAGAACACTTGAAACTTTTGAAATTCTGAGTTGCCTTCAAGTTAAATATATTGTTAAGATCCATGTTCACATGGATATCCTTAAATAGATGTTGAATGGGATTCCTTCCTTGATTATTTAATACTTTGAGCTTTGATGAGGTCTAGATTTATGATGATGTTATCTTTTTTGTATTTGTCTCACTGTTAAGCTTCATGTTTATGGGCTCACTGAGGAGATGTTTTCCTTTCTTAATTTGTGGATACTGAAATTTGATAGGTGTTGGTTTTCATCACCACACTCACACACACAAAAGGGAATGCTACCTCCTTGCCTCTAGGTGGATGTTCGTACCTTCTCCTGTTTCCTTGAACTAAAATTAACCCCGTTTACCAAATAATCATAGGAATATTCAGCGAAATTTTTTGCATAAATATATATATATATATTTTAAATGCAACACTCTTTGCCTGGGGTTGAAGATGATGAATCTGTGAGTAGGTTTTTCCAAGCCAAGGAAAACATTGATTCGTAGATTTTGGTTTTTAGTTGATTTGGTTTAGTGGAAAATAGTGGCCATATTAAACTAATTCTTCACTGCCAAACAGTAGGAAAGCACATAGCAAGAGAATTACCAAATTCCCCACACCATTTATATTGCCAAAACTTCACTCTAGATCCATCCCTTACCTCAAATTTGAGATAGCTTGACAAAGTAGGCCAACCCCGTCTAATATACTTCCAGAAACTCATCCCATAAGAACCAGACACTGAGTTGGAACACCAGTGCCCCACCACCACCCCCCCCCCCCAAAAAACATTTCACAACCATACTTCACTTCTATTGGTCTCCTCCTAACGCATTCTTCTCAAACCCAAACCTTCATAGCCATTATCCTATAAAGCTTCATTAAAGTGTCCCAAACTCCTAATAGCCAAACCACCAGAGGGAAGAGGAGCACAAAGTTTAGCCCTATCCACCAGATGAAATTTGGGTTCATCCCATAAGAAATTACGCTGAAGCTGTTTGATCAGATTAGCCACGTCAACAGGAATAGGAAAAAAGAGTGGACCCAAAATTGTTAGAGAAGTATTAGTAGATGCTGAATTTTAGGTGGAGATGGCAGAAGTTGGTAGAGAGAGGTATATAAAATGGGAGAGGGAAAAAGGTGCTCACTTTTTAGTCGCATGAAAGTTTTTTTTTTTTTTTCCTTAATTTGAAGTGAGATTCAAGGGCTTTTTTGGTTCAAGAAAATTATAGGGCAATGCTAATCTCACTTAAAGGTGAGGAGGCTATCACTTTCGTATAAACATTCATAGCCTTAATGGCTATCTGAGGGAATGGGGGCTTTACTGTTCAGTCCTATTATGAGGCTATCCAAAGTAATCCAATTAATTCTTTCCCTTAGAAGAGTATTTGGCATGTTAAGGCCCATTAGAGGGTCTCATCCTTTGTGTGGACATCAGCTTAGGGGAAGTCTTTAGTTGGTTGGTGTTGCATGTGCCAGTGTAGTGGGGAGATGGTAGATCATTTGTTTTCCATTGTGACGTTGCATAATTTTTATGGAGTTTTGTATTTAGAGCATTTGGGATTCAATGGGTGTTACTGAGGATAGCTGACCTCTTGTTTGTGTGGAGGAATTGGTTCGGGAAACACTCACCGGATATTTGGAACTTTGTCCAGTTATATTGGATGTGACTATTATGGAAGGAGCGAAATAGTTAGATTTTTGAAGACTTAGATAGCTCAAGGGCCCAGTTTGAGTTACTGCTGATTCAAAGTTCAAACTATGTTTAATTGGTCTGGGGCATGGAGACTTACAAATTGCAACTCCCTTCTAAATTTCACAGAATCAATTAAATTTTGTGCATAATATATATTTTTTTGTAATTAGTTTTTCTTGTATTGTGCTCATCATCATAAGCATGAAGTAATCTATTCTTTTAATTAAATTCCATTACTTATTAAACAAGGAAAACTTAATAGCCTTAATGGCTGTTGAATTTTCTTATGTTCATTATTATGCCAAAGCCCATCTACTGTTTGATACAGTGAAATATGTATTTTAGTGCTCTGAATCTGTTATACGCATATTGATAGGTAGGACTGCCTCTGGTACAGCAGTATCTTTTTTAGTTTGATCAGTTGGTGAGAGAGCATTTGCCCAAGCTGGGGGAGCATTTTACCCAAGAAATGATAAATCCTAGCATGTATGCAAGTCAGTGGTTCATTACTGTTTTCTCATACTCTTTTCCTTTCCATTTGGCTCTTCGAATTTGGGATGTCTTTCTTTATGAGGTTAGTGATTGGTAATACATGTGATTTGCCTTAGAAGCATTGTGATTTGGTGTAAAACATGATACATATCTACCATTTTCATTTTCCAGGGGTGTTAAAATTGTTTTTAAGGTTGGTTTGGCCCTACTAAAGTATTGCCATGATGACATGGTGAGTTTCACAGGATCTTTTGTATGCTTAAAATTAAAATTAATAGTATAGTTTCTCGCATGTAATGTTCTCGTTCTGTTTATCAGATAAACTTACCTTTTGAGAAACTCATACATGCTTTGTGTAACTTCCCTGAGGATGCAATGGATCCAAATACATTATTACCTATGGCCTCTACTCAATTAATGTTCTCTCTTTCTATCCTTTGAATGCTGTCGTAATGCTTGGATCTGATATTTTCAGTTGCTTTAAGCCATAATCATTTTTTCTTCACATATGCACTATAACCTTAATGCCTAAACAATTTTCTGAACCTCTTGCATAAGGTCACAAGTTCAGGCAACTTGCACATTAATAAATCATAATTGAGGTTAATTTATCTCTACCAAAGTGGAAATTTTCAATTTTAGGTTAAAAGGCATGAAATGTTCAAAACATACAAGTGACCTTGTGTAATGTAGTAAATTCTAGTGGGTTCTCAATTGGTAGAGTCTCTTTCCGTTGAACAATTGACCTAGGTTCGAATCCCGTCTACACTAAAAAGAATTCTTTTAGCGTCTTGGCCTGACGGTAAAGAGAAACCATGATGGAGCTAATGCCATAAGTTCAAACTTTATCATATATATTAACAAACCAAAAAAATGTAGTAAATTATAGAATTTTGATGCAAGCACAAAAAGAAATATATGACATCCATGGGCATTACTTGTATGTTACTGCAGATTGATGCGAAGAAGCGACTAAAAGGACTATTTGCCAACTTTCTTTTTCTGTATTTCAATTTACAAATCAAAGAATTCCTTTACAAATATCTCAAAGGGAGTAGTCGCTCCTGCATTTCCAAAATTAGGAATTTTTCAGAGAGAGAGAGAGAGAGAGAGGGGCGGGGGGAGGAATTGCTTTTGGTATTTGAGAGTTTTCTAAATGATCATGGATATTTGGTGTAACTTAAACGCTTTTGAGCTTATCTCATAGTGGGGGTTATTTTGATCATTGCTTTGAGTTCTCTGACTAGTCACTGACTCATTTATCTAGTTCTACACATGCAGTCACTTTGGCTATCCTTAGCTTCATAGAATATGTATAAAGTTTATAGATATGAAGCCATAGCTACTCAGCTAGTTCAGTTGGTCATATCTAGTGTAGGAACCCCAGAAACTAAAATAATCTCAGTTTTACACCAATTTTGGTGCCACATTGACTTGGGATCCAACCTCAATTGCTTTTTTTTTTTTTTTAATTGGTAAGTTTCACATGCACGTGGTGTGTTATGAATAAATGACCCCATCCTCCATCTTGCTATTACAAGGGGAGGAGGTTCCATTTGAGCTTGAATTCTTTGGTGACCATAAATGCTCTTCAGCTGAAATTGATTTTACATTAACCTTTGATACAAGGGAAGATGTCTCAAGAAAGGAATGCTTCTAGCTCAAGATATATTAGCAAATGCAAATAAAAAATCAATATCATCAAAGTTTAATTCATTCAAAATGGTTTGACTGCAAAAATGATCCGATATGATTTTATGCATATTTGACATCATTTTATTTCTACTATATGCAATGGTGAGATATTTTGTCCTTTGTTTGCAAGTAATTGAAGTGCCTTTAGTGATCTGAGAAAAGAAAAAGAAGCGGACCTTTACATAGATTTTTGAACACTGAATTTTTTTTGTGTGTGTGTGTGGGGGGGGGGAGGTGGTGGAGCTTGTTTAGTGTTATTAGTTGTTCAGACAAATGTTGTGTATAGAATGCTGTTTATTTAGATTTCTGTACAAGTGCTCTCCGACTCTATCATCAAAAACTAAGCTGCTAATCAACATAGCTTTTATTTTAATTTTCCAAAGGATTAAGAAAATGTATTTTGCATTTCTGAAGTGCACTCAAAAGATATTTCTTGTGTCAATGGGAAATCTTGCCTTATGCTGCTACTAATAAGTTTCATATATGATTATTGCACCCTCTACATACCAGTGCTGATTTACATTTTAGATATGTTGATACTTCTTCATTTATTTTTATTTTTTTTATGAAATTAGATTTCATTAAGAACCAAGCACCAGATATACAACAAGCAGCTTGGGCTGCAAACAACAGAAACAAAGTAAAAGATTAGAACATCGCACAGAACATAGAACAGAGCATCACAAAGACAGCAGGCCAACGGAAACTACAACAAAAACAAACAACCAAAACCAGAAAGAGCAGCCAAAAACTAAAGCTAATTAAACAACAAGAGCCCGAAACAACATGATGCATTAAAAACAGTGGTTGGAAGCTTCCATAGACAATAAATGTCTCTATTCATTATGGAGTTCTCAACTCTTGTCAGCCTGAACAACCTAAACCAAACATCAGCAACAATGGCATGTATGATGTATCAGCTCATCCTCGGATCTTATCCTGCTATTACAGATACAAGCATTTCAGTCATTCCAAAGGTGATAAAAAAATGACAGCCTAAGCCAAGTTATAAGGTGTTGAAGGCTCCTTACTTTCAGCTTCCTCACAACCCAATCAACTTCCACACTCCTCCCCTAATCTTCCTTCTATGGAAATGCTTCCTAAGGACAGACTCCCAGAATCTCTTTGAGATGGAGCGTTCTACGAAAAGATGACTTCTGGACTCAATTCTTCCTCTTAAAAATAGACAAAGCGAGTTCCCTATATATCCCAGTTAGAGGTAGTGGCTCATATTTTGAATGAGAAAGTAACACTGGTCTCTAGTTTAGAGGCCTCATGGGCAGAGGATAGCAAAGTCGAACAGAGTCCATGAGACCCAATGTGACTTTATCTAAGTGTGTTATGCCTAGGCCAAATAATAGGTTGTAGGATGCGGAAGGCAAAGCCTCCTATGAAATGGTAAGGTATATTGGGAAATTCAATGTACTGGGTTAAGGTTTGTAAACCCTCAGTTTTCACATAGTAGAATTCTCAACCGCTCACTCTCATGGATGTAGGCACATTGTTGAACCATGTAAATTTATGTGTTGATTTTCTCTCTCTTTTCTCTTTATTTTCAATATAACATTTCTCAAATCTGAAATCTTCAACACCTTCCACTGAGCAAGCATGTCTCTAGCCATGAGTTTGTTCTGAATAACCAACCAGGTCACAGAAGCATGTTTTGGAATATTCTTAAGAAATCAATCTAACCTCAACCAGTTAACAGAAGACTTCACTTGATAAATAGCTCTCCCTGTGTCTTTGCAACTATATTTCTTTTTCTTGTTGGCAGCTGGCAGCCATTCAATTGAGTCTACACCTCGCAAATTCATTGTCACAAATTTTGCTTTGAATAACAACTAAGCTCTCAGGCCTTTCAGGAGGCCAACACCAAAAATTATTCACTATGAATTTCGAGAGATTTTCTGAAGAGTGGCTAGCTGAGTCATGGATGATTCTGCTTCCATACTTCAGCTGCAAAGGCCTATCCTCATGCCAATTATCATGCTACACAAAGATCCTCTCACTATTTCCAACCTTATGCTTCAGCAAATGCCTAGCAATGCTCCTTTGTTGAAGAATTTTCTGCCATCCTCATGAACAAGCAACTGGAATAAGTCTTTCCACACAGATTTTCCTCTCAGTAATAAGCTTCTGTCTGTGCTACCTAAATTGAACCAGAACAAGCAAACAGATACCAAATAAATCTTAAAAATATCAGCTTTATTCCACTCTGAAATTTTGAACAAGCCCGAGCACCCTTCCTTTTTAGGAAAGTTACATCCTCCCAAGCCACCTAAGCTCTTGCACTCCCTTTAGTCAAGCCATTCCACAAATATCCATTCAAAATCTGCTCATCCTGCCTCACCACGATAGAACTGCACACTGTATAACACCAATTAAATCAGTTGGGGTGTACCAGAAAAGGACAAGTATGTGGGACACAAAGAGTGAATTCTATTTGCGATCTTAGCAACCAGAGGTTTGCAATCCTTCCAAGAAAGCCTACCAGAAATAAGAGGAACTCCAAATTACTTTATCAGAAGCTTTCCCTCTTTAAAATGCAATAAACTTAATTTTGCTGCTTTCCCTACTCTGTCACACCAATATAAACTTCACTTGTTACTAATATTGGCCGCCAGACCAGAAAATTTCAAACTCGTCAAGAACTTTCTTAGCGATCTCCACTCTGCTCTTATTGGCCGCCGTTAAATCACATTATATTGTCGAGCACAAAACCCCTCTTCTGAACAGCCCTCTGAATCAGCTTGCTAAAAACCTCCATGGCCATAACCAAGAGGTGAGGGTGGTGACAAGTTGCTTTGGTGTCTTAAAGGAAGTGGTAAGCTTGATACTCGAGACTTTTTATAAGGAGATTTGGGGTGCTAATATTTCCCCATTTCCTTGGAAGACTGGAAGAGTATTTGGACTGTTAAGATTCCTAAGAGGGTAGCCTTCTTTGTATGAACAGCAGCTTTGGGTAGGATTCTTACATTGGATAATCTTTTGAGGAGGGGCTACCATTAGAGAATTGGAATTGTATGCGTCAAAGGAATGGGGAAAACAGTGGACCACCTCTTACTTAACCGTGATGTTGCTTATGCTCTCTGGGAAGATGTGTTTAAGATGTTTGGGATTCATTGAGTCATGACAGGGTCTATTGTGAGCCTATTGATCTGTTGGAGAAACTGGTTTGGGAAATATAGCTCGAATGTTTTGAATTTGGTGCTGGGCTGTTTGATGTGGATTGTTTGGAGGGAGCAGAATTGTTGTTCATTTGAGGATACCAAAAGCTCTTTAGAAATACAAGTCTTGACCCATGCAACAATATTTTCAGGACACCCAATAGTCCTCACATACCTAAAGGAACTCTCATTCCTCTGAATTGTAAGCCTTCAAAATATCAACTTTAACAGTGCAGCTAGGCAGCTGATCATCCCTATGATAATTGCTAATCAGTTCTTGAGCAAGTAAGAAACCGAAGGGGATGAATGAGCAGAACTAGAGCAACTAAAGCAGTTTTTCCCCTGCCCACTTGCCACCCACACGAAGTTGGATATTATCTGAAATCTACCCGGGTATAAAAGCTGTTTGGCAGGGGCTAATGAAACCGTTGAGGCACACCTTTAACCTATTTGCTAGAATTTTTTATGTACACTTGTACAAAGTGTTACAACAAGGAACAGGATGGAATTATAACAATCGAGAGGGTTTTGTACCCTGGGAATCAAGGTTAAAGTAGTGGCACTAGCCTCTCCCAAAATCATACCTCTAGTCTCATATGGAAACACACCAGAACTAGTGAAGTAATTTGATGGAAAAGATGAGTAGGATTATAAAATTTTCCTGTAGCCACACTTAGTAATTTGTATTTTAATTAATGTAAGCAGAGGAAGGAAATAATCGTTCCTATTACCCTGGAAGTTCCTGAAATACCTTTCATGATATGTTCCACACTATTACAGAGGGGTACAATGACTGAAGTACCACTTTTATACACTCTTAAGCTATGCAGATACTTATTTACACCATATTCATATAATAAGACACTTAGGATCTTTGAAATTTCATCTATATTCCAGCATCCTAAGATTTGGGGAGTAGGTTACTCAGACACCTTGATACACATTTCCATCCTAAAATTTGCCATGCAGGCTTAGAAGTTCTTAAAATGCTTAGTAGTATTCTGTTGGATTTTCTTTCATTGTTCTTTTGGTTTTCCAGATATTCATGTACACATGTTTTATAAAATTATTAGGTATCTAAATGTTTGGAGGAACTCAACCAGGAATATGAGAAGAAGAATGGAAAGCAATTTCAATTGGCAGATTTTCATGAAAAGCAGAAACAGTCATAATGAAAGGTTCTTCTCATCTAAGAGGAGCTAAGAAAAAACTTGTCAATCTATATGACTCCCAATTTTTTTTATTCATCTTCCTGGTGATGTATAGTATGAAGAAATGTGTAGCAAACATTGACTCTGTTATCATCTGATTGTTCATAGCTGCGTGCTCCATAAATTTTTTGAAGAAATCACAGCTTACATGTGAAATCATTTTCCAGCACAAATGAAAATTTCATATTCTGAATCTCTGATATAGATGGGATCCTATCTGTATGTTCAAAAATTTTCATTTGATTAAGTGGACCTAGTGATATCTACAATGTTGTGATAAAGTTGAAATCTTAGAGATTATTTTACGGATTAAATAGAAAAAGAGAGTGAATGTCTAGATCATTGTTCTTTCTGCAAATATTTTATGGTTATTGTTTAACATTTTGTGTCTTTTTAAGGCTTGTATATACTATATACTAGTGGAGGCCTTTTTTGGTAATTGGCCATTCCTTAAAACTTCTAAGATGAAATTTATCCCATTATTCCGCCACTCATTGTTCAATATATATTTTTGAGGCCACTTGCTCATTACTTTCCCTTGACTGTTTGTATGATTAAGTTGATTACATAAATAGCTTTGTTTAATTGATACTTTTCTTTCTGGTTTAGCAGATGGTAGGCCAACTAAATCAACTTTGATTATCCCCTTCGACTTTCATAAGAAATAATATATTGATATGGTCAACATCACAATTTTGAAGGCTACTAGCATGCATTCTTTGCTTTAATATATATCAACAACTTTTTTTTTAACTAGAAATACTAGGAGGTGTTAGTTGAGCTACAAGCAGCTCTTGGCTATCAATAACACTTATTGTTTACAAGTAAATAAGTTCAAAATTGTTGTTTATGCATTATCTGAAGAATGTTTTGTGTAGAAGAAAATACAATTGACCATCCATTTGGAATATAGATGGTTTTCTTAATATGGAGGATTATTCCTCTCTTTCATGTTGTTGTTGTTGATGCATCCAAGAAACGCATGCCTCACGCTTACAACACTATTTCATTATCGATCAACAACTTTTTTTTTAACTAGAAATACTAGGAGGTGCTAGTTGAGCTACAAGCAGCTCTTGGCTATTAACAACACTTATTGTTTACAAGTAAATAAGTTCAAAATTGTTGTTTATGCATTATCTGAAGAATGTTTTGTGTAGAAGAAAATACAATTGACCATCCATTTGGAATATAGATGGTTTTCTTAATATGGAGGATTATTCCTCTCTTTCATGTTGTTGTTGTTGATGCATCCAAGAAACGCATGCCTCACGCTTATAACACTATTTCATTATAGATAGGGATTTCCTCCAAACAAGCTTGCAGCAAATACTGCAAACAGAGACAGGTGTTAAGTAGATAAAGAAACACATATGCAAGGGTCATGTGTGTTGCACATTACCCATTTTAAGAGGAGCTGTTAACCCAAATGTTAACAGCATCTCTTTCATCTAAACTAGACGGCCTTGCTCCTCTCTCTCTCCTCAAACACGCCTTTCTCCTCTCTCTCATCCTCCACCTCTATTTTTCTCAACAACCTCAAACTGGCAAGAGCATCACCTCTCTATTTCAATCTAACCCAAATGACACAGCCAAGCCAAGCCTCTCTCATCCTCCTCCACCTTTGTTTTTCTCGGAACCCTAAACTGGCCAGAGACTCATGGCCACATGCAGTGGCCACCAATCTCACCTGACCATATCTCTATTCCTCCTCTTCACCCCCTTCCCCCTCTTTTTTATTTATTTAGGTATACTAAAATGTCGGGCCAACAATTTTTAAACAAAGATACAGCGTCTTGTGTCCAATGCATTTTTTGCACCGGACACGATATGATACGGACATCTGTCCAAAATTAGACACCTAGTTTTAGATACCTATCCAAATCGTATCGTGTTCAGTTCAAAAGTACAATAAATACAAGCTTCAACCATAAAAAAAATGTCGGTAGTGAAAATCGATGTCCCTGTTGACACCCACTGAAAATATTTTTACAACATTTGGACACACCCACGAGAACGCAAAATATTGCACGAGAAAAAAAAAGAGGTTTCTTGGACAACAATTTCACAACTTTTTAACAACCGCTGACATCAAATGTTTTAACAACATTTTTCGGTAGAACAGCCTAACAAAGTTGTGTTCCTGTGGGTGTGTCCAAATATTTTTCTCGTGCTTAGACAGCCACATTGTACATCCAAATCAATCCCATTATGTTCCCACTTCACACTCCAAAATTAACTGCCTCACCATGGCCTTCGAAAAGGTCGAGTGCCTTAAAATAGAAAGCAGGTGTGGAGAAAATAACAGACATCAGAACTACAAGAACTTGCATGAAATGGGGCCTAGAAGGCTAGAATAAGACCGTTACAACATTTAACTTCATGTCTTTTAATTCGTGTAAACCACCTTCCTGGCTCACACCCAAACATATCCAGTTCAACAACTTCAATAAAACGATAAGAAAGTTCAATGAATTTTAATCTTGTTAGTCTGTACATATATATTTACATATCACACACATATATTACATATAGATTCCTAAGATACAAGAGTTTAACCTCACAGATGACTATACAGGAGACTTTCACCTTTTGCGGTTCAATAAAATGGTTCAATGGGAACCAATTTATGCATCAACTGACACACTTACGGCATTCAGCTCAACATGCTGTTTGCCCTCATTTTGAGGATGAACAATAACAGTAGCACAAGCCTCAGCCCGTGGAGAATGATTATCTCCCACTTGAGAAACAGATATGGTACTCACCATAGGCTTTGTATCAGCCATATTGTCTTGGTCGACTTGGTCTTCTGAGATGATTTCCCATTCTTCTTTAAGAGATGTTACTTGTAAGCCTTTTTCCTTGTGGCTTTCCATTTCAAATGCAGTGGGTAATATCACATAATCATTGACAGGGTTGTAGTAAGGGTCTGAATCTGCCTTCAGCCAGTGCTTAAGAATCCGAAATACATGATGGTCACAGAGAATTCCTCGATGCTCACCAGGGACTCCAATCCTTGCTTCTGCATTAAGCCCATCTGCCTATAAGGGAAGGAAAAAGCAGGTTATATAGATCGCCAATTCATAATTCACAATTGTCAATCTAAAATTTATCAGGAAAAGGCCATAGTTGAGAGTTGAGACTATAGCTGCATTTCTCCTTTTCAAATTATTATAAGGCAATGGAAGATCAAGTTAGGTTTGTCATATTGTTCTTAAGAGAATCTTACATTCGTACAAATCATCAAATTCAAAAGACTTTCCTTTTTTTTTTTCTCCACGTTTTATTGCTCCTGGAAATCATAAAAGCTAAACCAATGGTCTAATCAACTTTTTTTGTTTTTTATATGTTGGTCAAAACATCTGATATGTTGTCTGAAACTGTGAAACCAATTAGTATCCTGCACGCATATAACACAAACCTATGTAATAGGCGAATAATGATATGCCAGCTTGGTTTCTTCATTTCAAAATGTTTACTAATGAAATGTCAGCTTTAGTTTTCTATTTTTGTGTTTCATTTATTAATCATAAATATTTTCAAGGAATTTCCTTTTTTATTCATACAGCTTTTTATCACTCTCAGATTTTTTTATCCAATTTATTATATGGTTAACACTCCAGGTAATGAAAACGTTGCTACAGAAATCAGAAAGATTTCATTATCCAAGCATTATATCTAAGAGCTTGATCATGATCCTAGCTCATACTCAATTAATGTATATTTTCCTTTAACAAGGTGTAAGTTTCCCTGTTCATCTCTTTTCATTTCAATTTGTTCTTTATGCCATGTGGAGGTCCAAACAATTTTTTTTCCTCCCCTCCCCACCCAACCAGCTTTTTTCTATTCTCTTCTCTAAATTAAAATAATCCCTTTCTTTGGACCAGCAAAGAAGAGGTATAATCACTTATTATTTGTAACTTTTATTTTGGCTAAATAATTTAGCTAATTTCACTCCCACCATTTCAAAGTCAGTGCATAAATGTTTAACCCTATGAAACAGCATTAACAGAGTAAAAAGGATACGTGCTTTCCCTCACTGCATTGGAAATGCAAAAACAACAACAAAAAAAAATGCAGCCACCACAAATCATAAATGAGATACTTCAGTGAATACCAACTGTTAAAGCTGTGTTAAAAGATCATCCATGGCATGAAATCATAACAGATCAAATAGAAAATCTGGCATACCTTGGCTGACTCTGTTGGAACTGTCCCATCACCATCCACACATACATATGAAGGCTGAAATTATGCAAACACAAGTTAGCTTTCTTACACAAACAGTAACTTGCAGCAAAAGAGGAAATCAAATAACAACACGGATTAAATTTTGTTGTAGATAATGACCTGGCAAAATGGTAGTTCTTGTAAATCAGTAACAGGAGTTTCCTCACTTCCATAGCTGCATGGTAAATAACTTTTAGAGATCAAATGAACCAAACTCAGTATCAAAAGAACATAGCGGCATATTAGTATTTTAGTTTTAGTATAAGCTTCTATTCCACAATAAATTGCTCAATAACCATAGTTTCTGACTGCAATAAACCCATAACACTTCATTTAGTGGAGATATTACCAGACACTATGGGGTGTCTCAAGATTGGTCCCATATATGTTGTAGAATTTAACTTGAGAAGGAACTTTAGCAGAAGATAAAACTTCTCGTGTTTCGTTAGCCCATTTCAAGATCTCCAAGTTGAATGGTAGGGGAATACTTTGGCCATCATAATTGACCTGGAGATATGCATAAAGTCCAGTAAGCAATATCAGTTCTTTTCATCTAGTTTCAGCATAATGTTAAATAAGAACAGGAAAAAAAAACAATCATAATATTCCACAGGTGGCATTTCTACAACATGATAGTTAATGCAAAGCTCATCATTATTTTATTTTCCTTGGTGAAAATACAAACAACAAATATATAGAAAGCACAAAGCAAACTGTGTGGAGATACATAGTGGCAACCATAGCTCCAAGTCCAATTCTTAATCACAAGAAAACCCTGAAATTACATATGTTACAATCATTTGTTGACAACTTGACATAACAGAAAACATAAAGAGTTTATAAGAATGTGACAACTAAAAATTCTCAACTCAACCTTAACCCTTAATCCCACTTGGTGCTATCTAGGGCCATAGTTAGCTCTCTAAAAATTGTCAATCGTTTTGCACAACTGGATACAAGCTCAAATAAAAGGAGGGTTACGATGAGTGACTGCCATTGTAATGCTCACCTTTTATGAACATGGATCTAAAGAAATGTCTCAACTAAAATATTGACTTACAATTTTAAAAATTGAAAAATATTCCAAAGTCCAAACATGACAAGTTTCATTTTTCATTAAACCATGAGAAAGTAAAATAATCCACATTAAAGTTACCACAAACTTCACTAATCTGTACTTGGCACAACAAGAGTTCAGGGCTTACATAGTTTCTCGAAAGAGCTTCCTTAAAAATTTCTATACTTTCTTTTGGGGAATAAGATTCTAGGATAAGATGAGAGTTCCCATCACTGTCTAGCTTCTCTCTCCAGATCTCTAAAGCAGGAATGTGTTGCCAATGAAAATCCAGACAACCCATCAGTTCATATATTGATGGGCATTCAATCAGCTGACAAAATTGCAACATGTTAATATATTATCTGAAGAACCTCGGTGATTGCAAACATATATATGTGTGTGTGTGTGTGTGTGCGCGCCTATCAAAGCCACCATTATAGAAAAAGGAAAAAAAAAGTGCAACTAATGCAGTCAAAAACTCAAAATCAGAAAAACTGAATGAATATTATCACCAAATGCTTAAATGTTCCTACAAAAATTACAATATAATGCTCTAGAGAAAACAAAATGCATAGCAAAACTAAAACCTCAAAATATACATAACCCTGCAGGCCCACGCATGCCAGAGAATGACTCATATTTTACAGCATTTAGTGACTGAAAAAGCTTAGGGTGTGATAGAGCAGATTTCAGGGACCGAGAAGCACATGGTTATAAACAAATGCTCCCGCTGTCCTAAATTGTTTCTCCACCTTAGAAAATCCTACTTTTAAAGGGGCGATTTAATGTGTTATTTTGTAAATAAAAATGTAAGTGTCCAATATACGCTCCCTAATTTAAACTAATACAAAAGAAAGGAACATATAGCATATTTGCTCTGTATAAAACTCTTAAAAAGTACAATGATCAATCAAATCTAATAGGGTGGAAAAGGACCTAGAATAGACCTTTCACATCCCACAATAAAAAAATATATTTTTATTGGAGATGGCACACTGGTTCATCTTTTATACGACTTATGGTGTAGTTGATTCTTCACTGAAATACCTCTTCCCTGATCTTTTTACCATGGTTGTGGAAATAATGATTCAGTTGCCTCTTAATTGATAGAGGAGAGTGGTACTGAAATCCTCAATTTACTTGAGATTGGAAATTGGAAACTTTGAATAACTTTCTTGATTTGTAGAATTCTAATTTCCCATATAATGGAGTTGAGGATCAAGAGTTTTGGAGATTAAGATCATTTGGACTCTTTGAAGTCTTGGAGATAATGATGCTTTGAGAGGGCCTACTAGACAATCCTAACCATTCACACATTCTAACTTAATTTCTGTTGTCATATAGAGATGAAAACAAGGACACCAAGTAATATATATATATATATATATATGGGTTAAGTTCAAGTTACACCTGGTGTAACTTTAAGTAATGTTACACTATCCAATATTTTTTAATTAAATGTGAATTTCGATAAATCTACTGCTAGATTACATTATCTTCGTATATTCTCCATGCTTATAAAATTTAAAGATGATCAAAAATCAATAGTCATGTCATCAATCAATTGTTTAAATTCAAGTTTTTGTAATTTAAAATAATTTATAAAAGATAAGCTTATGGATCGAATGATAAATTACATTCGATTGGCTTGAAAATTGGCATGCATATTAAAAACATATAGAGCATGTAATTCAACGGTTCGATTTCCAAAATATGAATTCAATAACAAGTTAATTGGATGGTGTAACATTGCTTAGAATTATCTCAGGTGTAACTTGAACCCATCCCTATATATATATATATATATATATAAACAAATAAAAAGATTCAAAAGGAGAGAATTAGTGAGAGATTATTGCACAATATTCAACACTAACACGAAAGTAGCAGATGTAAAGTTCAATAAGCAGTCATAAATCAAAATATCCCAATAACGCAAACAAAACCAGAAGTCCCAACATAGTTGTAACCTGAAATACCGAAAGTAAGGGACTCATACCAGCTGGTGCATGCTCCATTTGGATATAAAAAAATTCTGTTCCCATCCTTCAACAAATGACATTCCATTCAAAAAGGTAGACGTAACATATCCAGGTGCACCTGTTGGACAATTTCACACAATGCTTTAATGGGACTGATAAAGTTCTTAGTTTAAAATCAACTTTTTGGTATATTTTCTGACACCTAAAACTTTCAGCAAATGGTCCTACAAACGATTCCAAGGTGATCCTCCAAAGTCAGCTATTAGTCATGTAGATACTAGTAGTATGTCTGGGTTGATCCATCAGGATGCAGCCTAGTAGATGGAGGCTTGGGATGAGCAGTATATGTCTGGGTTCGATCCCCACTAGAAATTTTGCTGGATTACCTAATGCACGGTTCTGGCTAGTGGGGTCGTTTATTCGTGGTTTACTCCCCAAGAGGTGGGTCCAAAGGGCCCTGCCTTGGTGAGGTTCCACATCATTAAAAAATATATATATATTTTAAGAATGGCTTGACTCTTAGAATATATCAATCAGTAGAATATAACAGGTTCCAAGACATCATATTGAAAATATATAAACAAGGAAAGTGGCACAAGCATGTACAACATTATAAACACTATATATGAGATCCGCCCTTCTATTTTTTCTGTAACAGCACTCACAAATTTGAAATTTAGGCAATACATGCCAAGAAAGTGAAGAGGAAAGTCAAGCCATTTCCTTACAGAGAAGAGAATATCAAGTGTTTCAAATTTTAATTTTAACAGAACAAAGTTCCTGATTTCTGCATGTATCAGGGAGCTAGGAGTTATAGTCTCATAGCTACTATAAATATGCTCCAAAACTCCAATGCATTCAAGTTATATAGGATCACTTACCCTGAAATGGTGCAGCAATTGCAATCCAATTTTTCACATATTTCTCAAAAATCTGCAAAACAAAGTGCATAAGATTGGGAGAGTTTACCTTGCAGCAAAACTAAAGCAACCAGCTAAGAAAGAAATAACCAAAACTTGAAAGAGAAAGATAGAGATAGGATGGAAAGGGAGAAAAGAAAATAAGAATAATTCAAGAAAAGGAATGTAGATTCTTACATCGCTATGCAGGGACATGAAACATTTCACCAGAAGACCCCCCATAGAATGACTTATGATGCTTATCTTTTTCCCTCCAGAAGCATTATATACTAACTCTAGTTTTGCAGCTAACCGCTCCAGTGTTTCTGGCAACCTATAACAAAAACAAAGCATAGACAAGTTAAAGACATTAACTCACAAGAATAGAAAAAGATCTTCATGCATCAGGAATCCAGCCCAATTACAGACAGAGATGAGATTACTCTACGAAAAGGTTTCACAATTAAAAAAAATAAAAATAAAATAAAAAGATGAAAACAATTTAAAGACCACCTCAATTCAATATCTATATGTGCAACTGTGCAAGACATGTGAACATTTTAATATTTCATTTTTTTCATTAGTAGAATGCTCCATCCAGTGTGTATATAATGAACTACCATCAGTCTCTATGTTTCTTGCTTTTCACAACTTTGGCATTACATGGTAGTTGTGGTTTACATGTGTTTAATTTTGTTTGATTGTTTTGAAGTCTTTATCACAACCAGAAGCTGAAGTTATTTAAAGGGAAATGTTCCTGTGGAGTTCCCATTTTGTGCAGGGGAGGAAGAATCCTTCATATGTTTAGGATTATAATTTTTCAGGGTTTTCAAAAGAGAGAAGCACATGGGTCCAACTCTATCACATTCGTACAAGAGCTTTGTTAATTGGGTGCAAGAACATTGAGACAGTACGTAAGTCGATTGCAGCAAAAACTTAGTACAGCTGATACACTAAGGTAATGGAAAAAAGCTCTTGTTTGATGTTGAAGAATTTGGGATCATAGAATTTAACTTGGCTTCAACAAAGACAGAATTTGGGATCATAGTATTTAACTTGTCTTCAACATAGACACTCATAATCATATCCTATCGTGGGAAAAACAGCACATAGAACATCAACTTTTAAGTAAATAATATATCTTTCTTTACAGGTCCTGAAGAAGAGCAAACACAAAAGAAAGTGGAGTTCCAAGGATGAAAGAATCCTTTTCCTTAAGCATATTGAAAACTCAAGTTTGATGTATCAATTAGAGACAATGGAAATAAATCTATTGTTGCCTTCATCATCCATAACTGGCAACGTTCACCACTTGGTGGAACTAATCCACTTGTGAAGTTGATGGCTATCAATGGCAGTACAAGGAAGCAAGAACTGATGGTGAGTGACACAGGATGTTAAATCTGGACATGTGAGTATTAGAACAATAGTTAAGTGATTCTATCCACCCTTTCCTATTAGCTTAACTTATGGGATAAATGATAGTTTATCAGTTTCCTCTGCCAGTAGGAAGAAATATTCCTTAGAATTGTTCCTTGTCTTTCTCAGCTAAATAACCCTCTCCCCGCTCTTTTCATGGGTGCAAAAGCAAAATATTGAAAAGAAAAGGTTGTGATAGGCCAGCTAGACCTCTCAGAACTTTTGATCAAAGAAGATCCGATAACAATAGAAACTTCAAGACATGAAGTATGAAACAGGTTGTACGAGTGCATAAAATTTGTAACATTGTTGCATTCAACTAAATTTGCAGTATAGCAGGCTCCTGTTTTTTTTATTAGTAATAAACTTCATCGAAAGAAAATTTATAGAGGCCAAAGCACATAGGATAGGACATGTACTGAGGGGGCATGAGAACAATAACAGCACTAAGAATTATAAAGACTACATCTATCAAGCAGTTTAGCAGGTACCTGTTGCTTTGGCGGAAATCATACCCAAATCCAAAAAGTGTTTTTCCCTCTTGAAAACCCCACTTGATCATTTCAACAATCATGTCATGGTAATAATAAACACAATCACGCCCAATGATCTGCATCAAACAAAACACTATAATAAATCCATAAGTAGTTCACTTTTTCATCAGTTACAGCATACTTGGTTAATAAAACAGAAATGGAAACAGAAACATCCCACCATAGTAAAAATTTTACCAACTGTTTTACTTTTCAATTCAGCGTACATAAATAACACTTATTAGCTATTACTTCAAGGTTTTAATAAAGGTTAACATTGTTAGAGACAGTAAGCTATTCGACTGTAAAGCCTTTTTGTTTTACCAAATGTAAATGTAATACAAAGTCATGATACATAACGCACCAAGTCAGGGTCTAATAAATCAATTGCATACAGTCCAAATCTGTCTTCAGGAACCACAATAGTTGAATTCGGATCCAAAGACACAGTTTTACCTGTTTCATATAATAAACATCATTATCCAACACCACCAGAAATTTTAAAGTAAGAAAATCTAGAAAAGACACAGTTTTACCTGTTTCATATAAAAAATTTACGAAGTATAAAAGCAATTGCAGCAATGCAAAGCACAATAAACATCTATAATACGATACTGAATATTTGTGTGCAGGTTCGTACAACCATTTGTTGACTTTCTTAGCAATTAGCAGTAGACAGCATTCTAGGAACTACACACTTGCTATTAAAAACAAAAGTCTGTACCCAGTACACAAAGGCTTCCATTTTTACATTGCTTGGACAGAGCGCACTTGCCATTGCACCCAATGCACCAATTCCAATACATGTGCTGTGAACATGAATTAAAATATTTCTTTTTAAGTCTAAAATACACGGTCCCTAAACTTTAGCCCATAAGTGATTTTAGTCCTAAGGTTTAAAGTGATTGCTTTTAGTACCTTTTTTTTTTTATAGGTAATAAGACTTTTATTGAGAAAAAAATTGAACATCATGTTCACGATGGTGAACACTTTGAACAAGAAAACAAATACAAAAAAGATCAAGAGCTAAAGAAACAGAGTACGAAAAAGGAGACATTTTAGATGTTCTAATGTTCTTGCCTTGTCTTAAAAAATGCGGGCATTACGTTCTTGCCAGACTAACCACATTAAACATGCCGGGACCATATTCCAAATGGTTGAAAGATGCTTTCCAAACCAGTTTCTCCAAATAAAGAAAAAAGAGCTGACTGACCTCAGCATTACCCAAGTGATCGCTTTTAGTACCTAACAACTTAAAGTGATCGATTTTATTCCCCCAACAAAATTTAAAATTGATCGCTTTTAGTCCCTAAAAAACTTAAAGCGATCTCATTTTTTTCCCTAACAAACTTAAAATTTATTGCTTTTAACTTAAAGCAATCGCATTTATTCCCTAATAAACTCAAAAGTGATCGCTTTTAATCCCTAATATGTCTAACAGATAATTTATGTGCCAGCAAGTGATCGCTTTACTAAAATCATGAATTTTCACAACATTCAATTTAGGGTTTCTAGGTCTTGTGAAATTCAATTTATCTGAGCTCGAAATGCCAACATCAGAGTCCACAAACAATGAAAAATCTATCAATCTATGCACATAAATAAATACATTTAAAGAAAGGATTATATATAGATTATTACCGGTAGAGGGATCGAAGCGAGACCAAAGCTTGGAGCGGCACTTGTAATCGGCTCCGAGAATCCGAACCCAAACCCGCTCCTCCTTACCGTTACCGGAATCAACCGCTTTCATGATCGAACCGGCGATACCCGGAACCAACAGAACCGGGTCGAGATTCGGGTCCACGTACTGCTCCGCCTTCTGCCTCCTCAGAAGGCTCAGCCACATCTCCACCGATTGCACGATTTCCTCCAATAGCACCGCCATACCCAATCAAATCAAATTCAAAGCCCCCCTTTTTTTTAGATTTCAAAGCTTTTGCTTTTTTTTTTTTCTTTTTTTTTTTTTTGGGTTGAGAATTCAATTCTTAGGAAATGAAATCCCTAAATCTTAAAGTTTTGGCAGAGTTTTGTTGAAAAGGTAAAGGTGGAGTAGCGGTGGCGAAAGGTTACAGCAAAGTGGCAAAGGCTTTCACGGATTATCGAAACTCTCTGAAATAAATACGGTATCTTCGTGAATCTAGATAAGACCCATTTTGTTTATTTATTGTTGTTGCTATCTCAACCGCCAATAGGATATCGCCACCTCATAAAAATTACTTTTTCTTTTAAAAGTAACTAACTTCAAATATAATAAAACTCCCAATGAATAAAGTCAAAAAAAAAAAAAAAAAAAAACTCCAAATGAATAAAATCTCTTACAACTTACAATTCATAAATTTGGACAACAAAAATAAACACCAACTGTCATAACTATCTAAAATGGAATTGAGTATATTTAAAAACCTATAAATAATGTCAATCCTTAATAAAGTTGCTTAAGAACTCCAAGTCCTATATTAAATTACCAAGCGCTCTATGGATACAACTCTTAGCTAAATTTTAATGTGAAAATTGTAAATGATAGGATGAGCTACATCTTTAATAAGCAATTATACACAACACAACACAAAATGGAGTAAAAGAAGACACGTGTATTTTGAATATACAAATCAACCCAATGATTTGTTTTCCAAAGCACTTAGTGAACCAATAAACATATGTAATTAAATCTCATAATCATTTAAAAACACATACAAATAATTTATTAGAGCACAGTGTCACATACACATATATCACATATTTTTACATACAATCCTATAAGCGGATACCAACATCTAACCCTTGTTGGTGAGGGTTCATTACATAATCTCACAAATAACCCTGTCACACATATATCTAATCAAGTTTAAAAACACTCAATGATTCACATATCACTATAGTAAAGTTTATGCAAAACTAAAATGTTTTGCATAATATTAACAGTAATTCCAAAACACACTAACATATAGTAGATCACAATGTCAAATTGAGCATAAACCATAAGATGCTTGACTCTTTTAGGGAATGTATAGCGATTGAAGAGTTTATAAAATTATTTTACAATTCATGAGTAAGTTTGTAAACTCGATTGGCTAAAAGAAACATTTTAAATACCTTTTGGAGAAATAGGAACAAAATTTGAAAATCACTTGATTTTTAATAGATTTTCAAAGAATAAAAACCTATTTTAAAAAAGGAAGATTAAAAATTTAGTTGTTTTCTAAAAATAATTTTGTTTAAAAGCAATTTTTAAAATAAGTGACAAAGGTTCAAGATCTTATTTAAAAGTCAAATTTCCTCATTTAATAGTATAAAAATGAACAAAATGTGTGCATGTTATGCATAATTACTTACAACATTTAAATCCCTCTGAAAGTTCAGCTGAAACACCTTCCAAATAGTCTCAAAACACTCTTGAATAGGACCTAAAATCAACCATGGAAATTACTTAATACCCTTCACAAAAGATAAAGCTTATCAAATTATGACAAACTAATTCAAGAGAATTATACTTTGGTAAACTAATAACATTTTGTCACTGATGCAAAGTTTCTCTAAGCAATAATGTTTCTTTGCATTGGTCTAAACTCATATAGATATGAGAAAGGTAGAAGCTAATATATTCTAGACCTAGGATTTTATATCCCCATTGAAAACGTAAGGCCATGTACATGGCCACCTTTAGAGTTAAACTAGGCCTGTCCACGGGTCAGGCTAATTCGGGTTTGAGTCTGAACCAAACTCTACCTGATTGCGTCGAGTGGTTGGATCTTGGACCCGTATTCAACTGAATAGTCGATTCGGACCCGGTGTTCCGGGTCATCGGTTGGGTGGGTTGGAGTTGTCGGTTAGGTGGGTCTAGGCCACAGATTGGGCGAATTTTCTAGACTTCATTGAAATTTATTTTAGTTTAATTTTTTCGGCCTTTTTAGCCCAAATTAAGGACTTTAACAGTTTTATAAATTACCTGGATGCCATATTTTTTTGAATTTTCCATATAAAACAGATTGGGCCTCCCTTTTACTTTTTTTTTTTTTTTTTTTTTAATGGGCCTTCAAGCTAAACTTATATTAAGCAACTACACTACTTATAAATCATTTGCCCCTCCAGGACATGAACATCCTAGACAAAATAGCTCAACACATATTAGGAATGCTATAAATATATGGATAATAGTTGTTGTAGATTTAGTTAGTTAGTTAGTTACAATTCCAAGCATGTTAATCACATTTAGAACATGTTGGAATTATTAATGCACATGAGGAATAATAGGACCATTAGGATAAGGTTATGTGGGCCAATAGAATAGTTTTATGGTTTTATAAATACCTACTTGTAATCACGTTTCCATTATGAAAGAATAAACCGATTGCTTAGTGCATTAGTGCATCTCTTTCTCTCTTAATCTCTCTCTCTCAATATTTCTCTATGGATGGTGACTACCTCGAATTAAGTCAATTTCCCTACAATTTCTATCCATCTTCATTAGGAACCGCCGGGTTCCTAACAACACAACACACAAAAGAAGCCTATTTTTACCACCTGTGATCTATTAAGCATCCACACATTGACTATGAAAAATAAACACAACAAAATAGTTTGTAAAACCTGGACAAAATAGCACAACACAACTAACAACACACACAAAATCCTATTTTTACCACCTGTGAAATGTGACCTGTTAAACAGCCACACATTAACTACCAAATAATAAAGACAACAAAATAGAATGTATAACCTGGACAAAATAGCAAAACACAACAACACACAAACATGCCTACTTTTACCACCTGTGATCTGTTAAACATCCACACAATACAAGCACCTGGTCAGTAAGCCAGTAGCTCAATACAACAAGTCATATATATTCAAGAAAACCCAGAGGCATAAAAGCCAATCTTAACACCTATTTTAAACTTGCTAACCACACAACAAATAATATTTCTAATAGCAAATAAGTCAACCATAGCAAGCATAAGCAACAGATAAGAGTACACTGCAATATTTCCATATACATATATATATATATATATAAATGGATATATACTCAGTAACCCATAGAGACAAAGAAGACAATTAGATTACTGCAAGTTTTTAAGACAGTAAACAATAAGGTAGCAAGCTCGCTAGCTATATAATGTTCCCAACAATATAGTTAGTTACAATTATGAAATACCACATTTCCAAAAAATAGCTTTTCCAAAGCATTGAATGACAAATACTCTATAGTTAATAAGTCTATAATTTATAGAAAAAAAAAACCTATGAACTAAGATTTCTTTTCTATAAGCATTAAGAGTTAAATATTGTTAGAAAAGCAACATCCAAAAAAGCTTCCAAAATGTTCCCAAAAGGCTGCCTCCTTTGCAAAATAAATGATTCCTCCTACAATAAACAAAAATATTTAACAAATAATACATTAGTATTTAATACAAGACCAACTAGAAATAATAGCAAGTTTATAACAGTAAGGGGCCAAAGGCAGTAACATACCAAATCAATTATCAATCATCAATACTAATTAAGGGTCATTTGCCTAAACTAGAACCCTTACTTGAGCTGGTACTTATTGCTACACTTAATGTTGATTGTTGATTTAAAACTAGAAAAGAAAAGGAAATAAATACAATAGATTAAATTTTGTTTGAATACATGAGACATTCAATAAGAATTACAGACAATAAATTTTAGAATTTAAACATATTACCTAAATCATGAACTTCCTCATCCAATGCCTCTACCTCATCCCTTTATTGGCAATAAGAAATCGGAATTGTGGCTTAAAGTCAATTTTGTGCACATACAAGGTTTTGAATCATGAAATGAGAGAGAGAACTTCAAAATGGATCAACAATGTGCCCTTCAATGCTAAATGCTGACTCAGATGTAACAGTAAAAATTGATACAACCAGCACATCCTTAGCCACTTTGGACAACACTTGGTACCTACTAGAATTGTCCTTCCACCACTCTAATACCTCAAAATTCACATATTTTCTACCATCACAATTTTCAGCTAAATGCTTTTCAACCTCATTACTACAACCTACAGATTGCTCAGCTTCCAAGAAACGCTCATATCGAGAGTGAACCATCACATATGGATCACTAGCATCACCTTCCATTTGTGTCCTCTCACTCCCACATGATTCTTGCACATTTGGTGAATGGATAGAAGAGTAAAAATTATACAACTTAATCAAAAGATCTTTCACCTTATCAATTATCACTTTCCCCATTGCAATCCCATAAATTTCAGAAAAAGAAAACTTCAAGAACCTCAATTTTTTTTCATGGATCAAGAACCATAGCCACATACAAACGAGGATTAATTTTATCACTTTCCTCCCAATACTTCTTAAATTTAGTTTGCATGTTTGTGACTGTGTCTGTGACTGTGTTTTTCAAGACGGAGTTTTGGGATTTAACTAAATGAGAAATACTCTCCTGAATAACAAAGATCTCATCAAAGAAGGCATTTGAAGTAACATACAAAGCCTCAAGAAAGTCATAAATGCCCTAAAATTTTGGAAATCACTCATACATGGAAATCCCAAACCACCACTATCTTTCTTGGTCCTAAAGTACGACGAATAACCATTATCTTCAAAGTCCATTCTAAGGAACACTTTCTCAAATTTTTTAGCAGTTTCTAACAAAAGGTAAGTCGAGTTCCACCTAGTAGGTACATCTAGACAAAGAAAACTCTTGGACTCTATACCTAACATTTCCATAAAACTGCTAAAAATTTGATTTTTATTGGGTGAGGACTTCACGTACCTTACAGCTTCACTCACCTTAGCATCAAATGCATCAATTTCTTTCAAATCCTCCCCCACAATGAGATTTAGGATATGGACGCACAACACCTTATGTGCAAGAACTCATTTTCTAAAATTGTCTCATTCCAATCTTTTGTTACTCTTTCCAAAAATTTAATTATGGTTAAATTTGAGCTATCATTATTCACTGTCAAGGTGAATATGCCATCAATATCCCACTCACACAAAGACGTCTCAATCTTTCTATCTATACTCTCCCTTTTGTGGTCTTCAACTTGACAAAAATTTAAAATTCTCTTATGCAACTTTCAAGCATCATCAATAAAGTGACATGTGAGACACATATACTTCAAATTTTGAATAGAAGTCCATGTGTCTGTAATAAGACACATCCTACAACCCTTCAAGGATTTCCTTAGCTTCTCTCTCTCATTATTATAAATGCCAATCACATCTCTAGCCACAGTTTGACGAGATGGAATATCCTTTAGACGGAGCTTAGGTTGCAATGTAGTTACATATTTCTTAAACATATACCACTCAACGCACCTTAAAGGCAACTCATCAATTATAATCATTTCAACAAGTGCCGTACTAGAAGCCTCAACAGTAAAGGTTGTTGACACAAGTTGGAAATCTTCCTCTCCATCCTTTTTGGTTTCAAAAGCTAAGGTTTTTTTGCTCTTTAACTAGATCTTTTCTATTAGGGTTCTTGGGACAATTTGACACATGAGCTAGCAAATTACTAGTACCACAACTCTTACTATCAGCATGATATGATTTTTGACAATAATTACACATAGCCTTAGTGACACCCTTTTCTACCTTTATTTTTTTCAAAATGATTCCAAACTACAAACTTTTTCCTACCATTACCAGTACCAGTCTTATTCACTTTGCTAGGTGGAATTGGGGCCAACTCAGCATCAGCAGCTTAGCTTGGGTAGCAATAGCAACCTTTTTGTGTAACAATTGATGTTTGGACAGAGGGTGCATTAGTGGTGGGTTCCATGACCTAAAAAAATCAAATATAAATATTAGCAAACTAGAACAACAAGAACAATTAATAATTATAATAACCACACAAACCAAAAAGGAAAAACAATATCCTACATATGCAAAAAAGAAAAAAAAGAACACAACACAAAACATAAAACACGAAACTAAATAGAACCTAGATACAAACAATATGACGCTTGAAATTTTATTAAATAATAAAAGCAGAAACATTGATACTCAAAATTTATTAAACAACAACAACAAAACCATAACAACAACCACCACAACAGCATAAGTAACATGCATCAACTCTAACAAAAAAAAAGAACATAATCCCAACTTTGAACACAAAACACAAAGGAAAAAAAAAATCATACCATAAAGAAATTATGGGTGTTGGAGTTTCAAATTTGAAGACTGAAAACCCCACTTGGACAACTTTCAATTCCTAAATAAAATTAAAATAGGAACAAAATTAATCAAACAAATGAACAAAGAACAAAAGTAAAAAGGTTAGGGTTTCAATTTTTTTTAGTTAGGGTTTCAAATTATAAAACTTTGGGTTTATTTTATTTTAACAATAGATTTCCATAACAGATAAAATCAATGAGAGACTAAAAAAAAAAAAAGATGAGAAATGGAGAATATTTACCTTAAACAGTTTGGAGTAAGAACTAAGTGGGGTGGAAACACAAGGACGATCTCTTCAACCCATATTGATCGGCGGCAAGGAGAGGAGTGGGTGTTGGTGGCGGTAGTGACTAGGTTTGAACTTGTAGTGAGAAGCTAGAGTTTGGACTTTAGGGTAGAGAGAGGCGAAGTGAGAACTGAGAGTTTGAGAGTTTAGTTTGTTCATTTGTGAGAAGACCAAAGCTTAAAGAGTAAAGAGTGAAGATTTCGTAGTAAACTAGTGAAGAGATTAGAGAGAGTGAGTCTGAGAGATATGAGATATCAGATCAAAAGATTGAGCTTTGATTGTGACCGTTTGATTTTGTTATTAATTTTGATTTTAATGGTTGATTTGTAAATTTGGTATTTGTGCCCTTGAATCACTGATATGAGTCTGTACTAAAGTCTACTGATATGACTCAAATGAGTTTGTAGAGTGTAATTGTGACCGTAGATTTTGAATCTTGATTTGATTTAAACGTTGTATTTGAAAATTGGGAACTTGTGCCAAAAAAGTCTGAACTTACTTTTGATCCTTGAATAGTCATCCACAGAATGTGAGCTCGTCCTTGAATAGTCATCCACAGAATGTGAACTCGTCCCGGAATAGTGGTTCATGGGATGTGGAATACCATGATAATCATGTCGCTCCCTCACCCTCAGACGTGGATCCTTGAGAGAGCCTCGTCCAAACCTGGTGAGGTCGTCCAAACCTTATGAGGTCGTCCAGACATGGACGACCCTCAATATAGGTTCCATCTACATGAACAGATGAATCGAACCATGTGGTGAGATCTTGATGTATCATTGTAACTTCTTATTGAATATTCAACTTCCAATGGCAATTATCCTCTGATCTCCACAAATGTGGGGGAAGTTACTAGACAAGTAACTGCCTCCACAGCACTATATATACACTCATCCTTGACAAAATAAAGGCAAGTTTTTCCTTTACACAACTCCCAGAATTTTGGAATTCTATATTCTAAAAGAGAGAAACTGACTTTATCATCGGAGGGTTCGTGGCCGGTCAACCCCGGTCTCCTTTGATTCCTTGTTTTTATCTTTCAGGTCTTCAAAATCATCAAGATCCGGAGCATCCAGCCTACTGATTCTTAGAACATCATCAATTTTTGCTCATGCTTTATGTTACCCAATTACCGAAGCCACATATTCATTCATAATTAGGTCGGTTCGAGTTATTTGGGTGAAATATTTTATAATCCGAAACCCAAACTGATTATTCAGTTATTCTTAAAATACAACCCATGACCGACCAAGCTTTGCATTCGGAGCCACCCGTGGACCTTCGGGTTGGGCGGGTACAGTCGGGCATGTCGGATTGTCCGAGTCATTGGATAGCCCTAAGTTAAACTTTATATTCGAATGAAATTTATAGGCAACTTAACATAATCATTGCACATACTTTTGAATTAAAATCTATTATATATCAACCTTTCTTAGACCCAAGATCTTCAATTCAACGGGCAACCAATATAATATACAAAACTATCTTAAACTCAAGATTACACTCATCGAGTCCTTATCTAAATATTACCCTATACACAAACCTCTATTCAAAGTGATATATATATATATATATATATATAACTTCAAAATTCAAACAATAGTAATATTTTGTTATATAAGATAAAAATTCCACTCTAATTTAATTTAAGTCTATATGTGTGTGAAACTCTCAAGTTATGATATGCGAGATATTACAAGTTAAACTATCTAGAACTCATAAATAACAAATTTGATCAAATTAAAACTAATAGACGAAATTGTACAACATTCATTATCCACCCCCAAGACATTCAATTTATCCACATTTAGGCTCTACAAATAGGCTTTGGGCACACATGTCATTGTCTGCAATTGTGGTGAAATTAGTGAAGAATTGATAATGTTGTGTTTCTCGAGTCTATACATCAACCTTGCAAAATGATATTAGTTTTGACTAATACTTAATAAATAAATACATGTATTACAGTTTATTTTATTTTATTAAGTGAGTACAATTATTTAAGGGTTGATTATAACATGTTATTAGGTATTTCAGTATTTCACCTTATTATAATTTATTGATGACAAACTGTATCTACCATTTCTTTATTTCTCTCTTAGTCTTTGAGGTATGATCGGAATGTTCTTTGGATTATTAATATTATAGATGGTTTAAATATTACTAATGGTAATAGTAATTGATAGACACAACCACATAATGTTCAACAAATAATTATAGATTAATATCAAGCAATATATGTTAGGACTCAGGACTAAATATAGTGATTCTAATGTTTGAATGTGACCTAATAGTGTTTTAGAACTTAAGCAATAAGTAATATTAAATTGTCTCTTTTAAAGCAAAATAAATAAATAAATAAATGAGTTTGAAATGAGTTTTGATTCATAAATATATGTGGAACAAATATGAGATTAAATTGCTAAAATTTAATAGAATTTGGAACGAGTTTGAGATTTATATTTTTTTAATAGAATTTGGATTTAGAGTAGGTACTCTCAAGTCTCAACCCGACCCTATCTTTTCTCATTCTCAAGTAAGTGCATTGAAATGGACTGAGTGAACTGAAATAGACCAAAATAGACCTAAGTGGATTGAAATAAGTGATATGTTCCATTCAATCAAATCCATGAGTAGCAACAGTATTTTTTTTTACTTTAAATGTTATTTCATTCAGTTATTTAATTATATAAACACTACTTTTTTTGTTAATTCCTGATTTATATTGCTAGTTTTTAAAAAATATTGCGGCTAACAATGTGTGCTTATTTTACTTATTAAAGCGAACCTATATCTATTTAGATGTTCATTTCTATGAATCCTTTTCAAGTTTTTCCTGCTTACTCAATTCCTATTGATGTATGTAGTGAAAATTGGAATCTTATAGAGACCAAGTTTATTGCTTCAGCTTGAAACCAAGATAATTTAATTTTACTTTTTAGGAAAAGTATAGTTCACATTATCACATAGATAATATAGACATATGAATCTGTCCACATGATCACATCCAGATAAGCTTGTGAGACCTAGGGCTGAGTTTGCCGGGCCTTCTTGTTGTTGGGTCATATTTGGGGTCCATTGACGTATAATTATTTGGGCTAAGCATAAATTGATCCACCCGATGGAGTGTGACACATAAATTGTTACATCAGCACATGTGAGCAAGCCCAATACTGTTTGGGCCATATGATTATAATTGTTTAATAATAAATAATCGGTTTCATTATAAAGCTTATATACTTTTTAATAATAAATAACACAAGGTTAGTAAATTTAATTTTTACAAATTCATACACGAAAATTACTCTATCAAATAGACTCAAATAATATAATTTCAATTATAATTTAATAATTATCAATTATTAAAAATTATTCAAGTTTGAACATATAATTTAAATTGCCAATGAGCTCAAACTCAATTGGCATTCAAAATTAAATTAAATAAACAACTCCTAAACTCTTACTATTCACTTTGACTCGATTAATTTGAAAGCCCTAAATCATCTAAAGAACAATTAAATGAATAATCATGAACTTTTAGATTACATATATTGGTTGAATGTTCGAATCCATTTGGTTTTGTGATGGATTGGATTTTAAAATATACAAGAGATTAAGATCAAAACAGGTAGAACAAATTGAAAAACAAACCGGATCATCTTAACGCGGTTTGAGAACTACTAATAGAGTCACAACCTTATTTCCCACCATGAAAAGCATCATTTATATTCACCAAGATCAACTACTAAGCCTAACACTGCGTGCCTAACATGAAAAGCATCACTGATAGTTACCTCAAATATTTATCAAGGGACCCGAATCTCTTCCGATGTATACAACTAAAACAAAATGTTGATTTTTTTTAATCACATACATTGTCTTTGTGGCATAACCCTTGCCTGTTTTTGATCCAATGACTACGTTTTTAGGCCTATGCCTTTGGTCTTGGTTTTGTATTATACTAGGTAAAAATTCAAAATCGTGGTGCAGTGTATATCCACCTGTTTTGATTGATGCCATTGTTGTGAAATTTGTGGAGCAATGTAGATCTGCCTGAACGACTCTCTGAATAGGTAATAAATTTGACATGGCTTGCCATTATCACCTAGATATAGAGATTCTGTTACCTTGTTTGAGGGGTTTAACACACCTGCAAGATCAAAATTCGCCATAGAAGATTAATTAGTCCAAAGAACACAAGTTTGGCCATATTAAAAGCTCGGCTAAATCATAAAAACAATCGTAAGGGCTTCCTTCTTTGTGTTTTTCCATAAATTTATAGTGGAACACCAACGTTATGATGAGCTCTCAAACAGGATCACGTCCAGCTGAGCAACTTCAAAAAAAAAAAAAGAGAAGGGAGAAATGTACAACAGAAAACATAATGAACAGTTTACCATATAGCACATTCCACTTTCCCTGGTTAGAAGACCTTTCTTGTTGTCATGCTAGGGTTGCTCTCTTTCCTTTGGCATCTCTTGACTACAAATAAACTATGCAAGTCAGAAGCTACATTCTAGGAAGATATCAATAAATGATACTTTATTGGCATAAAACTGCATGGAGGGAGAGAGACACCTGTGCAGCAACAGATCTTTTTGAACCCAGAAACTCCCTGTAAATGTTATATAGTCTCTGCTTCTCAGTTTCTGAAACAGAGGGTCTTGCCTTATTGGCAGTAGACTTCAAAAGACCATCGGTTATTACTGGCTTTTTGTTTGGCTCACTGGTATCTGCACTGTCCAGAAGGTCATGAACTGCTGCAAGCTGTGCATCTGAAAGCAGAGCTTGAAGGTCAGCCCCACTAAATCCTTCGGTCATATGAGCTATGCCATCTAATTCAACGTCATTTTCCAATGGCAGCTGTATCAATTGATAAAACCATAACATTATTATACATTAACCTGACAAAACATGTAGACATAAAATAAAGCTTCATGATTTATGAGTAGCACTAGCAACTGAAGAGTCACAGTACAAGTTTGGCACTAAAAATACAATAATAAATAAATAAGAATAAATTATTGTGTCTAGAAACAACACTACCCTCCAAAAGTTTCAAGAAATGACACTCCCAGGCTTGAGGTTTTTATAAATACCCTCTCACATCGTTACTTCCTTAATAGAATATATTCCATTTTAAAAAAATATTCCTACTCCTTTATACAAACCTCAAGGGGGGAGTGTCATTCATCCACAAACCTCAAAGGGGGAGAGTCATCTCGCCCATTACTTAGAAATCTTTTTTAAGAATGGAATATTTCATCAGAAAAAGTAATAGTTTGAGGGGGAATGGATGCATTTGTACATCAAATGCAATTGAGTTGCTCATTAATGTTCTGAGTTATGATGATTCAACAAAACTAGGGTAACAAATAGACTCGAGTTTGAAATAGCCTATCATATGATTGATTAGGGTCAGCACTTGAAAAGGAGAATTTGGTATCAAGTTATGGCTTGTTCAGGGCATTTGTCAAGGCAATCATTTATACCCATTATTTATAGTGGTGAGGGGTGTTTCAAGTAATAAAACATACGAGAACTTATCCTCAAATTGGACCTCACAAATCACTAAAATAATTGTAAGCAATTAATATTCAAATTATATTAAAATAGCAACGTGCATAACTAAATAAAAGTTACGAACAATGCATTAATTTGTCTTACTAACCTTTCTAGAAAGTACTGTAAGAATATCCAACCTCTCCTGTTGAGATGGAAAATCACAGAATAAAAGCCGATCTAGCCTACCAGGTCTCAACAAAGCAGCATCAAGTAAATCTGGTCTACTGCTTGACATGAAAATTTTAAGTTAATTTACCATCAGACAAAGTAATCAATAAAAAGACCAATGTAGAAAACAAGATCCAAAATCATGAAAATGCAAATACGAAAGAAACATTCCATGATTGAGACCTCAATTGGCATATAAGTATGGGCACTAGACATAAATCTAAGAAAGCAATTTGCACAGGCTTATTAACTTGAAGCTGCCAAGTCATGCCAAGTTGTGGGGAGCCTATCCTGTTGCACAGGTAGTTATTAGAGAACTGGGATAAGATTTGTGCCCCTATCAAAGCTGATGGTTTGGGTATAATAAAATTTAGTACTTTTAATAAGGCTTTTATAAGGAAAGTAGCTTTCGAGATATGGTGCAGAATGGGATCAAACATGAAGGCATGTCATTGGTGCAAAGTATTGAGAGTCTTTGGTTTGTTGGAAGGCAGTAGTAAAGAGGGTTGCATGGGTCGAGTTTGTGAGCTTGTGAAAGGATTAGAAGTGGTTTGCAAGAACCTTCTTTTCCACTACTAATTATCCCTTATTTTAACATCAAAGAAAGGCCACCATACTCTTCTTCACTTCATTGAATAACAATTCCAACGCAAATTCAGTCCACTGCAACACACCCAAGGAACCAAATCCACACTGTAATGTTATAGAAATAGCATGGGAAGAAGTTGAAATGGAGTGGTTCAATTCATCAGGCCCATCACTTTGGCAAAACCACCAGATACAAGTACTGATGGTCAATTGGGCATTTAACCTATTCACATGTAATTTCCACACCACCAACCTGTCCACTCCCCCACAACATACCCCCCACACCCCCCCAAAAAAAAAAAAAAAACTATTGCCTTTTCTTGTCACTTATCTCTCATTCACAAGAGGGGAAGAAATATGTTTTTTCCCCTACCCAAAAAAAAACTTTTTTTATTCTTTCATCATGAACAGGAAGAAAATTGTAAATTGAAGATGCAAAAGTGATGAGATGTGGCACTATATTATTTGTTAGAAGGCCATGCCAAAAGGTTTCTTCACTTTGATCTGAACCATGAGAGTTTTACCGTCACAAACAAAATTTCAGGAGGATTCTGTGTTTTACAACTTGACCACAGGGACAAAACATGATTTTCCAATAATTTTATGGTTATTGTGAACAGAAACTGACCTTGTAGCAGCAAACACAAATACACCAGTCAATACTTCAATGCCATCTAATTCAGTCAGAAACTGCAAAAAGGGAAATGCAATTATTAGAAAATTAATTGAAAGAGGATGGAAGATGGGACTGGCAAACAAGAGACTGACCTGATTAACAACACGATCAGTTACTCCAGTATTGTCATGCCCTCTTTTTGGGGCAATAGAATCAAATTCATCAAAAAAGAGAAGGCATGGAGCGGCTGCATTTGCTTTGGAGAAAATATCTCGAACCTGAAATCATGATATACGCATCAGCAGCAGGACTATGCAATACACTTCACTTCTAGAAAGTCATTCAACAAATTTCCAGAAAGGGTTACCCATTAAAAGATGCAAAGGATCATCGTACATGTTTTTATCTTCTATGCACATGTATAGCTACACATGCATCATAAATCCCAGTTAAAAAACAATAAAAGGAGGCTACTAAACAAATACTGAACACTTCTTTTTTGAAGTAAAAAAATAATAATAATTAAGAATTGAATAGGATTTTGTGCATCACCTGAATAAATTGCATGAATGATGTTTATATAAGAAACATAAACAAATACTGAACAATTGTTCTTTTTTTGAAGTAAAAAAACAATAATAATTAAGAATTGAATGGGAGTTTGTGAATCACCCGAGTACATGTATGAATGATGTATATGAAAGAGAAATAAAATAATCATGGTATAAAACTGGAATCATCAAAAGATCCACCAGATGTCTCCATCCTCTCATAAAGCAAACACAAAATAAGAAATTTCAGCTAAGACAAGGAAAGCTCAACATCTTCAAGGAACAAGCAGAGTCAGGTAATGCAAACTGCAAAGGCCTTGAGACTGTGTACTGCTAACTGTGCCATCCACCTATGAGCTTCAACAGAGAATAAGTCCACAATGGTTCCAAAAGCCTAGTACGACTATAAAAAATATGCTGCTACTGCTATGTTAGCTCATACTTTTCTCTTCATTTTATATACATTCAGAATTAGCATTAAAACTGTGTTCCTTGGTACTCATTAGTTTTGGAGGGTACCAACTACATGGGAATAGTAGTATATCATAGGAAATAATGGGAACAGTAAAAAGTCAAACATAAAGAAACTAACAATATGGGTCAAAAAGAAGAAGATGATGATAACTCTTCTTGTGGTTCTTATTATTGGCATCATAATAATCATCTTAAAATACCATACAATATCCTGTATCAAAAAAAATTGTTGAGAGAATAACTATAGTTCTTACACTTCAATCTCCTTTCCACACTTCACTCACTCGTACACATAATTACAAAGAAAGATGGTTACTATTAAGCATACATAATATCCCAGAAAACAGTTCACTGAAAGCAAAAGCGCACAACCAATAAATCAAGAGAAGTGAGAACTAATACAAAATTCCACACTGATAAATTGTGTGGATCAAAAAAGCATTGGCTACTATATAATTTGAAACTACAAAAACACAAAAATCATCGAAAAATTGGTATACAAAAAATATTTGTAAGGCAAGAAGTAATTGGACACTCACAGCTTGCTCAGAAGCACCAATATATTTATTTAGCAGCTCAGGCCCTTTCACTGATATAAATCGTAAGGAACAAGCAGCAGCAGCAGCACCCACTATATGTGTCTTGCCACAACCAGGAGGCCCATATAATAGAACATTTGACCGCAACCTTAAAGGAGCTTGTGAAAAGGTATTTGGGAACTTTGAAGGCAATTCAATTATCTGACATTGATAGTAGGAATTAACAATAGAAGAGAATATAACATACAGTAAAAACAAAGGATTGGAACTGAAAAAGGAAAAGAAAAAAAAAAAAAGTTAAATGATAGTTGCACGATAGAATTGAATGAAAGTAAGAGACAGCACCAGTACAAACCAGTTATTATCTATAGGCTAATGATTTGATTTTTCCTTTCCCCTATCATGGTCTGCTAATAATATTATTGAACCAACAGATAGGTGAGAAGTTCTAAACCATTTTGGTTCCATAAAGCAATAGAAATTTAGATAAGGTTCTCTTCTGGAAAATAAGAGGAAATAATGAAAGAGACCAAGCAATTCAGAGTAATTATTGGAGTCGATGTTTAGTCTCCTTATGACAGAGTTGACATGCTGACATTCTCATATATTTTTCTATATTTTTTCCTGAAGCCAAACTTCATTTCCCCACATATCTTTTTTTTGCCCCCCTAGACTGGAGGTAAGCACACTCCCCTGCATACATTCATACTTGATTCTGAAGCGTAAACATCAACGCATTGCATGTAGGAAGCAGTACAAAGTCAGAAGCAGCAAGCATAATCATTTTAAAATGTTGGTAAATATTTCTACTTGAGTGAATTTAAGATGGTGTCATTAATTCCTTCTGCTACCCCATGTTGAGTATTTTACCTACGATACAAGATCTGTGAGTGGGGACAGCTAATCCCCTTCAAATTCGTGGGCTTACAAATCGAAAAGAAATTCCAGCAAAAAACCTGTGCATTTGACTTCTTAACTTGCAGATATGACCGAATAGTTGAAAGGGTTGTCTTCTTTTGAAAAATTTTAGTTTCCCCATCAGAGGTGGTTTAAACATGAGTCATCACTCTGAATTACGTGGGATACCACAGGACCAACATCACCTTATTAATACGTAAATAAGGTTTCAATTACAAATGCACATACTTCCCATCAGAAGTTATATATCAAATATTATAAACTATTACACCCTCTAAGGTTATAAATATACAGCCATTCTGGTGACACCATAGTCTAGGCTATATTAAGTTTTCAAAAAAGCCATTCTTGTGTGCTCTTGCCTCAAAATCTGTATCCAATGCTTTAAGTTTGCTGTTTATCCCAATAACATCCAAGTATATGCAATTCCTCTCAATACACGTCCACCACTGAACACCATGATCTGATTAGAGAACCTTAGTTTTCACATTGATTCAATTATGATCTTACAAAATCATTCACATTGATTCAATTATGGCCTTGAGAAATCATTGAAGTACATCACAAATTCACTATTAAGTGTTAAGAAATGAACCCAAATTGAATGATTATGATCATTTTATAAATGTAACGGCCTACCAACAGACAAGCAATGGAATCACAGTACAAAGAAGAGGTGTGATAAAAAAAGGGGAAAAAGGAAATCTAGAAATGAAGCACAAACATCGAATGCATACATATGAGAAAAGCCTCTAAAAGAAAAAGAACACTGAAATTTCTTAGTTCTAAAAAGCACATGCTACTGATGAAAGCATATATTCATGAAAAATAGACTTCAAGTGGATAAATACAAACTAGATGAGTTTACCCTAGACATATTTCACTATATTTTATGAAATAGCTGCTTTCATGGAATTTAGGAAACCAGATATGATTAAGGCTGTGTTTGGGTTGACGTAAAATGTTTTTGAGTGTAAAATATTTTCAGTTGTTTGGTTGCGTTCTAGAAAATGCGCTAAAAAATGGTTTCTAGTGCTTGGTTTGCACATAAAATTGTTACAAGAAAATATGTATATACTCCAGAAATACGCTGGATGATGTCTCGGCTGGAGCTTCTCTCTCTCGGTTCAGGTAGAGGCCTGAAAATAGGAGTGTAATTCGGTTGAAGGTAAAATAGAAGTGTAAATGATTTTACACTGAAGGGGTCAAAATTTTACAGTCAAACTGAAATTGATTTCAGTTTGACTGCATTTTCCGGTCCACCCAAACACCCTGTCAGGTGTAAAATATTTTCCTTAAGGGTTTTTCACCCGAAACAAACACAGCCTAAGTTAAAAAAGAATATTTATTTATAAACTCATACTGAAAACCACTATTTATTTACTCAGAAAGAAGAGTAGCGTGTTTGTGATCTAATACAACGCAGTGAAAATACTAATGTAAATTTATGACTAGAAAATTACAAAGCAAATTTAAAGATTTCACCTCTTTAATAGTGTTCTGAATGTCAATCAGACCACCAACATCATCCCACCCAGAGCGTCCAACTTCAGGAGCGGATTTTGTGATGTCACGCATGGCAACTGGAAGGAATTCACGCATTGCCTGGGAAAAATCTTCCCTGACTAACCTAGGCTTTTCGTCCTTGTCAAATGCAGAATGGGGAGGCAAAAACCGACCAATGGCAGCATGAACAGATCTATCAACCAGTATTTCCTGAAAGAATGAGATTGTTTAATATATAATTTCAAAAGCAGCACCTAAAATTTCTTGCTTAAAAAAATATACAATTATCAGAACAGATGTAAAATACATAGGCTTAAAAATATACTCTCTTTTTTTTTATGTAAGAAATTTTATTAAGAACAAAAGGCCAAGTACACTGGAAATGTACTGTAGTGGCAAAAATCAAAAACCCAAGTTACAATGATCAATAAGATCAGGGAGGGACAAACAAAAAAAAGATGAAAAAACTTAACTCTAATCAAGTAGAGTACGGAAGAAAAAAGACTTTTACATCAAGGATAGACCATTCACAATCCTCAAAGTATCTAGCATTCCACTCTCACCATAAGCACCAAAACAAACAATGTGGTACAAACCTTCAGAAATCTATATTTCAATGTCTACCGAACTTTCCTTGCCAAGAAGCTAACAGTTCAATAACTTTATACGGCATAACCCAATGGATACCAAACAAACTGAATCCCATAGACCACATTTCATATGCTATAGGACAATGAAGAAGAAGGTGATTCACTAATTCTCCACACCATTGCAAATATAGCACCAATCTAGCACTATAATATGCCTCTTTTGAAGATTATCTGTAGTTAAGATATTACCTAAAGTAGTAGTCCAATAAACGAACGCTACTCTAGAAGGAAGCTTCGATTGCCACACCAAATTCCAAGGAAAAGAAAGGACAAAAGAAGGGGATAAAGAGTCACAAAAACCTCGAACCTCAAAACCTCTTCTCATTGCTAGCTTCTGACAAACTTTGTTAGCACTAACACCCCGCACATCCGTGGAATAAAGCACATCCAAAAATAGAACCAACGCTTCTAACACCCAATCTTGTGACAGAGAAACACATGACCTCCGACACCTGACACAGAAGACTCCCTTGCCTGACTAATACTATACAATTCTGGAAATTGTTCTTTAAGAGAACAATCCCTACACTATACATCCTCCCAAAACTTCACACTAGTACCATCACCCACATCATACCGAAGAAATTTAGAAAAATCCAACGAACCACTTCTAATGGATTTCCACACACTAACACCATAGGTCCGTGACACCGGTTTTGTACACCAAACACCCCATCTGTCCCCAATATTAGCCTCAATGACCCTCCTCCTCCAAAGGCCATCTCTCTTTGTTCCATATCTCCACAGCCAGACTTAAAAATATACTTAAATTTAAGAGATACAAATTTCAAAAGAAATGATTATTTGAGAAAAGAATTTCCAGCAAGATTTCACATTTGAGTGTGACATTGAGTTAATTCAAATAAATTACATACCCAAAAATCTAAAGTAAAATTACTCCATCCATCCCATTATTTTCGTCTACTATTCCATTGTGGGATGTCCCAGAATACTAGTAAACTTTTGAGAGGTCAATAGACACAATTTTTTCACAACTTTTCTAACTTACCCGTTATTTTACTTGAAAAATCATTACTTATTTTTTTATATTGTATTTGAGTTTAAATTAAGGAGGGGTAATTTTGTAAACTAGTAATTTTTTTTATTTCAAAAGAAAATGCATTAGATTATGTTCACTTAAAAAGTTTGAATTTTTAAAGGTGGACAAAGAAAATGGGATGGAGGAAGTACTATTGTAAAAACATTACAACAATAATAATAGTAAAACTATGATGATAATGAACAAATTCAATATAGCCTGCAGGGAAATAAAAATAAGTTATATCCACAAAAAGTGAACAGGATATCATTCTTCTTCAAAAGTATTAGAATAGACTTATGAAATTAATTCAGACAAGTAAATAAATGGTGAAGTGATTGCGTTAGACTCATATTTTATATGTACTCTTATATTAGCTTAGGGTACTCTTGTAATCATTTCATATTAGTGTAACAAAAATATATGCTACAATGAATGGACTTATTAATTAATCCCTAAACCTAAAGCCTAATCTCTGCGTGTGTGTGTGTGTTTATTCTTCTCTCCCTTTTTCTTCTTACCCTTCCATATTTTGCAACTCAACTTTAAGAAAAGGAACAGTCGAAGTACACAACGAGTATGAAAAAGATCTTCTTAAGGTTGCCACCAATAACATATCAAAAAGGAAAAAAAGGAAAGGAGGATATGCCAAAGCAAGAATCCAATCATAAAGCAATTTAAAAGAAGCTTAAACTTAATCTGAAAGAGCTCTGTGCCAATAGTAGAGCAGTTTTTTTTTTTTTTTTTTGATAAGTAATAGAATAGTATTAATCATGAAGAAAGAATGAATGAAACAAGTACAAGGTGTTCATGATGGTGAACACAAGAAAAAGCAACAAACAACAACAAAGATGGAAAAACCAGCTTAGGGGATAATACTAAGAGCATTCCCATCAGCTCATGTATACTCTTCTAAATTAGAAAAAGGTGCAAGTTTTACACATTTTGAGCAAAATAACACCCACATCAGTGGGTGTAAAGTTGTGTATATTTTACACCTGACCGTGTAAATGAACAGTAACCGTGTATATATACACGGTTACTGTTCACCGTGTAAACCATTTTTTTATTTTATTTTCTCTCTCCTCTATCAAACTCCTTTCTTCCCCAACCATTACAACAACCAGCGCGCCAGAATCAACTGAAAATGAATCAAACACATCTACTGAAAATTAACCAAAATCAACCCAGTATCAACTGAAAATTAACCCAAAATCAACAGAAAATTAACCCAAACACATCTACACAGACAAATCTACACAGAGATAAACTTGCTAAAAAAAAAAAAAAACACAGAGAGATCGGAGCTTATCGGAACAATCAGTGCTTGACTGGAATGATCGGAGCTCGTGGGTCTCGCTTGATCGGAGCTCGTGGGTATGGGTCTTGCGTGCTTGTGGATCGGAGCTGTGGAGATTGGTGCTTGCCGGATTGGAGCTGTGGATCGGTGCTTGTGACCGAGATGGTGTGGATTAGACCGAGACGGAGAGTTGATTCAGAAACTAGTTGAATATAACAGGACAAGTTGTTCTTGTTGATGGGTATAGAGATGGAGATCGGTGGATTGGAGAGGCGTTGTGGTGCTTGTGATGGCTGTGGTGTTGATGGAGTTCTCTGGTGCTTCCGGGTTTTGACCGTGAGAGAATGGTGTTGATGGAGTTCTCTGGTGCTTCTGGGTTTTGATCGTGAGAGAGGGTTTTGATCGTGAGAGAATGGTGTTGATGGAGTTCTCTGGTGCTTCTGGGTTTTGACCGTGAGAGAGGGTTTTGATCGTGAGAGAATGGTGTTGATGGAGTTCTCTGGTGCTTCCGGGTTTTGACCGTGAGAGAGGGTTTTGATCGTGAGAGAATGGTGCTTCTGGGTTTTGATCATGAGAGAGGGTTTTGACCATGAGAGAAAGAAGATGAAGAAAAGAAAGAGGAAACGGCAGAGACGATGAAAAAGAAAGAGAGAAGAAAGAAAATGAGGTAATGGAAAAAAGAACGCGTAGGTGAAATAATATTAAAAAAAGAATATAAAAATATTATTTATATAAAATATCTTGTATAATAGATGATCTGATGTGGGTGTTTTGTAAAGATAGATGTGTAAAATAGAAAAAGTAACTTTTTTCGTGTAAAATAGATGATGGATTTACATGAGCTGGTGTGGATGCTCTAAGGGAAGAAAGAAACTCAATGATGGAAGAACAAGTCGAAGAACCCCAGCACCTAGACCAATCAAACAGAGTACCCTGGCATAGAGCTTGTAACTGAACAAGCGATTTCTCTTTAGCCTCAAAAGAGCGCCGATTTCTTTCCATCCAAACAACCCACATCAAACAACCAGGAACCATATTCCAAATGTCCGAAGTAAATTTCCCTAGCCAATAACTCCAACAAGACACCAAACTCTCCATAGAACCTAGCATGACCCATTGGATCCCGAATACCTGTAACATTTGTATCCACAACGAGTGAGCTACAGGACAGTGTAAGAGAAGATGATCCACAGATTCCTCATTGCAGCAGCATATACAACACCGATTCGCCAAAGAGAGACCCCAGAGCATCAAATTATCCAAGGTAAGTATATTATGAGCTGCTGTCCACATAAAAAAAGCCACCCTTTTAGGAACCTTAACTTTCCAAATTCCCTTCCAAGGGAAACTAGGGATAGAAGCACCTTGGATCTTATTGTAATAGGACCGAATATCAAACTTGCCATTCCCATTAAGACACCAATGGGAACTGTCACACCCAACACCCCTAGGAATCCAAGATTGAATGAAATCAAGGAAATAGAAGAGCAGTTTCTTTTTGGCATATAACTATATAAAACAATTGTACAACACTCCAGGTCCCCAATGTACTCGGGTTGGCTATTTTTTTCTTAATAAAATTTTTTGTTATCTATCAAAAAAAAAGCACTCCAGGTCATACTGCTTCTATGCCATCCAGAACTCACTCTCAAAAATCCTAACAAACTCAAAATGTCCTAGGCATCAACCACCAGACACCATAAAGCAAAAACACTACTGACCAATTTTATTTTATTTTTGATAAGTAAAACTTTATTAGAAAAAAGAGGGAAAGACACAGAGTGTGTACTAACTAACAACCAAAAATCCCTTGAATTGAATAGTAGTAAGCACATTAAACTGTTCTCTGGTTCGACACTCTCACGTATATATATATATATATATATTTTTTTTTTAAGGAATAAGAGAAATTTTATTGGGAAAAAAAAACAGTAAATCCAAGTATGCTGGATCCACACTCTCTAACATCTAGACAATTCATCAAGCCACTAAATAGAAGAAAATTTCCACGCGTGTCTCATAGGGAAAATTGCCATGATATTTTTTTGCCTCATCCCTAGCCCAGATGCTAAATTGGCCCTATTTTAAAAACAAATGAGAAAAAGACATAATAAGGCTTCTTTGCTTGGCTTCCTAGGTAGAGATTGTTTTTACTCTAAAATTGACCTTATCCCTAATTCTAATTGTAGTTTGTAATAATAGTCAGGAAAAGAAAAGAGTGGTAAACATACTCTAAAGTTGTCGCCTATATAAGCACTATTTTAAAGTGAGCACATAATAAGAAGTGCCAAAGAGCAACACATAAGATTGAAATCTGGGGTAATATAATGATGGTTTGTAATGGAGTATGCCTTTTACAAATATAGACAATAAAACTTATCCACTTGATTAATAAATTTGGAAAAAGCTTAATACCAGATCATATGCATCATAGCCATCACATTTCGAAGCTACGTCTAACAAGATGTCATCAGAACATTGTAAGGAACGCTTCTGAATTTCATGCTTCAATATAGCCCCGCGTTCTGAGGCAGCAGGAGCAGGAAGTTGAACATGGAAGTCAAACCTTCCTGATAATGACCAAATTCACAATGGCAATAATTCAGAATATGAAACCACAATTTCTTTCAGCTCCACTGAACACAGGATAGTACCCATAATGCATGCAAGAAGACACATACCTGAAGAGCTCAATGATTGTGGTATATTCTCTAGTGACTTGACAGCAGCTATGAAGGCAATAGGACCAATTCCACATGAGCTCTTCCTCTTTTCCTGTTCAATGTACCAAAAAAGATTCTGTTAGTTGACTATTAAGACAGCAAAACTATAGCTACAATGGCATTTAGACTCTCCACTCTTTTCAAAACTCCATCATACTTGGAAAAAAAAATGGATAAGCAATCAGATCTATTAATGAAAAAGGTTACACAAGCTCACAATGATGAGCACTCTGTAACCTAAAAGAATTACAAAACTTAGCACAAAAACTAAATGAGTATGAAATCTATGAGAGTGATACTATATGTAAGACCCCACACACAGGACTAATCAAACAAGGTAGGAATTAGCAAAGCTTCTAGCTGGTTTTTTGATCTATATTAGCCTCAAAAGTGCAATTATTCCTCTCCCTACACAACTGCCACATCACACATAACAGAGTAAAATTCCATATCTCCAAAGAGTGCCTCCCAAACCAATTCCACCACCACAATAAGAGGTCAACCACTCCTAAATAATTACAATCTCAAATTCAAGCAGATGGGTGCAACTGAAGTATTCTTTTTTTTTGATAGGTAATATGAGAACTATTATTAATAAATAAAAGATGAATAATACAAGCTGTTCATGATGATGAACAATAATAAACAGAAGAAACAAACAGCCAAACGAAGAAGAGGGAAATCAAATAAATAATCTAAGGGAAAACAAAAACTCTGGAAGAGACGAAGACTCAGTAAAACCCCAACAACGAGACCACTCAAAAAGACTACGTTGGCTTAAAACCTTCAACTCATCCAACGTCTTCTCCTTGTTCTCAAAGGAGCGACGATTCCGTTCCAACCAAACAATCCACATTATGCACCCTGGAATCAAATTCCAAATATTTGAGCTGTGCTTCCCGAGCCACTGATGCCAACAAGACAACAATCCCGCCACCGATCCTAGCATAACCCAATGAATACCATAAGCCTGAAGCATGAAGGTCCATAAGGTATGTGTAACAGGACAGTGAAGAAGGAGATGGTCAACCGACTCCCCATCACAACAACACATACAACACCAATTTGTCAAAATGCGACCCCTAAGCACGAGAATATCCAACGTGAGAATCCGATCGTGAGCAGCTGTCCACAAGAAGAAGGCCACTCGCTTAGGAATCTTAGGTTACCAAACACCCTTCCAAGGAAACTGAGAATTTGGATTACCCTAAATTGCATGGTAATATGATCGGGTGTCAAACTTACCATTACCATTGAGCCACCAACAAAGAGAATCCCTCCTATCACCCCGTGGAATACGAGGTTGGATAAACTGAAGTAGGGAAAAAGATGCAGCAAGCTCCCAATCTTTGAAAGCTCTGTAAAACCTTAAATCCCACACTCTAATAGTGCCTCCTTTTGGAAGCCACAAAACCTCAGAGATGCAAGCGTCCTTGGTAGTTGAACACACAAAGAGCTCAGCTGAACACACAAAGAGCTCAGGGTATAGATCTTTTAGGGTATTATCCCCAATCCACCTATCATACCGGAAGCGGATACGGGTGCCATCACCTGCTACAAAAGACAGATGCTTAGAAAAACTCTCCCATCCTTCCTGAATGCTTCTCCAAAGGCCACATCCATGAGTCCTCCTGCACACTTTTGTACACCACCCCCCTTGACACTCACCATATTTTGTGGAGATAACTCTCCGCCAAAGATGGGTAACTTCATGACCAAAACGCCACAACCATTTCCCTAATAAAGCTTGATTAAACAAGGCCACACTGCTTATCCCCAAACCCCCCAATTCTTATCTACTGCAATTCTAAATGGTTCAAGAAATACATCTTTAAGACAAGATTTCCACACCAATTCATGATAGACATTTGGATAGAATTGTTCAATTCTAATCCTGATCTCATCTTGATTAGAAGTTACTCCATCTCCCACTTTGAGACTACTAATAGAATTATTCCTCCATGGAAAAACCCAGTGTTTCTATCACCTTCCTTAAGCCGAAGCACCCTAGATTTTCGTCACCAACTTAGTGTGTCAATCAGCTTGTTATGCATTGCTAGCCTACTTCCTAATAGCCTAACCTTTCTTATTCTTTTTTTTTCCTTGATAAATAACAGAACTTTATTAATAAAAAAAGGAACACCCCAGAACACAGGAAGTATACTAAGGGTACAATGCACCACTTTCAGGTATAACAAACACCCCTAATAGCCTAACCTTTCATATCATTATTAACATGGCATTAGTGCGAGGCTCTAAGTGAGGTCATTGTTCAAGTCTTCGTTACCACACGTTCAGGTAATTTCCACTATTTTGCACATGCAAGACCCACGAATGGTTGAATTTTACTGGGAGGGCCTAATTGTGGGGGAGAAAGTTTTATGTAAGACAACTTTAAATACATTATTAGCCCACTTCCTAGCAGCATAAGCTTTTTATGACAGATGATTACTCAAGTCTACCAAATGCAGGAGCTCATTTAAAGGAGTGTTTTCACGGGAGCTTCCACTTTGGATTGACCATTTTTATTTCTTTCGTTATTTACTGGCTCTTTTTCCCAGTGTTGTGCTTTATAGACAATTTATCCTTGTAACTCCTTCCCATATTAAAATTTTTTGTTTCAGGGAAAAAGTAACTGCACTAATTTCATTGTTACTTTGCTAATTGATACCTCAAACACTGTTTACTTCAATTGACGACAGCAGCCTAAATGATCTTTAGGGCAAATAGCACCTCCACTTCAAGAAAAGGATGGCGGACGAGATCATGGGTTCAATTTTCATAAGATGAAGTGCTTATCATTAAGAAAAATATTTTTAAAAAAGTCCATATTTATATTTATTATTCCAGCAGATGAAAACATTAACTATATAATAAACTAAATATTATTGAAGAAAAAACACCATTCTAGGGAAAGTGGAACTAAAACACCATAAAAATCATTACCCCATATTCATCCATAATGTCCGTTAGAAATTCCATTAATGCAACAACAGAGGTTGACAGTTGAGATCCTTCCAAATTAGAAGAAGAAGAAATGATGCTGTCAAGATCATCAAAGATGATAATTGATGGTGCATGATCTAAAGCATCAGATATGTGGCTGGAAAGTTCTTGTCGAATGGTCGAGGCCTTTTCTAAAGCAAGACGAGAGCAACATACAAAAACGCTGCAAACATGAAGCTTCATTAGAATAGTTTATACACACTTCATTCCACAAAATCCCTGTCTTGATTTAAAATTTTGGGGACAAAGAAAGCAGCTTAACCCATAGAGTCATTCCCCCTTAAAATCAACATTTCGAATATGTCAATGACCATCAAAAGAAGGAAAAATATTATAAAAATAAGCCCATACATGTGTGCTAAAAGGTCTTCATGATCTTCCAGGGATTTTGCAACAGCTCTTGCTAATAATGTCTTTCCAGAACCCTATTAGTCAGAGAAATGCCAAGTTAAAGTATTAATGGTGCTTTTGATATAAATAATAATCTTATTATTTGATATCCCAAAACTTGAGGAAACTTTGTTCCTTAGAAATTTAACAAATATAAAAAACACAAGCATTTTAATGACTGTAAAAAAGAATCACGTAGCCACCACTTTTTTTTGTTGGTATTAACTATGTTGAGTTTTAAATAGATGGTTTAAGAAAACAAACATATAATTCAAACTCTATACATATATACACAACCACTTCTTGTTACATGGTCATCCAAAACCTAATTAGGAAAATTGTATATCAACCTGGACTCTTTCTCTCACTCACATAAGTACCAACAGGTTCAAAATTATGCATGCCTCAGAACTTAATACAGATTTCGAAAGATGTGCTTGAAAACCTTGAAACTATTTTCCAATCTTGAGGGGCCTACACAGACCCCAAAATTTTGGAACTAAATTTTGTTGTTGTAGGTACCTAAACAAAATGACGGACGACATTGAATGAATGTGTTTCAATTTTAATGTCCAAACCTTAGTAGTTTTGAGTGAAGTAACCTATTTTAGGCAAAACTTCTAATACAAATGAGAATTACTTCAGGAAGCATGTAAAACGACAATAAATGGGTATCATAAACGGAAGAGCATGCAAGTCATTTTTGCCCATTCCCAAGACATCTAATCTACCAGCTGTGAAGAGCTTCCTTCACCCTTCAATTATTAAATCATCAAACAAAGGAGACCAAAACTCAAAAGCAGGACTCACCGTAGGTCCATATATTAGAACATGTCCAGGGAGAGGAAGATCATAAGAACTGAACCACATCCCAGAAGAGGGGGATAACAACACCACCATCCCTGCATTTGGAAAACATTATCAGGTAAAGACAGCTTTCTCTAGGGAAGGAAAAAAAGGGTTTCACCATCCTTATAGTCATAAGCGAAATACATATCAGTGAAAAAACAATTTTAGATAAACAAAAATTTAATAATTCCACTCTGATGATCAACTGGGTGATATTTTCACGAAGTTGCTAGCTCATGTCTCCTTTCAATGAATGTCTTTCATGCTGGGCATGTTTAATTTGTATGCTCCAGCTTGAGTGGTAGTGTTAGAGTTAATGTTGTTATTTTTCTATTCAATTATTATTTTATATTTAGCAAGAAGGTATTCTTGTAGTCTTGCTATATCACTCTAATATAAATATGTGCTAAAGTGTGGTCCTAATTGATTATGCGCTAAACCTTTGATTTCCTTCTTTTCTATCAGTCTCGCTCTATTTTCAATTTTTCCTCTTCCTCTTTCTTCTCCCTTCCTCCTAATTTTTCACATTTTAAAACTCAACTTCTAGAATTATTCATCACGTTAATTTCTGGACCAACAGAATCAACCTTTGAGATTCTGCCATGTGTTGATAGATAAGAAGACAGTATATGAGTCTTCTTAAAACTCCAACCCAACCTTTTATTGTCCCTGTTGTCACACAGGCTCGTGTACATGTGTATTTGAGTATACACAGCTATAACGAAACATAAATTGGTATATTTTACAAGCAACAGACAATTGAAGTCTCACACAAGAATCAACAAAAGGCATTATATATTAAAGAATTTCAAAAGGAAAAATACCTACTATTAATAACATCAGATGCAGCTGTCCCCATCCAGCTCAAGGAAGATAGATCTGAACTAATGTCTTTGTCAGAGGTTCTCTCTTGGACAGAATAGATGGAGACAGGGTTCCTCAAATTCAGATTTTGAAGGGCACCCTCCAAACTATTGTTCCTTTGATCAAAAGCAATCTCATATGCATTAACTCTTCCACCTTGAAGAGATTCATCAGAAATAATCAATAAATACGATACATTGATGAGCAGGTCGGTAGTCTTATTTCCGTCTTCCAAAGAACCATTGGATGAAGCCAGTACCATTCCATGAATCCCCTGCTTGAAACATTTCAACTCATATTGAAGCAAAGTTTCATTTCCCAAAAGCAATGAACTAACTTCTGATCCTTTATTTGAAGCAATGGCATCGACTTGTGCAAGAAACCATGCCCGAAGAAGTGATTGTAATCCCTTTCCACCGTTGGACTGACAAGCAGCCTCCCCATCCTCTTCACAAGAAGATTCATATGAAAGAGCAGCAATAACTTCATCGTGGGTTGACCAATCTACATGATCCACATTGTTGCCTGAGCTAGCTTTCAGAAGCATGTTTTTTACCTCGCGACTGTGTTGGCTGTCAAGCACTTCTAGACCATTTTCCTCGAGAGCTTTATTCTTCCTGAGCTTCTTAAAGTGGCAAGGAGAAAGTGAAAGAGATGGGATATCCTTCTTCAAATTAACATCACATCCCTTTAGGTGAACCCCTGCAGGCATATCACATCCCTTTAGGTATCTTTAGTATATTACTAATCAAATGCCTGAACCTCAAATTTTTCCTCGTTTTAAGTTTATTACTAATGATCTGATAGGCACAACTAAGTAATTAGAAAAGACAGAAAAATATTTTTTTGATAAGCATAGTACAAGAATAACATCTAAAAACCTAAAATAAACACATTTTTGGAAGTAAGAAGAAACTCTGCTTTGTAAGTCAAAATACATAAAAAGAAATTTTCAGAAATGAAGGTAGAGTGAGGAACTTAATTGAATATCAGGAAGCAGTAACATACATGAATGCAATCCAACTCCCAAATACAAACGAAGAGACTTTGCAAACATTACATGTCCTTTAGCCACCGATTCTGAAATTAAAAGATGAACAACTGCTTGACGGATTTTCTTCTTTTCAGTTAAACTTCCACTGTTCGCTGGAGGTGAACTGCTTCTTTTTCTAAAGGAACCATTATCAGAATTTTTTGAGCTTTCTTCTGATGATGATCTTGGAATTATAACAACAAACTGAAGAGAATCTAATGAGAAGCTTTGAGCAGTTTCTGGGTGAATAAAAGCAACAGAAGTGAGCACTACACCAAGCTCAACACCATTAACATAACTTTTGTGAATAAATCTCCTGTCTGGATCTTGAATGCGCAATAGTGCCCTTGCAAAAGAATGTTCTTTAATAGAAGATTGCATGTAAGGACCTTCATGTGCATTCCCATTTTTCTTGCGTCTCTTAGGAGCAACTGCAACTTCAGTTCCTGCCACAAGTTGCACTGATAGAACGTCAAAAGTTAGACAAAGTTCCAGCAGACGAACATATATATCTTCAATTATCATGGTTTATTAACCATATGAAATAAAAATGAAGGCAATTCTCCTAATCCATACAGTGAACAACATGAGCACATAATAGATTACCATTGTAACCTAAATATGTTTTTCAGCTACGTGGTACATATGCTGGACCAAGGAACATTATTTCTTTCTCTGTCATTTTAGGCACTTACAAACAAGCATTTTGGAAATGCAACGTAAATGTTAAAGAAAAAATAGGTACATGAAAACACTGGGAAACATAAATGAACTTCTTTAACAAGGAAAGACAGTTTTACCAGAAAGTTACTATATCCAAGATACATCTTTGGCACATCAAATAGTCTATCCTAAAAGTTGGTTCTTGAATGTGGTACTTGAATCCTGAGACTCAACAACACTGTTAAACATTGTACGACATGCTTTCGCTATGTGACGCACTATGAATACATTAAAATTATTAACATAGTTTGTTCTAAAAGAATTTCTATTGAGGACATTTCAAGAAGTTTAAAAACACTAATCCAACTAAAAGTCCACTACCAAAAGTTTATAGAAATTTAAAAGAACTCTCATTATTTATTTTAAATTATTTTTATCATCCACTATGAATTTTTGTATTAATAATAGAAGTTTTGTTTTACACAATCGTGCTTGTGTTATATGACAACATTAAGTATTTTTACATTATAGAACGTAATTTTCCATGTGATGTATTATATATTTAAATTGTTAAATTTTATTAGGATTGGAACTGTTAGAATTGTGTGGATAAATTATTAAATTTACCATATTCCAATAGTTTAAACTTTTGGGACAATCGGTAATTTAACATGGTATCAGAGCATGAGATCTTGAGTTCGATCCTTGTCTCCTCCACTCTACCTCCCATTTAAATTCCCACATGTTGGGCCTCACCTATTAAAAGGTAGTTTCGGCCCACACGTGAGGGGGAGTGTTAGAATTGTGTAGTTAAATGATTAAATTTACCATATCCCAATAGCTTAAACTTTTAGGACAATCGGTAATTTAACAGGAACAATATCAATTTCAAAAAAATTAGAAGATCATCAAGTTTAGATGTTATGAGAGTGAAACAAATCAGTGATTTAACTCAAGCATTCAGGGTAATCAGCCCCTTTTCAGTAAATGAAGAAGTAAAATACATAACGGGTGAGGAATGGCAGCGATTCTCCAATTAAGTACCAACAAAGTTTTTCAAACTTCAGTTGAACCAAATAGTACTACCATTTGAGTGAGAACAGGAAATACTAGATATCATCTTACCCACCCCTTTCTTGGGAAAGGTTGAAACCACACGGACTGTAGTGACAGTGCGACCATGCAACCACAAAGGAAATTTCATTGCTTCATGGACGATCCTGACCTGTATTTAGTAAAGGAGGCAATGACTAATAATTGAACTCCAATATGGATATAAGAGCCTATATGGGCAAATACCTTGAAAAACCGCTTTATGAAAATAAAAATAAATAAGGAAAAGGAAACATTGTGCAACCATTCCTAAGACTATAGGACTCAAACGGCAAATTAAAAAAAGAATATGTATTAATACACACACAAACTCTGATGAGCTATAGCTTAACTGGTACTTCCTCCCAGGATAATTGGATGAATGATGAGGTTGTGGGTTCAAGACCCACTGAGTGCATGTGAAAATTACCAATCAAAAAATATATAGATGAACACACACACACACGTGATAAAAGGCTAAACACAACAAAAGAACTATGCAGATTTAATTGGACAGCAAGGAAACTAAAATAGAAGATTGACATAACAGAAGAGAAGTACCTGGTTCAATATAGCTGCCTCTGCATGCTCAGAGTTAAGTTCCAAAACTTCCCAATCATCCTCACTATGGGGTTCTATAGTAACTAGAGTAGCCTTTGCCACATTGGAAATGGCTCGAACTTGAACTGCAGTACGATCTGGCAGTGAAATGCATTCTGCGAATTGTTGGGAGACCTATAGTGGAGTTAGGAAACAACAATAATTTTTTTGAAGACAAATACATAGAATACAAGAAGGAGCCATTAGCAAATAATTTATAAACAATGAACCACAAATTAATTCTCAACTGGAACAAGCTATGAAAAATAGAGCAATAGATTGCAGCTTTAAGGCATGGATTATTCACAATAATTTGTAAAATAACATTTTTTTTATAAGATAATATAACATTACAATACAATTACTCCATTTGTATCTGTGCATAGTGTCATACATTTTTTTAGAGTTGGTCCTAGGCTCAGAAAATGGAAGAGGGTTAATGTAGGTTGATGGCTAGTGTAAAATATAGTCAGTTAATGGATACACTACATATACAAGTTGGGTCGTCCCCTATTAGCAAAGCACTGCATCAAACCCCAGATGCATTGAAAAGTGGGCAAAGGTTAGCTAGGGTGTGCCCTGCAAGCAACACACTACATCGGTGTTCAGGTGTAGTGAGAAATGGGTAAGAGCTCTCGAACTTTGATGGAGAGATGTGGGTAAAGAAATTATCCTAGAAGAATAGGATTCATATAGGCACTCTGAATATGGGGTCTATAATAGAAAAAACTAAGGGAAATAGTAGATTCAGTGACTAGAAAAAGAATAAACCTAGTGCGCCTTAGGGAGACTAATTAGGTAAGTAAGAAATCTAGAGAAATTGAACATACGGCATATAAATTATGGTATACAGGAAAAGATACAAATATAAATGGGGCAAGGATTAAGGTTAGGAGAATAACGGATAAAATTTCTTTTAGAAGAAGACACGAATAACATAGTTAGTGCATACGCTCCTCAAATGGGGTTGGAAGAATCCATCAAACAAAATTTTTGGGAGGACATGAATAAATTAATTCAAGAGCTACTTAAACAGGGAAAAGATTTTTACTGGACGAGGCCTCAATGGTCATGTTTGAGAAGAGAATGGAGGGTTTTTGAAGAATTCATGAAAGCCAAGGACATAGAGTAAGGAATGAATCAGGAAATACTACCCTACACTTTGCAACAACATATGATACAATATTTATGAACACTTGGTTCGGGAAAAAGGAGTCAAATTTAATTACCTTCAAAAGTGGGACAAACATTATTCAAATAGATATCATCAATACAGACCACCACCATCGATGAAAGGATGAAATGGAATCACTTAAGATGGTTTGGTCAAGTGCTGATGAGAGCAATTAATACACCAGTAAGGCAAAACGAGTTCATTCAAGCCGAGGTAACAGAAAAATAATAACTAAAATAACATTAGTTTAAGTCCTAAAAAAATGTGTCAATTAAGGAAATGACAAAGAATATAATTTTGGATAGGATTCAAATGCACAAAAGAATACATGTAGCTGACCCTAATTTTGAATATGAATAAACTTGCAAAAAACTTAGGAAGCACATACACTTCATTTGGGGTATCGTACTGTGTACCACACCCACCATGTCATGTTATCATTTTTCATAAATTGTTTCGTACCCGTACTCATGTCCGTGCTTTTTGTGCAAAAACATTCCAACATGTGTCTCTCACATGTCAAAACCACAACATATATAAATATATATATATATATATATATTCTTTAATAAACTCTTGTGTTCAATTCAAGTAACTCAATTTTTTCGATATTTAATGGAGACCCATTTATGAACCAGTATTAGGTAGTCAATACAATACTAATATATCAAAGCAACTAATCAAAATGGGATTGTGTTTTTCTTATGTGGCAGTTTGTGACTGTAAAAAAGATGTGAAATTTAGTTGTTGTGAGAGAAAATGAGTAGTACCTCAATTGCGGAGGAGGAGGAAGTGGAGGTGGCGCCGGACCAGGCGACGAACCAGCGGTGGCCGGTGCGAGAGCGAAGCTCGAGAGTGAGGAGATGAGCAGAAGAGGAGTCGAGAGTTTGGACAAGAGGAAAAGGGAGCGATACGAAGCAATTCTCTATTCCCCCAACCAACCTCACCTCCAACTCCATCCCCCAATTCCCAATTCCCAATTCACGCTTCAACCAAAGAGAAAGAGATGGAGATTTGGGTTTAGGGTTTTTGAATACAGAGAGAGAGAGATGATCAAATGAAATGAACCGCAGATGTTGACGAGGACAAGTCCAAATGGCCTGTTCGTTTTTCAAAATAGATAAAATGAACTGCCAAATGCAAAAGAACTTCGAGGAATAATATCACATTTAAATAAATAAATAAACTTTGTGAATAATAAGTGTTTTTTTTTTTTTTTTTTTTTTTTAAATCAAAGGATTCCAAAAGTTAGTTTTTTTTTTTTTTCACTTTCAAAAATGCCTGTAATTTAATTGAGGTTCACCTACATATACATTTAGATTAGATTATAATAAATTTTATATCTTGTATAAAATAAAACATAAGAAATGAGGCTAAAACTAAAAAATTGACAAAAATTAAAAACAAGAAGTGTATGTTATTGTAAAGCTCCCTCTTGGAAATTTAAACGGTTAAATCTCCTTCTTCATATTTCTTTTTTCCACCTTATTCCTTCTAACTCCTCTTCTAAATGTGGTTAAATTGGAGCTGATCCATTATTCCACCTGAACCCGAACGAAGTATTAGATTATATGCTTAATAGAAACAACAATCCATTTTACTCGATAAGTTTTTAACTCATACTCGATCTTAACTCGAGCTAAATGGATTGAACTTGTACTTGTACTCGACCCAATTCATTCGTTAGTGGACTTTATAGTGGAGGGGAAGTGTCCATGAAGGCAAAAATTCTCGAACCAAATTCATTTAAGGGTAATCGAAGTGTCTGATATTTGGAGGATTTTTTTTATGGGACATAGAGTAGTATTTCAAAAATACTCGTGTTTAAGATAGTTAGTGTATGTTTGGCAAAAATTATTTTTGCCAACTTATTTTACTATTTAACTTATTTTTACTACTATTTATGGGTTTCACTACACTTTTTGATATTATTTATGGATCTCACTATACTATTTTAGATAATTTTTACCTTTATTTACAGTATTTTCAGAAAAAAAGTTTTTAATTTCAACAAAATAAGCGAATCATAAACAGACCCTTAAAAAGTGACCATCATTGGCATGTACCTTATCAAGTATGCCTAGTTTTGGTGGAGGACTTAGGTGGAAGATTATCAAAATACCAGCAACAGGAAATTGCTTAATAGGAGGCATTAAAGGAGGAGTTAAATGATCAATTCATTCCTTGTTAAACTTTGGTTACTACTTAATAGGGATTCGATGAAAAAGATGAAGCACATCAAAACTACAAGATTATATGAAGAATTCATTTTGTTGATGTTGGACATCAAGCATATTGTCAAGGAAGACAAGTTATTCATTTTTCTATGAGTAATAAGGGCTTTTTATGCCAAATATTATGTTTTTGCATACAAATTAATCGAAAAGCCTTCGCTCAAACTTATTTAGTTATGTAACACATTTTTGGAACTTGAGTTTCAAGCTCAAGTTTGACTTACCTTGGAACTTTTTTAGTTATGTAGTACTTTTTAAGTTATCTAATTTTTTATTTGGATAATTTGATAACATTGAATCACTATTAATTGAACGTTTGGATCTATTTTGTAAATTACTTAATCGATGAAAGTATCATAGAAAAAGAAGGAAATTTTTTTGGTTAATTATGTTGACAACCTTGAGATATAGTGATTCAGCAAAGGGTCTATACACGATTTTTTGAATTATCAGTGTAGTTTATTAGAGGAGGAGAGATTCAAACTCTAGATCCCATGAACATACCAAGATTTGCTAATTAGTTGAGATACAATTGGGTTAAGGAGAAATCAAGTAGGTTCCACTATATTGAAAAGTAGTAAAAACTAATAAATAAATACTATTTTAACTTAAAAGAAAAAAGATAAAATATATATACAAAAAAATTTGATACCTTGTTAGTAGTTAGTAAAATAATGATATCAATTACAAGCTTAAATGAGAAGCCGTATAATCTTTGATAGCACTTGTCAAAAATGTTTTTTTTTTTTTTTTTTTTCAAGAAAAAATGAGTTGTTTCACGACCATAAGTTATTTCTTAACTTCTTATCACAAATTATGACCCGACAGAATGTAAACGATTGCCTATCACTTAAGTAGACCTACTATTTTTTCTTTCATCAGTCACGCTTTGTCTTGTTACACTTGTGGTAAAGAAGTATGCAATTTTTTGTGGTAGTAGATTTTTTCCCAAAAAAATTGATAGGCTGCACTGAAAAAACTCAACCTTCACCCGGCAACTTTTTTGTTTTAATTTTTAATTTTAAGGCCTGCGAAACGCATGGCCATATTTGATAGGGGGATCTGATGAGCTTTGTGGCAACCGCTGACAAACCAAACCAAACCAACCACTCCAGTCCAGAGTCCACTCCCCCAGACTTTCCTTTCTTCTTCTTTTTCATATCAGTTAGTCAGTTACTGTTAGAAGCGAGACATGCAGCTGCTTTTATCTCTAACTTCGCCCCCTACGCCTTGTGATAATGCTGCCTATTGCCTCTCAATGAAGGTCTCTTCTCTCTCTCTCTCTCTGAATATGGTTTTCAAATTGAAAGTTCGTAAGAACACGGAGCATTGAATTGTGTTTGTTGTGAAGAGAAACATAAACCCAGTTCCCAAAAAGCAGCAACAACAACAACAAGAAGTAAAGTATTTCCATTTCAAGAACTTGGTTCCACCTCTAATAATGGCCGCACTTGTAGCCTTATCTCCTATCTGCCACACCCCAGGTAAGTCCAACCAACCACCTTAAATTATATTCCTCGCTAGCTGGTTTATGTTACTTTAATTCCCATAATTTATTGCAATGTGCAAATTATGCCTCACCAACATTTAAAGGTATTTAATAGTACACTCCCAAACACATTATCTTGTCAAATGATTATTACAGCTATTCTCATAGAGAATTATTTAAACATTATTGCATGTCCTCCAACTTAATCATTTAGTATGTTCTTTACTCAATTTTCCTAGCTAGCTGCGGCAAAGCAGCACACTATAAGTTACTTTTTATTATTTTCAGGACTGTTTTGCTAAATCTTTAATTTTGCCCCAAACATATTAACTACTCCAACTGATAGCTCTTCAGGGATTATTTAATTATTTATATAAGTGAGTTTTTGGTGTTCCAATGGGAGGGGAACAGGAGATTCAAACTAGCTTCAGAAGGCATGGTCCTCAGCAGATTGTGTTAACTATTGGGGTTGTTTTGACACAAAAATAGATTAATTGAAACTCTTCAGAAAATTTTCATTTATGTCAGATTGGTTTGTATAGCTTTGTGTCCATATTTTCCCTGGTTTTTCTTAGTTTCCCATTTGGCGCAGTTTCATTTGGACAAACCATAGATGTACAAAGAGGAGCGTCTTTGTTTCGTCGAGCTTGCATTGGGTGTCATGATGCAGGCGGAAATATAATCCAGCCGGTGATAATCACTTTACTCATGCAATCCAGATTATTATTATTCTAAATCTGTTACTTCTTTAATCCATTGCTTCTCATCTTCCCAGGGAGCAACACTTTTTACAAAAGATCTTCAAAGGTAATCAAATCAGAAATCCATTTTTCTGTTGGAAATAGCATGCCTCATGATAAATGCAATTTAAAATGAGCATGAAGACAGAAAAATATGAAAGAATATCAAAGAAAAATTTTAAATACTATATTCCCTAAATCCAAAAAAGATATTGAATATGCTAGATCAGGAGCTGTATAAACAGATTATGTTGTTGCTTTTACAGGAATGGAGTTGACACTGAAGAGGAGATATACCGTGTGACATACTATGGCAAGGGAAGAATGCCTGTGAGTTTCTTCCTGTAATTTACATCTCTTGCAGAATCTACTCCCTCGCATCTTTCTAATCCAATATAAAATGTCTTACGTCTCTATGCAGGGCTTTGGAGAGAACTGCACGCCAAGGGGCCAGTGCACATTTGGAGCCCGTTTGCAGGAAGAAGAGATCAGGCTTTTGGCCGACTTTGTCAAGTTACAAGCTGATCAAGGGTGGCCAAATGTAGAAACTGAAGAAGATTGACTCCAGCAACTAAAAGGTGTAAGTAGTTACTAAGCTGACTAAAATTCTTCAAATATTAGCTTATTGCATTGTATCACATTCAATTAATACCTTCAGGCATGGCTCAGTTGTTCAGAGTTAAGCTATCATTCAAAACTAGTTCTTCTTGGCAAGACTTGATGCAAAATCCTCCTGTAGTTCCATATGCTCATTACTTACATTATTCAATTAGTCCCTCACATATAGAATTACTATGAGAACAGAGTTATCCAAATGGAGTGAGATAGTCGACAATTTAATATCTTGTCAAATTGTTTGAAAAACACTTGCGAGAGATATCCATTCTTTAACTTTGGGAGATATGATTTTCTCCATATTTTTATCATTAGATTATAAATTGAGTAAGGGTACAGTTGTAGGCCTTGTAGTGTTTGCTAACTGCCCTGCCTTTTAATGCTTGAAGCATGATCTAGAATCTTAGCCCACATCATTCAGATGTTGAGGAATGGATAATTGGCTTACGACTCAACTTTGTCCTCGTAGCTTGTTAATCATATCTGTAGGGAGAATATTTTCTATAATTCATTATTGTTGGTTTCCTTATAACTATTAGGATATAGATAACGTATCAATTTTATATTAAACAAGGAATAATAAATTGGAAATTTGTAAATAGGTAGTATTTGCTGAACAAGGAATAATGAATTGGAACTTTATAAATATGTAGTATTCTAGAAATTTAGTGGCCTTGGCCTAAAGTAAGAGGGTTCGCCTAATAGGGGTGCATCATTGTGAATATTTGGTGAAACTGAAGATCAAAATATTAGCATCCCTTGTGTAAAGTAGATGATCCACATGTTTCCAAACAATTGTAATTCTCATGGTAGAACAGCTCCTATGTTGCATTGTCCTTTGGTAACATTCTGGTGTAGTTCTGAAAACATCCTTGCAACCACTTGTGGGTATATATTGCCTCCATAGGAGTCTACAATGACCTTTTACAGTTTTACCAATTGCCACTAAGGAAATCTGTGCCTACTTCTGTTTAATTATTTATATTTGGTAAGTAAGTGCCTACCTTTATTGAATAATAATGACACTTGATGATAGGCATAACTCAGTCAAAATACATTTAATCCAATAATCCAAGGTACTTTTATTTTTTTATTTTTAACAGAGGAAATCTTTGTGAGCAGAAAATACTTTTCTGAATAAGAAATTATTTTACTTTGGAAATGCTATCTCCGATTTTGGAGAAACATGTATTTGTGGAGGATTCCGATTGTCTAAAATGGTTATGTTACCATGGAACATATAGAAAATCTTACAGGGATGCAGACCTATGTCTTACCAATATCCTCATGGTAGTTTTCTAACTGAACACAGGCAAGTAATGTATCAATATAAGGAAAAGTTTGTTAAATTGCAATTTTAGTCTGTCTAGAGAGTTCTATCTTAGGCTATCCACTCCTAAAATTAACATAACAAAGTAAAATGTGTGCATGCTAAACATCAAGTTATCTTATCTAAAATAATTTAAAATTTCAATATCTTGAATTCATATGAAGAAAATTTCGAGTATAAAATGATAGGATGCAGAGCTTGAGCTAAATGAAAGTTACAACCATAGAAGATGCAAATCACCTAGCAGTCAAACTATTAAAGACTAGACATTCTAAAGCTAGAATGGTTATTGAGAATTTTTTGATGAAGCTTCTTGTTTAATGACAGAAGATATTCCAAGAACACTGTCATCAGTGTATCTTTTCTCTTGTTCTGCCTGGGCATCCCACATTCTTAAGGGTGTTATTAAATGACCAGGCACTTTACCCCCCTCCTCCCCCTTCATTTTATTTTTTATGTTTTATTAATATTTAAGCATGTCCATGCCAAATTTTAATACAATTTTACAGTTTCCTTTGTTCTAGAATTATCAGATGCTTTACTTATATATATATATATATATATATATATTCTTTGTTCTGCAAAAAAGTGTGCATGATTATCTGTATAATATCAAACATAAAGCAAACAATCAGTTTAACTGTCTACATGATGCAAGGTGCTTGACATGACAAAAAGAGCAAGGTAGTTGTATTTACTTCTGAAAAAATGGACCCAAGCCTGAATAATATATTTCTTGTCCTATTTCCTCTTTCCCTAAGATGGAGAGACTTGGGATCCTTATTCATTCTCAGAAACATTTCTAGTTCCCGTTCTTTTCTCCTCCAGAAGGAAACACTGGGATATTTTGCTTATTCCTGAAACGGTTTCCAGGATCAATGACAGTCTTTGCATGAACTAGTCTCTTGAAGTTGTACTTGAATGCTTCAAAGCCCAAGTATTTGCTTGTGCATAACTTCTATTATTATTGTTGTTGTTTTCCCCAAGTCAAGATGCCTATAGTTCAAATAGACCTCTCTCAGAGACTTTGAAACATCAGGTGCCATGTACGCAAAAATCCTTCTCATCACCTGCTGTATTCCTGTGTTTCTTTGTCGACACCCCAAGTGACTAAATATTGGATTTTATATAAATTTCCAGTGGGAAAGGCGTTTCTCAATTATAAATCTTACTCATCTTTTCACCATAGGTGTTAAGATCAGCTGGAATCTCTCCTTTTCCATAATCTGAGGTTTCGTATGGTAGAAGTTAAGATGGATGAATAAGCAAAAGTACTCTTGGTGAAGATTGCCGGAAGTTAAGATGAGTTGAATTTGAAGTTGAGATTAAACTGAGAGAATGAGAATGAAGAGTAACGGAAGGTTTTTAAGGTTTGGAATTGCCATATTTTCTCTCTGACTATACTTGTAACTGGAAATTTTTAGATTGCCCAGATATAGCCCGTGTGCCTGCTATTATGTGCTTGGGACAAACAAGAAAGTTGAAGTGTAATGATTACTGTTTTAAAGAATGGAAAGTTCAAAGTAAATGTGAGAAGTTCATTGTCACAACTAACAACGCAAAGAAGATTCTTAAATCATTGTATGGCAAATGACTTATTTTCTGTTTGGATGGCATGATTTACCATATGAATGTTACTATTTTGCCCTTTAACTTCATACAAACTCATAACAAGATCTTTATTCATTCTCGAAACATTTCCTAGTTCCTTTCTTTTCTCCTCAAGATGGAAGCACTGGGATGCTTTGCTCATTCTTGAAAAAGTTACCAGGATCAATGAGAGTCTTTACATGAACTAGTCTCTCGAAGTTGTTCTTGAAATACTTCAAACCCCAAGTACTTGCTTGTGCGTAGCTTGTATTATTATTTTTGTTGTTTTCCCCCAAGTCGAGATCCCTATAGTTCAAATAGGCCTCTCTTGGAGACTTTGAAACATAAGGTGCCATGTAGGCATAAAGCCTTCTCATCCACATGAGGTTTTCCTGTGTTTCTTTGTCATCATCCCAAGTGATTGAATATTGGATTTGATATAAATTTCCAAATCTATGTGGGAAAGGTGTTTCTGAATCTGAAATCTGACTCATCTTTCCACCATAAGGTGTTAAGATGAGCTGTGATTGCTCTTTTTCCATAAGTCTTTGCCATAACCCTTCCAACCCTGTGTTTGAAATGGGTTCCTGTACATAGTCTGATTTTGCTTTCGTGAAGATATCTGTTAGTGGGCTCCTATCAAGCAAAACTTCTAAGCGATTCGTAGTTGAGAAGCCAGCATAGTAAAGAACAGATTCTATCCAACTCATTTCAGTGCAATTGTTGCGCTCCACGCCCAACTCAGGAAAACTATCTTGCATCAAAGCGAGGAGTTTTTCAACTGGTCCAAGAAACAAGCAGGTAAATGAAAGTCGAATAGTTTTTCTGCCATTTGGATCTGCATTAGCAACTCCTGCAACTACATGGAGGAAAAGATCTTCATGAAGCTTATTCGCAACGGTTTGCCACTTCTGGAAATGCTCAGTTGCAACTTGTTTTAAGGTCTTTCGGACATTGAAAGTAGTTACAACTGGTGGTACAGGAACCAGCCTAATTTGCCACGAGAGAATGACTCCAAAACTTGACCCTCCCCCTCCTCTGATGGCCCAAAAGAGATCTTCTCCCATTGATGTTCTGTTTAGTAGTCTACCATTAACATCAACTATCTTAGCATCCAAAACATTATCAGCAGCTAGGCCATATTTTCTGAAAATGGTACCAAATCCACCTCCACTAAAGTGTCCCCCAACACCCACAGTGGGACAACTCCCTGCTGGGAAGCCATAGACCTTACTTTTCTCTGCAATCTTGTAATATAACTCTCCTAGAATTGCACCAGAATCAACCCATGCACTCTTGTTTTCTATATCGATGCTAATAGACCGAAGATTGACAAGATCAATGATGGTGAATGGAACAACATCAGATACATAAGAAAGGCCCTCATAGTCATGGCCTCCGCTTCGGATTCTTACTTGCATGTCATATTTCTTGGAACAAATTACAGCTGCTTGGACGTGGGATTCATGAAATGGAGTAATGATAAACTGTGGTTTTGAAGAGTTCACGAATCTTAGGTTTCGTATGGTAAAATTTAAGATGGATGAATAAGCAGAGCTATTCTTGGTGAAGACTAATTCCAAACTTGAATTAGAATCCTGTAAATGAGATGAAAAGCATTGCAGGAAGCTCTCATTAGTTGAATTTGAAGTTGAGGACCAAACTGGGAGAATGAGTAAGAAAAGTAATGGAAGAAGGTTTTTTAGTATTGGAATTGACATATTATCTCTCTGATAACACTCTTAACAAAAAATTCTGAGGTTGTCCAAATATAGGCCTTGTGTCTATCTATTTATGTGCTTGAGACAAACATGAAAGTTGAATTGTAGTAATGTTCAAAGTAAATGTGAGAAGTTCATAGTCATAACTTGGACCAATGATGGCATATGACTTATAATATTTTCTTATCTTAAATGCATCAATTTGCCCATCTCTATAAATACTAAAATGACCTCTTTGTCAACTAGTAATTTGTTGTAGAGTGCCCCTTCCTTGCATTGAAAGTTTGTGTCTTGTAGGATATTTAGAGAATCTGCTGCGCTCACTAAATTGACTTGAAAATTCTATGTACAACGTGGAAAATTTAAATACACAATGTGAAGAAGATTCTTGGCCACAAATATAGTCTCCGGTTTTTTATTATCTGGGGATGCATTAACGAAACTCTTATTGCAACAGTTTTCAACTTTGTCCTTTAGTCATTGTTGTTGGTTGCTGTTTTAGTGGGATACCCTATTTTCCATAACCTTATCTTGCTTTAGAAATTAGTTTGGTCAAAATACAGCTCTAAGAAAAAGTCAAGGCATCTAGAAGCTAGATATGAGTTGGCAGTGGAAATGTGTTGGATTTTTAAGGGTCTTTTTATTATTATTATTATTATTTTAATAATAGATTCAGAAGGATTTGAATCTTTTAGTAGCTACTTCATGCTGATTATTCTTTTTTTTTTGAGAAAGAAAACCATGCCAATGCTTTATATTAAGAAAAACCAAGGTCCTGCAAAAAGAAAGAAACAATGTCCTGTGGAACATGCTCCACCCAGACAGATAAAGGAAAAGAATGTCTAGCTCTCTGGGCTAAGGCATGTGCAACTGCATTACCTTGCCGTACAACATGAGAGAAAGAAATACTCTGAAAAGAGTTTTTTAATGCAGAGATATCGTGGATGAGGTGACCCCCCTGCGCAAATTCCCAACCACCAAACTGAATTGCTTTAATCACTGAGGCAGAATCTCCTTCAAGCATAGCTCTGTAGGTTCCTGTTTCAAGGGAAAAAGTCATCGCTCTCTTTGCGGCCATCAATTCCAGAATATCCACGGTAGGAGGCTTTTTTATCTTTTCAGAAAGAGCAGCCTTAACTTCGCCCCTGCAATCTCGAATAATCACACCAATTCCAGCTTCGTCGGACTCACCAAAATTTGCGCCATCAAAGTTTATCTTCCAAACATCATTTGCAGGTGGACGCCATCCTCTAGGAGCAGAGCGAACTGGTGCAGAAGGCTTGTTGTTCAGAGTTTTAAAATCACGGATATAATCTCGGGCAAATCTCCTTATCTGTCCCAACGGAATGGAAGCTTCACCCAACCTGAGCTTGTTTCTATGATACCAAACGGACCATGCTGTAGCTGCAAAAAGAGCAACGGAGTGTGGCCTTGTCTGAACAAACTTCAGAATTTCAGAGAAAGAGGTCCATTGGACTCCTGCATCGTACACCCACCCAAACTCCCTGTTCCACACCTCCCTTAAACCCTCACAGCTCCACAATGAATGAACCACATCCTCTGAGTCATTTGAGCAACGTTGACACACGGTATCTTGTACAACTTTCCGCTTCAGCAGATTTTCCTTCGTCGGTAGTGAGTTAGAGCAAGCTTTCCAAATAAAATGCTTTATCTTTCCTGGGTCATTTATCTTCCAAATACTACTCCAAAAGTTCCTATCAATATCAGAAATTCGAGGTTGATTCAGCTCCACATTTTGCCACTCACACAGAAGCTTGTAACCCGATTTTACTGAATAAGTCCCTGTTTTCTCCTTCGGCCAGATCAGCACATCAGACTGGGGGGTTGAACACAGAGGAAGGGATTTAATGAGCTTTGCATCAGGTGGGTAGAAGTGGCGATCAATTAGATGAGTATTCCACCACCCGGTGACTGGATTAATGAGCATTGCTACTTTTGCATCCGGACCCAAATCAGATGGAGGAGAGGAAACTTTGCCGCTGTCAGATGGTAACCAAGCATCTTGGAAAATTTTTATTGACTGCCCATCACCCACTCTCCATCGCGCCCCTTTTTGAACCAATTTTCTTGCCCATAGAATACTCTTCCATGCGAAGGAGCCCGAGGCAGATTTAGCTTCAAACAGAGAGCAGTTGGGGAAGTATTTGGTTTTGAAAACCTTAAAAAATAATGACTCCGTATCATGCAGCAATCTCCACACATGCTTAGCTAACATTGCTTCGTTAAACTTGCATAGGTCCTTAAAACCTATCCCTCCTTCCATTTTCGGTTTGCATAACACCTCCCACTTTTTCCAATGAATTTTCCTCCTATCACCCTTTTGACCCCACCAAAACTTACGAATGAGCATTTCAATATCTTGACAAAGGCCAACCGGTAATCGAAAGCAACTCATAGCAAAAGTCGGAATGGCTTGTACTACCGCTTTCAACAAAACTTCCTTGCCCGCTTGTGAAAGTAATTTCTCCTTCCATCCTTGTAACTTACCCCACACTCGGTCTTTGATATAGTTTAAGCTAGCCCTTTTATTGCGCCCCACAACTGCTGGCAAACCCAGATATTTCTCATATTCTTTGATTTCAGGAACCCTCAACAAATTTTGCACTTGTTCCTTAGTAGGCATAGGAACATCCTTACTAAAGAAGATGGTAGTTTTATCAGAATTTATTTTTTGACCTGATGCAACTTCATACTTCTCCAAAATCTCTTGAATTTTTATCACATCTTCCACCCTTGCTCGACAAAACAGGAGGCTGTCATCTGCAAAGAAAAGGTGAGAGATCTTTGGCCCATTCTTGCAAAGAGAGAAATCCTCAATATGTCTTTCACTCACTGCTTGCTCAATGAGACTAGTCAAACCTTCCGAGCATAAAAGAAAGAGGTAGGGGGATAGGGGATCCCCTTGGCGAATACCTCTAGTCGGAATAATGTGGCCCTTAGGCTCACCATTTATCAACACCGAGTATGTAACTGACTTAATACACTCCATAATCCATCCAACCCATCTAGGGTGAAAACCCATTTTCTCCATAGTCCGTTGAAGGAAATCCCATTCCAGCCTATCGTACGCCTTGCTCATGTCCAACTTTAGAGCCATATATCCCATTTTTCCTGATTTCTTCCTCGTCATGTGATGAAGTAATTCAAAGGCCACAAGGATATTATCAGATATCGCCTTATTTGATTGAAAGGCGCTTTGAAAATCTGATATGATATGAGGCAAAACCTTTTTCAATCTGTTAGCAAGCACTTTTGACACAAGCTTATACAAAATATTACAGAGAGCAATAGGGCGAAATTCAGTAACATACTCAGGGTTTTTAACTTTAGGTATAAGAGAGATAAAAGTATGATTCAAACCTGGCATAATGGTTCCAGTGTTCAAACATGAGAGGACTGCTTCAACCACATCATCTCCAATAATATCCCAAAATTTTTGGAAAAAAATAGGGGGCATGCCATCGGGTCCTGGGGCTTTAAGGGGAGCCATCTGCCTTAGAGCAAGCTCCACTTCCTCTCTTGAAAAAGACCCAATCAAGTTGTCATTCATCTCAGGTGTTACAACCGGTCTAATAAGCTGCACTACTTCCTCAATCCCAGCCGGCCCTGATGAGGTAAACAAACTTGAGTAGTAATCTAGCACCATGGCCGAGATATTCTCATCACCAGAGACTAGTTGACCCTCAGAGTTACGGAGTTCACAGATCTTATTACGCCGGAATCGTTGAGAAGCCCGATTATGAAAATATTTTGAGTTTCTATCACCGGACACCATCCAATGAATATGACTTCTTTGTTGCCACATTTGCTCCTCCAATCTGAGTAAATCATTGACTTCAGATTTAAGTCTCCAAAGGACCTCAACATTCTTCCCTTGAGCCGCCTCCCTTTCAGCTACTTGTAACAATTTCCTCTTTTCCTTCAGCTCTACAGAAACATTGCAGAAGGAGTGTTTGCTCCATTGTGTCAGTTTAAGTTGGCACACGCCAATCTTTGATACCACTGTCTCCATGGGTAAACCCGCCACTTCTCTATCCCATGCTTCCAACACAGCATCATGACAGCCCCTGTTTTCCAGCCACATCTGTTCAAAGCGCCAGGGACGTTGAGTTTTAGCACCAAATCCGTCTGGCAGTATCAGAATCGGGCTGTGATCCGAAGACACACATGATAAGGTTTGCACTTTTGTGGCCGGGAACAGATCAAACCAATCCGCCGTGCTCACAGCCCTATCAAGTCTTTCCCATATCATCCCTCCGTTAGGAAAATTTTTTGACCAGGTAAACTTATTTCCCACATATCCCAAGTCTAACAAATTACATTCATCCAGCACCTCTCTGAATTTTTCCATTTGACCATAAGGTCGTAAACGTCCACCATGCTTCTCATGGGATTTAAGAAGCTCGTTGAAGTCACCACCACACAGCCAAGGCAGTGACCGTTGACTATGTAGTTCCCGTAGCAAATTCCAAGTTTCCATTCTAAGGTGAGTCTCGGGCGCCCCATAAATTCCAGTAAAACGCCATGCATTTTCCTTACCCTTATTTATCACTACATCAATGTGGTTCTGAGAAGAGGATTCAACTGACAAATGAAGATCCTTTTTCCAGAAAAGTGCTAAACCACCACCATGAGAAATTTTTGAGACCCCATGATGATGACCAAATAGCAGAGAGTCACGAATACTACCAAGCCTTGCTTCATCCAGTAGTGTTTCGGCTAGGAACACCACTGAGGGATCTTGTGCTCGGACAATGTCACCAAGCTCCTGAACTGTCGGCCGGTTCCCAAGCCCCCGACAGTTCCAGCATAATAGATTCATGGTCCCTGGCGGGGCTGGGAACCAGCCGCCGCCATTAGCAGATTGTGTTCAATATCATCTTGAGAAACCAGTTTTGACTTCTTTGGTAACCCACGATGATTGAGAGCTGAAAGCAAGACTCTTTTTTCCCCTGCATGCACGTCCAAAATTTCAGAAATTCCTGGGGCAGTCCGTACAATACGTGTCCACTTGTGTCCAGGTGGAAAAGTGACCTGTGGGGAAGCTCCCTGTAAGGCTGAAAAAGCTCGCAAAGGAGATTCGGCTGACTTGGACTCTGCAATAGGAAAGACCTGATTCACTGCTAAAATGGGATTTTGTATTGCATGACTCTCCGGAGAATTAGGATGAAGTGGGGTGCTAGAGTCCTGAGTTGGTAACAATTCTTCACCCATATCAATTCCCTCCATACCATCAAACTTGCTCAGTTCCTCATCAATCTCTTGTAATTGCCGTGTAAAATTTCCTTTTTTAAAATTTTGACCCTCAAAACCCGGAGGAAAATCCTCGCAAATCCTAGAATCATTATTTGAAAAAAGGTTAGTGATAATGGGAGGTGAAGAATCAGGAGTTACCTTCTGAACATGCTCTGCCGGAGTAGGCCGTGACACCGGTGGATTCTGTTTCTTGGGTGTGGAAACAGAGCCACCACTTGTGGTTGGGCGTGAACTCTCCTTTTTCTGTTTGTAAAAGCCCGGAACAACAACTGTGGAACGTCGGGAAGGATTGAACAAAGGTGCTCGTAACCATGCTCCATACTGATGAGATTCGACCGATAAAGTGCCTTCACTTTCGATCCATAGATCGCAATCTTTATCACCATGAGTAATACAACCGCACCAATAACAGATATTAGGCAGTCTTTCGTATTTAAAGGAAACCCAACCGGCCGAACCATCATCGAGAGCAATCTTACGTCCACGACTGAGAGGTTTCGAAATATCTATGATGACCCGTACTCTCCAAAAATCACCACCCTCCATAACAGATAACTCTGCTGGACAGACATCACCAATGCCAGAACATATCCCTTCAGCCACCCCCTTATTTGCAAACCTTATAGGAATGTCATATACTTGCACCCAAATAGGAACCCTATCAAAAACTAAATCACGTACTGGAGTGCTCTTATCGTATCGCTGAATGGCCACCAAAAACTTGTCAAAACTCCAAGGTTGGCTCGCTAAAACTCTGTCAGTGTCGAGTTTATTATCAAAGATGAAAAGAATAATGTGATTTCCCATATCCTTGATCTTGAACCCGTTCCTAGAGCGCCAAAGTTGTGAGAAGTTTCTCGCAATAGCATCTGTATTAAGAACTCTTCTAGTGAAAAATTTAGCGGCCAAAATAAATTCCTCCGATCCCATCTTAGGTCGAAGTGAGAATCCATCACCCTCCGGCCCTTGTAGAGATAATCTACGCCAGCCTTCAGTGATCTCTTCCATTGTGAAAAGAAAAAAAGGCAGTGTTTCCCAAACCCCACGAAAAAAAAAAACCACTAGCCTATAGTAAACAGAGGTTTACTACAGGGACAGAACAAGCCTTCAAGAAGAAGGGACAAAGAAATTCTACAGCCTAGAAAAAGTTAGGGAAACCCTAACTCTCACTAGCGACAGAGAAACTCATTGTTCAAATTGAGTGTGCTGATTATTCTTTAGTTTTTATTGTCAAACTAAAAGCTGATTAGTTTCTTTTTGAAGTAGTTGGGATTCAAACCATGTTCCTTGTTTGCAACTTATCATTTTTTTTTTTTTTGGTTTTGTTTTGTTTTTTGGGATTAGTAATTAGGCGTAGTAGGGGTGTGCAGAAAACCCACCAACTTGTTAAACCCGACCCACCGGGTTGGGTCGGTTTTTAAGGCTTGGTGGGTTGGGTTGGGTTATAAAAAAAAATTTATAGCGGGTCGGGTTGGGTTTGGGTCATAAAATTACAAACCCGCCAAACCCGACCCGACTCACCCATATTTAATATATATTTAAAATATATTTTATATTTAATAATTTTTTTTTAAATCAATTGTAGGGCACTTATATATATATATATATATATATATATATATATATATATATATATATTTAAATATATATTATATATTTAATAATTAAAAAAAAAAAACCAGCTGTAGAGCAGCATTTCCTCAGTTCCTCCTACTAATACTAATTTAATATATATATATATAAAATATAATATATTATATAATTAATAAATTTTTTTAAATAACTAGTTCTTCCTATCCTATATAAAAGCCAATTAGTTCACACAAATCCTAATAAATTACTATTGTTGTTTAGTCATTAATGTTGAGCCTTTAAGGAGTTACATTGATACTAATCTTTAGGTTTTTTTAATATATTAATATTTATATTTTTTTTACTCAATTTAATAATAATAATAATAAAAATTTGTCAAACTCATGGATTCAACTCGACCCAACCCGACCCATGTGGGTTGGGTTGGGTTGGGTTGGACTTATGTGATGGGTTGGGTTGGGTTGAATTTTTTTTGACCCACCATGGTGGGTTGGGTCAAAAAATCTCCTCAACCCGACCCATGCACACCCCTAAGGCGTAGAAGTTAGAATGGTCAAATCCAAGTTAGAATAGTCAAATCCATGGTTTAGGTAAACTGATGTTGGATTGGGCCATTTGACATAGATGTAAGTTCCTATTCATCTTGCCATTTTAATTTATAAATCTTAGGCTTCTCATGTGACACGTGATGCCCAACAAGTAAAACAGGTTTGCCTAGGGTGAGTTTTTTTCCTTTCCGGTAAGAGCATCTAGGGAGGGGGAATGCTTCGAGGGCCTTTTTATTTATTAATATTTTATTATTTAAAGGTTTTGCTTGGACAGAACGGCCATTGACCTTTATGATAACATGACTTTTCTTCTTTTCTTTTTTTTGAGGGGGGATGTCTGTTATTTGTTTTTTTTTTTTTTTTTTAAATATAATATATAGTGTGTGTTTAGATACCAATGAAAAATTAAAATTATTTTACTATTCAGCTTATTTTTACTACTATTTATAGGCATCACTGCATTTTTTAGTACTATTCATGGGTCCTGTTGTTCTATTTCAACTAACTTTTATCTTTATCTACAGTACTTTCAGCAATAAGTTTTCAGTTTCAGCAAAATAAGCGGTATCCAAACAGATCCATAATTTAATAGTTGGAATGAGAGTATTTAATTCTAGAAGTTTCTGTTGAAAAATAACAAGAAATGCTAGTTGAACAACAAGGCTTTTGGTACAAGTTAAGTTCAACTGAGAAAACTTGTCAGAATTGTATTAACATTTAACAAGAAAGGGTTAAATGTAGCTTTTATCATAAACTGGGTTATGGAATGAGAAAAAGACTTTCTCCCATTATATGGTTTATGATTCTATAGAAATTTCTTATGGGACAAGTAATTTTATGACCTAAAAAATACGACAAGATTTAATAGCTATATAAAATAAAGTTCAATAGAAAAATAAAAATAATTAAGGGGAGAATTTAAATTTATAAAGTTCTAAACTATTTGAAATTATTTTTTTCCATGACATGGAAAAAATAAATAAAAATTGATATTTTATAAACTTTTGAGAATAATAGAGAGAACATGAGAGCTCGTAACACACAACTATAAAAGAGTTTTAAGAGCTCTAAAGCTCTTTTTGGAAGGAAAAAATTGGAAAATTGAGGCAATCTGCTAAAAAAGAGCTTTAAAAACCCCTTAAAGTTAGAGGTTAAAATTGAAATTTGGAATTTTTAAGGAAAAAAAAAAAAAACTCTACAATTTACTATTCATGCTTTATAAATCCAAAACTTTAAAACACTAAAGAACTTTTCAATTAAAATTATATATTGCGAAAGCTCTACCACTAAAACTCTACATATAAAACTCTATTTCCTACAACAATGCTAAAAAATAGTTAACAATACCTATGTTATTTTCTTTTCTTAGAGGCGTCAATTCGCCCATCAACATCTCTATAAAAACTAAAACAATCTCTTTGTCAATTAGCAATTTGTTGTAGAGTAGAATGTCCCTTCCTTTGCATTGAAAGTTGTGTCTGCTGCCCTCATTAAATTGACTTGAAAAATTCCGTGTACAATGTGGAAAATTTTGAATACACAATGTGAAGAAGATTACTGTATTTTTCTTATCTTTGGATGCATTAACAAAACTCTTAAGCACTGCTACAATTTTCAAGTTTGTTCTTTAGTCATTGTTGTAGACTGCTCTAGACGGGTCTGCTTTGGACACCTTATTTTCATTAACCTTATCTTGCTTAAAAAAAAAAAAAAAAATTTGGTCAAAATACAGCTTTAAGAAAAAAAAAAATGAGACTTTAATGAGCAAGACATAAGGATTTTTAAGTTTATATATATATATATATATATATATATATTTTGTATCAAATGATACTATATCATCCGTATCAAAATCCAATAAACGAGAGATATGTGTGTAAAAATAACTACTTATTAATACATGTCTTTCAATTGTTAATGGGTTAGTTATTTTTTGCTGACATGTTTCATATTTATTGGATTTTGATACTACTGACATGGTATCATTTGATACCAAATATCTTCTCATATATATATATATATGTATGTTTGAGTTTAAGTTACACCTAATGTAACTCTAAGTACATTACACCATCCAATAACTTATTATAGAATTTATATTTTGAAAATCTCACCGTTGAATTATATGTTCTATATGTTCTTAACATGTATGCCAATTTTCATGTCAATCGGATGTAATTTGTCATTTGATCCATAAACTCATTTTTTATGAATTATTTTAAATTACAAAAACTTGAATTTAAGCAATTGATTGATGACATGACTATTGATCTTTGATCATCTTTAAATTTTGTAAACATGGAAAATATATGAAGATAATGTAATCTAGTGGTGGATTTATCAAAATTCACATTTAATTAAAAAATATTAGAAGGTGTAACTTGAATTCAACCCTATATATATTTGAAATTTATGGTGTTCACTCCATGATAGTTGTTTTTTATTATCTAGCTAAGATATCAATAGATTTGTTTTTAGTGTAAGTGGAATTTTGAGCCCAAATCCAAAGAATGAGATTTTAAAGCTTGATCTAATTGGAACCTGTGATTTTTAAGCTTATTTTAACACACCCTTTCTTACAAAGAGTTAGAGCATTCGCATCCAGGCTTCTAAATGCCATACCTAAGCATATTTTAGCATTAAGAGCAACCACACCAGCTCTTTTATAAATGTGTAAAATATACATTTTGAACCAAAAAACACACTGCATCAGATCATTTAAAATAATGTAAAATCATCTAAAATTTTCAATGAGCTACAGTACCCGTGTAAATTTACACGGGCACTGTAGTCCGTTTATCCTTTAAAATAATATTATCTGTACAATATAATAAAAACCTCATTTTCGCTCTTTTTTTTTCTCTCTCTCTTGTCTCTACTCTCACTCTCACTCTCTCTCAGGCGCACAGCACAGCTCTCTCTTTCTCTCATCTCATTAATTTTTCTTCCTCTAGCTTCCGCCGATCGCCATCACCGCCGATGAGAACGAGGTCGAGCAAGCCGAGTTGCCGGACGAGTTCGTCGCCTACAACACGAACGGAGTTCTCCGACGGGTCTGTCGCCTAGAATCTCGTGGGTTTTGATCCATTTTTGGTTGAGCTTGAGGCCGGCGGCCGTCGCGAGGAGGTGGCGGTGCTGCGAGGCGTCGATCTTGCTCCGGCTGGAGGCCTCGATCTCGCTCCAATCTGTTGGTTGCTGGTTTTTTTTTTTTTTTCTGGTTTTTTGGTTGATTATGGGTGTGGGTCGGTGGGTTTTAATCTTGATCGGCTTGGCTTTTCTGGTTCATTGGTGGGTTTTGATGATCTTGCCGTCGATTGGGTGATGATTTGGCTTGACTGGGTTTCAGGTTGGGTGGGTGATTAATGGGTTTGGGATTGAGTGGGTTTGGGCGGCGAGTGAGTTGGGAACGCCGATCAGCCTCTCCGATCCAACAATCCGTTTGGAAACGGAGACGGTGACGGAGAATTGATCGGACATGGAGGGCGAGTGGGTCAGAGTTGTTGTGATTGTGATTGTGTCGTTGTTGTTGTGATTGTTGTTGTGGAAGATCGGTGAATCATTGTTGTTGTGATTGTTGTTGTGTCGTTGTTGTTGTGATTGTTGTTGTGTCGTTGTTGTTGTGATTGTTGTTGTGTCGTTGTTGTTGTGATTGTTGTTGTGGAAGATCGGTGAATCAGTGGCTGGATTTTGTTGTTGTGGAAGATCGGTGAATCAGTGGCCGGATTTTGTTGAAGGGTGGCTGGCTAGGGTGGGTGTGGACGGAGAAGACGAGGTGGTGAGTTTGTGCCAGAGAGGAGAGGGAAGGAAATAATAAAAAATGTAAAAAGAATGAATATTTTATTAAATAAATGCGTAGAATAGATAAACTGATGTGAGTGTTTTGTAAAAATGAATGTGTAAAATAGAAAAAGTAGGTTTTTTCTTGTAAAATAGACAAAAAATTTGCACGAGCTGGTGTGGTTGCTCTAAGACATTAAAAGTGAGCAACATTCGGACTTGTAAAATTGCAAAATTGTAAAAAAATTTACAATTGTGCTACAGTACCGTCTTAAATGTAAGAGCATTCTTATCAAGCATTGTATATGTTAAAAGATGCTCTTTTTTAGCATTTATAACCCAAAAACGTGCTCCATCAAAGATTGTATATCTTAAAAATTTTGCAATACTGCTGCAGTGCGGTCTAAAAAATGAGACCGCACTGTAGCACTATGCTATAATTTTTTATTAATTTCTTTCTCTCTCTCTTCCGTGTTTGTCTCTTTCCAAGTCTTTTCTCTCTCCTCTCTCACTTCTCCTCTGTCACTCTCTCTCGTGCTCTCCGTCCCTCTCTCTTTCTAGTGTCTCTCTTTCAGGCAAGCCCTCCATAGCTCGCCAAAACATGCTGCCACCGTTATTCTCCAAACCCACATGCTCTCTCCTCGTCATCATCATCGCCGTTATCTCCATCCCCACTGTTCAATTCGAATACGGTTCCTTCACCAGTTGATTACCCTCCGATCTCTGTGCTATCTCCATACCCACATGTCGCCGCCGATCTCGTGCTCTTCGTCCAATCCTTCTTACTCTTTCTTTCATTTTCTCTCCGCCTCTCTGTTTCCCTTTCTCTCTACATCTCGAGTTCGTGGGTCTTGGGTGTGGCCGGGATGCGATGCTGGGTGGTTGGGCTGTGGTGGTTTTTTGTGGATCGTGGGTCTCTACGGTGGTTCATGGTGGGTTTCTGCGGTGGTTCGGTGAGTGGGTTTTGCAATTTTGATGTCGGGTAGTTTTAATTTCAGTGGTTTTGATTGATTTTGGTGGGTTCTTGATTTCGGTGGTTGGGTTTGTGGGTTGATCGGGGTGGTTTTGTGATTCTTTGATTTGGATGATTCTTTGATTTTGTGGCTTTGGATGTGGAGGTTTTTTTTTTTTTTTTTTTTTTCCTGTTGTTGTTTGTGGTTGCGGCGATGGTGGGTGGATGTGGTGGTTGTGATATGGGTGGGTGGATATGGTGGCCGGTGGTGCTGGGTTGTGAAAGAGAGACACAGAGGAGAGAGAGACAGAGACAGAGAGAGAAAGAATTAAAAAAAGAATAAAAAATGATAAAGAAAGAATATTTAAATGAAGTGTTAAAAAAATTAGAAGTTTTGATGTAAGGAAGATTGTAAAGTGATGTGTTATATGTTATAAAATTGGGTTTTGAGAGGGTAAATGCTAAATTTTTTAGAATGCTTGTTAAGAATGCTCTAAGATGGTACTGTAGCTCAATTCTAAAAATAATATATTGCTTTTTATTCATCTCTTCCCTGACTCATCACATCACTCTCTCAGCACTCTCTCTTCACTCTTCACCATTTTTTTTTTCTCTCGTCGCCTACCCATCTTTGCAGACCCGTTGGTGGTTATGGGTTATTCCTGAGTTTGGCTGGGTTTTGGGTTTGATGGGTTTCGGGTCTAATGGGTTGATGGTTTTGGTTGCTAAATCGGCGTGGGTTTGGTGTGTTGGTGGTTGCGAGATCGAAGTGGATCGGCGTGGGTGGTGTTGGCCATGGCCCGTGGGTCTGGTGCGTTGGTGGTTGCGAGATTGGCGTGGATCGGCATGGGTGGTGTTGGCCGTGGGTGATGGATTTTGGGCCTTTTGGCTATGGGTATGGGTGGTGTTGGGTTTGCTTGCTAATGGGTTGGGTTTGCTTGCCGTGGGTGATGGGTTTGCTTGCCGTGGGTGGTGTTGGGTTTGCTTCTTTCTCTTTTTTCTTTTTCTGGTGATGGTGGGTTTGATGAGTGTGGGTGTGGTTGGGTTTGTGATTGATGGTGGTGGTTTTAATGGTTGTTGATTGCTTGCTAATTTGTTGTGGTTGTTTAAATGTTTAATTTAGCTGCCTGAAAGTTTAGTTTTTAGGCAATGATGTAGTGGTGATTTGTTTTAGTTTGGTAGCTTTTTTGGGGTTTGTTCGTGGTGGGGGGTGGCGGGAGTATGTGGTTGCAGTGGCAGGGGAAGAGAGATGGGAGAGAGTAGAGATGGATTCAGGATATATTATTTTATTTGTAGATATATTATTTTAATATATTGTATGGGAAAATAAAAGTTGGGAGGCTGGGTAATAAAATGGTATGAAATAAATAATAAAATAAGTTTTGAGACCTTAAAATAGAATAGCTTTAAGGTACCGGATGCGAATGCAATAGCTTCCGCAATCCTAATTCCTAAGCTTGAACTAGGCTTAAAATAGTTTTTTTGTTTTTGGGCTAATTAATTAGGCTCAGAATAGTCAAATCCATTAACTGATATTGGGTTGGGCCGCCTGGACTTCACTACTTGAAATAAATATAAGTTCATCTTGGCATTTTTATTCGTTTAAGCTATTGTATATATAATTTATTTATATAAATTTTATGCTTCTTATGTGACATGTGGGACATGGGCTTTTATGAGAACATGAATTTTCTTCTTCATTGAGAGAAAATTTCATTTATTAACACTTTTTTTTTTTTTTGGGAGGGGGAACAACTCAACACTTTAAGCAAGTTAAACTGTGAAAGGCTTTCAACATTGTATTAACAATAAAAAATTAAATATCACTTTCATCATAAATGGTTTATGGAATGACAAAATGACTTTCTCTCGTTATATAGTCTATGATCCAATATAAATTTTCTTTTGGGATAAGTAGTTTTACCCAATGAAACAAGTTGAAATGAGTATGTCGTGTAACTCCACTTAATAAATGAATAAACAAATTATGTTAGGGTTGAGAGGTTTTGACACGATTATTTAATGAGTCCAGTTAGAATTGACACATGCAGTCAAATTCCCTTATCTTGACATTACACAAACATGACCCACTAATATGAATTGTCATCCCATGGGATTGTGGGGGGGGGGGGTGGGGCCTGGGTGATAGAGAGATGCAAATGTACAAATAGTAAAGAATATGTGTCTTCAACACTAAATGGACATCTACCATATTTACAACTCAATTGTCTAACTATGCTTATCTAACTTTTTTACATTTGTGTAGATAGCTTTTTGACTATTTTCTCATGTCTATCTACCGTGAATAATTATTTACTTGACAAATGACACTTGTAAATTACAAGGGTCCACCAAGCTTGCTGCATAAGGGAGAAAGGTGGTTCTGGGTTTGTGAGAGAGAGAGAGAGGGTTCTATTATCTCGAGGTTAAAATTGTTATACATTTCCTGGTGAAGGAAAATGATTTTGGTTTGAACACGTTTTTCAACCATGCAGTCCAAATACCTAAAAATGAGGAAAATATTCTCCGAAGAATGTTTTGTGACGAAACAAACATAACTTTCACATATGGAATTTTACGTCTACCTTAAGGCTTGAGCGACGTTTCTTATCTAAAAAAAACATGTTAAGCCATGGTAATTGAAGGGTGCTTCTTATCCTCTTTGTCATTTTACTGAATTTCTTTGTGAAATTACAATGTAAAATTCATGAGTAGTCTATATCCCTACGAATAGAATTCAAAATTTATCACACTACTTTGAATCATTTGAAGAATACTTAAAAAATAATTACTTATTTATTTCTTAAAATAAATTGCAGAGGAGGGATTCAAATCCAAAATCCAAATTCTTTCTATGGGGGGAAGAAATACAATGGTGTTGACTGTTGAGCCACAAGACCCGTAGCAAAAACTTATGATATACTTTACTTCCAAAGAAATAATGAGCATATTAAATCTTAAAAAAAAAAATCATGAAATAAGATAGATAGATCATAGATCTGCTGTATTTGCTTTTGGCAGAAGCAACAAAGTCTTGCTGAATAGAGCAGGAAGAAAACCAAGAAATGGAAATTCACTAGTTTGCTGCCATTAATTAGTGGGATGATTACATATCGGGAATTTTTTATAAAAAAAATTAATTAATTTTTGTTATAACACTAGTCTTTAAAACTTCACATTTTTTAGGTATAAGTAACTATAATAAACTTTTTAAAAAAACAATAAGCAAACTAAATAGGTTGGTGTCAAACAAAAATGGGAGGTATATTCTTATATTTAAAGCATGTGATTCCCAGTTCCCACATAACATCTGAAATGAGTGTGCTATTAGTTTTTATTTTTATTTTTTTAACATATTTGTTTATGAACCATTTTTTAAAGTCTCACTTTTTTTAAACATAATTATAGACATAATTATACTTTAATCAACTTTACACAAATAAGTAAGAAACTGCATCAAAAAGCACACTTTCATGTAGGAATTAATTATGAGTACACACGTAGGAAAGAATGTCATGTCTCTTTGACTATTATGAGTACCAGATAATTGAGTGAGCTCCCTTGCCTATTTGACAAGGGCCATAGGATGACCGGTTGGGAGGAAACACTTTCATGTATGAATTAATTATATCACCTTAATTATCACTCTGGTTAATGCATCTTAATCACTCTGTTTAATGCATCTTAATCATTATCTTGGATTGAAACAACATGTTTGCCATGGTGAAAAAGCCAAAGTACCATTAATTTTGATTATAACATGATTAACATAGGAAACAAAGAAACATAATCACTTTAGATGGACCCGCTATTTGTTAAATGTAGAAAATTTGATTTTATTACATAACTAACATAAGCATGTGTACTTCACTTTCAAATCTCACATTAAGATAATGAGTTCTAATTAGTTCAACTAGTAAAATTTCTTGTTGTTGAATAAGAAATTTAAGGTTTGATTCCCATTTATACAAAAAACCAATTGGTGTCTTAGTCTGATAATAAGAGCGTTCATCAAGAGCGGACGTCATAAGTTGAAACTATTTCTTAAAAAAAAAAAAGTCTCACATTAAGATCACATTAACAAAAAAAATTTCTCACATGGAAAGGTTGTATTATAAAGTCTTAATATGATTAAGTTTAAAGGTTCTTTTCTTATACTAATACATTGTTAATTGGTTCAATCTAACTTGTGAACGCATAATTAGCTACAAAATTCCTAAAACTGGTAATTACTAAAAATTGGCGCATAAAACATAATAAGAACCACTATATTAACATAATCATATCCAAAAAAAAAATAAAATATATTGTATCTAATCTAATATTATAACTGTAAAGAGGAAGCATATATTAGGGCTTTTTTTGGGACATCCTCTTGTGTTGCCACATAAACTTTTGAATGTTTGTGTTTCTTTAAATCAACAGTTTAGTTCTTTAAGTTGTAATAAAGACCATTAAATTGTTGCACATAAGTTTAAACCAAGAAGAACAGCTCATCTACAACATGTTTTATTGACTAGGTTGAGTGGTTAAATCCTTTCCATCATGCAACTTAGGGTCCGTTTGGATACAGCTGAAAACTGAAAAACACTGTAGCAAAATAATTTTTAAATGTGTGAATAGTACTGTGGGACCCATTTTTAATGAAAAAGTTGCTGAAAAGTGAAATTTGTGGGTCCGTAAACAGTACATGATGTGCACTGATTGGCTGAAAAAGTGAGAAAAGTCAAACTTTGCGGCTACTGTTCATTGAACAGTGTATGAACAGTAGCCGCAAGTCTCACAAACGTGTGAAAAAAAAGAAAAGAAAAGAAGGAAAAACGCAGACGTAGACGTAGACATGGGTTTTCAGCCCAATCCAAACATAGCCTTAGTCTTTGAACCTAAACTGAGAGACATACATTGGGTGACTTATTCGCAAATTTTTTTTTTTGCTTATATTGTAAGTAGGATCATAGCGATGTAATTTTAATTTCTTTAGTTGTAACTAGAATTTAATGCCATGTAAACTTTCATTTATGTACCAATTTAGTTTATTTTCAATTTAATGAAGTTGATCGGTTTTCTTAGTTTTTTTTTTTTTTTTTTGGTAACAAATTAAGTGATGACTTCATTATAAGACCCTTAATTTGGGAGGGACATTTTTGTAGTAGGATCTCTGTCATGAGATTCGCTACTAGGGAATCCAAATAATCTTGGTCATCTTGGGCCACGAACAGCTCCGATTTCCATCTTATTGTCTCTAAGTCAATAAGAACTTCAACCCTTGCATCCTTATTTAGTACTCTTCTTAGAGAGGTAACTCTAAACATTGATGGTACGTGTAGTTATCCGGTTCATGTATTGATCACCTTTTGCTTTCATGATACTTTTCCATGCAAAAGAAATGTTCACTTAGGTGAGCTTTCATGAAGTCGAATGATAATAATATTTCACTTAACATACTCTATACAAGAGTGAGTATTTTGTATGCGTCTCCATCCTTTCCTCACTAATAATGTTAGGTAGGTTATAGATTCTGAAACTCAAATCTCCCTTCGTCTTATGAATCACACAACTTATCCCTTTAATGAACTCCTCTTTCATTGTTTTTTGTCCCCACCAAAATGTACATATCATTAATTTTAACTAATCACACGTTTAACTAATCACACAACTCCGTTGGTAGCTTGAAATAGCTCATTGGAAGTGGATATTGCTTACTCTACTACTATGATTAAAATTTCTCTACTTGCCTTCAATAATGAAATTTCCCTCTATCCACACTGCTGCTAAGTCGTCAGACTTTTCTACCAAAGGATTTGTGGAATTTATGTGTAGGTCCACCCTATACACGAGTCTATGAGTACACCATCAGTCAAAAGAAAGTGGGAGTCATCGCCTAATTTAGGTCTAAGAACCAATCATGACCTCTATTCAGAGGTTTAACAATCTAGACATCACGTTTGTCGTAAGGGTAAAAGCCTAGGAAGGTGTTAGACACCCAAACTTGCCTGGTTGAGTGGGTTGAGTGGGCCACCCTCCACTTGCATATTCTATAGCCACATTCTAAAAAGGACCCCTCTAACTCTAAGGGACCTAGATCTAATCACACAACAATTCTCTCTCTCTCTCTATCTCTCACACACACAAAAGAACCAATCAAAAACTTGAAGATCAAACAAGCACGTTCTTCAAACAATCCTAATCATCTTCCTATTCAATTCAATCATCCTAGCATGTTTCTAACCAGTCAAACATCCTAATCGTATTAGTAAATAATTCTTGTAACCCTAGGCATGTTACTAGCATCTTTACTTTTACACCATATTGCCTGGGAAGGTGTTAGACACTCAAACTTGCCTAGTTGAGTGGGTTGAGTTGGCCACCTCCTAATTGTATTACTAAAGAATTATTAAAACCCCTAGGCATGTTACTAGCATCTTCACTTTTACACATACTGCCTGGAAAGGTGTTAGACACTCAAACCTGCCTAGTTGAGTGGGTTGAGTGGACCACCTCCTAATCATATTACTAAAGAATTATTGAAACCCTAGGCATGTTACTAGCATCTTCACTTTTGCATATACTACCTGGGAAGGTGTTAGACACTCAAACTAGCCTAGTTGAGCAAGTTGAGTAGGCCACCCTCCACTTGCATATTCCATAGTCATATTCTAAAAAGGGCACCTCTAACTCTAAGGGACCTAGTCTAATCACAAAACAATTCTCTCTCTCAGGCACACACATACACACACACAAAAGAACCAATCAAAAACTTGAAGATCATTGCTTAATCCTCCTTCCAAGCTTGTGCCACCACTTAATATTCTCTTGACTTTTTTGTTAGGGAGATAAACATCTTGAAAAGTTTTATTGAATAATTAATATAACATATAAAGATACTTTAACCCAAAAGGCCTAAACCCAATGAGTATGTACTTAATTATGTTATATTAACTACTTATTATTTTTATCATTATTCAATGTGTAACTTCACTTATACGTGTAACCCAACGTTTTTTTACTTCTCCTTTGAGTGCACTATGTAAAGCTCGATCAATCCTTGGTACCCTTATTTTAAAATTTGATTTAAGACCTCTCCGATGGCATTCATCTGCCTTGTCGGTTTGTAATTTAAGCCTTCCTTCTCACCATCTTTGATTAATTTATTAAAATACCTAAAACAAACCCACTGGCACGTTATATTGCCCATTCAACTTAGTAAGTAGGCCCCTTTTCACTTTCCTCTTAATTGTCCTTCATGTATGACTATGCCCTTTTCCTCCTATTCAGTTAGAGAACTTTTTCCATAATTCTTTTATATTCTTTTCCATGACCATAATCTGATTCCAAACCTCCAAATCCCTACTAATGGGGTAATACTTGTACTCAAACAAGACACAAAAACTTCTACAACACTCTAGTATGGGTAGAAGAGCCCAAGGTTCATAGAAGACCCTACAGTAATTTTGTGCAAAAGAATCCTATGGTGGAAGGCCTATTTTATATTTCAAAGTTTATTTTTTAAACAAAATTAACAAACAGAAATAAGCTTACCAAACAGACTTTTAAAAGTTGAGGGGATTTGATTTGATTTTAGACCCCACAAACGAGAAGCGTCACTAAACTATTCACACATTTAATTATGATTATTTTTTAAGTCACCTTTTCATATATAAATAATACAAATTAATTAACATAGGGTAAAACAACCAAGTATTTGAATTTAATTAAGGGATATATTGTACTATCATATTTAAAATTTACCCATTAACATATTGCTTTCTAGCTACATGGAGTAATTTGATTTAAAATTGTGTGAAACTGTGAATCTCTTTCTTAATTATAAAACCCAAGAAGAGAATAGTAAAAAGTTGAATAAGATTACTAAAAATGAAAATCCAAAATTTCCCAAGTTTATTGTCGTTGACTCAAACTAGCTAGGAAAAATTCAAAGGTATGTACTCCTAGAACACGAATAAATTATGCTTTCTACTTTTATATTTATGATAGATCTCACTATAAATTTAATTAATGGATGACCTTACCATGAATATGAGAGGAGAAAACACCATTCTCCGTGCTTTCGGAGTATCTAAGAATTATTCCTTAAACTAACTATTCATACTAGGGTATATAATCCGTCCGTTTAGTTGCTTATACTTTTCAATACAGCTAAGGAAAAAGATTCCATGACGAATAGTCCAAACTCCAAAGTAATGGGCAGATTAGACAGGCTACACACATCTATTTTTCCAGTGAATAAAATGAATTTAAAGGCTATAAGAGAGACAAATCCAGAGCAGCCAATGGTACAAGTTGTCACTCATTCCCTCTTCCTTTCCATGTGCATGGTGCCCCTTGACCTTGGTTTCATGAGGCCAAATATACATCAACTTGGAAAACGAAACTTGAAGATATATGAACTGAGGAAATGACATCAAGAGGAAATTATTTTGGAAGAACTTCAAGTAATTTTCCTTCATAACTTGCTAAAACTAGAAAAACTTAACTATTCAACTTAAAAGATTGACTGGCAAAGTAGCACATTTCAACTCAATCAAAAAAAAACTTTTCTTTAGTAGGAAAACAAAAATCATTAATTGTTTACAGATGAGAAAATGTTTCTTATACACATCAAGCATATATTATACATAAATAGAAATCTTTATACTGGTGCAAGCATGAGGCACCTCCTGTGGTCCTAAAAATGTAAAGTTGAAGCCAGAATCAAATTTTCATTGGAGTCCCAATATATTTGTTCTCAGAATATTGATGTATATGCTCACAAAATCTAATTAGAGATGATGTGCAATCTCCTAAAATGAATCTGCACCACCCTTGAACAGAAACTGATAAATTGGGAATGGCATCTGCAAACCCTATCTAGCTATATGGGAGAATATATGACTAATCAAACACAAGTGGGACCAAATATATAGAAAATATTAATTTGGTTTGCTTTATTTAACCACCTCACATCTACCTTAATCAATTTGAAAATTCAACCCTTTGAGCTAAATTACAAAGAAAACATGTGACCCTATCTATTAATCAGAACTATTTAAAAAAGGAGTGGTCCTTTCCCTTCCATTAGGGCTTGTCTATATGTCATTGTTTGTCAACCAAAGGCACCAAAGACAGAGGAACCACCCAAAGCTAAAGACAAAAGGAGGACAACCCCAACTGATTCCACCAACCTGGCTAATTCATGCCTTTCATATAAATAATGCAACAGTTATCACCTACCAACAAAATAATGGAACCTTGTTATTGGACTTGTATAGCTGTAGGGACAGGAGCGGTTAATTAGCACATGGAGACACCCTCTTCTAGCTGGTTTTTGTGTATATATATATATATATAAAATTAATTAATTATTTAATTAATTAATAACTCATGAAACCCTAAACAATAGATTCTAATTAGGTTAATTGGTAAATTAAAGTCTCTTGCCATCAAATAAGTATCTTGACTTAATCTGAATCTCGATCATTTACACTCAAAATATAAATCTATTGGTGTTTTGGTCAAATGGTAAAAAACAATTATTATGAAATAAATGTCATAAATTTTTAAATCCTATATATATATATAGAATAAAAAAAAAAAAAAACCTAATCAGTTACCTACCCTTTGGACTAAATAGTTTTCAAGATTGAACACAAATTTAAAGCAATCACCAAGCTAGTGGTATCTTCTGTAGCTTGGTGCTTCTTTAGGTATAGAGGGTAACATGGTGTAAAGGATATATGTGTATATATATATATGTGTGTATCTATTTTTTTTCTTTTAAAAAAAAACTGACCAGGTGTCAATCAACAGTTTTATGAATCTATTTGATTAAAGAAGCTCAAGATTTGGTGATCCAAGTCAACTGTTTGATGGATCTAGTAGTTTCTTTAGATATACCAAGCATCATCTTCTGATGCTTATAACCACACACACACAAAGAAAAAAAAGAAAAAGAAAAAGAACGAAAGGCACTTTTTATTAACATGCATGCACCTTGCCCTTGGGTTGGACACTAACACTTATGGTGTTTTTGATTTTTAACTTCTATTACTGTTATTCTTTTGAGACTTTCGGTATTAGTAAAAAAAAAAAGAAAAAAAAGAAAAGAAAAGAAAAAAGAACAGCTAATTTGAGTTGAGCAGAGTTTATCAATATGCTAAAGCATGGTCCCCTGTATATATCATTTTTAATGTGAAAACTAATATAAACATTGAAGAGAGAGAGAGAGAGAGAGAGAGAGAGAGAGGCAATAGGTCAGTGTCAATAGCTGTAAGAAGCCAAAATCCACCATTAAATACCCGGTTCTATGGCACAGTAGATGAAGAGGCTGAAGATAGAGTGATGCATAAACATTTATGTAGATGGGGGAGAGGATTGTGACAGTGAGAGTGAGTCACGAGGCTTACCTCTCTAAACCATGCATGTCTCGTGCTTTCCTCTCTGTCAATCTCTAGATGTGCAACTGACTCTTCTGGGGTTTCTTTAAAAGCCCTTAATTATTCCAACAAATCAAGGCCAAACGCTATGGCTCTTCTAGGTTTTGGTTCATCCATGGATCTCACTTGTCTGGTACATGTTGGTTTGAGAGGTTGAAGCTGCCAGCATGATCTGGTAAGAACCTATAGTTATCACTCTTTGGTGAATCTTGCACCAAAAAATTTAGATATATATAGCAAAATAGGTTTGGAACCATCGATATCTTATATATCACCTGCTTTGATTAATCGTACCTTGATTTCACTCTATGAACATGCTATATATAGGTATATATATATTTAGTTAGTTTTTTAGAGGGGTTTTCGAGTAAGCCAAGGGGTTAGAAACAATTGGAAAACAAATATGGTTCAACTTCAGCTTTATAGATATGGTTCAATCAGGTCATCTTGCAGCTTCAATCACTCACTTCCAACAATGAAAGAAATTTTTGCAAATATGGCTTCTTTGGGGATATATATATTCTAATGGCTCAGAATCTACAAATGCATTCCAGGTACATTTAACCTTTTTCTTAAGTGACTTTTCTGTGATTTAGAACTAGAAAATCATCCTAGTAATTATGCATTTCTATTTCTCATTTAAAGTTCATAATTTTGTTCTCCAATTAGGGGATATATATATCCAAATTTCATGTGCATACATACCTACATGACATGAAGATATGCATGCGCACATCTGCTTGTCCAAGTCAAAGTACTGCATGAGTTTTCAACTCAGCCAGTGCCAGTGGTTGTCTATTGATTGATTTATTTATATATTTTAATGAAACTAATCATGTATCTATTGATAACTGCAAAGTGTGTTGAAAATGAAAATTTATCTCATCTAATCTCTTGCTAGGCATGTCTGTCTGTGCACCTTGTTGTCCTGATTTTTTGTTGGTAATGTCTGGAATCACAATGTAAACAAATTCCCAACACATGGCAACAAGATCACTAATGAATCATATTTGTACTTTTGGCTCATCATGCTTTTATTTTTTATTTCTTTATGAATATTTTGGCTCATTATTTGAACAAATTGGATGCCTGCTCTATTATCTGTTTATGGTCTCTCTATATCTAGCTAGTAGCTATCTCATTCATCTGTGATCTGTGCCTTTTCATACATCTTTTCAGAAAGGTCCGACTCATGGTTGTTTCCTTGTCATGTTCTATTACGTGTCCAGTTTGGTGTTCATGAGTCATGACCTAACTTTTTAAATGGCCTCTAACAAGACAACACAATATTAGTAATCATATACATGCAACTGAGTCATCAATTTGGAGTTTTTTACTGTGCTTTAGTCAATAATATTGTATCTACCAGTGAAGTAATCAAGACTTTTTAATTATAATAAAAAAGAAAAAAAGAAGACTTTTATATCTACAATATATATAATTGTAATGCTATCTTGGTTTTCATTTGCACAATACATAGGTAATCGGTCGGTTTAAAATTCATTACTTTCACTGGACATGCAAGAACCCCTTAAAATAGATGTTTTTTCATTGGAAGTTTCATTTCTCACGGTAGAATATAGATAAAATAAAGTATTTTATTTGTGTTATTGAATGTCAATGTAATATTGAAGAGAGACTTTCACCATTATCATTACTTTAATTTCATTCTTCATTCTTCATTTTAAATCTTAAGTTTGTACTGCTCAGACAGAATGGGAAGTAGGAGTAATTAGTGGTAATGAAATCCATGCTATATAACTGATCAAAGGAATACGAAGAATTTGCTCTAAATTAATATGGAAATTATTAGTAAAGATTTGATTGGATTGAAATTAGAATTTTTTTTTTTTTTTTTTGATTGGGAGATAATATCTTGAGAAAAACCCAAATGAAAAGTTAATATAACATATAGAAACACTACTTGAACAAAAACCTTAAGCCTATATAGGTAGTAGTTATTATTCAACGTAGGATTTCACCACATAACGAATTACAAAATTATTTCTCAAAAAAAGAAGAAAAAAAGAACTAATTACAAAACTCACGCGTAAATATGTCACCAAATCTCTCTGGTTGGTCTTCCCCTTGAACGGACACCTTCTTCTTACGAATTCAAGTGTCATGCATCATCACCAATAAAAAGCACTTTGCTCAACTATGAATGGAGCGAATATGAAAGTTTTCCTTGCACAACCATAGGAATCACCAACACACCCAATAAAACCTTCACTCAACCATGGTTGGAGTTGACATGATAGTTTTCCTAATTCTACTTCCACTAATGAACACTTGCCTAATTGAACCATCAATTCTAATACCATTTGTTGGGGGAGTTAATGCCTTAGGGAGACTCCAATTGAGATGTTAGTATAACATATATGGACATCATTTTATCCAAAAGTATAAGTCTATGGATTTGGACCCAGTTATATTATATTAACCACTCATTCCTGTTATTATTTTCTAATGTGGGGTTTCACCACATAACTAATTATATCATTCACACTTGAATACATTTTCCCTCTATTTTTGATCTAATTGAAAATGTGATTGCATGCAACATTTTCCAAATTTAGTGGAAAAGAAATGATCACTTTTAACTACTTTAGATCTAGCAAAATTAAGGATATATATTTTTAATTTGTCTCCCTTGCTAACAATCCTGATTATGTTTATTCTCCTGAATGTATCACATAGGCATTTTCCATTCCAAAAGGATCCAAAGAAATAAGGCGATTTTAGATTTTTATTATTAGAAAAGATCAAATATAGCTAAGATACCATGTTAGAACATGCCACACATAACGTTGGTACCATGATAAGTATATAGGAAAATATGAATCTTGTATAATGAACCTAGACTAGTAGACTAGATCCTAGATTCACGATAGATTAACTAAGAGTTATAATATTTGTACTAGGAGTATAATTAGAATTATTTTTCTTGTACTCTAAGTAAGATTAGGTGTGCGTTTGGGTTAGGAAGAAAAATGAAAATTATTTCACTATTTAGCTTATTTTTGCTACTATTCATGGGCACCACTGCATTTTTTGGCACTATTCATGAGTTTTACTGTACTATTTTAACTAATTTTTACCTTTATCTACAGTACTTTCAGCAATAATTTTTTAGTTTTAGTAAAATAAGCGGTATCCAAACACACCTTAGATATCATAAATTTAAACTAGTTCTAGAGGGAGCAGCTTCAGTAGCTCTATCTCTCTAACCCGAAGGAATTATACAAAATAATTATGCCTTGATTAAGAGTGGGCCTTGATATCTCAAACACTTCATGTAAAAAATTGGTCTTAGAACTATTGTTCATCTTGTGTATTGTGGCCATAAATTGATCCTTTGCTGGAAATACAAGTTTGAGATGTGATGTCCACTGCATGGAGTGTTTTAAGTTTTAACCCTTACAAAAAGAAACGGTGTTTATTTAATAATAAATAGGTAATTACTGGTCAAGATTTTTGTAGTTCAATTAGTTGGTATCTCTTGATGTTTCTATAACATCCAAGATTCAAATCTTTCCATCCTCTTGTAACTTTATTATTAAAAATAAAATAAAAAAGGTAATGGCTTTGACTTTTTAGTGCTTTTTTATAGTTAATTTTACAATGCTAATGAAGTACTTCTATCATTATAGTTGCATTATTTTGATTTCCATCAAATAGTAATTAAATTTTTTTAATCGTTATTATCTTTTTAGAATTTTGAAACTAATATAGAAGCTGATTATACGAAGGGAAATTGGTTTAGTTTTGTATGAAAAAGTCTTTCCAAACCCAAATCTTCTAAGTATTTTACATACCCTATTAAATTTTAGAAATTTCATTCCAAAGTAGATCTATTTACATTTGAAGAACACCAACTTGTCACAAACACACTTGTTTATCTTGGTATGAGTTGGGTCAAACAAGTTTTATTAGGTCAGGTTAACTTAAAATTGGATAATATAATTCAAGCATTAGTAATAATTCTTACACTAAACTAAATAATATTTTAAGAGAAAAAAAAAGAGGGTACTCTTACTTTTGTTGTAAAAACTCTAGTTTTTTTTTTTGGTACACAAAATTAATAATAAGAGTATTTAAGTTGTTTAACTTTGTAACCGGGCCCAAATCCTAGCAAGCTTAAAATGTGAACCCAAACCTAATACGAAGTCCAAATCATTTTTTTTTAAACCCTATAATTACTACAGTTGACCACCATATAAAAAAATAAAAAAAAAACCCACTAAATTCGACCATTGTCATCCTTAACTAATAAAATTTGAACACATATAAAGTATGTATTTTTTGTTACATACATGACTTTATGTGGACGTTAATATAAGGATCGCTTGGACAGAGCTTTCTCTACATCAAAGCTATGCCCATCATTGGCAAATATTGTCCAAGTGTTTTTTCCAAAAATAATTTTATGGCAAAGCTTTTTGATTATTCCACATGGATAACTGACATAATATTTCCTTTCAATTAATTAATATGCCTGACTGGATAGCTGTAAACAAATCATTATTATGATTGCTACATTGTTTTTTGCCATCACCACACATATGCTTTAGTAATCAGACATGATGAGGAAAGGTGATTAGAGTTTAATTACTAGCTAGGGTGGTGACACAATACTATAATATATAAAATTAGCATGACCCTAACATTATATAATTCAAAAAATGCTATACATATATTAAAAATTAATATAGCAAATTCAGTTCATCTAGAATGACATGATGTTTGATGAGGTGACTTAATCTGCATGTCAAAATCGAAAGAACCATGCACGTACGGTACTAGCTAGAAGCTGTGTATAGTATTGCATGTGAATTAATTAATTGTGGAGCTAGCCTTTATCTTCATGAAATAAGAAAGGTTAATTTGTAAAAATCATTTCCTACATACATATTGGAATTGCTGTTAAATTATAATTAGCATCATAGCTTTTCCTCCGCAGAAGCATGGTATATATCACTTTTTTCTACGTGGAACAACATTCATATATTAAACTCCCCAAAGAAAAAGAGTGCATAACTTTAGGATCAATTCAATGGTTGCTGCAAATTGTGGACAATTCTTCCATATCTTAGTCATGTTGATGTTTGCAACTAAAACAAGACACCTGAATTTGTCGCTTAAGAACTCTTATATTCTGATTAGAAATAGAGAGAACCTTTTCTTCTTTTTTTCTCACATATATTTTACACACACACTTCTATATATCCAGTGGTTATATATATTACCCTATTTATAGAGTTTGACATGAGTAATTATTAGAAGTTATGGGTAGTTATCCAAAGGAAATTAACCAAGAGAAGAGAAACATCTCACGGTTATGGACAAGGTACAATTAATTCTGTGTGTATTTATTTGTTATATGATTTTTTTTTATAAAATGATTTTCTTTAATTTTATTTCTCTTTTATGATGCAATACATTCAAAACATCATTTAAATTTCCGAAAGAGTTCTCAATACTTTTGACAGATGATTATTATTACTTCCCAAGTTAATATAAAATTCTTATGCAGGCCTAAACTTTGTAAAGCTTGCATGGATGGTTTCCCAGATCTTTCAAATTACTTTATTAAATAAAGAGTTGGAGCGTTAAGTTCAGCCCATGATAGGAGAAGTTTTTTGAGATTATTTTACTGGTTTTGAAATCTACAACGGTGCAATAATTCTATTATTTTATTGATTCATGTAGTTCATAGCAATGGCAAGCACAAAGCTAGAGGTGGAGCCCTTTTTTAATGAGAAAAATAATTTTTTTTTTTTTTTGGTTAAAATGAGAAAAATAATTTTATTCTTCGGTAAACTACCACATTGAAATCCACAAAATGCAACATTTTGTAGCCATTTATTACATGCAGTCTTATCCCTCACATAAATCAAAGTGAACAATGTCATTCAAAGCAAAGTCATCAAATGATGATTGCACCCTTGTGAATCAAGTAAAGAGGGTCATTGTGGGTTGAATCTATCTTATTGATCCCAGAGTGATAGGATCATTCTATAGAACTTGAGATCTTTCGCTTCATTTACTTGGACTAAAAAAAAGTGTAATCATGAAGGAAGTATAATTTATTTCGGGTATATGTTTCATTCCACTCACAATTGGTGGGACCCTCCAATTATAAGTGAAAGGAAGTATACACGACATTTTCTCATAATCGTGAAGGAATTTGGAGAGGAAATTGCCCAGAGAGTTCAATTTGAGTAAGAAGCCTCATTGGCCTAGCCCAACGTACTAGGCCTTACTGCAACCATCAGTCATTTGAAGTCATTCTGCTGAGCTTAGGGCCACTTGGATGATCAAGACTCCAAGGATAGTTCTTTAGTCGGAACAATCAAGTATGGTCAAATTGCACCGCAAGACAAGTGAGGCCTTGATCGATCTATGGCAATATACATCAATGGAACCTCATAGGTTGTTATATGCTTCATAGTTAATTCAAAAGATTGCTAGTTAAATATGAAACAAATAATAAGAGAAAACACTAGAAATATTACATATTTCTATTCATTTATATTATTTGTGATCCTCTTTTTTATTAGTCAATGGTAGAAAGCAAGAGCATATACATCCTAGCATAAAAGATAGGAGATGACCTTTGTGGCCATAACCTCATTTTAATTATATATGTAAAATTTGTTTTGCATGTTTTTATCTTATTAGTATATATTAAATGGACAAAACTTAGAAACAGTATCTTAGGTGCTGTTTTTTAGGATCCGTTCTTAAGATTCAACCATGTGACTATTTAACTAAAAAATACATTTTCATCTCATGAGAAAAAATCCACATGACAGAGCTAAGTACTGTATTTGAGTCTTGCTCATATTAAATTGGTAGCATTCCCTAAAAAAATATAGTTACAGTTGCTAACTGTACAGCTCGAACTTTTCCATCGAATCTCCAAGCATTTTGTGCATGGAGAGGTATCAATTAAACTATAAGGCTCTTGATTATAGATCTAAGATTAGTATTAAAACTTATAGATTTATTTATTTTGGTGTCAAATACCCCTTGCTTGTTGTGACTTTAAAAAAAAAAAAAAAAAAAAAAAAAAAAAAAAAAAACAAATAGAAGGAAAAAAAGAAAAAAAAAAAAAGAAGAAGAAGAAAGAAATATAAATAGAAAGAACACTCCCTAATATACTTAATTTGTTGATAAGTCCATTATTAGCTTGAAAATTCTGATTATGAGACCAGTTGTCAAATAATTGCCTCTTTCCCAGCAATATTGTATGACTGATCTAGTCAAATAGAAAGGGGATTATGGAATATGATTTCTTTTATGCTTAAAGCAACTAGTTATATGGGCTGTTGCAAATGAGAGAAGAGTGGTGTTTGAGAGTTGAGACAAACAATTCATTATCAAGAAAGCGAAGTCCACTCTCTGTAAAGCATAAAAAAAAATTCCTTGTAATCTCCTTCTATATCCCTACAGGGACCCTGGTGAAACCATCTGTCGTAGCTGTATGAAGTGACTATCTTAAATTCTTAATCCATTATCAAGATAGACAGCCTGTTTTGAAAGTGTTGTGTCATTGTTGAGCTTGACTACTTTTTGCTCAGATCTATCCCAAATCTGAATCTCTTTACGGTTGTTGCTGTAGAAGTTACTTCCATCACTTTCAAACAGAAATGCTATCTTGCTTAATATGGATCCATCAGTACTTCTATCAGCTAAAAAATTGAGTCAAATTTCAAATCTTTAATTCAAAACTTGCATTGCCAGTTCAGTTGTTAAGAATATCTCTGTTGAAGAGTTCTGTAGTGAAACAAAGAATATTAGAGAAGTTTTTGACACCCCACATTTGTAAAAAGCAGCTCCTTGGCATGCTGAAGATGAAATAATAAAAATTAGGAGAAAAAGTGATCATTTCAACAAAGAATCACTTATCCATGCCCATCTTGAACCCTCAACTTTACAGTGATTGTACACCTTTTTTTTTTTTTTGGTAATCAGAAGAAAAATTACAAAAGCTAACCAGCAACAGAAACAGAAGGCACAGAGTGATTAACCATCACTCTAGTAATATCTAAATTAAGCAAAAACATAACATCAGCAGGAGGTTCCACAAAAATGACAAACTCTTGGGTAAGATTAACCCCACATTGTGCAAAAGCATCAGCACATTTGTTGGCTTCCGATCCCTATAGTGGTGTTGGATTTTAATCATAGGAATACGCTTCAGCCCTTCCTTGCAGTCCACCGAAATGGTATCATTCGCATTTGAAGGTTCATTTGCTTTGCTGAGAAGATCGACTGCCAGCTTGACATCTAACTCTACTTCAACAATTAGGAGATTTGGGGAAAGACACAGATTAATTCCATCTCTTGATGCCCATAGCTTAGCTGCTACGCTCGTGATAATCCCAATAGCTCTAGCATACCCTCTAATCCAAACTCCATTAGAATCTCTAATAAGCCCACCACCTCCAGCCTGACCAGGATTACCCAAGGAAGGCTGAGTTTAGCTTCACCCAATTCAGGGGGGGATGCAGCCATTTGATTTGAATGATAGAGCGGGTAGGAAAGTTGCGAAGAGTTGACTCCTACGTAAACATATTCTGCTGCTTTAGCCAGGACATATGATTTCAAATCACCATGGGGACTGACCACATTGAAAACCACTTGGTTTCTTTGCAACCACAGGCTCCACATTCCTAAGGGGAAGATAATACTCCAGGCAATCTCAGAGGCTCCATAGCAGCTGGAGTTGCAGCAATTGAGTCTAAGCCAGTCTAACCAATTCATCCCTTAACAAAGGTTTGGCATACTCAAGTGAGCATTGCCACAAGAAACATTTTACTTTTGGAAGAGGCTCAGTTTTCCACAAGGAAAAAAGAAAAAGAAAAAAGCACCCACCTTTTGAGACATTCAAGGATCATTATAAGAGTTTGCTTCATTTAATAGTAGAGTAGAAATACATATACACAATGCTTTACTTAAAAAAGAAAAAAAAGAAAAAGAAGAAAAGAGAGACATCTATTTGGTGCTAAATAACCAAGGTGGCTCGCTAAAAATAACATTTTACATTCTTAACTGCCAGTATCTTCGTACTCCCACTTCAGGAGTGCTTATGGTACAATGACTTAGCCAAATGATATGAAAGAAAAATTAAACACAAGTACCACCTACACATTTCTCTACGTATGACCCACATATGTAACCTATAGTTGTAACCTAGACCAAAACATGCTAAAAAGAATGTATTTGATCTGAGAGGAGGCAGGAACCTGATATTTTTGTAGCAATTTGACACTTAAAAGATACTTGCAATTTGGAATTTTAAGGCCTAGCAACATGAAGCCAAAATTGAGGAACAATTATGTCCCTCCAAGTAAGCCGAGTCAATTTTCTTGTCCTTGCTTCATTTTGGTTCTTCGATGTTAAATGTAGAATTGGAGTGCTTTCTTCTCTTTGATTCCGGCTCACCTAACTGCAAAGAAACAAAAACCTCTTCATCAGAGCCATTCCTCAATGCTGAGAGACTTTTAGATTCTGCATGTTTCTCTGGATTGCTTTGATGAACTGGAGATCTGGCAGCAAAACTTGGAATGAACTGGTGTTCTACATTTGGAGTTTTGTCAATCCCATTTTCTATATGAAACTCAGCGTGGATGAATGGTGGATTCCGGCCCTGACAGGACTCGCCTTCAACTTGAACAACGTGCTGGACCTTCAAACCAAGCGGCTCAAAATTCTCTTCAAATTTATCTTTTAATGGCACCCTCTCAGCTGGAGATGACTCCCCAACTGTAGAATCATTTCCCGCTGCTGAAACATTCATCTGCTCTTGCACTGCAGCTATATTACCCAAAAAACAGTGGAGAAGGTATTGTGAGTCAGTGATAAACATGCCAAAGATATTTTGCTATGACCAACTTCCACCCTTTCTCCTGAGGAGTCACCCCACAAATTTCTGAATGCATGTCCTCAGCTTGCTTAAAACCAAACAATGAGACTCGACACTATTGTATCTTAAATTCTTCATCATCAAACCTAAAATGAGCATACTTAGGAAACTGTGAGAGCATGTCATCTATGTATATACCTATTAACAAGGGTTTCACAATTACATAAGAAATTTAAACCCATTGCTTGGTCCAAGATAAGCCAAGAGACATGCTCTTCAAAAATAACATGTGGAGGCTACTTTTTCCACAGCAATCTCTTGGATGAAAGAAGTTGGAAAGACTTTTGCTAAAAATGATGTTAATCCAAATTAGAACATGCATAGAATTTCCATAGAGAGATTAATGGTAAATTACTCTGTGATCTCAAATTAGTTTGATTCTAGCAATGTTATCCTACAACTATACAAGTGTTCTCATGTGTCCCAAACATTTAACTCCAACTGAAAGAACGGAAAAGTGAAAGTAACGCACTTTTTTTTTTGGTGTGTTTCTGGAAAATCTTGGACAAAGATAAAAAAAAATTCCAAGAATAAACACAGACTAAATACTTTTGCAATATCACACCAAATCAGATGGTATGAAACTTTCAGCCTCTCTCTCTCTCTCTCTCTGAAGATTCCCTAATTCGTTCCCACTATAATTTTCTTTTCTCTATATTGTCTACATTTGTAATAATGTAAAGAAGTTTGCATAACTGTGGGCATGAACACATGATATAGTCACAGGCCAATCACGTACTTGACGCCTTAATCCCCTAAACACCACACCCATTATAAATTTCCTCCAACCTTATCTTTAAATGAAGTACCATTGGGCAATAAAGCCATTTCTACCCTTTCAATTCCTAGAAACAAATTAAAATTAAAGCCAAGTTTGACAGTTAAGTTTGAGTGTCAACAGCAATTTAAGTCCTTGAGGCAAAAAATGATATCTATATTACCATAATGTCTTGCTTTTTTGTGATATGATAAGAATGCGACTCCATACTATACAAAATGGGCCACAGAAGTAACCAATGGAAAAAATAATGTTGATTCAGAAGCACAAACCTTGAAGCCCTTCACTGGTTGTGATGAGATCAAGTTCAAGGAGGTCAAGAAGGCGTCCAAGATCAACTCCACTAGTCCAATTTTCTGGAGGTTGTCCAACTTTTAGTTTCAGCCGACCTCGATTAGCCGTCCCTCCCCAAATAATCCCGACAGGTCGTGGCTTCTCCCCATTCTGACCAGTTAGGAGAATGAGGCTTCCACTATCACCTTCAAGGTCAAATGTCTGCTGATTCTCACCAACAACAAGAAAATCAGTGAAGAAACAAATCCCTTTCTCATCATTGTACTCTAGGGCATAGGCTGTTATGGTCCCAGTAGTCAACCCAGAACTTCTTCCAACTTTGACCACTTGCCTTCCAATGAGACTGTTAATGGGAGACTGCAAATCTATGATGTTGACATCACCTATCTGACCCACACCTTTTACAGTTGTAGTCACGTTGTGCATGTTAAAATCTTCCGTAAAAGCAATGAAGGCACCATCAGCTCGTACAAATGTTTCTGCATGGGCACCAAACCGTAATGGGTATATGTGGGGGTCAGAACACAATGAGAAACCCATTACCACATATGTGAAGTTACACAGACAATTGTGAAATCATCAATAATATTGCTTTAGTAAGATATACAAATATATAAGGGATTGATCCAACGGGAAGACATCCAAACTAATCAACGATAGTACCAGATTTAAACATAAGCTTCATAGTTTAAACCAGCACAAAGCCAAAGATCCTCAAGAAAGAGGATTAAATACTAAATAGATTTCTGCAGGCGATGCTAAAATGAGCCTTCTCCCTCATATTGCAATACATAACAAAAAATTTTCAATAAACTTATCCTAGTCTGTTTCAATAAATTTGGCAAAAAGTATTTCCTGCCTCAACAACTTTACACCCCTAAATAAGCATTTACAAGCACTATCTTTAAAAATCTACCATTTGGAAATTAGCAACAATCAACTAATCAAAAGGTTAGAAGGGCACACAATGTTCAGACCAGTGTAAACAGGCACAACCTAGTTTGGTCTGGGCTGATTTACAGTGCACATGACTGATTTTTACAAAACAGCTTGACCTGTTGAGCTAGGAGTGCTTCAGTTCAAGGGTGCAGGAGAGAAATGTGCATTTCGATTAAGACAATAAGTTTAAGGTTGAGATTATCATTTTGGTTGGGTGCCTCCATTTTGATCCAAAGAACAGCCTGGTCTACAGGTTATACCCATAATACAAAGCACATAGGATTAAGTTATAAATATTGCATGACTGTATCCCCACTGGAACCCACTAAATGATCAGGCTTAAAAAAGATCACAACTATTTTTTTAGACAGCAAGATAGCAACTTTCTGGACTTTACAGAAGCATGATTCTACAATATGATTCATAAATTCACAACAAGCTTATAAGTTTTTGCCAATAATCCAGGTAATTCATTAACGATAACTGCAATTTGGAACTACATTACCTGGATTTGTTCCAGCAAAGATGCCATACCAAAGATCATCTGTGATAAATGATGTTGCCCTCTCCACAGCACCAAGATACACCCCAGGTCCAAGGTTGGGTGGCAACGGATGAAACATTTTCTGATTTGGGTAGTCCAAATCAACTGCCACATGCCGATTTGTGAGAAAACCAACCTGTCTATTTCCTGTTCGGCTTTTTACAATAGCGCCCAAGGTTCCATATGTCCCTTGGCTTGCCACCTATATAAGCAAAAAAGCAATTAGGTAATTTCATGAGCAGATGTGAAGACACCAGCTACTAGTGTGTAACAAATGTTGTTAGAAAATTGAGATTCAGGAAACGAAAGATAGTAAACAACCTAACAAAAACACTGCAAATGTTTTTCACTATTTAAGAAATGATGTTGAAAAAGTTTGGCCAAGCATAATGATTAATTAACAAGTTAATAAAATATGGTTGAATCACCAAGACAAGGATAAGAAGCTATACAAATACTACGCAATACAGTTTACCAGCTAAAAGGAAACACATAACTGAAAATAAGCTGCCATCAATCCTATTTCATAAGAATCATAACCTTTGATGGATAGCTAAGTTCGTAAATGACTTGCTAGCATACACCATGAATACAAAGATAGCATTGAAAAACATGTCTCTCGACTTTTGTTCTCTTTTTTTCCTCATTTCTAAGATTACTTGTTCACCAAGCATTTTTCCTCCCCAGAAGTTGTCTCAGCATATTAGGTAAGGGGGAAAATATATAATTCACGTCTTCTAAAATTCCCTAAAAACATATAAATGTTGTTCTAATCACACAGACAATCTGCACTAAACCATCAGCAGAGTTTATCTTGGCACAAACTATTGGCCAAGCAATTATTCACCAGGTAAGAAAGCCAAAAGCCAGACTACATTCAATCAAATGCTGTTGCACCAAAGGCTACAATGACATAAAGAAATTCACAAAGAACCTTTTTGTGAGCCAACCTATCTAAGAAAAAAATACTATACCAATATGAAGAGAAGAAAACAAATATGAAAAGCTAGTTGTTGAGATCTCCCCATCATTTCATGTGAGCAGTTGACATCATCCCACTCGAAGGTGATCCCAAATCTGTCATCTAATTTTGATGATTACAAATGTGTATATGTTGATACAAAACTAAATGCTTCACTTTTTCAGACTAGAACCAAAGGTGTCAAGATATTTAGATTAGTGATCATTTCGCATTCATTAAACCCGGATCCAGAAATCAGGCCCCACACACACAAAATAGATGTCAGATCACAACGCTTACTGGTGGCTTACCAGATCTTTCTTGCAGCTTTTCAGAATCAACCATTAGTCCATTACAAATGGTAGAAAAGAGTAAATATAGCTTTCTTCATGAGTCACAGATGGCCCACTTTTCATTGGTAAATTATAAAAAGTGATAAATAAGTTTCCTCCACAATCAAAGTGCTTTAAATTTTATTTTTTCTAAACAAACATTCATAGTTAAATTTAAACAGATGTTTCATTGGAAAAAAGTGATACACTATCTAAATGCTTTCAATATATACTCTCTTTATATAAAATTTCATGGTTAAATCGTCCTATTTTTAATAGAGTTTTCACTGAAAAGACTATAGAGCCTACCATTGGTTATCACAACAAAGGTTGAAATGTAAACTTATAAGTATTATTACCAGTTCAATTAATATTGTCATGATTTACTGAAGAAATATTACAACGAGTGATAAATAATACTAGTGATAAGAGGTTTTGATCAATATATATATATATATATATATTTTTTTTTTTGATCAGTAGATATTTTGATCAACATTTTATAGATTTATAGAATAATTCTTAAAAACTCCTACTTCCATGCAGCAAAGATTGATCAATGCTCTGTCATGGTATATTCAAGAATTCTCCAAAACTGGGTAGAGTTGCTTCCATTATGTTCTGTGAACAAGTGTTTTCCCTGAAATTTAACAAGCACATGAAATGGGAGTTTGGTTAAAGAGAAAAAAATTACCTGGGAGCCAGAACCAATGCATGGATCACTTCCTGTCAAGCCATCTATGAGCTCTGTATATAATTGTTCTTTAGGAGTTGGAGCAGGTGCACCAAAATAGGAGAATTCCACAACATCCACATCACACCATACACCTCCAGGCCCCTGCCCCAAAATTAAAAGGAACTTCAACTTCCCGAGTAAAAAATAAGAGATAGGTCAAGATCATAACAGATTTTAAATTTCAACAATTTTTTTTTTTTTTTTTTTTCGATAAGTTAAATTTCCTTAAATTTCAACACATTTAAATATTGGAACATCCAGTTTCATTTTCAGAAAGCTGGGAGTCTGTCAAAGGTCATACTTTTAATATTTTTCAACCCCTCAAGTATTTTCTATCTTTCAACCATGTCTACAGAATTTAATTAAAAAAAATTGTTAGTTGGACCAGAATTGTAATTGATGCGATAACCAATCTGATAAATTACCAATTATCCCAAAAGCTTGAGCTATTACGAAATGGTGAATTTAATCATTTAACCATGATTCTAACACAATCTAATACCTAGGATTAAAAAGATCATAAATAATCCTCAACAAACATATATTAAAATAGAAATAAGAAAATAAAAGGAGAGAGAGAGAGAGAGAATTAACATGGTTTAGCCTGACAGCTACATCCATAACAGAAAGCCCCAAACAACTGCATCGTTATAATTTTGAATTATATGTTTCAATGATCAGATGTAGGGTTACATTGAAATACATTAGGCTTAGAATGGTAACTCTAAAACCACAGTAGCCTGTGGTATTACAAAACCACAATTGCCCGTGGTATTCTACCAAACCATGGTATGCATATTTATGGTAATATTCTAATACCCTCCCCCCTCTCAAACTCAAGGTGGAAGCTTGAAGACTCGTTGAGTTTGTAATGTAAGCTCGTGAATTAAAACATGACCATAAATGATTGGATAGAATATAGAGTAAATCAGGCGTGATGTGAATTGGAATGTGCAAGATAGTAGCGAATGACGACCATCAATGATAGATGGAGGCCAAAAGAAGACTACTGTGGTCGGAGGACAAGTGTGGTGGTGAGGAACAAAGACAAGAATAGTGAGATCATTACAAGACATGTGAAACCCAATGCAAAACCAGAAGTAACAAATTTCCCCACCTCAAGGGCAGACGGTAGACACTGGATGTGGGTGAGCCATTTCCTGTGAACTTTACGGGCAACAAAGACAAGAATAGCTGGAATATCTGTGAGCATGCCCTTTCGAATTCGAAACCCAATTGCTGTACCAAGACTAAACCGACGCAAGATCTTGCTATGAAACGCCCTAATGGTCATCAGCTCAAGTAAGGTAGTAGCTTGCTGCCCTGTTGGCAACCGCCCCAGAGTTTCAGGCAGCACCCCCTTTTGAAGGTTTCCAAAGTAGTTTGCCCGATCTTCTGCCGCATCATTTAATCGACTTGAAGTAGGCCATGAGAAGTAGGCAGCATTGCTCTCAGAGTGCTGACCACCTGAGGCAAAAGGTTGAAGGGGTGATGGACATGACAAAGGAAAATTAGAATGATTGCAGTAATTCCTTTCCAAATCTAAAGCTGATTCCTCTGATTGTGTTGATCCTGAGTGATGAAATCTTACATCCAATCGGGTCCTGTCCATCTTTCAGCTCTCCTACATAATATAGATTCGATGTCTCTTAGAAAAATCCAAATTTATAGTCATGGAACTCCATGAAAATACAAGGCTCAAATTTAAAATTTAGGAATCAAGTCTATTAGAGGTTACTTTTGAACTCTCCACTTATACCAACAAATAGATTATATAGACATAGATAGGGAAGATACATGATTATATCACACTAAATTAACAAAACATAGAACTCCATGAAACCACAAGGCTCAATTTATAATTTAGGAATCGAAATCTATTAGAGTATACTTTTGAAAACTTCACATATAGCAACCAATAATAGCTTATAAATACAGCAAAAGAAACATGATTATGACACACTAAAGTAACAAAACATAAAGCAAACTACAACTACAGGTGAATTATAAAAATTCCATTTAATCAATAAAGCCTAATAAAATTGGCAAAACAAATAAAAACTTAATCTTAATGTAAAATGTAAGAGTAAGTAAGACTATCAGAGGACCTACAAGTTCTTCCTTCCTACCAAAAAGAAACTTTTTGCTCTATTGCTCTCTAACCTCTTCTCTCAGGGATAATACTAATACAAGTGGTGGAAGTCAAATAGTCAATATGTCAATTTTCCACAAACTTAAAACAGGAGGCCAATAATATTTGAGCACGTACACCAAAGAAAAAAAAAAGAACAAAATATTTAGCACCTCTAGTCCTCTACTGTCTTCAAAGCTCTCAAATGAAAGACTATTTGTCAAACAGTAACTGACAAGTGAACCCGCAAGAAAAAATGGCAATTTTTACAAACACTAATGCTAACCCGGATACGAAAAAGTTCACCCTTTCATGCAGAAATAGAATAGTGAAACAAAAGGACAAGTGAGGTGGCCATAAAGCTAAAGAGGGAGACAGTATTCAAAAGAGGAATGAAAACCCAGATGACCATTTCTTGAAATGGATAAGTGTGGATAGTCGGCAAAATTAAAGGGTCCAAATCCAATACCGTGTATAATGAGTGAAGAGAGAGTAAACCCAGAAAGCCAAAAAAAAAAAATTGAAACTTGAAGGCTTTAGCCACAAACCCAGATAGAATATATGAAAAAAAATTGAAACTTGAAGGCACTCAGATTGAACTCACCGATCAGCAATGGTGGAGCTGCGATGAAGGACTCAAAGCAAAAGCTCTTGAATATTTTCATACCCAATAGTACCAATTTCCCACCACACCCATCATCTATCAGATCAAGCTGGCAGTACACAATCACTTGTGATCACACTGCAAAGAGATTATTGCTATCGTGTACCTGCAAAGTGACACAGTGTGAAGAGCTATTAAGTTATTAACTATATATATGCAGTAGAAAGAGATGGTCTTTTTTCCTTTTTCTTCTTTAATCATAGAAAGAGGCGGCCTTTATATTTAGAGAGAGCGAGAGAAGCAAATAAAGGTTATAAAACTATCCAAAGTATCTGCTATTTTTGTATAAAAATAAAAATACAACTATTGTAATAAAGGGTTATATATTTATTCACACTTTTTTCCTTTTCTTTTTTTTCTTTTTGATGTTGTTGTCATTTATCTTTTCCTTTTGCCTTTCATATCATATCATATGGATCAAGACAATTCCTAGTTAGTGGCGTGAGGATTTTAAATTTTAATGGAGGAAAAATTATATAGTTCCTTGGATTGGATCCCATTGATATTTATTTATGGTGGGGAGGAAAAGGGCCCATCCACATTTGCTCCCTAAAAGTAGCACACCCTTCATCCCAAATAATTCAATTTCCACCTATTGGGATTGGGTGATGGATCAAGAGGGTTTGTACTCTTTTGTTCTTACACATTTAAATTTTACTCCTACTTCTCAATAATTTTTCAAGTATAGTAGAAATGCGATCCTGGCTTTTGTTTGGTTCTATTCTATGTTCTTTTGTTTTCCATTTGATGTTTTTGTTTGGTTCTATTCTATGGTGCTTTTGTTTTCCGTCTGATGTTTTGAGGTTGTGATTAAAAGTTGAGTTCGAAAGATTGGAGAAGTGCCCTCAGCCCCTCAAATGATCATATCTTCAAATTTCACTAAGTGCTAATGGGTTTTATCTCAATAGTGATATTTTAGACCCTCTCTCTCTTTCCATTCAAGGGTTAATGTTGGAGACAATTTTTTTTTTCGACTATTTATATAATTTGTTGTGATTTTTGCATGATAAAAATTATGTTAATGGTAGATTTAGGTGAACGTAATATTACTCTAATCACAACAACTCAAATGCGCAGTTGTGAAAAAAAAATACTTATTTTGTAATACTTCCAAAGTTACATTATTTTCCTTTACAAATGCTATCTTAATAGTAGACTTTGTCAAAGAAAAAATGTCTTTCTAGAAGAATCTCTCTCTCTCTCTCTCTCTCTCCAAGTGTCACATTTTATCCCCTTACATTATCTTAATCTTGTCCCTGACATTATCTTCATCCAATCTTTTCAATCATCAAATTATGATCACTATACTCATATTAAAATACTAATGAGCAAATAACGTATATAATGCTTGTACTAAAATATGGTACTATAATCCATGATATTCATTAGTGATGCACTTTGATATGTTAATTAGTGAGTTAAAATTTTAAAATCAACCAATTCATTCTACAAAATATATGAACATGAGAAGATTAGTGATATTCTTGTTTGTGGAGTACTTAAATTTAATCATTCTGGTCTAGCTTGTGTCATGATATCTTTTTCTTGATTTTGTTTGACAAAAAGACACAACTATAGATTCTTAAACCAAACCCTGCTTCTATATCAATGATATTAAATGTATCACTTAGAATGCCAAAAAGATCATGGCTTAGGACACTTTCTTGTTGGAAGAGAATGCATCCTTAGTGTTGCTTACTTTTCATGATCATCTCTATATTTGTAGTTTCCACTTCAAAATTATAAATTGCAGCTCAACTTTGGTATAGAGAGAGAGAGAGAATTGAAAAAAGTATCCAACTCAATGTCATGCTTGTGACAAATTCAACAAATGCAATTATTGGATAGGTGTACCCATACATGGGTTCCACCACAATCTGGCCTTTTTAGAAAAAGAACGGTGATATTTGCAAGAGCACTCACCTTGGTATTCTATAAATTCAACAAGGAAATTACAAATTGGCTCATACAATCATATAAGGTTGCCCTAAGATAGTAACACTTAATTTGGATGCATGCTGACAGCATTGTTGTATTAAAAACCAAACCATACCGGCCGGTTCAATCATAAACAGGCATCTATTTCGGTCTACTTATATAAAAAAAGATGAAAATTCATTAAAAAAGAAGAAGAAGGAATAATTAGAATTGGACGGTTCGTTTTGATTATTTTTTTATTATTCAATAATAAAATGGGAGAGAGATTATTTGGACCATTTGATTATAGATATGCAGGCATTGTGTTCTATTTTATAATATATTCGGTTGATATTGTGAAATTTAAAGCATAGTATAATAATGAAAACAAAGATTGGAAATGTGTAGAGAGGTTTCAATTAGTAATGATGGCTTTGGTGGAGTTAGCTTAACTGGTAAAGTTTCCGATGGTTGAATAAGAGATTTGAGGTTCAATCATTGTTTACACCAAAAACTGATTGGTGTTTTGATATGATGATAAAAAACTATCATCAGGAGCGGACGCCATAAGTTGAAACTCTCTCTTAAAAAAAAAAAAAAAAAGAATAATAATGATGGCTTTGAATGTATAATCTACAACTACCTTAAAAAAAAAAAGAAAAAAAAAAGAATAATAATGATGGCTTTGAATGTATAATCTACACCTACCTTAAAAAAAAAAAAAAAAAAAAAAAAAACTTTATGAAGGGTCCAAAACGTTTTTTTTTTTTTTTTTTTTTTTTTTTTTTTTTTTTTTTTGTGGAGAAGAAATGAAGGGTCCAAAACTAATTTAGAAAGTTGTTAATAACATTTAGGTATAGATCTTTGGCATAAATTAATTAAACAATGAATTTTGTGGAGATCTTAATGTGAAATTTGTTATTAGATAAATCTGGTTTTTGATCAATAAATTTCAATCTATTTCAATTAGAGCGTGTGGTCGAGTATGAAGAGCACTAATCAAAATGTGATGTTATGTCATGAAATTTGGAACCTTACTTTTTTGAAGGATTATTGGTTTTGTAAAGATAATAAAACAGCTGGCAAATTTTTTGTTATTTTTTAATATATATTTACAGAAAATATTATATTCGTTATTATTATAAATTTATTATAATTAATTATATTTACTGTGAAATAATTATTAATTAAAACATTTCAATCACTGGTTAAACTACAATTGGATCTAAAACCTGAGATTTTTTTTTTTTTTTTTTTTTTTCAATTCTCTGTCTGCTTTTTAAAATTATGGCTGGTATAGGATATATCCCATGAATCATCACAAAATATAAAATTTTACAAGCCTATGAGGTTTTTCATAAACTCTGTTCTGTTCGACCACTTTTTTCCTTGTCAAATTTTTAACTAAAAGGAGATTTATTTTACTTTTACCGCCCTTTATGTATACCAAAAAAATAAAAAAGAAAAATTCACCACCGTCGGCAAAATAAAAGAGGTGGTAAAAGCATATTCATATTCATAATAATTGTCTTGTTTTGTTTCTTTTCTCTCTTCATAACTAACGTGGTCCCTTGGAGATTTATTTGCCAATAGTGGCTAGCTACAAGTTATCCTATGGATTTGTATTGTCCTATACGTGAAATTAGTGCTTTTTTCTTTTCCTTCCCTCCAACCAGAAAATAAGAAGAAGAAGGAGACAAAATAAAAAATAAAAAGTACTCCATTCCATTCTTGGCTCCATCCATCTATTGTTTTACCCCCTAAATTTTCATTCGTCCATAGTGAATTGGGGTTCTAAAATGTAAGACATTTAATTAATGTTTTTTGTTAAGGAAATTATTATTGGATTTGTATTTTTTTTTTTTTTGGTTGATAATTTGGTAGTTGCAACGAAATGGGAGAATTTGTACTCTGGATGTCTTGATAAAAAAACACCTAAAATTGCTTTTACCTCCAAACCGAAAAAAAATAACCAAGAGCCTTAGATCAGCAATTAGGTTTAAATCTACTATCACCCACTTTTTATAACATTAGATTATAAAAATAAATAAATAAAAAGAAGTTACTCCATCCCATTTGATCATGATAACTTTTTATCAAGAAATAGATAATGATAATTTAGTAACAAATACATTCAATAAATTCAATTACTTGTAGGTAAAGAACTAAAGAAGTTTTTTTTTTTTTTTTTTTTTTTTTTTTTCTGAAGAACTAAAGAAGTTATAAAATAATAATAATAATATGTAAGAAAATGCCAACTACCCTTGCATGTATTCTTGAATCAATCTATTAGTCTTTATTTATTTATTTATTTATTTTTATAGATAAAGAATCTATAGTCAATTTATCGCTAAAATTTAGTAAATTTTCCGGAGTATATATATGTTATGATTTGTGATACAGCATGGAAACTGTGAAGACTTTTGATAATTCATATATATATATATATGTATGTATGTATGTATGTATAAGTGGATTGGTCAAGATTCCCCTTGATAATACAATCCTTTATTTTCAAAAACCGATATTATGAGGTAGGCAGATAATATAAAAGCCATTGTTCCGCAACTATTTTTTAAAGGGCACGAATCCTTTGAATTTAAGATTGTATGAATTGGGTCTCATGGAAAATTCGTATCTCCACTGCATTATATAATATCCCTATCCTAATCATATACAACTGCACCCCATAAGAGTTTAATCATCTTAATTAGTTTCATACTAGTGTTGCATTTTGTGAATGCTAATTTGATAGTGCTATAGGGATTGAGTGCATCACCAATTTTATTCATATAATTTGTTATAAAAGATTAAAGGTTTTAGCAAATTATATTTAAGTCAAATGAAACAAAACGTACAATCTTACAAATGCAATTACAAATTGGATTTTACATTCGGGTGGCAATTAGTAAAATTTTCTTCTTAAGTAGGGGTTCATAGGAGGCTTTTCAAAATCTATAGACAAGTAAATATTTTAAATATGTAATTTGATTACTATAAAAAAAAATTGAAAAAAATAAATCAATCTAGATGTATAATAATAATATGCACAAAAAGCTCTATATGAGTATATGTACCTTAATTAGTTCTAAAAAGTTATATAGTATCTTTTGACCTTTCTTTCTTCTTCTATATTAACAATTATTAAAATTTTGAGTTTATTTTAAACCTACGAAAGCATGAAAGAGGTGGCTATAGAGTTACCAAAAGGGGTAATAAAAATGGGGTGAGAAGTAAATGACATAAGGTAACTTTTGTTTGAGTTTTCTAATTACAGAATGTGGGTCCGAAGGGAAATTTTTATAATGGGTTGTTGAAAGGTGATGGCTCATTATTAGGATTGGTTTTGGGAGAGAGAATTTATGGAGCGTGGAGACTGGAGAGAGAGACAGAGGGGTTTGTCCTTTCGATAAGGGCCAAGGCTTAAAACTAAGGACCTTTTTTTTCTTAAAAAAAAAAAAAAAAAAAAAAAAAAAAAACTAAGGACCTTTTAATATTTGAGATTTTTTTGGCGGAGCTATTAATGAGCCAATTCCTCTCCACTCCCTCAATCTCGTGAGATGTATAATTGCAGATGTATGTATAAATATTGGGTTCAAAAACTATGAGATGCATGGGGTGAAAAAGACCCATGAAATGCATGTATAATTAATCATTTAAAAAATTATATAGGTTATTGATCAATATACTCTTTAAGATTTAATTCTTTAATTTATTAACTTGGTAGCAAGTTTGCAAGCCAACTTGTATTAGTTGTGATATATGTTATAAAATTCTTCTAATACTCAGTCATTCTTATTTAAATAATTATAAATTTTCGTTTAAGAGCAAACTAGGTCAAATATAAGCTACTTAGGCAAGCAAGATCCCAAAAAAAAAAAAAAAAAAAAAAAAAAACACTTACAGGGCAACCTACTACAAAAAGCCAACCAGCAAAATAGGATTTACAACTCACATAAGGAGCCATTGAGCTTACATATTGTTAGGGTTGTTTTTGTCACCTTGTCATGTATTGTGTCTAAATTGACTTAGCTTTTTGACTTGGGTTCAGAATGGAGAGTCGAGCTTGCTACTCCCACTTGCACTTGTTGCTATCAATGGCTATAAGGGTGTCTTGAAAGCTTTTAAAAGAACAAAAAGCCTTTGAAGGTAAACTAAAAGTCCACTAATAGTCTCTACTTGCCTTAATAATTCTTAGATTGGAGAGAGAGAGAGAGAGAGAGAGTTTTACTTATGCTACCAATTAAACACATACACACACAAAAGAAGATTTATTGTATATAATATAACACAATATATCGTCTTAAGCAAAGAAGTAAATGTTGTATGTTGGTGAGTAGAGCAACTTTAGTTAATACTCCTATTGGTCGTGCCTTTATAGAGGCTTAAAGGAACATCTAAAATCCTCTTTCAATCAGTGACGATTGTCTTTAGTTGTTGGGTTTTGAGGTTATGACAAAATCAGGAGCAGTGGCTTTTCATGGGAGGTTGAGATAATTTGGTTGATGTTGATTTGGGTAAGTTAGTCAGCTAAATCTCCTTTAGTTTGCTTCTATGGGAGGATTGACACCTCTTGAAGCTACTAATTTTGAGGAATTATATCAATCGACATTAGTAATAACAAACAAACATTTCATTTTGAGATGCAATTTAGATGAGATTTACTATAGATATAACAAATCGTGAGTCAAGTCTGGTAATGTGGCCTGCATTGTCACTTATGGGCTTATCAGGGCGGCTCCATAGTATGGGCAAATGAGGCGGTTGTCTAAAGCTCCCATATAAAGAAAAGACCCCCAAATTTTAACCAATAGGGATATTTCTTTCATTGTAATAGTATTAATTAAGCCCAAATATTAGCCAATAAATAAAATAATATTTTTTATCAAATGAAAAAAAAGAAAAAAAAAAGAAGAGAAATGTTATGTTTCAAAACATTTTTCATAACACTTTTACAATAAATCTTAAATGACAAGTTGTTACTAGTTGTTATTAATGGGCAAAAAAGTAATTTCAATGGCGAGTTCAAAAATTAGAACCAGTAACAATTTAACACTTAGAATTTTTTGTGAAAATATTGTGAATGTAGCACTTCTATATATATATATATATATATATATAAAAGCAATCCACAAAAAATATCACTACATTTTTTACAGTAGTTGAGTTGGCAACTTTTACTAGTTTTCTTCTAGATTTACTACTAACATAATTTTTTTTACTTATCATTATCAATATGTTACATCAACAAATGTAAAAAGTTTTGTCCAAGTTTTTTTGTGTCTATAAACTTTCTTTGCATCTAAAACAAGATAATAGAGTTTAAGACTTTTAAGTAATTTTTTATTTAAAAAACATTTATTTAAATATATAAAAGGTCATAATTTAGTTTTCATCTTAAGCCCTCCAAATGCATCAAACTGCGGGTTATACGGGTGTTGTAAGTGCTCAAAGCCCATTAACACACCAAGTTGGAGAGAGAGGAAGAAAGAGAAAGTCGTGAGGATTACATGAATCCTCTTTAGCTAGCCGAATTGCGTTTCGAATGGGGGTTGGATTAGGTCTGGTCTAACCCAACTTAGTTCATTAATGATTCAAAACCCTAATAAAATATAAGTCCTTTCTTCTAGCCCAATAGGAGTGTCCAAAGAATTTTTAAGCCCAGCCCAACGTTAAAGAACACATTTGACATAGGAGTGTCCAAAGAATTTTTAAACCCAGCCCAACGTTAAAGAACACATTTGACATAGGAGTGTCCAAAGAATTTTTAAACCCAGCCCAACGTTAAAGAACACATTTGACATAGGAGTGTCCAAAGAATTTTTAGGCGTAGCCCAACGTGATTCCCAAGCCCTACCCAAAGAGGCCTATATTTGAACTAATTTTCCATGCAATTTTAGATGTTATTGAATTTGAAAGCTTAATGAGTCTCTTTCCCAACTGGTCAAATAACATTTAATTTGAAGCTTTTAGGGAAAATTACAACCATTTATGTTCCATCAGTCAAAGAATTTATATCTTTTATTTATGTTTCTAGTTTTCATGAGTCTTTCTAACTTAGTCTTGAAAATGTAATGTTTTGAATTATAATTTTGTTCTCCTATACTTACTTAAAGTGTTATTCTAAGCAATTGTCTACGTTATTTGGCTTAAACGAATAAAAAAAGCATTGTTTTAAAAACCGGACCGGACCGGCCGGTCCGACCGGTTCAACCGGGAACCGGGAGCCAATCCGGTCCGGTTAAAAGCCTCAAAACCGGTCAATAACCGGTCAACAACCGGAAAACCGGCCAAAAACCGGTCAAAAACCGGGGTTGAACCGGAAATTAAAAAAAAAACGGTTCGATGACCGGTTCGGTTTTTAAAACCATGAAAAAAAGAGAGTGTGTTTTACAAAACTTTAACAAAGAAAAAAAAAAAAAGGCATTTTCATCATTTATCTATCAAACTCCTTTCACCCAGTTTTATTTTTATTTTAAAGAGAAAATTTTTTAGTGGACTTGGAGAGAAAACACCTAGGTCCTACCATCATTTTTCTCTTTTCTCTTTTCAACCAAACACTTTTCAAAAAGTTTTCTCTTATCATTTTCTCTCATTTTTTTTTTTCCATCCTCCCTAAAATTCACTCTACCAAACACATCCTTATCCTTGAGTGGTCCTGTGAGTGTTGATTTTTGCTCTAATATTCATTGGTGGATTCCATTAAAGTGTATTTCTCTTATATTTGTTGGTGGATTCAGTTAGAGTAGCCAGCTTATCTATCCTTTTGAGAGAGAGAGAGAGAGAGAGAGAGAGAGAGAGAGAGAGAGAGAGAGAGAGAGAGAGAGAGAGAGAGAGAGAGAGAGAGAGAGAGAGAGAGAGAGAGAGAGAGAGAGAGAGAGAGAGAGAGTGTATTTTTTTTTTTTTTTTGTTTGTCCTAAGCATATATTTGTATCAACTTTTTTAACTTTCTCAATTTACTTGAATATAATTTTATATTCTTCTACAGATTTTATGGCAAATTACGAGAAGGTACAAAATTACCACATTTCGTTAAAAGATTCCCAAACTTAAATTTAAAGTTGCTTTAAAAATTTATTTTAGAGGCCTTATACATGTCTCTATTTAAAAATCACGATCATCTATGACAGTTATGATTATTTATTTCTAACCTTTATTAGAAATAATAAAAAAAGTCATGATTATTTATGAAATGTTTACAAAATTTTTAATCAAACAAATTACATATAATGTAACTTAAAATTATGCATAAAATATAAACTTATAGATCATACAGTAAATAATATCTAATTGACACAAAATTTGATATATGTATTAAAAGAGTAAAGAATATGCAATTTAACGATTAGATTTTTAAAATATGTAGTAATTTTTATTTTATTAAGTAAGGAAGTAACTTAAAACTACAACTAATTTTGTAGGTAAATTTTGTTTAGTAGGTAAAATAATGGTATACAATCATGTTAAGTGTGAACAAATTTAAATTTTTTTTAAAAGTAGTATTAATTAATTAAAAAAAAAAAAAAAAACTCTAAACTCTAGCGTGGCACCCTCTAAAACACAAAAACATAGAAAACACTAACGTGGAACTATGCAGTAGATCGTTGATAGTTAAATTCATTTAAACGTCTCATTGCCTGAAAGAGGAAAACGAGGTTGCTGCTGCACCGCTTGATCAAGATCCCATCCAGTTTCCTCAAAATTTGTGGGACCCACTTAAAGATGTCGAATTTGGATGGGTGCGATCGATTTCAGCGGGCGCTAATGGAGTGCCACCGCAAGATTCCGGCCGGACCGGCTCGTGAAGCTGCCTGCAAGCACCTGAACCGGGCTCTGGCTCAGTGCCTGGTCTCTTTGGCTTGCCCCGACGAGTCGGAGGCGGTTCGGAGCCTCTGCTCCAGCGGTGGGACCGGTCTCAAACGGACCCAATGCCAGCAGGCCCAGCTCTCTCTCTCACTCTGCCTCTCCTCTCTTCAACAACAATAACAATGTAATGTTTTGAGCTGGCGTGTGCTTCTTAGAAATGCTGATTTTTGTCTTAGGATTTCACTTTCTTGTATGTTTTCGATTTTGTTAGTATAAATAATTAAAAATAGTTATTTATTTTATTTTTTTAAGATAGATATACGTTCAGAAATCCACACAACAGCTGATATTTACAAACACGTTGCTTGGCACAAAGTTTCCTTCAATCCTTGGGTCAAAAGCTGCTTATAAATTATGCTAATACACCATTGTTGAATGTTAACAAAGAGAGAGAAAAATAATCATAGAGAGAAAGAGGATTATTCTCTCCATTTTACGTTCAAATTTTATGTTTTGGGTCAAAGTTTTAAATGACGTGGTAGTCTGTACACTTAGATTTGTGAAATATGATCCGAACCATGAAATGGGCATAACTTGAAATGGGAGACTATTGTTTTTCATAGAGAAGAAAGAGGAAGAAAGTTATATGAAGATAATTTAACTTAATAAGAAGTGATTTAAGATTTCTCCAATTAAATTGAAAACAAATCATACTACATACATCATGGTCATTAAATACATCACAGATTATACGACGAATTAGCATATTACTTGTCTGTTCTAGTTAGTTTAATTGGTAAAGTTTCTTATGGTTGAATAAGAGATTTGAAGTTCAATTACTGCCTACACTAAAAACCGATTTAGGGTTCATCGGGAGTAGATGCCATAGGTTGAAACTCTAAAAAAAAAAGTTGGTTTGTTTCTCAAAAAGAAAAAAAAAGAAGGTTAGCATATTACAGGTAGGAATGTCACACTCACATTCTGTGCAGCCAACCTTCCCACTGTCATGTCGAGAAGAGTAGTCAATGTTAGGGCCAATAGGGATAATCTCAAATGGATCCATTGTAGGTTGGCTTTCACAATAATGCTGCTTGATGTGTTCCATGTTCACCAGTGCTGCTCATGCCTGGGATTTGGAAAATGTCTCAAGTCTAAAAGGAGTAAGATAGACCACAGAATATACAAAAAGGATTTGGATATTCCTGTATCAGTTTCTTGTGAACTGCATAAACCCCTGTTGTTGAATTTGTAAGTTACAAAAATTTGAGCCATAAAAGAAACAAAGAAAAAGCCCCAATGTCAATGTTGTCTATCATGAGGAGAAATTAAATTTGTTCAAACCAAAGCTGAAATTCTGGGATAAAGCTTACTTATCCAAAAAACTACTGGTCTTAAGCCAAGGTGCAAATAAACTAAAGCTGAAATGATTTCGTTTTTATAATTCTATTGTTACAACAAGGAGAAGGGGGGTTTTAAGTCCTGGTTTTTTTCTTAAAATAGAGACTGGACAATACCACTGAGCTACAAGGCTCTCTTGACTAAAGTTGAAAAGATTTTAAGACTTCAGAAACTATGATTGCCTTCCATTTTCTTTACAATAAAATGAAATGAAGCATTGGTTTAGAAAATCAAGTTTATTTATAAAATAATTGACACATACGACCATTTCAATTTTTTTTTTTTTTTGAGAAACATACGACCATTTCAATTGAAAATGCAATTATGGCGAGCAATTTTAATGATGTTCAGATGGTGCTACAGAATGACTTAACTGTTCTAAGCCTGAAGATTTTACTAGCTTGTTTGTGGCAGAAACAAAATTGCGACGAAATTACAATCCTAAGTGAGTACCTAGTTTTGCTATTTGCTCACTCTGTGATTGCAATTTCAAACATTTGTTTTTAAACCTCAGAAATGTGAAAAGGATAAAGCACTTGTAAGTTTCACCTTCTATTGAATTAAACCTCAGACCAAGCCTTTTACATATCCTGGGGTCAGGTTTAGCCCCTGGTTCCTCTGTACCTGAAGTAGGAAAAACCCATCCCATATGCTCATCAGTTTCCTTTGTTCTTTTCCACTTGGATTTAACTGATTGAGCAACAAACAGACAGTATTGATTTGGTCATAAGATTTTGATTCCACCTCTTTGGAACATACTAAAAGATTTGCTGACCATGAAACTGATGGCTTTGCAAGTCCTTTATCTTCAAGCATACAAGGCACCTGAAAGTTCAAAGGCAAGCATGATATATACAGAGAATACCTTCCAACTTCTGCTGGAAATATACAGCTTAAATATCGTGAAGTAACGTTATAGAATGTTGAAGCAGTTCTGATGAAAGTACCAGAATCTGATGTCTCATCCATTGCAGATTGAGCCACATATGAAATGAAGGGCAGAAGAATCCATAATTTAAGGAATTTAGCATTACTTCCAGCAGTAAATACAGTCAAAATTATAGAAACATTTAGCTATGGCTAGAGTAGCATAACTAATTAATGTATCTGAGAAGGCTGAAAAGTTATATTATAGGGAAAAAATAAAACTAAAAATACAAAATTACAAGCATGCAACCAACAGTTAATTCCAAAGGAAGAGGAATGATGGATAAGAATCACAGGCTTAAAACACTAATTGGCAATGGAGCTCCACAAAATATATAATAAGAATCACTGGCTTGTCATGCTGGTAGGCTTCAGAGCTTTTAATTTATCAACAGTAGGAAAAGGATCAACGATTGAAACTTGCTATAGCTTCTCAGCTTTTCAACACAAATAAATTCATCAATCTTGATTACACAATGACTGCTAACCAATGCCTTTAGAGATCCTCTCAGACAAGTTAGAAGCAAGAGCATGGTTGTTGCTTTCGTAACATGCAGTCATAAATGCTGCAAAAGTCACAGAATCCACATTACTGTCCTTATTTAATAATCTATGAAAGAACAAAGCTGCTATACCCACTTTCCTTTCACTACAAAGCTTCCTGACCAAGGTATTAACTGTCGGATCCAGAGCTTTTTGTCTAGCCTTTCTAATATGATTTTGGCAGTATCAGAATTATATATTTTGCAATACTCATAAGCCAATGTTAGCCGAGTAGCTTCACAAGGGGATAGGCCCTTGTCTATCTTGATGTCATATAACCTGCTACCGTGTACCACTTGTAGTCTAGCATGCCTGTATTTTACCTCTTAAAGAAAATGGATATCGTCATTCCATATTCCACATTTTATATTTCCTTTTTTGATTTTAACTAACAAAACTTTGACATGCATTTCCCCCTTAAACAATTCCTTTCACATCTTTTCACTCTTTTTTTTTGGTTGGCAGCATAAAAGAAAATCATTATTGGGTGCCTAACATTTGACAAAGACTGTTTCTTCTTATACGGGAGGTAGAAGTAAGTCACACCAGAGGACATAAGTACATAATAAGAAAACAAAAAAGGTAAAATGCAGAAGTAGAAGTAAATTACAAGGCTTGAAAGTAAAGCCCGTAGGAAAGTTGACTACTTTTCTGTACCAATTACAAGGCTTAGTTTGTTCATTTTCCAAACCATTGCTCTTTCCTGTCAAAGCCTAGATCCTACTGAGAAAAAGTAGGACTGGGAGGGATTGGGATATCCATGGTCCCTTCCAACATCAGCAGAACCTTCTTTTTTGAAGGACGGAGTGATGGCTCATCTTGAATGCACCAAAGTGCCACTTTAACCATTCTCTCCAAATGTCTCCTGTCAACCTCTCCATCATTGACTAGTTTACCTAGCTCACCAATCTCAAAGCAATGCCATGCCCATTCTTCAAGGATAGCTTCTTCCTCAGGAAGATTAGCGTCCGCATTCTTTCTACAACATATAATCTCCAACAACATGACTCCAAAGCTATAGCCATCTACTTTGATTGTCATTGGCGTCTTTTGATGCCACTCTGGTGCAACATATCCCCTTGTGCCTCTGATGTCTGAAAAGGTTTTTGTCTAATCTGGCTTCAACAACTTTGCCAATCCAAAGTCAGAGATTTTTGCACACCTGTATTCATCCATGAGTATGTTTTGAGGTTTTATGTCACAATGAATGATATGTGGCATACACACTTCATGGAGATAAAGAATTCCTCTAGCTACATTGCAAGCAATTTCCACTCTTTCATTCCAACAAGGTTGTTTTTCTAGTGTGAATAGTATATCTACAAGTGACCCATTACTCATGTACTCACATACCAAAAGCCTATTGGGTCCATCATGGCAATACTTGAGTAGACGAACTTCGTTCTTGTGATGTGTTCTCCCAATAACTTTCATCTCAGTCTGAAACTATCTTTCATGTTCAGCCAAAAACTTATCTAGTCTTTTGACAGCTACAACCTTCTGGCCATTCCCTATTGTTCCTTTATAAACTTTCCCAAACACTCCTTGACCAAGCTCTTCCTTGAAGTCATCTGTAACTTTCTCAAGTTCTAAAAAAGTAAATGATTGTGGAGTAATATCCTCAATTAATACAATGTTTCCATTATTAGATATGCTTTTATATGCCCAAACATGTTTCTGTAAATTGCAACTCCAGAAATTGCCAACACAATGAATGCAAAAGCAACTAGTGAAACATTGATAATTAGGATGTCCGCATGAAGCTCTTTCTTGCTGGTGGGTTCTTTCTTGCTAGTGGTTTGAGATATACCTGCCTTAATGAGGGCTAAATTTGTTTCACTTTGAATTCTTCTCCCAAATCTCAAAGGAAGCCTTTGTTTTTTGCACTCTCCATTTTTGAACAGCACAGCTTCACAGTTACAGTCTGCTAAACATGCTGTTTTGCAATCCTCTTCAGTTAGCAATAACAAAGTAGAAAAGTTAACATTTTCCCATGTGGTATTAGGAACTGCTACTATGTAATATCCCATGCTTCTGTCTCTACAACTTTCTGTAGTGAAATATCTTTCACAACCTGAAGTCCTTTTGTTTTGGTTAACAAATGCAAATCCAGGAAGACAACTGCAATCAAAATCTTGATCTTTTGTTACACTAAGAGTGCGTTTGGATTGCGCTGAAAACCAGCGCGTTTGCGTTTTTCAGCTTTTTTTTTTTTTTTTTTTTTTTTTCAAGCGTTTTTTAGATCTGTTTATGTACTGTTCAATGAACAGTACATGAACAGTAACCGCAAATTTTGACTTTTCAAACTTTTTTTCAGCCAATCAGTGCACATCATGTACTGTTCACGGACCCACAAATTTCACTTTTCAGAAACTTTTTCATTAAAAATGGGTCCCACGGTACTATTCACACATTTAAAAATTATTTTGCTACAGTATTTTTCAGTTTTCAATTTCAGTTTTCAGTTTTCAGCGGTATCCAAACAGACCCTAAATCCATTAAGGCCACATGTACCTATAGGGTCACACTTATCAATATTAGATGACCATAGGACTGACCAATTACCATTCTGAATTAAATTGTATGAGTATAGTCTCAATATCCCATCAGCATCATTACTCATTAGGTAGACTCTATCTTTCCTTGGATATCCTCCTTGAGTCAGATTGTTAAGGTATGTGCCAGTGGAATTGAGTAGGTAGAGATGACCATCATCATCAAGGTGTAGTGTTACATTACCTCCATTTCCATGTGTAGAACTCCAGTAAGCGTATTTTCAGGCAGAAGTGTGGTTCCCACTGCATACAGCCTAAATATTCCTGTTGATTGATCAGATTCTGAAACACTAGAATATAATGTAAAGTCTGAGAGATGCTGAGTGGCTAAGAAGGTATCAGTTGCGTGTTCAAAACTTTGCCATATTGTATTGTTATCGGAATTGAAGACAACAAAGTTGCCTGAATCAAGCATGGATGCTGATGTTACACCTTCAGGAAAAGTGGTAATGTTTGTCTGTGTTTTGTGCAGATTGCAGAACTATATTTCCATCAATTGTGAAACTCAATTTGACATCAGCAGGAACTGGAGGATTGTCTCTGTTGGCTGTCCAGAATACTGTCTTTTGAGGAATCCCAGCAAGAAAAACTCCTACAGCATAGCCATTTCCTTGCTTGTAGAAACCAAAGGCATATAGACCAGAATTTGATGGCCTTGAAGAGTTGGTGGTAGGTGTTAACAAAGAACCTGGCTTCACAATAGATTGCCCTTGTTGAGCTTCTGCTATGAAAATTGATGAGAAAAATGGAAGAAAGAAGATAGTTTCCATAGTGGAGAATAGGTCTCCTTGTGTTTTCCTTGAAATGAAAAATGAGCAATGACGTTCAGGAATTAAGAATAAAATCCACTTCCATATATATTTAATAAAACAAGCAATGGATGGATATATTATTTATCTCATATTATTAGAATTTTTCTTCCCTGGAATTCTCTTATTAGACTTGGAATATATGAAGACCAAATGTCTGCCTAACTTCTTTGAATCTCTGACTTACTGCTAAACGTGGTTTATTAAAATTTCTTTCTTGTGGAGCAAAATAAGGAGTGGTTTATGGTGGGGTTAAAAATTTTCAATTGTCTGGTAATTGAAAGGAAACATTTTTTTATTCTTGTTGGCCATTAAAAGATAGTAATTTTGAGTCAATTGTGGAATGGATCAATGGAGTAAGGAGAAGTGGTTATGGCATTGTCAAGGGTTTAGCACTTTTTTTTCCTAACCGTTTTGGCTATTGAAAGGAATCATGTAAGCATATATATTTTTTCTTTTTGCTCCTTATAAAATGATAATCATTGAGTTAATGGAGATTTGGTGCTCTAAGAATAGATATGAGTAATGCCTATGAATTGGGTGAGTTGGCCTTTTTTGCAAGCTGTTTTGGTATGCATGGGTTTTAGTGGCAGGCCAAATAACATGTTCATGGAACTGTGTCTTAAAATTTTTTGATCAATGGTAGTCTAACTCAGATAATACAACCTTGTAGGGGTCTTAGTACTTACCCTGTGTGTGCCAATGTGCTGTCTTGTAAGTTAATGCAAGGTGAGGAGATGAAGTTTTGTAAACAACAACCATCTAATTCTTGGGTGTGGAAGGATATTCTGCAAGCAGACACCTTCCTATTGGTCAAGGTAAATGGAGAGTGGGCATAGGAATACAGATTCCTCTTCTACAACCTGTCTGGTTTCAGGTTAAGAGAGGTTACAGACATACACTTGCAATATGAAGCTACTGTCTACTGTGGTCTATCTTACTCAGTGATACTTGTATGTGGAATGAAGACTTGAGACACATTCATGACCAAAATACTGCTAAGGAAATTTTATCCATACACCTCAATATATGAATGGAGGGCTGAAATTTTCTAGTGCACCTGGTATATTATTATTACACCTTCTCACATGAACTTGAGACCCACATTTATTGGAGAGAGAGAGAGGTCTAATACTCTGGTGTATTACATAATAGCGCCAAGTTAAGGCTCCCATCCCTACAGTACCCACATATCATGGATGTATAAGTCTCCTTTGTTGGAACCAGGCCAAGAATAACAGCTTCATCAAAAAGCTTCTTGCTTTCTTTTAATCTTCTTTGCCTACAAAAGGCAGCAATCAATGTAGTATATCTATGTACATCGGGCCCAACTTTGACCATCTTATTGAAAAACACCAAGACTTGCTTTGTACCTGCCTGCTTGCTTGCAGTGCTCGGATATGAGGATTATACGTAACTCTATCAGCTTGCAGTCCACGACGAAAACCCTTCTTAAGCAACTTAAAAGCCTCGTGAACTCTTCCCTTTTTGCAGACGCCATCAATAACTGCATTATATGTACAGATATTAGGAGTGGAACCTTCATTCTTCATTACGTTCATCAACTCATATGCTCTTTCTAAACTCCCTGCTTTACAGTGTCCATCAATGAGAGTATGTGTCAGTATTGGGAAGCAATTCCTGTTTTTTCATTCTGCTCAAGAACATATCAGCACGGTTCAAGTTGTCTCTTTGCAACACCCACCGATCATTGTTGTATACGTGTGAACATTAGGCGTTTAAATGTCACTCTGCTTAAGAAATAGTCAAAAAGCCTTCTCAGTCCATCCCTTCTTGCAAAGCCCATCAATCAATGCTGTATGGGTGTAAACATTAGGTTTCTAAAGAGGTGCCCCCATTAGTTGTTGGGTCTGACCAACCACTTGTTGAGCTTGACTTGCCATTTCTTACCATTTCCTCCAACATTCAAACGCTCGCTCAGTGCTGCCCTTCTTGCACTGTTGCACACCCCATGAATCAAAGACGTGAAATTAATCACATTTAGCATCAAACCCATCTCAATCATCTTGTCAAAATACTAACACACCTTATTTGCAAAACCCTTCTTGCAAAACGCGTTGATAACTAATGTCAAGGTCGCATTATCTACAACAAATTCTATCCCAAGCATTTCACTCAGTCATCCATGATCTATCAACTTATAACTACAACAATAAGGAGACACCCCTCTCTCGCACATTTCATCGAACATGTTCTCCGCATATTCAACCAAACCGATTTCACACCCAGATCAAATAACACAATTGAAAAAATGAGTACTCAGCGCTAACCGCTGATTTTGCATCTCGATAACCATATCAACAGCCTCCTTAATCAATCAGTAAGAATCCTTACCATACACTACATCACTTCATAGGCTCGCCCCATATTTCCATTACCAATCAATGCCACTGCAAACATTACGTAAAGCTGCATAAAATGGCTAAACTTGGCAAAACCCAATTGCCCAGAAGAAGAAACTCAAGGCCACCATCGAACCCACCTCGCTAGCAAGCAATGCAACAACTGTAATGCCATGTTCATGAATCATGAGTCAAAGAATCAGCATTTAGCTGAAGATTAAGGTTTGGAGGTGACATGGTCACATGGGATTGTTGGTAGTAAGAGTCACAGACCAATGAACAAACAGTTCTAACAAGAGAATGAGAGGTTGATGGTGAAGTGGGTTGTGTTGGTGCAAAGGTTCATGTTGGTACGTATAGTGTTCTGACTTCTGAGAGTGAATAGGGGTGAAATGGGGATTAGTGTTGCTGCTGCTGGTACTGATACTGATACTGATACTGATAGTTTCTGTTGAATCCTTGAAGTCAGGAGGGGAGGGAAAATACTCTCCCCATAGTTTACAATTACATTCAATTTTTTTTTTTTTTTTAAAACATATACATAAAAAATGGGTCTGTGAGACTGACTTTGTGTTGTGTTTTGAAGGAAAAAACATGGCCAAATATCACTATTTGCCGACATATTCATAAATCTACCCTGATCGTGAACTATTTTGGAGAATACCATTGTTTTGAAACTTGAGTTTTACATGTAACTCGAGTTTAAGGTCATTGAGTTCTATAAAAATATGACATAGTAGCATACAGTGATATGGCATTTTGTAATTAAAAAGTCCATTTAAAACCTGAGTTTATAAAACTCAAGTTCCAAGGACGAACTCAGGATTTCGAGTTGGGGGTCCGGAGTATAAGTTAAAAAAAATCATGAAACCACTGCCCACAATCTAAATAATTTCTAAAACATTCATTTGTATAACTATGAATCTATGATAATTGTGTAAATTTTCTCAATCAACACCAAAATACACTCACATTAGTCTATGTATTATTGTACAAAAATACCATTGTGCTATAGTAATGGTGTAAATTTGCAAAATACATTGGTGCTACAGTAATTGTGTAAATTTACACATAGCACAAATGTATTTTTGCACAATGATACATAAATAATGCGAGTGTATTTTGAGGTAGATTGGACAAATTTGGGGTCTTATGTTATTTTACAATTGATGCAAATGCTAAATCAATGTAAAATTGTAGGGGAAGGGGATCAAAAGTTTTGAAAGAGGGGGCCTAGATATAAAATTGTAAAAAATATACCTGTTGAGTTCCCTCTAATATAGAACTCGAGTTCTGTGTAAATTTTAACGTAGAACTTGAGTTCTATGTAAATAAAGTAACATTAGGTGACTCGAAATTCTGAAACCCTACAAACATCCTACAAACCTTGAAATTCTAATTGGTCATTGAAGCATAAATGAGATGGTGATGCAAGAGACGCAAAAAGATTTTTATTTAGTGTTATTTATGTTTGCAAGTCAATTGTATTTTTATGTTTTAGGTCCTAGTAGTTTATTAGGCAATTAGTATTTTAATTTGGAAGCAAGGTTATTTTTGTAATAAGGCAACTAGGGTTTCCTATGCCAATTAGAACTAGAATTTAGCAATTTTTTTATAAACAACGTATTATACTGCTTGTGGAGATAGTTGATATTTTGATGAATGAAAAAATGGTCGTTTGATCTCTCTTTGGTCTAGTGCTGACTCCAAGTTTGCATTAAGGGCCAACTCATAGTGGTTTCCCTGTTTGGTGCTGACTTCAAGCAAGACTTAGGTGCTGACTCTTAGGTCATATCCTTTTATTTCCTATTGTTTCATTTTGTTTTGGTTGTCTTGCGTTAGATGGAATGTATGAAATTAAATTTAGAAAACTTTATTTTTTTTCCTTGAAAAGAAGGGGAAAAGTAAGATTTTGGTATATCGTATTACCAGCATCCCAATTAGAGCCAAAATGGGAGTGAGATCCTTCAACCAAATGAGGTCCCGCTCATAGAAAAAGCTTCAAAACAACAATCATTCATATATTCAGAAAACAGAACCATGGATCAAGTTCTAAATTTTTTTTTTGAAACAAACCAAAGTAGAATAACAAGTCTATAAGGAAGCAACTCAAGAACATTTCACTAGCAGAGACCTGCAAGAATTGGTATTCTTAACTGTTATCAACTCAATGATGAACCATAACAAAGAATTAAAAGCTGAATCTTTGCCATCCTCTTCATTAGAAGTGGTTGTCTTCCTGATTTATCTGTCAAGATTACACACACAATGCTTGTTGGAATCTACAAAATAATGGTTGCATGTTTGGGAAATGTATCAAGAAGAATCATGCATTCACTTACAATTATAAATTTATAATCAGCCAAGTACCTTCACAAGGGCCACTGATATAGTCCCAATGCTTCTTGAAAAACCTACAATAAACCAAAGCTCAGAATCTTTCTCTCTCCCTCCCCCCCCCCCCCCCCCCACCCTCCCAGGTTGCGAAAAAAAAAAATCATCGGTTAGATGAAACAATTCTTGAACCAGCGAAACAAAGATGCAAGAAGCTTACAATCATTATTAAAGTGAGAGTGAGAATGAAGGCTACCGGCAAAACAATCATTGTTAAAGTGGAACTCAAGTTTATAAAACTTGAGTTTTGTATTACATGGAACTTGATTTTTATAAACTTGAGTTTCACATGTCTCATTTTCATTTCCGGAATTCCACGACACTGGGTGCCACTATGGATTTCATTAATAGAACTCGAGTTTCATGAACTCGAGTTATAAAACAGTGGTATTCTCTTAATTATTTCGCGAACGATGGTATATTGCTATATATTTCAACAAATAGTGGTATATTGCCATTTTTGCCATGTTTGGTATTACTGTTACATGTCCGTTTAGAAACAGTTTATCTAAGTTTTTGCTGAAGATGTGCTAAAGTATACTTGTAGCTTGAAAATTTTTGAAAAAATGAGAAAATGTGGGAAAAAGTGAGGTTTTAAAAAGTTGTACATCTATATCTATATATTATTAAAAGCTGAATCACATAATTTATTATTGCTACGCTTCTATTGAGCCACATTACCAGCCACATCATTTCTCTATTTAAAATTTTCTTCCCCCTATTTTCAAAAAAAAAAAAAAAAAAAAAACTCTTCTTTTCCCTATTAGTTCACATATCTACTGTTATACTTCTTCCAACTTTTCCCTTTCATTTTTGCCTCTTTATCTCCCCACTACTTCACCGTTATACTTCATTCCTCTTTTTTATATTTTGACTCTTCTTCTACCCATTTTATTTTGTATAAATTTGATATCATTTTCCCATTTAATCTATATTTCCCCACACAAATAAGGTAATAAACTGTGAGTACTCTCTCTCTCTCTCTCGGTGAATTTTTGTTCTTTCTTATGACTCTAATTAAGGTTGATGGTTTTTTTTTTTTAGTATGTGTTTTGGTATTGTGTGTGTGTGTGTTTTTTTTTAATATCCCATCAGAAAGTCTTCTCTTTCCCTTTTACAACTTTGGTTGATTAATACTTAGTTTTTTTTGGAAATAGGAATTTGAATATGCCTACCAATTGTTTGAGTAATAAATTATTATAAAGCCTATTATTTATTCCTTTAGTTTCATTTTAATTTTAGCTAAGATAACATTGTAATTTTGTAATGAGTTTTGATTATTATGATAATTTCCTTATTCCTTAGGAGAAGAGAAATTTGAATAATAAATTTTAAATTTATAAAATTTAGTTGTACATTAAGCAAATATAATACACTACAATAGAAGTTAGAAGAATATGGTTCACCTTAAAAAAAATATTAATCAAATATAAAAAAAAAAAAAAATGATATATTTGTAGAGATAAAAAGATAAAAAAAAAAAAAAACTTGTAGAAATTTTTTTTTTTTTTAATTTTAAAAATAGACAATACTTGAAATAATGGTTACTTTTTATATATTACATCTCATTACATAATATTTATATTCCCACGTTGCTTAAGTGAGACAAATTTTAAATGCTATTGCTTAAGGGAAACGCATTGCTTAAGGAAACAAACACACACACACACAACCAATTTTTGAATGCTATTAGCATCTGTTTCAAAAGTGAGATAAATTTTGAAACAAACTCGCACACACACACATTTCAAAATATCATTATAACAATTTAATTGGTATGAATTCTTTGGCTAGAGACAAATTGCATGTCCGACAATTATATAGATAGAAAGAAATAAGAAGATAGAAAATGATAATTCTTGAAACAAACACGCACAAACACACACTTTCTCTTCTTCTCACTTAAAAAAAAAAAAAAATTATTCTCTATTCTACATTTTTGGGTAAGAAAGTACTATATTGAGAGTTTTAGATCCTACAAGCTGTGTAGGCTTGTAAGGACAATTAGCAAGGTAGTTGGGTTGTTGTATTCCGGGGGTGGCATGCATAATGTTGTTAGTCTACTACACTAGAAATCCTGTAAACGGCGTGTATTGTTTTAAGATAGTGACATAGTCCATGTCTCAACTCCGCCATCTAAAAACATACTACATGAATTGACGATAAATTGCTTCTTGTTATAATATTACTTTAATGCACTATCAAGGTAACATCTCTCCACTATTATCTAATTTTATGGTAAATTCCAATTTATGTGATGTAATTATTTAATTGATATTTTGAAAATTATTTATTTATTAATTTTTGTTCTTAGTAAAAACAACACTTAAATAGTTTTTCGCAACAAAGTGATGAAAGAGCTTCCATTGTTGCAATAGCATTGTTTAGATTTTGTTTACTTATACAAGTGTTTTATTTATTTTTGGTTGGATGAAGATGAATAGTTGACTTGGAGGCTTATTAGAAGATGGCAAATATTAAATGATAATGTTGAAAAATTAGTGGGCTGAATGGGTCGGGCTTCTACAGCAACTTCATGACCTGAAAAGAAAAGAATGATCAAAGGGGACCAGGACAAAACATCCTAGGATCCTCCAATGACTAAGTTAGTTTTCTCTTCCAAGGGACAAATATGGAGAGTTCATAATTGGATTAACATTCCTCAGTTTGTTGAAGGTGGATCCCTTTTACAGAGGACTTGGAGTGGGTCTACTTATTTGGTTCTAGTAACATCATGGGGAATGCATGAATTTCGTGGAGCATTGCATGAGAGACAAGTGGACTTAGTAAAATGTGGGAGAGAACTTTGGGGAGTTCATCCCACGTTTAGGAAACTGAAATTTAGTTACTCATATTGAGCAATTAGAATGCTTAATATTTTTCTAAGTGTTTATTCTCGTCTACACCTTAAACTGGTATGGACGAGTATATTTGACCGTCGAATGCCCCCTTTGTAATCTCTATAATTTCTCCTTTAGGGTTCATCTTGGACATTGATAGGTTTAGACAATCTTTATGGACGAATTGGACTTTGTATTTTACCATCATTAAACATGGTGAGTTGTTCTGTAGAAAAGCATAATTTTTTAATTTTAACGTGTTTGAAGGCCTAAAAAGTAATCATCATATAGGGGACTTTGAAGTCAAGCCAATAGATGGTATGTTCTATCATCCCAAGAACCTTGAATCTGCATAAATTATGCAAAATGGTGACTGGTGTGAATTATTGTGCGGGAAGGCATCAAATTTTTTTTTAAAAATGTTATTTGGAGGCCTAACAAGGAATCATTAACTTGAATGAGTAATCTCTGAAGTCAAACCAATAGATGGTCTGTTTTAGATCCAAGAAATCTGCATAAGTTCTGCGAAATGAGGTGTTTAGGTTCTATCTTTGAATGTGGGAGAAGGTGGACATTTTTTTAAGAGGTAGATAATGGAGATGAGGTGAGGTTATAGGTATACTAATGCAACTAGTTCTACTTTCATGATATTAAAAATTGATGGATGCAACAAAATCTCATAACATTTTTAAAACAAGTTCGTTGTGGCAACAACAACAAGTAGTTTTTTTTTTTGGATAATCATGGCAAAAAGTAGTTAATATAATATATAGGGACACCGACTAGCCCAAAAGACTTAAACCCTATCGAGTTTGGGCCCAAACCATGTTAACAAACTCACCATTGTCATTCTTATGGGAAAATTATACTTTACTATCGTAAATTATATCCCATATTACAATTTGTACTCTAAACTTTTTAAATCCATGTTTTGCTTCATAAACTATGACCATTGTTACAATTTGCATCCTGACGTTAAGTTTATTGTTAACTTGGATGGAAATTCAAAGTTTAGGATGTAAAATGTAATCAAGAGTATAATTTAGGATGGTAAAGTGTAATTTATCTTTTGTTTTTAAAAGATTGAGAATAGGGGCAATTAGATCTTTTAACACATATTTTTCATTCAAGTTAACGGTAAACTTGATATTGGGATGCAAAGTGCAATAAAGATCATAGTTTAGACTACAAATGTGCATTTGAAAAGTTTAGGGTGCAAAGTGTAATCAAGAATATAGTTTAGAATGGTAAAGTGTAATTTCCCTCATTTTTATTCAATGTGGAACTTCATTTACACATGTATTCCCAATAGCCTAATATAAAAAGTGTTAACCGTTCACGTTTCTTTTTCAACACGTCAATATAGGAAGAAAGATGAACTCAAGCTAGTCATGATTCCTCTGCTTGTTTTATGTAGAAGTGTAGGAAAGGGAAATAAATTTGGATATCCATTTGTATGTTAGAAACATTAAGACTGAGTTGTAGTTTGAAGTTTGATTTAACAATGTCAAAATCTGGATGTTTCCCCTTAGTTCCTCTTCATTACTTTTGCACCCTTTTATTATATCCAATTTTTTCCAAAAATCCTTCAACCTCTTCTTTATTTTCTTATCCCCACAGTTTTGATGTTCCATTTAGATTTTCAAGTTTGGTGATAGTTGGCCATAACAAAATGGGAGATGAATTCAGCTATTTCACATCTTTTCACTCTTTTGTTTTGTTGACAGTCGTACAAAAAACTCATTATTGCGTGCAAAACATTGACAAAGAAAATTTCTTCTTAACCGGGAAGTAGAAGTAAATTAAACCACGGACAGTAAGTACACGAAAAGAAGAAAAAAAAGAGAGTAAAATTCAGAAGAAGTAAATTAAACTAGAGGACATAATCACACAAAAAGAGCACCCCAAAAAAAAAGAAAAGAAAGTAGAATTGAAGAGATGCATACACTGATATAATCCATGAAAATAAAGCACATAGGAAAGTTGATTACACCATTGTACCAATTACAAAGCTTAGTTCATTCATTTTTCCAAACCGTTGCTCTTTTCTATAATAGCTTAGCTCGTATTGAGAAAAGAAGTAGGATTTGGAAGGATTGGGATACCCACATTCCCTTCCAGCATTAGTATAACCTTCTTCATTGAAGGACGGAGTGATGGCTTATCTAGAATGCACCAAAGTGCCACTTTAACCATTCTTTCCAATTATCTTTTGTCAACCTCTTCATCATTGACTAGTTTACTAAGCTCACCAACCTCAAAGCAGTGGCATGCCCATTCCTCAAGGATAGCTTCTTCCTCAGGAAAATTTAAGTCCACATTTTTTCTACAACATATAATCTCCAATAGCACAACTTCAAAGCTGTAGACATCTACTTTGACTGGAACTTGCATCTTTTGATGCCATTCTGGTGCAACATCTCCCCTCGTGCCTCTAATATCGGTAAAGGTTTTTGATTGGTCCGGCTTCAATAACTTTGCTAATCCAAAGTCAGAGATTTTTGCATGCCTGTATTCATCCGAGAGTATGTTTTGAGGTTTTATGTCACAATAAATGATTTGTGGCATACAATCTTCATGGAGATAAAGAATTCCTCTAGCTACATTACAAGCAATTTCCACTCTTTCATTCCAACAAGGTTGTTTTTCAGGTGTTAATAGTATATCTGCAAGTGACCCATTACTACTCATACACCAAAAGCCTATTTGGTCCATCTTGGCAATACCCGAGTAGATGAACTAGGTTCTTGTGATGTGTTCTCCCGATGACTTTCATCTCAGTTTGAAACTCTCTTTCACGTTCAGCCAAAAACTTGTCTAGTCCTTTGACAGCTACAACCTTCTGGATTCTCTCCCCTTTAAAAACTGTCCCAAATGCTCCTCTACCAATTTCTTCCTTGAAGCCGTCTATAACTTTCTCAAGTTTTGCATAGGTATATGATCGTGGGGCAATATCCTCAGTGAAGACAATGTTTCCATTATTAGAAATGCTTTTATATGCCCAAACATGGTTTCTGTAAATTGCTAATCCAGAAATTGCCTACACAATGAATGCAAAAGCAACTAATGAAACACTAATAATTAGGATGTCCACACGAAGCTCATTCTTGCTAGTGGGTTTAGATATACCTACCTTTATGAGGGCTACATTTGCTTCACTTTGAATTCTTCTCCCAAATCTCAAAGGAAGCCTTTGTTTTTTGCACTCTCCATTCATGAACAGCACAGCTTCGCAGTTACAGTCGGATAAACATTCTGTTTTGCATTCCTCTTCAGTTGGCAATAGCAGAGTAGAAAAGTTAGCATTTTCCCATGTGGTATTAGGCACTGCTTCCATGGTATATGTCATGCTTCCATCTATGCAACTTTCGGTAGTGAAATTCCTTTCACAACCTATAGTCCTTTTGCTTTGGTTAACAAATGCAACTCCAGGAAGACAACTGCAATCAAAATCTGGATCTTTTGTTACACAAAATCCATTAAGGCCACGTGTACCTATCGGGTCACACTTATCAGTGTTAGATGACCATAAGATTGACCAATCACCATTCTGATTTAAATTGTATGAGTATAGTCTCAATATCCCATCAGCATCAATTCTCATAAGGTAGACTCTATCTTTCCTTGGATATCCTCTGTGTCAGATTCTTGATGTATGTGCCTGAGGAATTTAGTAGGAAGAGATGACCATCATCATCAAGACATAGGGTCACATTAGCTCCATTTCCTTGTGTAATAGAACTCCAGTAAGAATATTCAGGAAGGAATAGGGTTCCTATTGCGTACAGCACAAGGTTTCCATCTCCTTGCATCAACAGCCGAAATTTTAATGATCATATTCTGAAACACTAGAATATAATGTAAAGGCCAAGAGTTGCTGGCTTGCTAAGAAGGTATCAGTTGGGTGTTCAAAACTTTGCCATATTGTATTGTCATCAGAACTGTGGACAACAAAGTTGCCTGAATCAAGCATGTATGCTGACATTGCACCTTGAGGAAAATCAGCAATGCTTGTCTCGGTGCCTTGTGCCCATTGCAGAACTAGTCTTCCATCACTTGTGAAACTCAATTTGACATCAGCAGGAACTGGAGGATTGTCTCTGTTGGCAGTCCAGACTACTGTCTTTTGAGGAGCCCCAGCAAGAAAAACTCCTACGGCATAGCCATTGCCTTGCTTGTAGAAGCCAAAGGCATATAGACCTTTAGGTGATAGCCATGAAGAGTTGTTAATAGGTTTTAACAAAGAGCCTGGCTTAACAATGGATTGCTCTTGCCGAGCTTCTGCTATGAAAATTGATGAGAGAAGAAGAAGAAAGAAGATAGTTTCCATAAGTGGAGAATAGGCCTACTTGTGTTTGGCTTGAAATGAATAGTGATCAATAAAATTCAGGAATTAAGATCACAATCCACCTTCATATATAGTGAATAAACAAAGCAATGAATATATTAATTATCTCCTAATATTGGACTTTTTCCTTTCCTGGCATTCTCTTATTAGACTTGGGATATGTAAAAGACCGAATGTCTGCCTATTTTTGAGTCTTTGACTTGCTGCTAGACACGGTGTTGTAATCTGTCAAAATTTGAAGTGTAAATAGGGAGTGGTTTTTGGTGTTTTAATGGGTTTGCTTTTCTTTAAAAAATGTTTTGGTAGTGAAATTTTCTGTCTTGTGGAGTAAAATAAGCTGTGGTAAAGGGTTTAAAAATTTTCAAGGGTCTCTTGCTATTGAAGGGAATTTATTATTATTGTTGGTCATTATACAAAGGTAATTATTGATCAAATGTAAAATAAATCAACGGAGTAAAGGAAAAGTGGTTAGGGCGTGAAGGGCTTAGTTTTTATTTTTATTTTTTATTTTTCAAGTGTTTGGGTATTTGAAAGGAATAGTTATTATTTTTCCCTTTCCCATTATAAATGGTAATAATAGTCACTTTGGATTTGGCGGTCAAAAGATAGATATGAATAATGCCCATGAATAGGGTGAATTGGCCTTGTACAAGCTTTTTATTTTTTTATTTTTTATAATTAATTAATATATATATATATCTATATATTACTAAAAGCTGAAGCATAGTATTTATTATTGCTACGCTCCTGTTGAGTCACATTAGCAGCCACATCAGCAGCCACGTCATTCATTTATTTTTTATATTTTCTTTTCTCTATTTAAACTTTTCTTCCCCCTATTTTTTTTTTTTAAAAAAAAAAAAACTTTTTTTCTCCTTATTAGTTCACACACCTACTGTTACATTTCTTCCACTTTTCCTTTTTTTTTTTTTGCCTCTTTATCTCCCCACTACTTTAACGTTATACTTCCTTACACTTTTTTATAATTTGCCTCTTCTTCTATTTTTACACCTACTGTTACAATTCTTCTAACATTTCCCTTTCCTTTTTGCCTCTTTATCTCCCCACTACTTTACCGTTATACTTCCTTCCTCTTTTTTATAATTTGCCTCTTCTTCTACCCATTTTATTTTGTATAAATTTGATATCGTTTTCTCATTCAATTCATATTTTTCCCACACAAAACTGTGAGTACTCTCTCTCTCTCTCTCTCTCTCTCGGTGAATTTTTATTCTTTCTTATAACTCTAATTAAGGTTGATGGTTTTTTTTTTTTAATATGTGTTTTGGTATTGTGTTTTTTAAAAAAAATATCCCATTAGAAAGTCTTCTTTTTCCCTTTTATAGCTTTGGTTGAATTTTAGTTTGGGTTAATATTTAATTTTTTGGGAAACATGAATTTGAATATGCCTACCAATTATTTGAGTAATAAATTATTATAAAGCCTATTATTTATTCCTTTAGTTTCATTTTAATTTTGGTTAAGATAACATTGTAATTTTGTAATAAGTTTTGATTATTATGAAAATTTCCTTATTCCTTAAGAGATGAGAAATTTGAATAATAAATTTGAAACTTATAAAGTTTAGTTGTATATTAAGCAAATATAATACACTACAATAGAAGTTAGAAGGATATGGTTCACCTTAAAAAAATATTAATCAAACATAAAAAAAAATAATAATAAAATGATATATTTGTAGAGAAAAAAAGATTAAAAAAAAAACTTGTAGAAATCTTTTTTTTTTTTCAAATAGACAATACTTGAAGTAATGGTTTTTTTATATATATATTACACCTTTTTACGTAATATTTATATTCTCACGCATAGCGTGGGTCTGCGGCTAGTTTATATAAAACTGAAACCTCTGAAACTCCCACAATTTTCCACGTCAGCACAATATTAAAAAAAAAAAAAACATGATAAAGCTTTTCTAAAACCTGAACCCGATGCTCTGGCTTCTCTTTCTCCAAAATGCACGCCCTGCCTTCTCTCCTTCTACTAGCTCCCCCAACCCAACACTCCTCTATGCTCCTCCTCTACCAGCTCCCCCAACGATTAGACCCACGGCAAACCAATAGCAAAGCATCTAAAGATACCATACCCACCATACCCATAGATTCCTCAATCAAAACCTACCATACCCACAAACCAACAAACATCTTCTTCCTCAGAATAGATCTATAATAAATACTATATAACTGAAACTTTTGAACCTTTATTAATCTCTCGAGAGAATGCCACATCAACTTTGTTGGCTCCTTACTCACCAGTCACAGCTAAGGAGGTCGATAGCATGCCATACATGACATAAATTTCCGAAAGTGAAAAAGAAAAAAAGAAAAGAATTTAGTGGCAAAACTCACGTCATTGTTGTTGTTATCACTTTTTTCCTGTTGTCATCTCACGTCGCCGATCATCTCCCTATACTACTCAAGTTTTCTCAATCTGCCTTCTTCTCATGTTTTGAGTCATACTACCATCCTTTATTTTTCTTCTATATTATGTAGTTATGGGCTCTTGGTTTATGAGCAACCTGAAATCTCATGTGAATTTACTGTAGTGTTTTGAAACTTGAAACAACTTTTTGAAATTTTAAATTTCAATTGTACATGCTTTCATTTATTAATAAAAATAATGTGTTTATTTTTATTATTATTATTATTAGTTTTTTTATTGTTACCATCCAAATCCTTTTTTTTATATCACCACGTTTATTATTATTATTATAAATGCTGAAATTTAAGTACTAATAGACAGGTATATTAGTTAAAATATATGCACATATAATTTTAAGTATTTTAAACAAATTATATGTACTCTAATTAATAAATATTTAAATATATTCAAAGTCTAAGTACTCCAATCAAAAGAGTTCAGTTATTTAGTTTACGACTTCATGTCTACAATTTGTCGTTTGAATTTTATATTTTCCCGCACATAACATATAGGGCGTGTTTGTCATTGTTGCTTAAATAATAGTTTCAGCATTTAAATAACATTATACGTATTTCTACACACTTTTTCACTCACACGTATTTATATAAAACAACAATAACGTTACTAGAATTCTCTTACCAAACGGGCCCTAATAACTGGGACTTCTAGAATCTTTTAGACATGAAGAGAGTTTAGCCTCCTCATTACCATTAAAGGTGTTTGACAAAATGTCTGAGAGAAATTTGAAATTACTTCAATTATTTTCTTTTATATGTTTTGATCTATTCATGTAGGGAGTAATGAGGGTTTTCCCTATTTTAAGAGTCTATTTGGGATCTGCTTATTTTGTTAAAATTGAAAATTTTTTGCTGAAAATACTGTAGATAAAGGTAAAAGTTAGCTGAAATAGTATAGTGGGACCTATGAATAGTACCAAAAAGTACAGTGGGGTCCATGAATAGTAACAAAAATAAGCTGAATAGTAAAATAAGTTGTCAAAAAAAAGCTATCCAAACGCAACCTAAGGGTATGTTTGGATACAACTTATTTTGCTGTAAACTGAAAACTTATTGCTAAAAATACTGTAGCAAAATAATTTTTTAAGCTGATAGGCAAAACGCAAAATGCACGTTAGGCAAACTTATTGTCATGAGACCCAGGATAGGCAAAATGTGCATTTTTTAAGCTAGTTGAAAACTTATTGCCGTGAGACCTAGGATTTAAAACGCAAAAACGCGTTAGGCAAACGCATGCTTAATAGTCATAGATTACAAAATGAACATTTGGTGAATATATTTGTAAATTTCTATAATTTGGTTTTTTTTTGTTTCATGTTGTTATTAGTTCTTGAGATCGATGAGGGCTATGATTCCTAGGTATAACCTATTAAAAAAAAAAAAAACTGATTTCCTAGACATTGATGTTGATCTTTTACTCAAATTTTGTTGCTTAATAATTTATAATCAAAATAATTGATAATCAAGTAGATAGTTTAGTAAATATACTTTTTTCATTCTAATAAAATTTAATAAATTCAAATCAAAAGTATGATTTTCAGTGCATTGCATGGGATTAGCCACTAGTTTTTTATGATGGGATTGTGCAAGCTGTTTTGGTACTCATGGTCATGGGTTTTCGTAGCAGGCTGAATAACACGTTGTCGAGGGTTTAGCTCTTTTTTTCCCTAACCGTTTGGGCTATTGAAAGGAATCATGTATGTATATATTTTTCCTTTTTGCTCCTTATAAAATGATAATCATTGAGTTAATGGAGATTTGGTGCTCTAAGAATAGATATGAATAATGCCTATGAATAGGACGAGTTGGCCTTTTTTGCAAGCTGTTTTGGTATGCATGGATTTTAGTGGCAGGCCAAATAACATGTTCATGGAACTGTGCCTCATAAAATTTTGATCAGTGGTAGTTTAACTCAAATGATACAACCTAGTAGGGGTCTTAGTTCTTACCTGTGTGTGCCAAAGTGCTGTCTTGTAAGTTAATGCAAGGTGAGGAGATGAAGTTTTGTAAACAACAACCTTCTAATTCTTGGGTGTGGAAGGATATCCTGCAAGCGGGACACCTTCCTATTGGTCGAGGTAAATGGAGAGTGGGCACAGCAATACAGATTCCTCTTCTAATACCTGTCTGGTTTCAGGTTAGGAATGGTTGCAGTCATCCACTTGCAACATGAAGCTACTGCCTACTGTGGTCTATGTTACTCATAGGGATACTGGTGCGTGGAATGAAGACTGAACAAAGATTCATAACGAAAATACTGCTAAGGAAATTTTATCCATGCACATCTCAGAATTTGGTTTGAGGGTTGAAATTATTCAGTGCACCCAGTGTATTGCTGTTACGCCTTCTAATACACCTGTGTATTACATAATGGCAACAACCCCCGATTTCTCATCTTGATAACCGTATCAACTAAACCTCCCAATCTCAGTAAAAATCCTCACCATACACTGCATCATTTTGTGGACTCTCTTTATGTTTCCATTACCAATCAAAGCCACTGCACACACCATATAAAGCCGCATAAAATGGATAAATTTGGCAAATCCAATTGCCCAGCAGAAGAAACTCAAAGCCATCATCCAACCCGCCTCACTAGCAAGCAAAGCAACAACTGCAATGTTGTGTTCATGAGTCAAAGGATAAGTATTTAGCTGAAGATCAAGGCTTGGAGGTGACATTCTTAGGTGGGGTTTTTGGTAGTAATTAGGCTCTTAGTTGTTCCTAAACTAATGCACGTACCCTATAACTACCAAAATTGCTTCTATATGTAGTATGGCACAAAATTATGCTTTGACACTTCTTTTACACCATACTAAATATCTTTTACCAAAACACAGGACTACAAGAACGATTACAGTCGTGGAAAAAGTTAGATATATAAAAAAAAAAACTAAAGCTTTAGTTACACATTTTTGCATACTACTTTTAGTTTTAAAATAAAAGGTGATGCATACACATTCTAGATTAGGCTTTTTTTTTTTTTTGTGTGTGTGTGTGTGTTTGGGGGGGGGGGGGGGGGGGGGGGTGTTAAAACAGTATTGCATAACCTTTAATAGGAATTCAATGATTTTGGCTGCATTCTTCCAAAGGTATTATAGCTTAACAATTGTATCTTCCTCTCTGTTGTTGAAGGATATATACCTGTTTGAGTTGCCGAGCTAGGCACCAGAACGTTTATCCAAACTCAACTCCTCATGCTGCAGGAGGATCGTTCGCTCTGTTGACATTAAAAAATAAACAGCATTCCTAATTATGAGAGGGGTGATACGAAGTTAACAACATTAGTTATTGTGTAGGGTATACAGTTGTGAGTAGAAATCCCACATCAAGAAAAAGTAAAGGGTTGAGTATTTAATACTGTATAATATAACTAGGCCTAAAACTTTAGGGCTAAACTTTTGGGTAAAATGGTGTCCTTATATCTTATATTAAGATCTTGATTGGAGTCTCTCCATGGTATTATCTCTCCAAAAAGGATTAGAAATAGATATTTGGAAAGGGCTAATGATTATCATACACTTGCTATTGACACTTACACACTGCTACATGGACTGAAAAATCATATTTTCAAAACACGATTTCAAAAGGAGTGTGTATAGAATATGCAATAGAGAGTCTGTAACAAGATTTTTCCTTCGGAAAATGCCATGGATTAGTCCCATCCTATCCAGTCTCTTAGTTCCCCTCCCAAAGAGCAAACCTGAGCTTGTTTCATTTGATCTTAACAATAGGAATGGTGTTGGGGACTGTTAGACATTTATGGGGTGATTCAAATCACGTATCTTAATCCTTTCCATGGTCTCATATTTTGTAAAAGAGTACAGAGATTTGGAAACTTGTTTATATGTGCAAATATGGACATAGATCCATGGTTTTAAAAACCGAACCGGACAAAGAACCGTTTTTTTTTTAATTTCCGGTTCAACCCCGGTTTTTGACCGGTTTTGGCCGGTTTTTCGGTTGTTGACCGGTTATTGACCGGTTTTGGGGCTTTTAACCGGACCGGATTGGCTCCCGGTTCCCGGTTGAACCGGTCGGACCGGCCGGTCCGGTTTTTAAAACAGTGCATAGATCATTAAAAAAACATGTGAAAAGCTCACCTTTATAAATAGATTTGCCTGATTTCATTGGAAGTTTGGAAAATTGATAACTCATATAGAGAAGAGTACTGAAATTTGATTATGGATTAGCATTGGCCATCAGCCTAACAACTCTCGTTTTGGCTAGCTATGTATTAATTGGTAAAAATAAAAGTGCTAAACATGATCCAGACAGAGAAAAAGCCATTACCTATTATCAGTTAGCCAAATTAAGGTCCTGAGAGGAAACTATTTAATGTTTCCATTTTAAGATATATGAATGTTGCCTTGTGTTTGAGGGAGTGCATAATAAGGTAACTCTCACTCTCAAGCCTCTGGGATTTAAACTTGCAGTTACCTGCCCAGGCTTCTATGGCTCTCGCAAATGTTTCATAACAACTTTATTGAGCATTGTTAATATTGCAACACACTCATTAAATCATTAGATTTGGTCTCCTGGAAAATTGTTTTCCATGGGGGAAACAAAGTGGTAACTAGATTGTTGAACATACAAAGTTTGATTGAAGGCACCACACCACACCACCATTCTTGCCTAAAAGTATTAATAGCATCATTTAAAACAAAAATTGATTATTTATAAACCTCATATGTAGTCCTGATACCGTAGTAGCTTAGAGATGATTAATGATCCAGAAAACATCATAGAAATAAGTGCAAGTTACATTGTAGATAGAAGCAATAAGAAAAATGGACAAAAATGGCCTCAAAGAGCAGCACTGGTGGCATCATCTAGAGCAAGAACTCCAGGAAGAGACCGGCCCTCAAGCAGCTCTAAGCTAGCACCACCTCCTGTTGAGATATGGCTCATCTTGTCTGCAAGCCCCACTTTCTCCACAGCTGCAACAGAGTCACCACCACCTATAATCGTTGTCACACCCTTTCCACTGAGGTCTGCCAACTTCTTTGCTATTGCCTGCGATGAGAAACTGCTATTGTCAATTTTCATTGCCAGTACAAAACATTTGGATTTAAACAAAATAAAAATAAAAATAGCAATAGTGGCAAGCTTTTTTCCCTCCCTCTCTCTCTCTCTCTCTCTCAAACTAAATATGACATTTACTTATGCAGTAGCAGTATCTCCTGAGATATTTTTGTCATAAAATATTGTCCTGGGAAGACAAGGTTTGCCGAATGACCCTAAGTACATGAAATAAGGCTTAAAAGTTCTAAAATCTGTAAAATTATCCTACAATCCTCTTTTTCATGTATATAGTTTAAAAGCAGCTCTCAAACTGTGGTAATGAATGCACTAAATAGTATATGGCTCTACATAAACTGGAGAATAGTCAAGGTAAGAGATTCTGTATCCAAGTTGAAATAGTCAAGCTTAACTTATTTAAGCTTAACTTTATTTATTTTTTCCTAATTTTTTATTTTTAAATCCTTAAATTGAAAATTTCTCATATATGTACTGTGAAAACAATAACATGAGAATACACATAACAATAATAATAACATAAGAATCTCAAAAGTCATGTCCAAGTTGCCATGACATACCTCTGTTCCTACAGCAAACTTCTCAAACTCAAACACACCCATAGGTCCATTCCAAATGACAGTTTTAGTAGTATCCAGTGATTCATTAAATGTCTTGATTGAATCAGGTCCGATATCTAAGCCCATCCAGCCATCTGGGATACCTGATGCTGGCACAACCTGAACAGAGTACATGTTAAACCAGCACATAATTCATGTAAATATCAATTGATATACTCAGAATCTCTTTTTCATCCAACTGAAATCTGTTAGTCATAATTAATGACCTCAATGCCACAAGAATGAATGTATTTGACTCTAAATATAGACAGATAACCAGAGAAACTTGAATATAGGGTCTTCAGTAAACCATTCAAATTTGTGGCTTTTTATTTTTTGCAAAAAGGGTCCCTTCAATCAAGATATAAAAATAAATGATACTGAACAAAAAAACTAAGAAAACGAAATTTGTGTGCAACTAATCTCACTATGAATGAGAAATGGGTATATTAGTTGTTGCATTACAAGTCAATTAGAAATCAAGCATACTATAATAAGGCAGCAATAAATCAAAAAGAGAGGCTTTAATTTTAAAGGAGAAGAAACATATAATAAACACCGTGGTTTATGTGTACTGCATATGATCTATAAATCATATAGTTAATCCACTTTCACTGTCAAATTAAGCGGGATACATTTTTCACAAAGATTTTAAGGAAGATTTTGATTTCATAAATCAATAATTGAAGGGTAAGAACTAAGGAAAACAAACCTTGCTATTAGCATCTGCGGCAAACTTGTCAGCAATTACCACATCTGTAGGTAGCAACAGAGCAACCCCTTTGGACTTGGCCTTTTCAAGAAGGGATGTTGCAAGATCAAGCTTGTCTTCCTCTACAAGGGATGATCCAACTGAGTGCCCTTGGGCCTTGTAGAATGTGAAGATCATTCCTCCACCCAGCAATAGAATATCAACCTTTTCCAACAGAGACTCAATCACCCCAATTTTAGATGACACCTTTGCACCACCTACGATGGCAGCAAACGGTCTCTTGGGATTTGAGATGGCTCCAACTAAGTAGTCAAGTTCCTATGGTAAGAAGAGAGAAAAACATGATTTCAACCATTAAACAGATGTAAGTAGCATAGATGACCAGGGTACATGACTGGAAAATTTGCCACTAAATGTGTTTTTGTCTTATAGTGGACTACATCACATACACAACCTTTTTTTTTTTTTTTTAAGTATTGACCCCAAGAGGAGAGTGAAGGAGAGATTTTAAAGTATGCTTTTCATTGATTAAAGTATGCTTTTCATTGGTAATTGGTTACAAGGATATCGAACTGGACAAAACCTATTACATTCTGTAAGATCACAATATTGAGCTTGGATGATGTAAATAGATGAATTTGGATTGTATGCTATACGGAGGTCTCATTTAGAAGGGATAATATACATGCAGATATAGCCACTGTTAGAAAAAGTTTACTTTAAAAAAAACTTATTTAAAGCATCATAAATTGCAGACAGTCATACCTTCTGCATAAGAAAACCAGCAACAGAAGGCTTCAGAAACTTGGTAACACCCTCAGTAGAAGCATGGGCTCTGTGAGCTGTGCCAAAGGCGTCATTGACATAGAGGTCTGCAAGAGAAGCTAGATTCTTTGCAAACTCGGGGTCATTCTTCTCTTCCTCCTTGTGGAACCTCACATTTTCAAGGAGCAAAACACCGCCTTCTGGGATTGCTGCCACCAGTTTCTCAACTTCCTCACCAATACAATCATTAGCAATCTCAACCTAACAACAAGATGTCCCTTCAGGTAATGGATAGTAGTATATGTTTTTTAATAAGTGGTCATGAATAGTAATATTAAAAAAAAACATAAATAAGTCATATTTGATTGCAGATGAAAGCACACCTTGACTTCAAGGAGCTCAGATAGCCTGGGAACAAGAGGCTTCAAACTGTACTTAGGTGTGACACCCTTTGGGCGTCCCTGGAAACAACCGAAAGAGTATTAAGAAACTTGCCATGAAAAACAGAAGGTATTCATGCATGAATATTGCAAGCAAGTGAGACACAACCACAAATGTCCAACTAAGAATGTAAATAAGCACATATGCAGTGAAAAGTATTCAATGGAAAAATATATTGTTAGAGCCAAAAAACTATTTTCAGATCCAAATTTTCAAAATGGATTTGTACTGAGAATAGAATGGTTTTGAAGTCTAATAATTATTAACCTCAAGAATATTGGTCCCTAGACTTCAATACTATTAAGTATTAAATGCAAGGAGAAAGTACCCATACCATAGGTCCATTACTCTTTTCTTATCATCTAGCCCTATGATACATTCTTCTATATTATCAGTTTTACCCTGTTTTTAACACTTTGGCAACTTTCAAAAAAGATATGCTTAAATTATCCATCAAATTCAGGAACTACATACTCATATAAGCCTTAAATCAGAAATGATTTTATTTTTTATTTATTTATTTTTAAAGTACTTAAGATTGGGTGGCTTGCTTGGCCCTAGTTTTACAAAATTCTTCTCCTTCCTCTTCCATCAATTCTATTTCTTTATCTTTCATTCTCTTGATCTGGACTAGTAGGCGTATTCAATTCTAGTTCTCCAATTAGACAGACTGGAGAACAAATTCAGAATGACAAGGTCATACATATCTAGATTCAGAAAAAAAAATTGAATTATAATCAGATCATTTGTGCTACAACTGTATTGCTTTTAGTGGCATATTCTTGTACGGCCAACCACTTACTGTCAAAAATTTACATTATGCTTCAGATTGTCACCCTCTTTAAGGAAGAATTTCAGATTCCATATGGTATTATCATATATCAGCAATAACAGAAAACACAACAACGAAAATTTCAAACAAGCATAGACCGAAAATAAACAGTAGCAGTGGGCGCCAATCAATAAAACCCAAGAATTCCATAATAAGACAAAACAACACTCACCAATTTTAAGAGATATCAACTTTGTACTAGACAATGAAACAAGAATAAAAGGGTCAGTCATTAGGATTAGTTACCAGGTGAGTAGAGAGAATGACTTTGGCACCATGACCCATCAAGTACTTGATAGTGGGGATTGCAGCCCTGACCCTTGTATCATCAGTTATGTTGAGATTATCATCCAAAGGCACATTCAGGTCTACTCTCACAAACACTCTCTTCCCTTTCAGATCACTCTTTTTGAACTCTCCAACACTCCTCTTGGTTGCCATTGTTTGTCACAATGAATAAAAACACCTGCAAGTTTAAAACTTTGAATGAAACACACAAAACCCAAAAGGCTCTATGTGAAAGTGAAGTGAAAATCACAATGCTTCACACACGGGTTTTATATATATTTTGGTGCAGTAGTTGTAGAACAAGAAACGGTGGAAGGGTGGTTGAGGGGTTTAGGTGTTTAATGACGGTTTAGTGAAGCATGAGTCATAACTCGTTGGTTTGATTCTCGCATATTCTCTTTTGTTTGGCTGTTGTTCCGTTCTGTCAAACATTACCAACTAACTTACGATGTTCTCGTTCTGGTGGGAATCAAAATATTCCCATTCTTTCTAGGTCTTCCAACCGTACCATTTTTTAATTTTTTTTATGGTACGGTACCTACTTAAATCAAATCGAAACCATTAATTTAGTGTTGTTTTGAGTGGATACTAATCTATATTATTATTTATATCTGTATTATTATTTAAAGGGTTTTTTTTATTTAGTTTTTTCATATTTTAGTTCAAAAATATCTTTATACCTTTATGTTTAAGAAGAGACAAAAGTAAAGGACAATTTAGTAAAAATGCAACTGTAATTCCCACTAAAATATTGCCTTAAAAATAGGACCACTAAAAAAAAAAAAAAAATCTTCTCGTACGCGCGGGTGTGATGAGGCTAGTTTATCTATACTATTATTTAAGGAGTTTCTCCTATTTGGATTTCTCATTTTTTAGTTCAAAAATGCTTCTATACCTAAATGTTTAAATATAGACAAAACTAAATGACAATAAAATGCAACTTTAATTCTCACTAAAATATTGCTTAAAAAATAGGACCACTCTCCTATTAATTTTCAAATTGATTTATTTACTTATAAATTAGATTTTCAAATCAAAAATTATATACATATAAAATAAAAAAACACAATTTTTTTTCCCTATAAAATAGGACCACTAAAAAAAATTATACTCATTCTCAAAAAAAAAAAAAAAAAAAAAAAAAATTATACTCGCATGCACGAAGTGCATACGATGAGCCTACTTCCTTGTAAAGAAGGTCATGTATTAAAACCTAAAAAAAATAAAAAAAATCATACGGTTTCTACCCTACTTTTTTTTCTCTACGCTTTATAGTCGTCTACTTTCTCCACGCTTCTGTCTCTCTACGCTTCTTCTCTTTTTATATACTTCCTCTCTTCCAAAACCAATCATAAGAACCCAGAGGCACGAGCAAGACCAACAAAAGAGCGTTGAGTCCGTCAAAAAGGTCCCTTCTCTTTCTCTTTTTCCCCGACTAAATTGATTTAGTATCAATGAACGGATTATTAAGGTGTTTTTATTTTTATTTTTATTTTTATTTTATACTATTAGCGCATCAGATACAGTGAATTTTCTTAACTTTTATTCATTGTTACTGATCCGCCAATGTTATTAATTGATTTAGGTGTTGTTTGTTAACTTTGTTTTGAAAGTTGATTTGGATTATAAGAGTCTGTTAAGATTTTGAGTTTCATTGAAGATGTGGGATTGAATATTCACTAGCCCTTGTTTGGTTCAAATTTACTTATGAATATTCACGCAAATACAATGTCCATAATGAGGTTTCTGAATATCAAACTATGCTATGATGTAACAACAACTAAGAACCAAAACATGGTCCAAACAGAGAAGCTCTTATTTGAAATTCAATGAGAACTTTCCTCAAGTACTTGGCATGCCTTCTTTTTAAACCCATGATAGAGTTGTCCTAGCAAACAGCATGCCAACTCATTAAAACAACCAAGGTGGTCATACATAATCACAAAATTGCAACAATAATGGAACAACAACAATAGGCATATGCTAGGACCAAGACCAACCGCCTAAACCAAGGGAGTTGTTTACTGCTACAAGATTCCTTTTTTTTTTTCCTTGTTGAGTTCCATTGGAGAATAAAGTAGGACATTGTGACTCATAATAAGAATGTTTTGCTAACAATTGCAATTTGATACAATTAGTTGCATTTATGTCTTTGTAAATCTTCTTTTAAATCAATGGAAATTTCACTTTGTGGATATATTTGGTGACTATTTATTAGTTTGAATCTCCCCTCCCCTTCCACTTGGAGCCAAAACTTGTTAAAAATTTGTTTGGGGATATATTTGGTAGTGCCTATGGCCCTATGACTTCTTCTGGGTTGAGTTTGTTTCGGTTACTTTCCATTGAGTGCAGTCAAGCATTAGTAATAGCATTATTTTCCTATAACCTAATTCCTAATTTTTTTACTTATTGAGTTTCTTTGGAGACTAAAAGAAGACTTTGTAACTCATAATAAAAATGTTTTGTTAGCAAGTACATTGTTTACAATGTTATTTTGTTGTTATTATTAATGTTTTTTAAAAAGTTAACAGATGGATAATAAAGTTAAAGAAAAAATGAGCACATCATCAAAAACCAAAAAGAAAAGAAAAGAAAAAGAATAAATGACGTGGAGTTATGTTTAATCTTTATAGTTGGATAATAAAATGGATGGTATGGCAATATCCTATTAAAATAAAAGGAGATCTATTGTTAATTTAGTATTGGATGCAAACTGGACCCTTATTCTAAATAGCTCTCTAAACTAATAGTTGACTACTCTGTTATATGTTAATATTGATCAACAAAGCTAAATGTTTATTTGGATGACTTAGTAGAATAAGGTGTATGTATTAAGATTAGGATCAATTAAATTAGAATGACTTCTTTATTATTGCACTTAATATGTTTTATAAAATGCTTCTTTGAGAAGTTTAGTTGCAAGACAATTTCATTATTGTAAATGCAACAATAAAAGGTTTGGACTTTTTGTATAACGTAACTTTAAAACAATAATAAAGATACAACTTGGCTTTTGAATTTTTATCGACCATTGATTTAGAGCAAAAACTTGCATCTCCCTATTATTTTTCATCTAATTTTTGGCAATTTGAAAGACACTAAAATGTGAGTTCTATTCAACTAATTTATTTGAAAAGTAGAACCTTTCAACCGTGAAATTAAATTTTTTTTTTTAACATATATTGTTGTTTACGTTGTTTTTATTTCATGCTATATCGAGTTAAGAGTATGGGTAGAGTGAAGAACATTGAAGAGTAGGATGTTGTCCAAGTTAGTCCCCTGAAAAAACTAATTGGATCATATTTCATTTATTATTAAAATTCTAGTGATTCATTATATATCCACTTATATTATTTTTCTTGTTGTTATATTTAAAATAATTTGATTTATTAAATTTGGATTTGCAGTAAAAAGCAAATAGAATCTATAAAAGTTCAAGGCCTTGTCAATAAGATAAGCATAGCTGTAAATTGAATAATACTTAAATTTTTTAGGTTATTGTTATTGTTTTGTTGATATATTCATGGACATCTTACTTAAATATGAATATCTAACTTGTAAGTATGAATATCTAACATTACATGTTAAGAATGAGATTAAAGAAAAGTAAAGGAATCTTGATTAAGACTCTAAATTAGAGTTTAAGAAGGAAGCATGTGAGAATTCTAAAAATTATGGCAATTTGACACATAGCATTCATTGCAAATCATGTAAAGTAAGTATTTACCAATGAAACTTTTAACATGCATTACTACGTATTAAATTTTATTATGAAACCTTTTTTGTTCATTATATAAGGCTAGTTTCAATAGATACTTAGTGTGCCTCTAATCGTGTTTGTATAATGGTTAGCAATTTAAATGAAATACAAAAATATGTCATTTAGAGTTGGGGTTTGGTAGTTTTTTGGATTTAAGTTTTATAAAATTGGATAGAGATTTATGCAAATGATCAATTGATAATTTTGACATAAATTTGTATGCGTTAGATATTTCTGGTTCAATGTGACCGATATTCATTGGAGATGTATAATATTTCTAGGATTAAATTTAAAGGGAGTTGATGTATCTATTATTGTGAGCACGGAAGAGATAAATCATATATGCCAACAACATGGACCAAATGTGGAAGGGAGTATACTGATTAACTTCTTAGAGGGTAAGTTGAAGGAGATGGAAACACTAGGAAATGGATTTGTGGGTTGTTTTTTGCTATTTTTATTGGGTACTTTATTATGTCCTACAACAAAATCATATGTCAAACGGTCTTTATTTCAATTCTCCGTAATATTGAAGAGATTAGAAACTTGAATTGGGTGAAGTTCGCGTTGGATTTTCTCATTCAAGGTGGGCACAAATATAAAAACAAGAATCATGTTGGCGTTAATGGTTGCATGCTGTTCTTAATGGTAATTTGTAGTAAATAGTTACATTTAAGAATATGATTTTGTTTATTAAATTTTTATGATCCTTTTATACATATTGCAATTGTTTTATTTTGAGCATGTTAACATTAAAATGAATGTTGAACACGTGTCCAAACGACTTTGGCCATGTATTTGCTTAACTTCTTATTTTCCCCAGTAATAAAACATGGCCAAAGTCATTTGGACACATGTTCAACATTCATTTCAAGGTTAACATGCTCAAAATAAAACAACTGCAATATGTATAAAATGGTCATTGAAATTTAATCAAAAGAGTCATAGAAATTTAATAAACAACATCGTATTCTTGAATGTAATTATTTGTTACAAATTACCATTAAGAACAGCACGCAACCATTAATGTTAACACGATTCTTGTCTTTATATTTACCCACAACTTGATTGAGAAAATCCAACACAAACTTTGCTCAATTCAAGTTTTTAATCTCTTCAATATTATGGAGTATTGATATAAAAGACCATTTGACATAAGCTTTTGTTGTGGGACATAATAAAGTACCTAATACAAATAAAAAAAAATAACCCACAAATTCATTTCCTGATGTTTCCACCTCCTACAACTTCCCTCTAAAAGGTTAATCAGTAGATCCATTTCCACATTTAGCCCATGTTTTGGCTTATATGATTTATCTCTTTTGGACTTGCAATAGTAGTTACATCAACCCCCTTTGATTTTGTTCTTAGATTATATTCTACATCTCCAATGGATATCGGTCACATCTTACCACAAAGATCCAATTTGCACAAATTTAGGTCAAAATTATCAATTAACCATTTGCATAAATATCTATCCAATTTTATAAACATTAAATCCAAAAAATTCTAAACCCAACTCTTGAATGACAAATTTTTGTCTTTCATTTAAATTGCTAACATTATACGAACACGATCAGGGGTACACTAAGTATCTATTGAAACTAGCATTATATGATGAACAAAAGTGGTTTCATAACGAAATTTACCATATAGTAATGCATGTTAAAAGCTTCATAGGTAAATACTTTATGTGATTTCCAATGAATGTACTTGTCAGATTGGCATAATTTTTAGAATTCTCACATGCTCATTCTTGAACTCTAATTTAGAGTCTTCGTCATGAATATGCCAATTAAATAATAACAATTACCTTAAAAATATAAGTATTATTCAACTTATAGCTACGCTCATCTTATTGACAATGCCTTTAGCTTTCATAGATTTTATTTGCTTTTTATTGCAAATCCAAATTTAATAAATTAGATTATTTTAAATAAACCAATAAGGAAAATAATATAAGTGGATATATAATGAATCGCTTGAATCTTACTAATAAATTAAATATGATCTAATTGGTCTTTTTGGGGGACTAACTTGGACAAAATCCTTCTCTTCAATGCTTTTCACTCTTCCCAAACTCCTATCTCAATATAGCATGAAATAAAAAAAAGGTAAGAAATAACACACATTAAAAAAAAATCAATTTCATGATTGAAAAAGCTTCTACTAATTAGGTAAATCAACTGAATAAAACTCACATTTTAGTGCCTCTCAAATTCCCAAAATTAAATGAAAAATAATAGGGAGATTCAAGCTTTTGCTCTAAATCAATGGTTGATAAAAATTCAATACAAAATTCAAAAATCAAGTTGTATCTTTATTATGGCTCAAATTCCCAAAATTAAATGAAAAATAATAGGGAGATGCAAGCTTTTGCTCTAAATCAATGGTTGATAAAAATTCAATACAAAATTCAAAAATCAAGTTGTATCTTTATTATGGCTTTAAAGTTATGTTATTCAAAAAACCCAAACCTTTTATTTTAGTATTTCCAGTAATCAAATTGTCTTAGAACTAAACTTCTTAGAGAAGCATTTTATAAAATGTATAAAGTGCAATAACAACGAAGCCCGTCTAATTTACTTGATTTGAATCTTAATGCATCCTTATTCTACTAACTCTTCCAAATATGCATTTAGCTTAGTTGTTCAATATTAACATACAACATAATAGTTAACTATTAGCTTAGAAAGCTATTTAGAATAAATTTTTGACTTGCATCCAATACTAAATTAGCAGTAGATCTCCTTTTGTTTTAATGGGATGTTGCCACCCCATCCACTTTATAATCCAGCTGTAGAGATTAAAATTCCAAAGAAGCCCGGCAAAGAACATATTCAACTTCTATGGTTTATGGTGTAGTTGTGATTTTTGTTTTATTTTTGTTCTTTAATTATTTTGATTATTTTTGTTTGAGGATTAATTGAGATGGAATTGGGTTGGATTTTATGTTGAGATTTCTATTTTTATTTTTTTTGGATACCTAAAAAATGTTAAGGAAAAAAAATTGAATTGTTTTATTTTTTAATATTTTAGTTTATATAATTTTGAATTTATAGAATTTAATTTTAATTATTTAAAGTTTTTAGGTTATTTATTCTACATAAAATAATAAAATTTACATGTCACAATTTAATTAGATCAAGTAACACGTCACAAGTTTAAGCTACTTAACAGAAACATTAGCAAAAAAATTCATGGTGGGATTACCAATCAAAATGTCCCATAGCATTAGAGATTCGGATCAAAATTTTGAAACATTAGGAGGCAAAATTCAGTGACTCCCAAACTTTAGGGATATGCTTTGCACTTTAGCCTTATAATTTTATTTACTCTTTAAGTTTGAGATAATTTAAATTAGTCCCTTGATTTTCAAAACATGCAATTTATACCTTCGTCTCTAACAATAATCGATGTCATTTTTGTTGTAGGCAGTCATTTTTTTTTTTTTTTTTAATTTAAAAAAACCGCCTAAAAAGCGATGGCATCTGTTCTAAACAATGTCTTTTGGGGTGTGTTAATGACAATATTCTAATAAGTCTTGACAAAAAAAGGAACATTGACATTGTCACTAGTTTATGGTTTAAATTTGAAATATTTTTAAAATTGGAGAGTCAAATGTAAAGAGTTTAATTTACAACCAACCTCAAATTATGGGATGCAATATTTAATTATCTTTTTCTTTAAGATTTAAACTCAGAAACGATTTCAACTATACCGTGTTTTTTTAAAATTTATAATTAAGGTCCAAGGCAACTATAATTTCAAAATTAAGTACTGTAATTGTACTGTAACCAAATTTCTTTTTTAATATGTAAATTATATGCTCCTTGGGTAAGTCTAGAATACATGATCCTACCGTACACCTTACTTTTACAAAAAAAAAAAAAAAGAAAAGAAAAGAAAAAAAAGTCATTTGTGAACTAAAATATATCGGCAAATTTCATATTATTAGAGATATATTAGCCTTATAGACCCAAGTTTAATCGTACTTTGTGCAAAGGTCAAGTCTCCTACTTGTATTACAAGTTTATTAATTGTAGTTAAGTGTATAGTTAGTCTCGGGTTTAACTTACTATACATATCAATGTTGGGTTTATTGTAACACATAATTTGTACTTTACTCTTATAATAAAGATGTCCTTAAGAGTTTACCAAGAGCGTCAGTATCATCACTTTTCATGAGTTCTTCAGCCACTTCTACAGGACTGACCTTTACATTCTCTATTAGGCCTTCACTTCACTCTCTCCAAAAGAGTGGGTGATGAATGTCAAGATAATTGGAAACCAAGAGCTTGAACCCCTTAATGGTTCAATAGGCCAAACGAATGTGCATGTCCATGTGACCAGGATTTAACAACGCAGGGTCAAGTTGATCCTTGTGGTAGGTAGTGAATACAAAGATACTGTCATCCCCACATAGACCATCAATGAAGTTTAACATCCCCAAGAGTGTGACATAGGAAAGTAGTAAAATTTTTAAAATTTATAATAACAAGAGACTTTATTATTTGAATTAATTGATACCAACCTAGAGCATATTGTATTTTCGGTCCGATTGGATTAGTTGTTTTAAAATGTGCAATTAAAAAAAACAGTAATTTTAGAATGTACATTTTGAAAACTTAATTTTTAAAATCACAAATAAGTAGTGTTTGATAAAAAAGTGAAAAATATGGTTTTTAGTTTTCAAAGCACAGTTGAGTGTTTGCCTATTAGGATAATATTGGTCTAAAAATACTTCTTTTTGGAATAAATTACCAAAAATAATTTGATTATATTGTTAAGGTTATTGTTATTATTATTATTAATGACGGTACTATTAATTATATAGAGAGAAACACTTTTTTTTTTTTTTTTTTTTTTTTTTTTGAGAAAAAAGAGAGAAACACGTTAAAATGTTCACAACCAACAATATCCATACTAATCAAGAAATATATTAATTGGCCGATAATGAATTTTATTTTTCATTTTCTACATGGAAAGGCCAAGAATTATACTTTCAATCATACATGCTTTAGGTAATCTACGTGGTAGTCTTAAAAAAAAGTGGTATTTGGGAGAACACATGGCACTCACACTTCCTTTAAAATTGGAAATTCATAAAAAGGAATGGAATAGAATAGAATGAATTGTATTTAATTAAGGGAAATGAATGGAAAATAAAAGAATGTAATGTAATGTATTTTTTTTTTTTTTTTTTTTTTTGAGAAACAAACTTACACACACACAAGGGAGAGGCCAGGGAAAGAGATTCTAACACAAAGTCGCACTACAACTCTACTCAAAAGCCATGATAACTTTTAAGGTAGAGTGAGACAAGTTACAAGTTATACTACATATAACACATTCTCTTAAGCAATGTGAGATAATTACTCTTTTTTTTTTTTTTTTTTTTTTTTTTTTTGAGAAACAAACACACACATACACATACAAGGAAGAGGGAAAAAGAATCAAACACAAAGAGAATGTAATGAAATTAAGTACTCTTGTTTGAATGTTTTAAAATAAAAGAATGGAAAAGAATGAAGCGTAGGTAACATTGTTTGAGAGTAATATAGAGGAAAATAAATGAAATCATTTTATAATAATATTACTATTAAATCTCTATTTTAAAATAAAAGAGCTGAATATATAGTGTATTTTGGAAGGTTTAGTAAAAAATTCATTAAATCTAATTCCATTGTCTCTAATTCCTCAAAATTTTTGAAGGAATGAAAATTTGAGTGTTTGACTCTTTTGAGAGAATATAGAGGAACGAATGTTCTCTTCATTAAAACTCCCAAACAATGGAATAGAAGAATAACAAGCATTTACCTTAAAAAATCACAAGGCCAAACAAGTATTTTGTTGATTTTTTTTTTCCTTCATATTGGTTAATGATTAGTGAAAAATAAGGCCAAACAAGCATTTTATTGAATTTTTTCATAAATTGAACTGGTTAATGATTCGTGAAAAATAAAACTAAAGGAACTACAGCAAATCTTATTCAATTGTGCACTAGTTCAGATAAAACTTGAAACACATGCAATATAGGAAAAAAGTTTATCACCAACCGTATCTTAAAGTACTAAAGTTCATCACCCACCATCTTATATATTATAGTTGTAGTATATTCCAAATACACATTACATCTTATTATTGTCATCCCAGGATACTCCAACTTCCAACTTTAAGCTTTGTTATAGTAAGCCTCAAATCTAAGTTCACAAGTCCCACTAAACAACCGCACTGCTTTACTCGAGTCACAACATTTTGGAACAAACCCAATTGAATCACCGAGGCACTTCATACAGTCTAAGCTTGAAAAGTCTCTAGTGCATTGAACTGACCCGTTGAGTTTGTTATTCTCATCAATATCCAATTCTCCGAATAAAACCATTGGTGGGTTTATAGAAGCTTGGCCAGCGAGTTGGGTCAACCACTCACTTTTCTTTTGGCGAATCGATTGGTAATTAGTCAAGTTTTGCGGGTCCTTTGTGAAGAACCATGTCTCATGGTCAATATGGCCGAAGTGACCGAATTTCATTTGTTGCATTAGCAATACAACTTTGGCAATCTTTCTCTTCGATATCAACATTGCAAATGGTAAGCCCATAAACTTTGTCTGCATCATGACCCTTTGTGCCGAGTGCAAAACCATTGGCAGGGACTTCATAGGAAAGATAACTGAAAAGCTCATTCAAATTTGTACCATAAAGGTCACTGATTGTGGAATTTTGCACGCTTAAACATTTATAGGCCAATCCAAAAGCACTTTGCGGAAGGAAAATAAAGGTTAGCAAGTAAAAAGAGGAAGGGATTTTTGTAATAAACATTGTTCAATATATTGGTAAAGGGTTTGCTTTGCGATGTATATGAAATTTGCAATATTGTTGAAGCCTTTTTATATGGTGTGTGTGGGGGAGAATTTTCAGAATTACAAATATTCCATTCATAAAAAAAAAAAAAAAAAAAAATTAAAAAGATTCTTTTTTAAACAATTTTTAATCAAGGAAAAAAACTTTTTAAGTTTGAGGGATAGTTACAATAGAAGAAGTAGCTTTGAGTTATGTTGTCTATGGTAAGTTATCATTGGTTTAGTGATGACCATTGCATTTCTCATTTGTCTTCTTTTCACACAGTAGAGAGAGAGAGAGAGAGAGAGAGAGAGAGAGAGAGAGAAAAGAAAAATAAAAAGAAGGTATATGACCCTTGAGTCTTTAAGAGGTCCAAAATGGTGATCCTAAATTTAATAGTAAAGGGTCTAAGTAATTATGTTAGCCCCTCATGTGTTTAAGATATAACAAATTAATGCTGGTGTCCTTTTACCATATTTTTTTTCTGAGAATGGTCCTTTTACCATATTGACAATGCATTTTTCTTTTCGGGCATATGTTAGCACTTATACAAGAGATTTAGGTTGGATTGACTCAACCGGATCGGATCTAGCAATTAAAGCCTTTCTTTGTTTTTAGTTTTTCAGTTTTGCTTTGAGCCATTATAAATTTTTCTCAACGATTTTGATGTTAATTTTAATTGGTTCTCCGATTCCCAGTTAATAAATTATAAAACAAACTTTAATGATTGGTATTTGAATTTGAACCTTTTTTTTATTTATAATTTTTCATTTTATTTTAAGGTTTGTAAGTGAAATGGTGACATAGCCTATTATATGGCATAATTTGGACCTTTAAATTGTAGAAGAAGGGTCAGATTTAATTATTTAAAGAACTTTATTTGGTAGAGTTTCCTAGAGCTCAGGATTTTGATCCGATTTTTCCATATATTTCTTACATTTTTTTTTTTTTTTTTTTTGGGTTGAGAATCCACATATGTTACATGATGGATTACTTCGTGGCCAAGTATATGCTACCTTGTTAGTCAAGAATATCCAATGATGGTATGTTCTCAAAGTCAAACTTGAATGTTTTTCTTAATTTGTTTTTTGGTAATTAATTTACTCTTATATTATATTATATTACATTACGCAAATTCTTTTTCTTTTGTTTTTGACAAGATATTATGAAAATTCTTTTTATATGGTATGAATTAGCTGTATGCAGAATATTATAAGTTTCCATATATCTCTAACAGGTCATGTGAAGAATTTAATTTAATTTATTTTTTGAAACCAGAAGTTAATCTTAGTTCTTAATATATATATATATTTTTAAATACAAAATAGAAATTCTACTATAGTCTAAATTAAGTGTATATGTGTGTAAAGTTTCTTCCTGGAAACTTGAACTTCGGTCCTTACCCTCTCAACATCCCACAACTTATAAGCACTTATACTTGTGGAGTGACCATCACACCAAGGGTGTGCGCCTATGCGGTGGTCTTCTTAATATTACTTAGTTCCTAAGTTTACAGATAATATTTTTGAATTGATATATACTAAAAATCTGAAAGTTTTATATTTTTATGGTAAATAGAAAAATTTGTCAAATCGTTAATTATTTTTTTCCCATAAAAATTTCCTAAAATAGTTTACTAACAGATGCTCTTAAGAGTTAACAAATCCGTTAATTTTTTCCATTTCTATATATAATACTTTAATTTCTTTCATGTTTACAATATAATTGATAATTAATATGAAAGAATAATGCTAGAGATACAAATTATTTTACCAAAAATAATCCATGCAACATTCATTTATAATCCATCCAACATTGATTAATTTATACTTAATTATCTTGTCACTCCTTTAATAATCAACGTTCATATATTTTAAATCCATGATAGATTATTTTCCAAATAAACAATCAATGCAAATTTTGCAATAAATAATAAAAGGGTGGGTGCATGTCAATTAAACTTTTCTTGTGAGTCGGTTGGCTTTTGAGTCTTTTATTTAATTTTAATTTTTTTTATATGGGAAATAGAATACTTTTATTGTGAAATAACAAACCTAAAATCGAACCATGTGTATTTATGGTTAAAAGAGAAAAATTCTGTTTAGATATAACTGAAAACCGAAAAACACTGTAGCAAAATAATTTTTAAATATGTGAATAGTACTGTGAGATCCATTTTTAATGAAAAAGTTGCTAAAAAGTGAAGTTTGTATGTCTCGTGACTGAAAAGTTGCTGAAAAGTTGATTAAAAGGTGCTGGAAAAGTTGCTAAGGTGTGCACTGTTCACACCTTTCCGGTCAACAATCACGGCACAAAAAAAAGAAGAAAAAGAAAAAAAAAGGGTGAAACGCATTACTCAAACTGAAAACTGAAAATACTGTCCGTTTATATACAACTTATTTTTGCTGAAAACTGAAAATATTGTAACAAAATAATTTTTAAATGTGTGAATAGTGCAATGAAACCTATTTTTAATGAAAAAATTGCTGAAAAGTAAAGTTTGTGAGTCTTATAAACAGTACATCTATGCACTGTTTATGAGAGAAAAGTCTGCCTAAGCTACCAAAAAAAGAAAAGAAAAGAAGGAAACGTGACATAAAATGCAGACGCGCAATTAAGGAAGTCGGTGGTGTCATCATTTCTTAAAGACGCGTGGACACAGACGCGCAAGGCAAACACACCTTTTATGTTATATTTAAATTTAATTTACATATAAATGGGATTGGATTTATCCCAACAAATTTATGGGTTTTGTCTGAGTGATCTAACATACAAAACTCTCATTTTTATAGGATTTGGAAGAGGTGATGGGTAAACAATTTACTTTCAAACCATGTTTTCTCTAAAAGAGATGCCTATATCATTGACATCATTGACAACATTGTGTGTGTTTAGATACCAATTATTTTGCTGAAAACTGAAAACTGAAAATAGAAAACAATAAAAAAATAATAAAAAATTACTGTTCGTGTTTTAAAGTACTGTTCATATGCTTGATTGCATTGTTCATGTCCCATGAACAGTGCAATAGGCGCTGGTTAAAAAAAAAAGGCGAAAAACACATTTTGGTCCCTACATTTTGACCCGATTTCCGTTTTAGTCCCTAAGTTTTTTTTTTTACCGCTTTTAGTCCCTCTCCAGAAAAACGGTTCCATTTTGGTCCCTACCGTTACTTCATAAACGGATATTGCTGATGTGGCAAACGGCATTGGTAGTCAATAATAAAATAATGTCTACAGTACCACTGTTAGTTACTCCCGCCCTTACTAGCCACTTGCCACTCACGTGACGGTCCCTAACCAAACAAAACCCCAAATCAGTTAGATGAGATCTAACGGCGAATTTGCTGAAAATCCCTAATCTCTTACCTTACCTTACCCGTTGCTCATCACAAGACCGATCAAAGAACCCACAAATCGGCAAGCACAAAAATCCCACAAATCGGCAAGCTTCAGTGTGTTTGTGCTGAGCAGATTGCGAAGGTTTTATTTCTCTCCAACTCTCTCTCTCTTTAGTTATGTTATGAATGCCATTTTAAGTGCTGGGTAATCGTTCTGGGTTTGAATCTTAGTTGTTGGGTTTTGAGAATTTGGGAATTTTGAGATGTTGTGTTTTGTTATTGCTCTGGAATTTCAATCTATCTCTGTTTCTCTCTCGTTGTGTCTCACTTTCACTCTCTCTCTTCCTCTCTCCCTTTATAGCTTTTGTAGTGGACATAATACTGACCGTGATAGTGGAATATTGTTTGGCTGTTGTGTGTTGCTTTTGTTATTTGCGTCTCCCTTTATAGCTTTTGTTTTACTTTTGTTTATCAGGGACCACATTATCAGGGACCACATTACTGACTGTATTTTTGTTGGCAATTGCATTGTTTGTCTGTATTATGTGTCACTATTGTTTATCAGGGACCACTATATTGACCTTTGATAAACCATGGAATCTTTGTGTTGGTATTTGCACTGATTGTCTGTATTGTGTCTTGCTTTTCAAGAAGTGGCTGGGTCCATGTGATCCCTTTGTCGGTATTATATGCTTTTTTATTTGTTTATTAGCCTAACAAAGTATTATTAATATCTGTTTTCATTTTCATTCTGTTTTCTTCCCGTGACTTGCATGCAGGATGAATGAGCTTTTTACTCTGCATGTCCACCATGGTGGGCATTTCATGTGGAACCCTCAAGCGTATGTGGGAGGGACAGTTGATATAGTGGATAACTGTGACCCAGATAGGTGGTCAAAAGTAGAGATTGAGAGTATATGTAGGGATTTTGGCTACTCTGAAGTAGATAAGCTATGGTATAAAATGCCTGGTGTGGACCCAGAGCGGTCAAATTTCCATCAGGTGGTTGATGATGATGCTGCTATGTTCATGACTGACTTGGTGAAGGGATATGGGGAGATTCATGTCTTTGTGGAGCATCCAGTGCATGAACCAGTTGAGTTACCAATGGAGGATCTTGATCCCTTAGCTGCTGGAGTACCTGGTAGTGAAGTAGAAGGTGTAGGTGTAGAGGTTTTTGCTAGTGACAGAGTGCTTCAAAATGATAATGAAGAGTACAGACCTGATTTTTCACAATTTGGAGGCCATGATGATGCTGAATTTGTTAATGTTGACCATGGTGAGCCACATGAGGTAGATGATGAGGAAGTTTGTGCTAGGAGGGCTGGCAAAGCACCAGTTGTTGATGACCAAGTTGAGGAGAGTAGTGAGGGCAGTGAGGGCAGTGAGGGCAGTGAGGGTAGTGAGGATGAGAGGAGTGACTTAGAAGAAGAGCCAGAGCCAGAACCAGAAGTGCAACCAATGAATATTGGTGAAGATAGTCCTGATAGTTGGGACAATCAAGCTGAAAATGCTGAGGTTGAAGCAGGACAAATGGGTGGTGGTGTCATGAATTCTGACTATGAGAGTGAGGAGTTGCTTAGCCTTGATGAATCATCATCAAGCAGTGAGGGTGGTGATGATTCAAGTGATGATGACATCCCTGTTGCTGAGGTTGACAATTCTATTAGGAGCAGCAAATATCCAATCTTTAGGCCAGTAGCCAAAGCTGAGAACCTTAGGTTTGAAAAGGATATGTTGTTCATCTCAGCTAAACAATTTAAAGATGCTATAACTGATTATGCAGTCCATGGTGGGTGGGGTATAAAATTTGTGAAAAATGACTTGGTGAGAGTGAGAGCCCGATGCCAGCCAGGGTGCAATTTTGTTGCCTACCTTGCAAAGGTGCCAAGGGAGAAGAGTTTTAGATTGAAAACACTGAACATGGAACACACATGCAGCAGAAGCTTTAGAAATCCAAGGTGCACAGCATCATACATTGGGAAGAAGTTAGTGAAGAGGGTTAGGAGACAGCTTGGCATAAAGCTTAAGGATATTCAGGAGGCTGTGCATGAGAAGTATGTGGTTGACATAAGTGCAGGCAAGGCAAGTAGGGCTAGAGAGAGAGCTCAAGATGCTGTTGATGGGACCCACACTGCACAGTTCAACCAACTATGGGAGTACTGTGATGAGTTGAGAAGGTGCAGTCCTGGGAGCACAATATTGATGAAGGTGCATACTTATGAGGATAGTGATTTGGCAGCTGAGCATGGATTGGCAACCGGGCTGCCATATTTTGAAAGAATCTACATCTGCCTTGAAGGTTGCAAGAAGGGCTTCTTGGCAGGGTGCAGGCCAATCATTGGTCTAGATGCATGCCATCTGAAGACCAAGACAGGTGGTCAGCTGATGTGTGCTGTTGGCAGAGATCCCAATGATGAATACTTCCCATTCGCATATGCAGTAGTAGAGGCTGAAACAAAGGACAGTTGGACCTGGTTTCTTAATTTATTGCTTGCTGACATAGGAGATGACAAGCAATGGGTGTTCATATCTGACCAGCAGAAGGTATGATGGTAGCTTTATTGCTTGTTGAATTATTTGTAGTTAATGGCAGCTTCATTGCTTGCTGAATTAAATGATTGTGCTTTGCAGGGGTTGGTGAACACCTTTGTTGACAATTGGCCACAGTACGAGCACAGGATCTGCTGCAGACATTTATACCAAAATTTGAGGAAAAATCATCCTGGTGTCATTATTAGAGACCTTTTCTGGAAAGCAGCCAAGGCTACCTATCGGCAAGCATTTGAGAGGGCAATGAATGAGCTAAAGGAGGTGGATGAAGATGCATTCAAATGGCTGCAATCTCAGTCAACAACTATCTGGGCTAGGCACATGTTCAAAAGTGATGGGCAGAGTGACACGGTCTTGAACAACATGTGTGAAAGCTTCAACAGCACGATAGTTAAGTTCAGGAGCAAACCTATAATCACCATGGTATGCATAATTCTCCCTTTCATGTGCATTATGATCCATAGACCTATGTAATTCATGAATGATTAATTCTCCCTTTCTCTCTATGTGCTTGCAGCTTGAGTGTATTAGGCTATATCTGATGACTAGATTTCAAGCAAACAGAGAAATGATTACGAAGGTGGAATCTGAGTTGTGTCCTAAGATAAGGAAGAGGCTGTACAAGGAGAAGTTGGCATGCAGCAAGTGGATAGCATGTTGGGCTGGTCGTATGAAGTTTGAAGTGAAGAATGGGCTTGAGAGTTTCATTGTGGACTTGGAAGAGAAGAAATGCAGCTGTAGGAAGTGGGACATAGTTGGCATACCATGTTGCCATGCCATTTCTTGCATATTTTTCAACAGAGAAGATGCTGAAAAGTATGTCAATGCTTGCTACAAAAGGACTACCTACATTGATTGCTATGAACCCATTATAGAGCCCATCAATGGCCAGAATATGTGGGGTCCTAGTGGACTGCCACCTGTGCAACCCCCTATCAAGAGGAGACCTCCTGGCAGGCCTAAGAAGAAGAGGGCACTGGAGCCTGATGAACCTAGAAGTCACAGAAAAAAAAGAGGCCTAGGCATCTCAAAACAATGCAAGTTATGTGGGAAATTAGGACACAACAAGAGGAGCTGCAAGGGAGAAGTAGGAGGGAACTCCTCCTTGCCTGGGAGTGCATCCCAAGCCAGTAGGACCACTAGAAGGGTAAGTATACACTTTGACTTAGATATCCTCATTGTTTTGTTTTTCAGTTGGCAAACTATTAATTGTTATTGTGCTTATGCTTGCAGGCAGCCAAGGATGCTCAGCCAACAGTACACAGGGCACAACCAAGCTCTAATGATGATGTGACCACAAGTGCACCTCCACCCCCCACTGATAACCAGTCCAATCGAAGACCAAAAAAACAGAGGAAGAGAAGTGCAGTCACTACTGAAACCTTGAATGCAACTGGGAATGCAGCAAGATATATGGCAGCAATGAGATCTGCTAAAAGATAGCAAACTGAGCAGGACCTTTTTTTTTGTTGTGCTATATGTTGAAGCACTCTTCATATATTTATGTAACTGCTAGAACAATTGGCATATGTTTATGGGCTGACCAAATCCTTTTTTGTATGAATGTGCTTTGTCCCATATTTTGTAATTATTGTGGTACACCAAAAACTACCATTGGTGTTAAATATTTTGTAATTATTCTCCCATTGTTATGATGATTCAGCTTCCATTATTCAGATTTGCTTTGCTGGTTTTTAGCTTTGGTTTTTAAAATGCTTAAACTCAAATTTGCTGGTTTTTAGCTTTGCTGGGCAGTTTGGTGATTATGCAGATTTGGTGAGCATTGGAGTTTAATGTGCTGGGAGTAGCCACTTTAATGTGTAATGATGTATGATGTATGATGTATGAATAAATGTGTAATGATGTATGAATAAAGAGCTGTTGGTTTGGTAAGTTATGCAGAAACTATGCAGGTTTGGTAAATTATGCAGGCTGCTGGTGATGCATGCAGGTTTGGTAAATTTTGCAGCCAGCTCCTTTAATACATAAAGAGCGGCCTCTTTTATTTTGCAACCAGTTGCTCTCTAAATTGCAGTATCAATTTGCAGTATCAAATTGCTTTGTCAAATTGCTGTTTCCATTCAAAATTGCAGTGTCAAATTGTTGTGTCAAATTGCTGTTTCCATTCAAAATTGCAGTGTCAAAATGACAGTTGATGCACAGTTAATATCACAAACTGCTTTGGCACAAACACTTAACAATAATGTAATAAATTGGTACACAAATCATAGATTAATTAAAAAGACCATATTTCCATTGCTAAAGTCTTGGATTGGAAAGAGAATTACACCAAAAAATCAGGCCTTTTCCCACTACTACAAACCAACACATTCCAACACAAATTCAGGCCTTTTGCCACTACTACATACACCAAAATTCAGGCCTTTTGCCACTAATACATACAACAAAATTCAGGCCTTTTTCTACTAACACCTACCCACCTAATGACCCATTCCCCCCACCTATTTAGCCAACCAGAAGAAGCATCAAACAAAGTAGCATCCCAATTATCACCAGAGACAGCCCCAGGCAAATGAGCAGCCTCTTCTCTCTCTTCCTGTAGCCTACAATGGCAGCTTCAAGGGTCAAAATCCGTTGCCTCTGCTCCGGAATCAGCACCTTCCCACGCTCGCAGATTTCATCATCAAGCCACTGAAAAAATTTACACTTGCGTCCAACCTGACACCCAAGGACCAGATAAATGATGTTAAATGAACAACCAAAATCATGAAAAACAGTAACAAATAGTATTAGCAAATACTACCTTACCAGAAACTAAAATAGTATTAGCACAATGTTCTTGTATTAGCACAATTTATATTGTCAGCAACAAGCTGAGTTTTTTTTTTTTTTTTTTTTTCCTTAAATTTTTTAAAATTTTTATTTATTTAAGAAAAGAAATTCTGGGTTAGAAGCAAGATTGAAACGAAAATGAACCTGAAGTGCTTCCAAAGTTAAAAACCCAGAAATTTAAAAACATTACAAAGAGAGATACTACCTTACCCAGTAATTTGGACAACCGTAGAACCTTCTTCCAGGGTTGTCAGATGTCCACGAAACGACCACAACGGGTCTCTCCGAGCAGAAGCATCGGGGTGGGCCCCTTTTCCTCAAGCTTCCACTCGATGACATCGAGCTTGAATCCATGGAAAGCGAAGATGGTTTTCGGCTGTGTGGTGAGCGAGGAGCAATTGATTTGAAGGTGTTTTTGAGTTCGTGACTGGTGAGGGACTTCAATCCGTGTGGTGACTGATGAGCGAGGAGCTGAGGAAATTTGGGGGTTAGGGATTTCTATTTGGGTGATTTGGGGTTTTGTTTGGTTAGGGACCGTCACATGAGTGGCAAGTGGCTAGTAAGGGCGGGAGTAACTAACAGTGGTACTGTAGACATTATTTTATTATTGACTACCAATGCCGTTTGCCACATCAGCAATATCCGTTTATGAAGTAACGGTAGGGACCAAAATGGAACCGTTTTTCTGGAGAGGGACTAAAAGCGGTAAAAAAAAAACTTAGGGACTAAAACGGAAATCGGGTCAAAATGTAGGGACCAAAATGTGTTTTTCGCCAAAAAAAAAAAAAAAAAAAAAAAAAACTAAAAATGCTAGACACGTGGACACGGATGCACAAGGCAAACACACCTTTTATGTTATATTTAAATTTAATTTACATATAATGGAATTGGATTTATCCCAACAAATTTATGGGTTTTGTCTAAGTGATCTAACATACAAAACTCTCATTTTTACAGGATTTGGAAGAGGTGATTGGTAGACAATTTACCTTCAAACCATGTTTTCTCTAAAAGAGATGCCTATATCATTGACAACATTGTTCTCAGTCTATGCCTCCATTAGTGCTTTTGTGATGCTAGTAAGATCCATGGTAAATGAACTCGTACCTCCTGAAGTCCGCTCTTATCTCTTCTCCATCTTTCAACATTACTTCTTTACTCCTCAATCTGCTCAACTCACTCTCATCATCGAAGAGAACTGTGGTATCGGTACCAATCAAATCTATGAAGCTGCCACAATTTACCTACGTACCAAGATTAGCGACTCAACAGAACGTCTCAAAGTAAGCAAAACCATTAGGCAAAAGAAATCAACCATTGATGTTGTAACGGGTGAGGAGATTACTGATTGCTTTGAAAACATTAAGCTCAAATGGAAGTTTTCAGAAAAAGGAGAGAGTCGTCATGATCGTCAGAAATTTATTGAGCTTTCCTTTGATAAGAAATTCAAAAATGTTGTGCTAGACTCTTATTTACCTTATGTAATAACTAGTTCTGAGACTATAAAAGAAGAAGAAGAAAAGGAGGTAAGGCTTTATAGCCGTGATTGTCGTGGTTGTGATGATGAAGGTTATAGTGAATGGGGTTCTATTAATCTTGAACATCCAGCTACGTTTGAGAAGTTGGCAATGGACCCAGAGGTGAAGAAGATGATCAAGGATGATTTGGACAGGTTTGTCAGAAAAAATGTGTTGTATAAGAAGGTTGGCAAGACATGGAAGCGAGGGTATTTGCTTTATGGCCCTCCGGGTACTGGTAAATCAAGCTTGATTGCTGCCATGGCTAATTACCTCAAGTTTAATATCTATGATTTGAACCTTTCAAACATATATTCAGATTCAGAGTTGAGAAGGATATTGCTTTCCACATCTAATCGTTCTATACTGGTAATTGAGGATATAGATTGCAGTGCAGAGTTGGAAGATCGAGAGGAAGAGGATAACTCTAAGAATTCTTCCTCTAAGGTTAGCATTCTTTATTATCATAAAAACTAGTTTCAATTACTCTAAACAATATAACAACAACAGCAACAACAACAATAATAATAATTAGTATGGTAATTAGATTATTATACACTTCAAATAGATTTCGTGTGATTCTTATGTGGATTGGATTTGATAAGTATGTGTTGTGAGAATGTGTGTTGAATCTAATATCATATATTTATTAGATTGAAATGGACTATGAATGATTATGATAAGTTTTAATTATAACATTTTTGAAATTTCTCGAAATAATGATAAGGTTGCCTACCAATAATTTCTCTTGGGCTCTATGAAAATTGGAGTTTTATCCATTGAATACATCTTTAACTAGATACATGTGCTATGAACATTGTCAACAACCATTAGCAGTACCACTATGATTCAAATTAAATGACTTTGTCTTATGATTTAATCTAACATTATTTCCTATCATGTTAATTTTTCAGTTCACACTATCGGGTTTATTGAACTTCATAGATGGATTATAGTCAAGTTGTGGAGATGAGCGAATTATTGTGTTCACCACCAATCATAAGGACCGGCTTGATCCTGCTTTGTTGCGCCCAGGCCGTATGGACATGCACTTGCACATGTCATATTGCACCATGGATGGGTTCAAGTTGTTAGCTTCTAATTATCTTGGTATCAATGGTGACCACCGACTCTTTAAAGAGATTGAAAGATTGTTGGAGAATGCAGAGGTTGCGCCAGCTGAAATTGCGGAGGAACTTTTGAAGAGTGATGGTAACGATGTTGCTCTTGAAGGCCTTGTCAAATTTCTTGAGCAAAAAAGACTAGAAGATGCAAAGAGCGAAGTGTAAAAACCCAAAAGAGTTAAATGATTTTTTAAACTTGGACAAGGAAAGCATTGTACCATTAAGAGTTCCTGAAATATATAGTTCAAAAAGTGCTAGAGAATTTTACAAAGGAGAGCATCGGCACATCATATTATTTAAAAAATCGCTTCCTAATTTTTTTTTTCAGCCTTAATAACCTTAATCCCTTATTAGCATTGGCAATGCTTACGTAGAACTTAAAAAAAAAAATTTCTTGATAATAATAAGTGGCCAGATGTAGGAAGGTTTTGTGACAAGACATTCCACGCATCCAACTAGGACTTTTTATTTTATTTTATTTATATATTGATAAGGATATTTTTGGCATAATTTTTTTTTTCTTAAAATCTTCAACCCGTCAGGATGAAAACACCTCACCTAATGGTTCGTCGGGACAGACATCCTACTCCACCTCCATAGGAATCCCTCAGCTTCATAGAAATCCGTCGGGTACCTGGCAGTTGGTCTTGACGGGTGGTGGGCACATAAAAGCCGACAAATAAGTTTGAAGTATAGAGTGATATGGGGATGATGCCTAAACCGACGGATGGATTTGTATGAGCCCCACGGTTGAATATATTGGGGCCCATGAACCTTTATTTGTTCTCCATTCATAAACCCCTATATGGAAATAACTTGCATACCCCGTCCAAAAACCTTATTTCACGTTCGTATCTTCCCGATATAGGAAGGAAAGTCCTAGAATCTCGAAGCCTTGAATCCAAAATCTTCTCCACAAGGAAAGATTCCGCGTTCCAAGGGATCTTAATTAACTCCACACCACTATATAAGCATTAGACCTCCTCTCCCCCAAGATACGTGAAATTTCCTAGTTCTCATACTTTGGAGTTACTCCACTGATGCTCCTTGTTGGTTCTTCTTTCTCTTGTTCTTCAGATACCCTTATTGGTGTGTGTGTGGACGATCAACTCACCAACGATTTTTGTGCATCATCATATATTGTTAAGCATTTATTTTTCATATATGTTAAAAAAAATATCAATATAAGAGCAACCATGAATGATAAAATGGTACAAGAAAGTCCACAAGTTTTTATCACTTTGATATGATCCTCTCATTGCTCTGGATGCATAGGAATCAATTATGTGTTGGTCAAACTCCAAATTCACCATAAAAGTTTTTTTTTTTTTGATGGGAAACACCATCAAACACTATCAAAAATTTGATTTTGCTCGAGACAAAATTCATAAGCTAAAATTAAAGATGGTCATACAAATCCTTCAACGAGAAAGAATCAACTATGGTAGCGACTAAAGTGACGTAAGAGACTTTATTTGATCCGAAGCTAGCCTGGAGAAAAGTGATGAATTCAAAATAATTAAGTGGTTGATCAATGGCAACTGATGTGTCCATAAAATTGGTGAGCTTGTGAAATAATCAACAATAAATAAGCTGATTTTTTTATCATAACACAAAATGACCCAAATTTGGTCCCTTAGAACTTATGTTACACAAGCTTTCCAATGGTATCAAGAATCAATAATTTAACACTCTCTTTCTCTCTCTATATTCGAATCCATAACCTTAACTTATACTGGTCAGTTTAGTTCGGGTTTGTGCTTAACTCGGAATTGACCCGATCTGGTTGGGTGGCAGGGCAGCGGCCCGCCGGCGACCATGAAAAATCATGGGTTGAGTAGGATCAGGCTCGGGTGCATAGCGGTCGGATTTGGTTTCAACCGAAAGACAAAGATCAAAGACCACAAATTTGACAAATCTTAGAAAACAAATCTACACTGAAGAACAGATCTACAAACCCAAACACCAGTAACCCACAAATCCAAAGAACACAAATAGAAACTGGACTTGCATGAGACTGAAACAAAGATTGCAGATTAGAGATGGTGAGAGAGTGAGAGAGAGCCTTAACTTGCAGATTAGAGATGGTGAATGGCAGAGATTGCAGATCGACGATGGTGAATGGAAGAGAATCGCAAATAGGTGATGATGGAGGTTGAGAGATCAGCGCAGATCGACGATGATGGAGGTTGAGAGCTCGGCGCAGATCGATGATGATGGAGGTTGAAAGCTTGGCGATATTGAGATATCAGTGTGGATCGGCACATATTGGAGATGTTGAGAGAGTGAGAGAGAGCCTTAAGACTGAGAAAGAATGAGAGAACTGAGAACCCTGAGCACTGAAGATTATACATCACGGTCGGGTCGGGTGGATTGGGTTGTGGGAGGAATATCCGCCACTCGACCCGTCGAAATCGGTTTGGGATGGTAGGAACCTGCCGCCGACCACCAAGTAGTCGGGTCGGACGACGAACGGTTCAGGTTTGGTCGATTTGGCCGGGTGGGTCGGGTCTTCGGTTTTGTTGGACAGGCCTATAAGAGCATTAGCATTGAAGAATGCTAATGCCATATCTAAGGCCTTTTTAGCATTTCATGGCTCAAAAAAGTTTGCATCAAACAATTGTAAACCCCACTATTGCAAAGTTTTTTGCAATAGTGCTACAGTACAATTCTAAACTTAGAATTGTACTGTAGCAGTATTCTAAAAAAAAAAAAATATATATATATTTTAATCCACCCCGAAATTTCTCTCTCCAATTTCAGTTCTTCTCTCTCTTCCTTCTCTGTTTCTCCATCTGCTCTCTCCTCTCTTCAGACCCAAACACCATCTCTTCTCTCTCTTCCTTCTCTGTTGGGTCCGGTGTTTATGTTATTGGTGGTGGTTGGGTCCGGTGTTTGGGTCGTGGTTGGGTTGTGGGTTCGGTGTTTGGGTCGTGGGTCACGGCGTGGGTCAGTGGTGGTTGTGGTTTTTGGCGTGGGTTACTGTGGTGGTTGTGGTTTTTTTTTTTTTTTTTTTTTTTTTTTTGGCTGTGACCGGTGCTTAAACGAGTTGTGGGTCGTGGTTGGGTCCAGTGTTTGGGTCGTTGGTAATGGTTGGGTCGTGGTTGGGTTGTGGCTGAAGTGGGTTGTTGGTCGTGGATCGGCGAAGCTTCACACGGCCTCTCTCTCATCTCTCATCGTGGATCGGCGAGCTGGGTTTGGATCGGTGGGCTGGGATCAGTTGATGGTGGGTTTGAAATGGTGGATCTGTTGATCGGTGGGTGGATCGGTTAGGTTGATCATCGGTATCTCCGATGGTAGCTCGGTGATGATTTTTTTTGAATGGGTTTGCTCCGATGGGTTTCAAATCGGCGGCGTGGGTTTCTAATCGATGGCTTGAGTTTGCTGATCGGTGGCTTGGGTGGTGGGTGTGGTGGCTGTTGTTGGCTCTAGTTTGATGGTTTGTGTGTGTGTGACTCTGTTGATGGTTTGATGGTTTGTGTTTGTGTGTGTGGCTTTGTTGATGGTTTGATGGTTTATGTTTGTGTGTGTATGTGTGTGTGGTGATGGGTTTGGATAGGTTGATCGGTGTATCATGGGTCTGTGTGTGTGGCTCTGTGTGTTGAACCGGTGCTAGAGGTTGAGGGAGGTTGAGGGAGACTGAGGAAAAAAAATACGGTTGGAAAAGCCCAGGAAAATGTCTAAAAAAAAGTAGGCGTAAATGCACTTTTTGTCCCTACATTTTGGCTTTTTTCCATTTTAGTCCCTACATTTTATTTTTTCCACTTTTAGTCCCTAAATCAATTAACGCGTTCCATTTTAGTCCTTTCCGTCAGTCAACCGACGGAAATAGCTGAGGTGGCAGCCGGAGGAATAAAATATTATTAAAAATGCCACATCACCCATGACACATTAGCATATAAATTTAAAAAATTAATTTATTAATTTTAACAAAATTTAAAAACATAAAAACAAAATTTAAAACAATAAAATCAAATGCCTATGAACACAAGAACATAAACCCAGAAAATCAAACCCAAGAACACGAATTCAAAATTAAACCCATTGAAAGACCCATGCTGAAAGACCAATGCTGAAAGCCCATAAGTTTTTCTCGTTCTTCCCCAAAGATTCATAGCCAAAATCATAAAATCAAAGAAAACCCAGAAATCTCAAACACTCAAAAACCCAAAAACCCAAAAACTCAAACAAAACCCAGTTTATTTCAAACAATCAACAACAAAATCAACCGACCTGGCCAACTCGGCTCATTGAATCAAACAAACACACAAACCCAGAAAAACCCAGCCAATTCGGCTCACAACAACAGCAAGCCCAACCAATCCATAACAGATCTAAACTCAAATCGGCTATCATAGATCCCACAACTCCAACAGATTCAACATTGTGAGACAAAGAGAGAAAGGTGCTGTTATCTTTAATGCTTGGCTTGTCTGAATCCGGAACCACCGACGACGAAGAAGAAGACGAACAACAAGCCCCCGTAATCTAGATTCGATTTTTTTTTGTTTTTCTGGTTTCATTTTTTGGGTTTAGGTATTTGATTTTCGGGTTTGATTTTCTGGTTTTGGGTATTTGTTCTGGGTTTGATTTTTTCGGTAAGCAGATCTGGGTTTGATTTTTTCGGTATTTGTTCTGGGTTTGATTTTCGGGTTTGATTTTCTGGGTTTGGGTATTTGTTCTGGCCGTCACTCCTCTCGATCTCGTCAAGTGCAATATGCAGGTTCGATTCTTCGAGATCCCTTGCTCTCTTCCGTTTTTAGCTTCCATGTTAAAGCTTTTCTCCATGGGTCTTTGGCCATGGATCGGCCATGAGAGGAGAGAGAGCTCGGGTATGAGCCATGAGAGAAGAGAGAGTTTGAGATGGAAGAGAGAGTTTGAGATGAGAGAATAGTGTGTGGCCGTGTAGTTTGAGTTTGAGATGAGAGAATAGAGTTTGAGCTTGAGATGAAAGTGTGTGGCCAGTTTGAGTTTGGTGTGCTCAGGTTTGGATCTTATGTTAATTTTTTGGGTTTTAAAATTTTTGGGTTGGTGTTCTTTGTTCAAGAAATTTTCAGATCTTAATTCATGTATTTTTATGTTTTAAATTTTGTTTTTATGTTTTTAAATTTTGTTAAAATTAATAAATTAATTTTTTAAATTTATATGCTGATGTGTCATGGGTGATGTGGCATTTTTAATAATATTTTATTCCTCCGGTTGCCACCTCAGCTATTTCCGTCGGTTGACTGACGGAAAGGACTAAAATGGAACACGTTAATTGGTTTAGAGACTAAAAGTGGAAAAAATAAAATGTAGGGACTAAAATGGAAAAAAGCCAAAATGTAGGGACTAAAAGTGCATTTACGCCAAAAAAGTATCAGTTAGAAAGAAATAATAAAGAAAGATTAAAGAATAATATTTTAATAAAAATAGAGTTTTAGGATGTGGGAGGTATTATAAAATGGTATGGTATAAGTAATAAAGTGACTTTTTGAGATGGTAAAATAAAATAGGATAGCATTCTTTGATGCTGATGCTCTAAGTGACATATGTTCTCCTATGCCTTTTGTGTTCATATTAAAGAGTGTGCCACACAATTAGTCAATTTATATACTTTTTCTCTTACCAATATATATATATATATATCTTTTGCTTATGATTCCTGGTATAGTTGCTATGTTACCTCTCGCTTCTAGGTTTTGACATTTAGAAGGCTATTTGACATCAGTTTCAGTATTTTGATTTTAGTCCTTATGTACAGTTTTTTAAAATTTTATTTTTTATTTTTTTTAATATTTTCAAAATATAAATATATTTTAATACACTTTTAATAAAAAAATTTTTAACAAAAAATTAGTTTAATTATTCCCAATCTCTCTCTCTCTGTATTGAAACATCGTGGTCACCGATTCTCATTCTGCCGCACCTCGAAAGTTGTTAAGAAGAAATGTCATTAGTTTTAAGTTTTAACTTGACCGACTCTATTCCTTTTCACTTTCTTTTTTGGCTTTCAGCGTGTTTGACACTCAGGTCTTAACACCAATTTTCCAAAAGCAAAAGACCTTTCTGACGGGAAAGGACAAGCATTGATTGAGCTTTTGACAAAACTGAGTGCTGGAATACTTTTTATTTTTTATTTTTTATTTTTAAGTATTAAAGTTTTACTCTTTTAAGAAAAAAAGTGGCCAATGGACTGTTTGGATTGACAAATTCCGTAACTCAATTCTGAGTTTTTATAACTCATAACTTAAAAATGGTGGGACCCATAGTAAAAAAGTTGTTTGGCAAATGATAACTCTGTTTCCATAATTCTGTTTCCATCACTCAATTTTCTGATTTTTGAGTTATGAGTTATGAGTTGTGGAAACTGAAAACACATTTTGGTTGTTTTCAGTTTCCATAACTCATAACTCAATGTCAATATTGTAATTAAACACACATAGGGAACCCACAAACAGTACCAGCCGCACATTTTGACCACTTTTGACTTTTTTTTTTCCTTTCTTCTCCTGGGTTGATTTTTTTTATTTTTTTTCCATTGGTTTAGTCTGTTCTGGGTTTTTTTTTTTTTTTTTTTTTTTTTTTTTTTTTTTTTTTTTTTTTTAGCTTCGGTGAGTTTGGGTACTGAAAAAAAAAACAAAAAAAAAACTATACCGACTGACAGGTATGAGCCCACAAATAGTGTGAAAAATATTGAGTGATGGAAATTGGGTGATGATGCCAAATGGGTGTGAAAAATTGAATGATGAGTGATGAGTGATGGAAATTGAGTGATAAAATTTTCTTATCCAAACAGCCCCTAAGCTTTAGGAATTTGTTTGTTTTGAGGTGATACAAGTGAATGAAAAATTTTAGAGAGAAAATGGGGAGGAAATTTTTTTAAAGTGTGTTTGGTTAGGTGAAGAGGAAGGAAAATAAATGGTGGAGTTCAGGTATTTTATCTCTGGACTCACTAAAAAGTTTTCTCTCTAAAATAAAGAGAAAACTGAACAGAAAAAATAGAGGTGCTTAATAGACAAAAATGCCTATGCCCAGTCCCTATTTTTTTTTTCCTTGTTTGTTTTTTGTGCTGGGCACGTTGCCTCCTTTTTATTTATTTATTTATTTTTGGGTTGTGGGTGTGATAGTTGTTTTGTTTTAGTTTTAGTTTTAGTTTTAGTTTTTTTTTTAGTTTTTTTTGTTTGTTTGTTTGTTTAACTAGACATGATATTATTTTTTTGGGACATGATTTTTATTTTTTAATAAATTGTGTAAGGACTGAAAATGTGTTGGTCCCAAAACTGGATTAGGCTCAAACGCTACGGCCCAAACAATAAATTTGTAGAGCGTGGATAAAAGAGCTAGATTTATTCCAGAAGAAAAACGATTAAACTAGACGATTCAAGATGATATAACACAGACAAGATTATCGAATTTTTTGTCCTCGGAACCAACTATGTTCTTTCTCTCTCTCTATGGTTTTCTTCCAGAAGTCTATTATATCAGAGTTCCGATCCCTTTCTCAATGCATTCTTCCATGTTATATACTGTCATCCTGGTGTCATCTTCACCACACATGTGTAGGTTGGATTTGGAGGATCCCTTCCTGTCCTATCCAACACTTCCTGGAACCTTCAACCAGCAGTTGTAAGGCTGCTTCATCACTGTTCAGGCATCACCTTCACATTAATGCGGCCAAAGAGTTGGTTGGAAGACATTTAATGTGGAGGTAGCAACCTTTGTAAATATTTGTTTACCTCTCTTGTCTCACCCCTAGTCCAATATCCCGTCCTTAGCTGTGGTGCAACTCTGAAGCAAGTCCATGATGATATGGCACTCAGATTTACTTCGCATGCGAGTTTCCGAGAAGACTTTTGTCCTCGAACGCTTATTGGACCCATCTCATATTGTTTCTATTCCTCTCTTAACTTTACCCTCTTCATAGCTGAGTTTGGACCTCCTCGAATGGTCTAACGTCCTCGAATTGGGCTTTAGGCCTAGCTGGCATGGCCTTAATAGTACCTCCTGATTAATTGGCCCCCACAATAGCCCCTCAAAATCTTACTTTTCGACTCCTCGGGAGAAAAGGATGATTTTGATTTTCTCAGCCCATCTTATTTATGACCCTATTCTGTATTCTTGATCCTCTATACATCTTTTTACTTGCTCAAGGCACGCTTCTAACGCTTCGTCGTCCAGAGCGTGCTAGTATTAAATTTTGGCAACGCCCTTGTCCCCCACGTTCAACGGTAAGATGTGAATCAAACGGTGGAGGGTTTTCCTCGTTTCACGAGCGGGAGTTTTCCCGCCTGCAATTTATGTGTCACTATAAATAGCTTTTCAAATCAACTCTCTCTTGCTTACTTTTCGCAATCTCATAATTCTAGAGCTCGTACATCAAACCTGACTCTCTATCTTTCCTCTCTCTGTGCATCTACAAATACTAGAAATTTGTCCGAGGACCCCTCTCCAAACCTGTAAGTCTTCTTAAATCCTTTAGCTTTCATTTTAAACTCGTTAACTTTTCTTCGAAGCCTTTTAGGAAAATGGGTAAATTCCAGTGTTTGGTTGAGTCCGAGGAGAGTATGAGGAGTTTTAGGGCTAAGTATAGGATTCCACCAACAGTAGGTATGAGGTACGCTGCCCAGGGAGAGTGGGCAGGTGATAGGAAAACTGGAGAGGTGGTCATTCCCATGATCGCCTTCATAGAGGGAGGGATGACCATTCCTATGGGCACCATTACTAGGAACTACCTTAGATTTTTTAGGTTGTCTCCAACTCAGTGTGTCCCAAACATGTTTAGAGTCCTGGGAAGTATAGAAGCCTTGAATGAGAGAATGAACCTAAACCTGACCCATCATGATGTGAATTGGGTGTGCAATCTCAACCATTTGAAGGGGCAGGGATATTATCTCAAGTCGATGTATCCCGCGGTGAGGCTAATTCAGTGTCTTCCCACCTCAAACAAGAACTTAAAGGAGGATTTCCTTATTTTTTCCGGGGCATGGAGCGATGGCTTGCCGTGTCCAACGGAAGAGGGAGAACCAGGTGGGGGTGTAGCGTAGATTCGTGAATTTTGGTTTACATTTCCCTCTTTTTTTTTTTTTTTTTGTTATTATTATTTTTTTATTTTTTATTCTTGCTTCTAACGAAGCCCCATTCTAATTCAATGATTTTGCAGATAGACGATATACCAAACCCCAACTTAACTTAGTCAACCAAGCGAGCTTGGATAGGGTACTGAAGGTTGAGATATACATGAACGAAGCTGACGGTTAACTCCATGCCGCCCACTTAATACTTGGATACACACCCTTATCGTTTGCATTCCAAGCTCCTAAGTGCGTGATCAGAGCTCGCGATCCTCGGCTCCACCGTATCAGTGTTGCCTACCCAGGGTTCGTCGTTCCAGAAGGTGTTCCCCTCCCTAGAGACGCTTCTCGCACTTGACCACTTTTTGTTGCTACTGTCTCAACAGGGGCCTCATCATCCCAACCCGCTCTTGAGGAAGGGGAAGAACAAGAGGAAGGAGAGGAAGAAAGAGGTTTAGAGGAAGTTGTAGACTTGTCAGATTCCTCTGACGAGTTTGAAGTTTTTGATCAGACTCTACCTGCCGAGGACAGTTTGGACGAAATGGGTATCCAAAGGAAGCCCCAAAGGACTCTACAAGAGTTGATAGAAAATCAGCCTAGGAAGAGTGCTCCGGGGAAATCTGCACAGTCTCAGATTCCCCCATCTTTTCCCAAATCTCCTCCTCCTGCCCCTCAACCACCTTAGCCAGTTAGGCCTGATCCTGTTGACCCTAAAAGGAAAAGGGAGTTGAAGGGGAAAGACGTGGTTGAGGCTGGAAAGTCCCGCCGACCAGGGAAGAAGAAAATCAACGAGCTGCGAAGCAGCAGAAGACTAGCCAAACTTTACAGCGGGGCCAGGAGAGGTCGAACACTCAACCTCCTGAGCCTCAAGCCTGGCTGCCCGCACCTATGCACGGTGGGGAGCCCCTAAGGGACGATGCATTAATTAGGGACTTCAACGGTGGCATTAGGTGCCACATAGCCTCGGCCATAGAGGAGGCCCTATTACTTCTGAAGGACATGGCCGAATAGAAAAATGCGAGGAAAAACGAACTCATCCTTAATAATAAAAGATATTTGGGAATGGTATGGTGTTAACTTTTAACTTAATTTTTTTTTTTTTAATTTTGCGACCGTCATTCACTGATATGTGCTTCCTACTGACTATGGTGTTGATTTCTTCCTTTTAGATCATCCAAAATACTTTTAAGCTGGATGAGATGTTCAGTAACTGTTACCAACAGTTAGAGGATGAAAGGAAAAAACGCTCGTCTGCCGTACAGACTCTAAACATGTCCCAGCATAACCTCGTGGACGAGAAGAAAAAATTAGCTACCCAGGAGCAAGCTCGTAAAAGCGCTGACTCGGCCTTGGAAGGCTACCAAAAGCAAGCTGAGGACCAGAGGAAGCGCTTGCGCGAAACAAATGAAGAATTGAAGGCTGCCAGGAGCAAGTTGCAGCCCTTAAAAAACATCTGGAGGAAACCCAAAAATTAAGGGAGTAAGTTGAAAAATCCAGGGAGGAAGCCGAGAAGGCAAAGGTCGAGGCCGAATAGGCAATGAATGAGGCCGAACAGAAAGGTTACAACCTCGGTGTGGTTGAGACAAAGGAAACCCTAAGGGTAGAGGTGCCAACGGTATGCCGCATTTACTGCGCCCAATCCTGGAATGAAGCCCTTAACCGAGCTGGGGTCGAGGCTTCATCTGAGTTGAGGAAGGCAGAGAATGTGTTCTATCCACCAGCCATCCGCGCCTCAGATCCCCTATCCACTCAAGCCGAAGACACTCCCACAATCACTGATCCTAATTAGGAAGTTTTGCCTCAAAATCTTCTTCCCCTTGGCCAACCAGAACCAGTTAAAGAGACTAATGCCCCTCAAGAAGCCTCCTTGGACAAAACTGCAACTGTTTCTGAGGTAGAGGTAGCCTCTCAAGGCTTTCAGCAGGACTTGGCTTCTACAGTCATGCCAGCCAATGGGGCCACTAAGGACAAAGAGGGAGTCACTACCTCGGAGGCAGATAAGCCAGCCAACCAAACTTCCAAGCTCCAAATAAAATTAAAAAAATAGGCCTCATTTTACAATTTGATTAGGACTTTGTAAGGATTTTGTTTCCGTTTGCTTGTTGTTGTTGCTGTTATATTTTTGTACTTGTTCATTCCATTATTCTAGTTTGAATGATTCATCTTGAATGTCTTTCATTTTCAAGAGAAAAAATAACTTATGCACATTAACAGTTGGCGGTTAAAATGAGTAATAACCATTAAGGCTACGAGATCACATGGAGACAAAGCACTTCACTTATACGTTACATGATGCTCTCCGTCTTGTTGGTACTTCTATTTTCAATAGGTAACTATGAACTTTGTGATTCGAGGAAGGTACTTGAAGACTTATTATTTTGGAATGCTCAAGTTCGTGTGACATTAGTATTTTGATAATAAGAGGCTGTATTAGTTTTCATTGAACCCACTTAGCGCTTTAATAGATATCATAGGGTATTAATTTTTACTAAATCTGTGGTCCGAGGACCTGACATAACTTAGTTTCTGTTTAATACTTCAATAGATGTCATGGTGTATTAATTTCCACTAAGTTTGTGGTCCGAGGACCTGACATAACTTAGTTTCTATTTAATACTTCAATAGATGTCATGGTGTATTAATCTCCACTAAGTTTGTGGTCCGAGGACCTGATAGAACTTAGTTTTTATTTAATACTTCAATAGATGTCATGGTGTATTAATTTTCACTAAGTTTGTGGTCCGAGGACCTGACAAAACTCAGTTTCTGTTTAATACTTCAATAGATATGGAAACACATGGTATATAGTTGGCATAAATTAAAAAGAATTTAAACTAGATTACTTTTATTAATAATAATACCTCTTGAGATTGTTTACATTCCAAGGGTGGAGTACAACTTTTTCATCTATGTCTTCCAGGTAATAGGCCCCTATTCCGGCTACTGAAGTAATCCGATAAGGTCCTTCCCAATTAGGCCCCAATTTTCCCCAAGCTGGATTCTTAGTGTTTCCCAGAAATTTCCTCAGCACCAAGTCTCCTACAGCTAACGGCCTCAGCTTTACATTAGTATCATAACCTTGCTTGAGTTTATGCTGGTAATAAGTCAATTGGACCATTGCATTCTCCCTTCACTCTTCGATCAAATCCAAACTTTTCTCTAACAGCCCGTCATTACCATCCGAGGTAAATGTACTAGTCCTTAACGTTGGGAAACCAGTTTCCAGAGGGATGACGGCCTCAGCTCCATATGTCATTGAAAAAGGAGTCTCTCCTGTTGACTTTCGGGGCGTTGTTCGATACGTCCAAAGGACGTGCGGCAATTCCTCCACCCATTTTCCTTTTGCATCATCCAGCCTTTTTTTAAGTCCATTAACTATAACTTTGTTGACGACTTCAGCTTGCCTGTTCCCCTGAGGATAAGCCAGAGTGGAATATCTATTCTTTATACCCAAGTTTGAACAGTACTGCCTGAAGGCTTTACTATCAAATTGAAGGCCATTATCCGAGATAAGAGTATGTGGAGTTCCAAACCGCGTCACGATATTCTTCCAGATAAACCTCTTAACATCAACGTCTCTGATGTTAGCCAAAGGCTCAACCTCGACCCACTTAGTAAAATAATCCGTGCTGACCAGCAGATACCTTTTGTTTCCTGATGCCTTAGGAAAAGGACCTACGATATCTAAACCCCACTGAGCGAATGGCCAAGGGCTAGAGAGGGGATTAAGAATTCCTCCAGGCTGGTGGATGCTAGGAGCGAATCTTTGACATTGGTCACACTTTCTGACATACTCCTGCGCTTCCTTCTGCATATTCGGCCACCAGTATCCTTGAGTAATGGCCCTGTGAGATAGGGATCTTCCCCTCGTGTGGCTTCCATAAATTCCTTAATGCAGTTCCTTTAGAAATGGTTCTGACATTTCCGGGTGTATACAAAGCAAATACGACCCAGAAAAAGAGCGTTTGTACAACTTTTTGTCCTCGGATAGCCAAAACCGAGGAGCTTTCCTCCATATTTTCTCGGCTTCTATTTTCTCTCCAAGCAAGGTGTCACTTTCAAGGAATTTCATTATGGGGTCCATCCAGCTCGGCGCTAGGTTGACTTGATGGACCTGAAGCACATCCCTCCCTGTTGGCGTGGGAGTGCACAAATCCTTAACGATTATCACCCTGGGAAAATTCCGTGCCAAAGAGGTGGCAAGGGTTGCCAAGGAATCGGCGTGGGTATTTTCACCTTGGGGAATATGCGACAAGTCAAAAGATTGAAATTTCGTTTGTACGTGCTTAACTTGACTCAAATATTCCTGCATTCTTGCATCTCGGGCTTCCAATTCCCCTCTCACTTGGCCGACTATCAATCTTGAATCCGAGAACACTTCCACTACCTTTCCTCCCATTTTCTGGACCATACTCATCCCCATCAACAAAGTTTCATATTCTGCTTCGTTGTTCGTGGCTGAGAATCCCAGTCTTAAGGATTTCTCAATGATGATTTTTTTGGGGGATACCAGAACTAGCCCCACTCCTGCTCCCCGTTGATTTGCTGCACCATCCACATATACTTTCCAAGATGAGTCGTCCTGTGTGGAAATCAGGCCAACCGATTTTTCATCCATGTCACGTTGCTTCATTTCAACTTCTTCTGGGAGCTTGGCGAACTCCGCTACTAAATCGGCGAGGACCTGGCCTTTCACGGAGGTGCGGGGCATATACTTGATGTCGAAAGCCCCTAGGATCGTGCCCCACTTAGCAATCCTCCCCGTATAGTCTGCATTTCTAAGTATGGACTTGAGGGGTAGTTGAGTTAGGACCATTACGGTGTGCGCTTGAAAGTAATGCGGGAGCTTGCGAGTTGCATGGACTACTGCCAAGATGGCCTTTTCTAATGATAAGTATCTCACCTCGGCCTCATGAAGTGACTTGCTTACATAATAAACTAGCCTTTGGACGCCATTGTCCTCTTGTATTAAGACGAAACTCACAGCATGAGGGGCCACCGCCAAGTAGGCAAACAGGACTTCGTCCACCTCAGGGCTGGACATGATAGGTGGTCGAGATAGATACACTTTCAACTGTTGAAATGCTACAGCACATTCCTTGGTCCACTCGAATCCTTTCCATTTACGCAATAAACGAAAGAAAGGTCTGCACCTATCAGCTGACCTGGAGATAAATCTATTCAAAGCGGCAGTCATTCCTGTCAGTTTTTGCACCTCCTTCGGATTCCGAGGTGATTGTAAATCGTGAATGGCCTTTATCTAGTCTGGGTTCACCTCAATTCCCCTATGAGTCACCATGTATCCCAAGAACTTTCCAGAGCCTACGCCAAAGGAACACTTTGAGGCATTCAGACGTAACTCATGCCTTCTTAGGATCCCAAAAATACTCGTAAGGTTTTCCACGTGCTCGGACACCACTTTACTCTTCACAACCATATCATCGATATAGACCTCAATGTTCCTGCCTAGCTGTGGTTCGAACATTTTAGTCATCATCCGTTGGTAAGTAGACCTCGCATTTTTCAATCCAAAGGGCATTACTTTATAATGATAGTTTCCAATAGGTGTGACAAAAGCTGTATTTTCTTGATCGTCCAATGCTAACGGTATTTGATGATATCCTTGGAATGCGTCCAAAAAACTCATCCGAGGATGACCGACTGTTGCATCTACCAACTGATCTATCTTCGGCATAGGAAAAGGATCCTTAGGACAAGCCTTATTGAGGTTTGTGAAGTCCACGCACACTCGCCATTTCCCAGTCTTCTTTTTCACCACCACTGTATTGGCTAGCCATTGAGGGTAAAACACTTCTTTGATAGCCTTGGCCTGCTTGAGCTTGGCCACTTCACTTCTAACAATTTCAGCGTGCTCCTTTGACGGTCGCCGAGGTGGTTGTCTCTTCGGAACAATGGAAGGATTCACATTGAGATGATAACAGATGAATTTCAGATCTATACTCGGGGCTTCATATGGACTCCAGGCGAACACGTCGATATTCTCTCTGAGGAACTTCACCAGCTGCTCCTTCTCTTGTGAAGGCAGTTTAACCCCAACTTGGAAGAATTTCTCAGGATCATCAGCAACAATTACCCTCTCCAGATCTTCACATTTTGCCTCATCGGGCAGTGCGTTTAAGGGCAATGCTGGGGCTGTTAATTGCTATAAACCATTATCGGCGGTAGCCGAGGTCTCCGCCTTTGGCCGATGTTGGATAGCCACTATTGGGCATTGCCGAGCTGCAGCCTAGCTTCCCACTATTTCCAAAACTTGGCCTCTGAACAGATACTTTACCTTCTGGTGTAGAGTAGAGGAGACTGCCCCCAAAGTATGGAGCAAAGGTCAGCCTATAATAGCCGTGTACGGAGAGAAAACATTTACAACTATAAAGTCCACCTCCACCACGTCCGTACCGGCCTGCACATGTAGCCTTATCTGACCTTTTGGGACGACCATTCTTCCCTCAAAACTCACCAGAGGTGAATTGTAAGTTGTCAAGTGCTCAGGCTTCAAACCTAGCCCGTTGTATAAGTCAGGGTACATTATATCAGCAGCACTGCCCTGGTCAACCATTACCCTTCTCACATCGTACCCGCCTATTCTCAGTGTAACCACCAGAGCATCATCATGTGGCTGTATGGTTCCCACTTTGTCTTCATCTAAAAAGCCCAAAACCAGTGGAATGTCCATCCTGACTCTTTTAGACGTTGTGCTACACTCCCCAGCTGGAGATCGGGACACTGATAGTATCCTGGAAGGGCATGACCCAGTCCTCCCCGGGGCAGAAAAATAACATTGATTGTTCCAAGGGGAAGCCTCGAGGAAGCATCGCCCTGCATCTCCGAACCTGCTTGGCCAGCTTGGCCACTGGAGTGGTGCAATAGTTGCTTCAACTTTCCTTCTCGGACTAATTGTTCCAGATGGTCCCATAAATTCCTGCAGTCATCAGTTGTATGCCCGCGATCTTGATGGTAGTGGTAGTAGAGATCCTGATTATGTCTCATAGGATCTCCTGCCATCTTATTTGGCCATTTAAAAAATGGTTCATTCCTGGTCTTTTCCAATACCTGTTGCACCGGCTCTCGAAGCACAGCGTTAACTGCCTGGATGTTGGCAGAACCTGACTGCCCAACAAAGTCCTTTCGCGGCCGGTTATTGTTGTACCGGTCCGACCTGAAATCCCTCATCTCTTGAGGGATTACCCTAGCCTTTCCTTTTCCCTACAATTGGTCTTCTTCCACTCTTCTGTACTTGTCAATCCGATCCATCAATTGATGTACACTAGTGACAGGTTTACCGGTTAAAGATTTCCTAAAATCATGCTCGGTTGGAAGACCGGCCTTGAAAGTACTTATGGCCACGTCATCATGCTCTCCCTCTATCTCATTGAACATTTCCCAGTATCTATCCGAATACGTCTTAAGAGTCTCACCTTCTCGCATAGACATAGACAACAAAGACCCCAAAGGCCGAGGAACCCTGCTGCAAGTAATAAAGCGTGCACCAAAAGCCCGGGTAAGTTTCTTAAAGGAATCAATAGAATTGGCCCTTAAACCATTAAACCACCTCATCGCCATCGGGCCCAAACTTGATGAAAGACCTTACACATCAAAGCTTCATCTCTGGAGTAGATAGCCATCTTTTGGCTGAAATGGCTAACGTGTTCTACCGGGTCCTTCCGGCCATTGTACAGGGTAAAAGTTGGCTGATGAAATCACCGAGGAAGATTTGCATCCTCAATATTCCTTGTGAAGGGTGATTTGGAAACTTGGCTTAGAGCTTTGTTCATGGCGTTATTCCCCAAGCCCCTACTCGACGGACTTTTTGTGCTTACGTTGACAGTGGTACTCCTCTTCATAGGTAAAAGTCTCACTAGGCGGGGTTCTGGATCTTCGTCTATAGCTAGCACCATCTGTCTCCTCGGAGGAAGGCTCGGAGCTGGGCGGGGAACACCGTCGTCGCGCGTGACGCAACTCTCTTTTCAATTCGTCAATTTCACGTTGCATGTCCCTATCATTCTTCGCATGGGAGACGTGACTCTTCCCTCAAGACTAGATTTTGCTGGTATGAGTCGTGCGTACACTTCCCTCACGACCCTCTCTCCGTTCGAGGCCCCGATGCGGATTACCATGCTAGGAGCCCCTCGATTCTGCTTGATGTGGGCCTGCTTCTACCTGATGTGGACCTGCTTCCTCCATCATGAACGTTGTAACCGAATTTCCTTCAGAAAGATCAAACTCTTCCCACAAACGACGCTAATTGTAAGGACTGAAAATGTGTTGGTCCCAAAACTGGATTGGGCTCAAACGCTACGGCCCAAACAATAAATTTGTAGAGCGTGGATAAAAGAGCTAGATTTATCCCAGAAGAAAAACGATTAAGCTAGACGATTCAAGATGATATAACACAGACAAGATTATCGAATTTTTTGTCTTCAGAACCAACTATGTTCTTTCTCTCTCTCTATGGTTTTCTTCCAGAAGTCTATTATATCAGAGTTCCGATCCCTTTCTCGATGCATTCTTCCATGTTATATACTGCCATCCTGGTGTCATCTTCACCACACACGTGTAGGTTGGATTTGGGGGATCCCTTCCTGTCCCATCCAACACTTCCTGGAACCTTCAACCAGCACCATAAAGGCTGCTTCATCACTGTTCAGGCATCATCTCCACATTAATGCGGCCAGAGAGTTGGTTGAAAGGCATTTAATGTGGAGGTAGCAGCCTTTGTAGATATTTGTTTACCTCTCTTGTCTCACCCCTGGTCCAATATCCCGTCCTTAGCTGTGGTGCAACTCTGAAGCAAGTCCATGATGATATGGCACTCAGATTTACCTCGGACGCGAGTTTCCGAGAAGACTTTTGTCCTCAGACGCTTATTGGACCCATCTCATATTGTTTCTATTCCTCTCTTAACTTTACCCTCTTCATAACTTAGTTTGGGTCTCCTCGAATGGTCTAACGTCCTCGGATTGGGCTTTAGGCCCAGCTGGCATGGCCTTAATAGTACCTCCTAATTAATTGGCACCCACAAATTGGATGATTGCTTTTTTTTTTTTTTTGGGTTGCTTGTCACTTTTTTGTTTTAATTAAACATCATTTTTTAACAAGGGTGTATGAGTAAATTTATATAAATTCATTTTTTTTTTCATTTCTCCACTTTTTCACTCCCAACCAAAGGCACATTCATAGGCACTGCAAAGTAATTTTGTTTTCAAAGAACAAATATGCCATGATTTTCTTGGGAAAAAAAATTCAAAGAAAAGACCACTGATTTTATGAACATTTTTCAAAAAAATATCTCATGAATTTTTGAAAAGTTTTCTATAAATGAAAAGGCCCATGAGTTTTTGGGAAACGTATAAATATTTGTAAGGTAACTTAAAATTTTGGCATTTGGATTTTTGGAATAGGTTTAATTTGAAACTATTTTGAAATATGCATGCTTCAATCAAATATTTGTTTGTGGTTCAAAAAAAAAAAAAAATTGAAAAATAAGTGGCATTTTTTAATTACATATGACTCCTCTCTTTTTCTTTTTTTTTTTAAATTGTTTTTATTAATTTTATAAATTTTTCATGTGAGAAATTTTATTTTATTTAAAAAAAAAATTTATTACTAGTTTGAATTTTGAAGTTTGAATACATTCTTAAGCATATTCATCCAATTTCGAACATACATACATTTATTCATCACAAACAGAGATTATATTACGTGATAGAGAGTCGCACAAAATACAAAAAGTACTACACCCATGATAAAGAGATTCATAAGAATGCATACATAGCCATACCCACACATAATTGATATCCATAAACCCAACAAATGATGATTCCATTCTCTAGTTACTTTTGCTCGAGAAATTCCATGACTCCTCGAAGAGCAATATTGGGATCTTCACTCTTCAAAAGTTCCTCAGCAATTTCAGCTGGAGTAACTTGTTTATTCTTTAGCAATGCCTCAATCACTTCAAAGAGTTGGTGATCACCATTGATACCAAGATAGTTAGAAACCAACTGCTTGAACCCATCCATGGTTAAATATGACATGTGCACATGCACGTCCATGCGGCCTGGGCGCAACAAAGCGGGATCAAGCTTCTCAAGCTTCTCCTTATGATTGGTGGTGAACACAATAATTCGCTCTTCTCCACAGCTTGACCATACTCCATCAATGAAGTTCAATAAACCTGATAATGTGAACTAAAAAAATAACATGATATTAAATATTGTTATAATGAAATCATAAGATAATGTCATTTGCATTAGGTAGTGTGATATATAGTACTGGTAATAGTTGTTGACATATAGCATCATGACATACGAATTCAGTGGAAGTTGTACTCAACAAACAAAACTCCAATTCCCATGGGTTCTAGGAGAGATGATTTTGGTATGCAACCTTATTCCCCCCTTCTCTTTTGTGTGTGTGTGTGTGTGGAAACTGTTGATTCTTAAACTCAAACCTAGTAGCATAGGCACGAAAAATCTTCTGCTATGGTAGACACTAATTAGACGAGAGAGTTTGACATCATTTTTAAGTTTTAAGTTTTAAGTTTTAACTTTTATGTACAGTTTTTAAAAATTATTTTTTCTTCTATTTTTTTCTCATATTTTTAATTTTTTTTCAAGGTACAAGTATATTTTAACAAACTTTTATAAAAAAGTTTTCAACAAAAAAAACTATATAAAAAATTTCCAAACCAACACCATTAAGCTAACTATCTCATAAATAAAAATTATATCCACATCAAACAAAAACTGGCACACACGCTTGAGTCATTGAAAAATATGAATCATAGGTCCTAAAACTGATAGCTATATTGACAAAATTAAATGAACCGCATTCAATTATATAGCTAGATAGAGATATTGTCAAAAGGAAAGTACTATATCTATATACTTGCACTATAATATAAAAGAACTAGTAAAATGATTTGGAGAAATTTTAATTATAACATTCTTTCCTATTAAAAATAAGTTTATAATTGAAAGCGAGGATATTTTCTTCACTTATAATCTATTTTAATGTAATAAACATCTAATGTCAGACCTCAGCATACAACACAACACATTTTTAGCAGATCGAATCTATCTAAGAATCACACGAAACAGTGTCTAAAATATATAATAATCTAATTACCACCATACTAGTTTTTATGAGAATAAAGAAAGTTAACCTTGGGCTTTTTCAGAATCAGCTGATCAGACGTTTCCTCTTTGTCTCGATCTTCCAACTTTGCACAATCAATATCCTCAATTACCATTATTGAACGATTAGATGTGGAAAGAAATATCCTTCTCAACGCTGAATCTGAGCGTATGCTTGTAAGGTCCAAATCATAGACATCAAACTTGAGGTAATTAGCCATGGCAGCAATCAAGCTTGATTTACCAGTACCCGGAGGCCCGTAAAGCAAATACCCTCGCTTCCATGCCTTGCCAACTTTCTTGTACCACTCCTTTCTACTAATAAACTTGTCCAGATCATCCTTGAGCATCCTCTTCTGCTCTGGGTCCATTGCCAACTTCTCAAATGTGGTTGGGTGTTCAAGAACAATAGAACTCCATTCACGACCAGGTGTACCATAGACGAAATCACGGCTATAAAGCTTTAACACCCTTTCTGCTTCTTGTATAGCCTTAGAACGAGATATTACTTCAGCTAAATAAGACTCTAGCACAACCTCTTTGAGTTTCTTATCAAAGGAAAGCGTAAAATATCTACGACATTCACGGCCATCAAATCCTTTTTCTGCATGTAACTTCCATTTGAGCCCTTTAATGCCTTGAAAGGAATCAATAACCTCTGCACCCGGGACTATATCAAAGGTTGGCCTCTCTTGCCTAACGGTTTTGCCAACATTGAGACATTTTGATGAATCAACAATCTTGGCACGGAGGTAGGTTGAGGCAACATCATACATTTGATTGTCACTGAGACCACAATCCGTGCGAAAGAAGAGAGTGATTTTAGGCGTACAAAAATATTCTTCATAGATGGAGAAGATATTATTGAGGAACGAGGAAGGTACGAGTCCTTTTACTATGGGACATAGTACAATCACACCAGCAGCTGTGATCAAAGATGTAAGCATCTCCATGAAAGTTAACATGGTTTGAAAATTGAGGGTCAATCACCCCTCTTCCAAATCCTGTAAAAATGAAAACGATGTAGTTAAGGATACAATTTTTTACAACTTGAGGGCTGCAATATAGAAGTTTGGACACCAAGTATATATTTCTTGGTTTGTCTATGAAAGTTTTGAGTCACTTCACAAGGATGATATCTGCCATAAATTTGCTGGGATAAATCACTATCTATGTGTTAATAAATTTAAATATAACCTTAAGCAAAAAAAAAAAAAAAAAAACAGCATATAAGCACCAGGAAAATTAATCACACAAGAACTCATTTCGTGAAAACCCCTCTAACATAGAGGGACCAATCTATATACTATAATAAAATAGAGAATGCAATGCCCAAGTATATGTTCAAAACTTATTAAGTTCACAATAAATTTGAAAAATACAATAATACCTCACTAGAAACTCTGTGAAACTAAGAACACAACAAGAGACCTCCGCTCTGAGCAAGGCACTAAATTTTTTTTTTTTTTTTTTTTTTCTTAACACTGCTTGCACTCTTCGAATGATTCTCTCTATTAGGTCCCCTTTTATAAACCAGCTGCGTCTCACTATTCTTGAGCGTATCTTTCAAGTCTTAAGTTTTTTAATTTTGAAACTCCAATGACCTTATCTGAGAGAGATTGACTGACTTAATTAAGTCTAGTGTGGAAACTGAGAAGTAATAATTGATGAGAAACTTCCACGTAATTGAGTGAGATTCCAAAAGAATGGTTAAGGCTGTTGTATATGTACTCCACGGTAAATTCAAATTACAAATCAATATAAAACCAGAGAATTCATGCGAGAGTGCATGAGGTCTTATCATCTAGCATTTTAATTTTGCATTTAGCATTTTATATTAGTATTAAAAACAAAAGCAAAAAAAAAAAGAAATTAAGGACTATTAACCGCCACCTTCATCATACTAACCTCCCACTACTATCAAGCCGTCGAAACTCCTATGGATAATTTTTTTTTATTATTTATTTTTTTATATTTAAATTAGGGGCTTAAATATGATGTGAGTTTGGGTAATTTGGTTGGATAGTTTTTGTTTTAGGTATATAAGTAGAAAGAATATTTGGTGCGTAATATAAAGTCATATTCTACTATGGTTTTAAATTATCTATGAGACACATGCATATGCATTTGTCCATGCCATGTCTTAATATCGTACTATTGATGAGTGGAAGAAGGTAAGAGAGTTGGGTATGCTTTCATTTCATGGTATGCAATCTGTGAACATCATAGAAATTAGTTGATTTTCATGGTCTTGTTACTTTTTTTTTTTTTTTTTTTCATTTCATGATAAAAAAAAAAAATTAATATCCTTGAGAATGCTACAAAAGTGCAATGAAGCTACTAAACTAATTTTTAATATCTCAAAATTTATATGTTTCTTTATTCTAATTTAGTTTACTTTTTCTTTATAATATATGTACAACATTTTCTAAAATCGTTTTACATAAAATATCACAAAATAATCCATGCATTGCATGGGCAACTTACTAGTTTGTTTAATTATTGTACAAAAATTTAAATTTAAATTCTTCTAGAGTTTTGCTTCGAGAAAGAAAAAAAGAAAAAAAGAGAAATGAATGATGTTCCTTTGTTTGGTTAGAAAGAGAAACAAGAAGAAGGAAGAATGAAAGGGAAAAGGGTTTTGTGGAATCCATTATTTTTCCTCTCCTAAAATAGGACTTGAATTTTTTTGTGAAATGACATTTATATCCTTATTAATTTATAATTTAAAAGGATAGAAGTGTAAAATACATTCCATCTTTTTTCCTTTCTCCCCCTATTTACTAAGCGCTTTTTCGTCAAGGGTGGTTATGAAGTACTTTAATTTCTTTCCCCACTCTTTTTCCTCTCCATTCCCCTTTTTCCTTTCTCTTCTCTTCCCTCCCCTTCTACTCAACCAAACATAATCTTACACGGTGTTTGGTTGTAGCTATGGAAAGGAAAAAGAAAGGAAAAGATGAAGGAAAGAGAAAGAGAGAGGAAAGAGAGGAAAGAAAAAAGTGAGAGATTATCTTTCCCTTGTTTGTTTGCAAAGAGAAGAGAAAAGAAAAATGCGTGCTTTTATCTTTGTGCCCTTATTAATGATATGAAAATTCATATATTAGAAGAACAAAGTTTAGCTAGGCTACAACCTTACTCAATAAAATAAACATTATTATATATTTTGAAAATCTAACCGTTGAAATGCATGTTCTTTACACTCTTAATATATATATCAAATTTTGAGTCAATCGGATATTTTTTACTATATGATCTATATGCTTATATTTTATTCATAATTTTAAATTATAAAAATTTAGAATTTAAACAATTTATTAATGACGTAGCTATTAATCTTTAGTTTTATAGAAATTTTGCAAGCATGAAAGATATAAGAAGAAGATGTAATCCAATGATAGATTTGTCAAAATTCATCTCCAATAAAAATATATTGAGTAAGGTTGTAACTTAAAACTACAAACAATTTTGTAACTAAATTTTGTTTATATTATAAAACTTGTAATTTCTTAAAAATGTTAAGCGGTGGACCTCATGTAATTAATTCTCTCCCTTCTTTACATTTCTGCCCAAATTGGGCTGATACCAAAATAATGGGCCTCACGGAAATATCATTACTCTACCTCGTTCACTTTTCTCTTCTATTGTACAACCAAACAAAAGAAATGATGTCCCTTCCTTACTTTTCTCTTCCCTTCTCCCATTTCCAAACGTAGCGTTAGTCTTTGAGTTTGAGTTTGCTGACTTAGCATTGTCTCTTGTTGGCTGCAACTTAACATTATCCGCAACTGTTTGCTTTTGAAAATTGGTGTTAAGCGTGTTTTTTTTTTCCCTACTGATCAGAGTGTGAAAACTGGGAAGTTTAAAGGGAAACAACAGAGAAACTTCATCACATTCAAATGCCCACTTCACCATCCCAACGTCATATTAAAATACAAAGTACAAACTATTGCTATCTTCACGGATTCCACCAGCCAACCCCACTCATATAGGGTTTTCAGTGTCAGAATCTTTGAAATAAATAACCCATAAAGCATTTGTTTTTTTCATTTCGAAAGACTTGTATATTATGCCGTAGCTTTCAGCCATGATGCTTTTTTTTTTTTTTTTCATCATGATAGTCCGCTTGAGAATAGATTATTTAATTAAAATTGAAATTATTTTGTTGAAAATGTAGAAAAAAAAAAGTTTAAAAATAAGTCGAATAGTATAACGAGACTCATAAATAGTATCAAAAAATGAAATGAAACCTATAAATAATAGAAAATAAAATAAAATTACAAATAAGCTAAAAATTTCACCCCATACCAAACAACCTCTAAGTTGACTCCATAGTATGCACCTTCACTTCCCCTAGCTAGCTTCAATTCATCAATTGTGGTGTTAGTGGAATCCGTATCATTTTGTCTTCTCGTGCGGAATTGCGGATGTCCATGCATGTATAATAATATTTACTACTTTTGATTTTTTTAAATGAATAAATATTGATTTAATTTTTTTTAATCCATGAAGTAAGTGGACGACTTGACTCCATAGCACTTTCCCTTCACCTAGCTACTAGCTTCAATGCTTTTACATCACTTTTCTTGACATATTTGTGGTGTTAATAGAACACAAGAAAACTATACATGCTCTTGATTCTCTCTCTCTCTCTCTCTCTTTCTTTTTTTTTTTTTTCTTTTTTTTTTTTTTGTGGAGAATCAACATGTTCTTGATTTTGAAAACACGAGAATTTTTAAAAAAATATATATATATTCATAGAAACAAATTTTGGAGAAAAAACAAAAATAGTTATCAAACATATCCTAAGATTTTTCTCTTTTAAAATTTCAAAACTTAATTAAAATTATTTTTAGAAATATTCTACAGGAAGCTAAACATGGCTGTCTTGGGCTGAATTGTTTATACAATTCTACTTTTAGGCCCATTATGTGATTTTGTTGGTGCGTCTTCATTTATTTATTTTGTTTTTCCTTTTGGTTTTATCCATACAATGCACAACTTAATCAAGAATTATATGTAAATTGTATATAATAAAGGCAAATTTAATACGTGAGTTCCAGTTAGCTCAACTGGTAAAGTCTTTGATGGTTGTATTCTCAGAGTCAGAAATACCAAGATAGTCAGATAGAGAAGAGAGATGAGGTGAAATTTATAAGAGAGAGAGAGAGAGGGAGAGAGAGAGAGAGATTTGTGATTTGTGTTGTTGTTTGGTTTTAGGTTGGGATGATATTTGATCTCGATGTTTAAGATTTTAAGTTAGAGTGTGCACAAATATTTTGAAGGGTAAATTAAACATATATAAAGTGAACCCCTGAACATAAAGTGACGCCCCTTTAATATATATATATATATATATTAATAATAGATAAGTGGTTAAGATTAGGTAAGTGTGGTTAAAGATAGTGACACAACTAAGATTGGACTTTAGAAGTCAATTTTAGGAACTAAGGTTGTTCATGGGTTGATTTGGGTTGGGTTTGTGCCCAACTCAAAATCGACTGAACTACTTCTGGTGATAGGGCAACTGACCCACCGCCGACTGCCCATGAGTTTTGGAAATAAATACTATGAATGTTGTGATATAAGATAAATAGTGACCATGGGTTCTTATATAAATTCCATGGGTATATAATAAGGTATGAAATAAATAAATGTTATCGGTTTAAGATAAATAATCATAACTTTCCATGGTCTTTTATATTAGTAACACAAATTCATAATTCTCCTTGGGCTTGATATATGTTTGCCATGGGTTTTGGAAAAATGAATAGTGTTACGTAAAATAAATAATTACCATAGGTTTTATAAGATAGATTCCATGGGCTTGTAATATTATAATAATAGGTTTGAGAAATTAAAGCATTGTTCATCATTAGACTTTAAGTGAAATACTTATGATATAGTATTTTGCCAAGTATTGATAACCTTAGACTTTTTACTAAATAGTGTCATGTAGCTAGTTTCGGTTTTTAATAGTGCCAACGTAAACTGAGTATTTGATATTGCCAATGAGAATTGGACTTTTGAAATATTGTGAATCATAAGTAGCCTTGGGCTTTAAAAAGAATGGGATGTGTGCATTGGGCTCGTAGGGCTGGTTTTGGGCTTAGCTAAATAATGATAATAAAATTGGATAAGATATGAGTTTTTGGGTTTTTTGTGATAGTTTATATCATGGCCCAATTTAGATGATGAGATAGGAAATATTTATGGGCTAATGGGATGAGAAATATCCATGGAAGCTCAAAATAATTTATGGGTGATATTTTTGTATTTTTGGTGAGTAAATAAATGTGATTAAATAGGATTGGGGCATGTGGTATGAGTGAAAAAATTGTACCTCAACATATAGCAAGCTAAATATTTGTATCATTGTCTGTTGTTGACATCAATATTTTCTTGTTGATTTAATTTGTTGTGGGGGTTTTTTTTTTTTGGGTGCTTTTGTTCCATGTAGTCTATCTTCTTTAAAAGCAAAATTTGCTGCCAGCATGAAATTGGATACAATAGAAAAAGAAGGATCTATAAAGGTTCTTACATGTGGGCTAGCTTATAATATTTTGCTAAATTAGATTTAGCAATCCAATTCCTATGTAAGTTTTCTTTACTTAACTCCGTTTTTATTTTATTTTTTTATGTTCAGAATCGAAAAATTAAGTCAAAATCCGAATTCATTATTTTTTTCATGTGTAATATTAATATGTATTCTTAATATACTCTTAGAAGTCATTCATTCTCCCATACTAGGAGGCAGGGCAATGCTGTAGCCTATGTTTTAGCCAAGAGAGCTAGGTTATCTTTCTCTTTATTAGTTTGGATGGAAGATGTTCCATCAGACATTTTTTCTTTTGTTGTTGTTGATTTTCCATTTGATTGAATAATATATATATATATATATATATATATATATATATATTCTTAAAGGCTAAAAGCACAATACAATTAGAGACATTACTAAGGAAACTACGTCTACTAGTTTAAGGGAAAATAAATCATTTGACTTTATTAATTCAAGCCAAAGTTTTCCATCTTTCGCTAACTTTATTGGTTGGTCCCCCTTTTTCTATGGAATATAATTCATATGTTTGTTGAAACTGAAGTTAATGGTTTTTTAGTTTAACTTTGACTCAATTTCTTTTATAATAAAAAAATGGGTAGGGGGCAACCTGAGTTGGCATCTTTTACCTGTGATTAGTTTATATATAATAACTCAATTTTTTTCATGTTTATTTGCAACCAAAAAAAAAAATTAATGTTTACAATATAATTGAGAATATGTGATGTCGTGGAAGTTACAAGAAAACAAACACATTGCTTTCTGAATGGAAAAAGAAACTAAATATGTTAGCTTTTGAATGAAAACCTCGAATCCACGAGTGGTCTCTTGAATCCACAAGGTAATAAGGTTCTGGAATCTACTAGAGAGAAATAGACAAAGTCTGTAATTTTATAAATCTGAAAAATTGAACTACCTTGAAGGCTACAATATGTTTAAATAGTAAAAGGAAGCCCTAGGGCGGTTATGAAAACGCCTAGAAACCCTAATCCACGCTAATCATGTAATTAGGTGGCAAAATAGTGATTTTTGCTAAAAATAGCAAAATTTAGATATTTGCGAAAATTAAAAATACTGTCTCTCAGAGATATCCCAAAACAAACGAGACCTTATTCTAACTTTTTAACTAAAAGTTATTAAGAAAAAAAAAATATTACCATAAATAACAAAAACACTGTTTTCGGGACCTTAACGAAGGAATTCGCCTAAATTTTGGCAATGGTCATGTTAACATGTATCTGGATCAGAATGTCGTTTCCCTTCAACTTGCCAAATTTCATGCAATTCCGACACTGTTGTCCTTATGCCCTCTATTGGCACCCCCCTTTGATCTTGCGTTGTGACTTCTAGCGCCTTTGCTGCTCTAGGAAGGCATGTGCTATCTGTTCTACATCAGTTTGGCGACGTTCATGGCATTTGTCATGAATCTGGATTAGAATGCCGTTTCCCTTCAACCTGCCAAATTTCATGCAATTCCAACACTGTTGCCCCAATGCCCTCTACTGGCACCCTTCTTTGATCTTGCGTTGTGACTTCCGGTACCCCTGCTACTCCAGGATGGCATGTGCTGTCTGTTCTACATCAGTTTGGTGACGTTCATGGCATTTGTCATGAATCTGAATCAGAATATCATTTCCCTTCAACCTGCCAAATTTCATGCAATTCCGACACTATTGCCCTGATGCCCTTTACTAGCACCCTATTTTGATTTTGCGTTGTGACTTCGAGTGCCCTTGCTCCTCCAGGAAGGCATGTGTTGTTTGTTCTATATCAATTTTTCATGGAATTTGTCATGAATCTGGATCAGAATGTTGTTTCCCTTCAACTTGCCAAATTTCATGCAATTCCGACATTGTTGCCTTGATGCCCTCTACTGGCAGCCCCTTTGGATCTTCCGTTGTGACTTTCGGTGACTCTACTGCTCCAGGAAGGCATGTGCTGTCTGTTCTACATCAATATGAAATTCTTTACTGTGTATTCCAATATTTTTTTACACTTCCTTTTAGTGATGAATGTGAAATTCATTAATACTTAATTATATATAACTTAATTTCTTTCATGTTTACAATATAATTGACAATATGAAATTCATTGATATGTGCTCCAATTTGTTTTTTACACTTCCTTTTAGTGATGAATTTTGTACGATAACTTTTTTTTAGGGGAAATTTTGTACGATAACTGAGAATATGAAATTCATTAATACTTAATTATCTTGTCATTACTTTTATGGCAAGGTTCATTTTTTTTATAAATCCATGACAGATTATTTACCAAAGAAACAATCCATGGCAAATTTCGCAATAAATAAGAAAGAGTGATTGCAAATCAATTGAACCTTTTCTTGTGAAGTCGGTTGACTCTAGAGTCTTTTATTGTCAAATAATGAACCTAAAATCCAACCATGTTTATTAATGGCTAGAAAGAATATATATATATATATATATATATATATATATATATATATATATATATATATATAAGACTTCGAATATAAACCTAAACTTTAAATTTACTTGATTCTTAAAATTTTTAAATAATACTTCAAACACTTATTCTTATTCGAATTCTTAAAAATATTATAAGTATAAATTTTCTTTTTTGATACTAGGGAAGGACTTTTGGACACTGATAAGTAGGACAAGGAAATTTGTATGTTTAGGAATTCTGGGAATAAAGAATGGAGGCGTGCAGAATGTTAATCTAATATTGTTACTGAAAACAAGGCAATGGATGAAGGGTTACATTGGGGCCAATATACCACTCCTGTTTCCATGCTCAAATTGATTTTCACTTTAGTTTGAGATATGATAGCCAATTGATTTATCTTCTTTTTCTACTTATTTTCTCTTTTTTTCCCCCCCTTCTTTTCTTGGGTTCTGTTGGGATCAATTAGCAAACATTTTTTCCAAGTCCCTATCTTTGTCCAGATTTGTACTTTTACAGACCAAACTCAATGTTGTTCCAACGCAGTTGGCTTGAAGGATGATGTCTATTAAATAATGTAAAATAGTAAGAAAATTGCAGAGAGAACAAAATCAAGAAAGGGAGAATGAGTAACACAAAAAGAGGGAATTACATTATTTGGCGGCCTGATGGCCTACGTCTAGGGAGGAAATCCTAGTGACTATATTTTTATGAGATATGCTAAGGACGCCAATTTTGACACAACTTTATGCCACAACTCGCCACATGGTGAGTTATATGTGGCGAGTTATAATTGATAATGATGTGTTAGTAGGTCATGTAAGAAAAAGGTCTAAATTTACCTATGTTGGGTTGGGTGTCTAAAAAGTTGTTGACCTCATTGATAAACATGTTAAAAATCAAGCATCTCTCTCTCTCTCTCTCTCTCTCTAAAAATATTCTCTTGCATTCCGAAAATTTCTCTATGATGCTCTTTCTAGATTTTTCTATGAGATGTCTCTTCTCGATTCTCTAGAGACTTCTATGTAGAAGTTGATATCGCTTCGAATCAGTAAGGTGGATGCTTTGGCTTCGGTGGGCTACTGAGCGGTGGAAGGCCTACAAAAAGCCATTACGCTGTCAAAAAGGGGACTGGAGAAGACCGGCCAAACCCCCTCCGATGGCAAAGTTAGTCTCACAGGAAAGAAGTTCCAACTTTTTGGGAGTCAAGTCTCAGATTGTTCTTACCTTTCTTGGGTTCAGACCGGTCCTTTATATAGAGATCCCGGGGACGGTTATTTGTCCAATAACCTCCCCAAGATTTGTGGAAGCCAATGAGTCCGGAGTTAACTTCCTCAACGGCTACTAAAGTTGTAACTGCTAACGGAAGTTAACTCATTTGAGGGATTCATGGCGATAGCTAAGGGTTTAGTAACCGCTATAGAGAGTCGACAGTTTTCTAAGTGTTGTGTATTCGTCCGTCTAGTGTATGACGATTTCGTCGTCCCTGGACATCTGATGATCGTCCATGGACGACCTTCATGGACGAATTTATCGTCCATGGGAGACTTCACTGATCAAGAGTAGTACTATTGTCCATGAACATTTTTCCTTCTTCTGGGGTGATTCTTGGTCCAACTTGCTCTATTGGCTCTGGACGATGCCTTTGGACGAGCTGGAGTTGGGACTAATTTTCTACTTCCCTATCAGAAGTAAAACTCAGCCACAAGTTTTCGTAATAGTCTAGAAACTGTCGTGGGTTAGAAAATAAAAAATAAAAAGCTAAGGCCTAAAACTACTAGAACTCCACTAGCAGAAATTAAATGAAGCCAGAAGCTTCAATGTGGGTTACATGAACCGAACTCCAGCATGTATAAATGTGCCGTGCATGTGCTGTGCACTAGTGTTAGTGTATTAAACAAAAAGCTAGCAGTGTATGAATTGAAAGAAAAGTGCGGCGTGTGTGCTGTGCACTAGTGTCAGTGTATGGCTTTTTTTTTTGGTTGAGAAACAGTGTCAGTGTATGTGAATCAAAGCATTAGTGCTTTGTTCTCGTGTTTAGGTGGAAAACATGCTTATTAGGTGGAAAGAACGTAGTTAAATTAAAAAAATTCACACCCAAAAGTGACGGCTAAGATTCCACTTAGGGTCTGTTTGGATAGAACTTATTTTGCTGAAACTGAAAACTGAAAACTGAAAACACTATAGCAAAATAATTTTTAAATGTGTGAATAGTACTGTGGGACCCATTTTTAATGAAAAAATTGATAAAAAATGAAAATTGTGGGTCCGTAAACAGTGCACGGATGCACTGTTCACAGAAAACTGGTCAAAAGTTGCGGCTACTGTTCATGTACAGTAGCCGCTTGTGGGGGGAAAACGCGTGAAAAAAAAAAAGAAAAAAAAAAGGGGAAAACGCAAAAACGCAACGCAGCAAAACGCAACGCTCTATCCAAACATTACCTTAGTATGCGATTCTTTAAAAACAATAGACATGGAAATATGGGTCAGAATTTTCTGACCCGACCCAACCAAAAAATACCTAATCCGAATCCGATTTTTCTTTTACCCGAAGTAAAAATGGGTTGACCCGTGACCCATTCCGATTTTTTTGCAGATCAATCCAACCTGACCCGGATAACCCGTGACCCGACCCGTTAAAAAAATTCACTAAACAAATATTTTAATTACGTTATGATACTAAGTGCATACAGCACAAAGCATCAAAACTAATAATTAATATATTATAAGAAATGATTATTTAAGTCATCAAAAGTACCACCAAGTCCCAAAAAATAAAATAAAAAATCATCAAAAGTACCATTACCAATAAAAGCTAGCTAGCCTAGGCTGCCTAGCTTCTGTGCTTGCTTTGGCTACAAGTACAACACGTTACAACTTACACAAGAGACAAGACAAGGGCCGGCCAAGGCTGCCAAGAAATGAAGAGTCATCACTCATCAGTAGTCAAGACAACCATTTAAAAATATATATATGCATATCTCATTCAGGATTCAGCTGAGTTGTATTAAAGGATAAGAAAGATGATGTAAGTGAAGATTGTAATGTTGTGTGGTATTATTTTTTATTGTAATTTTTTTTTAATTATTAGGAATTTGATCATTATGAAAGTGGTCGTGGTGTCAAAACAAAAAAATCTCAGTTGGACTTGTATTTAGAAGAGCCTAGACTTAACAAAAAGTAAAATTCAAAGTTGGAAGTTCTCTCTTGGTGGAAAAAGCATTAAAATCGGTTTTCAGAGCTCTCTTTAATGGCACGGGATTTCACGAGCATTTTGATAACCACTGTTGCTTCTAAATCAAGTTTTAGCACTGGGAAAAAAATTCTTACTCCGTATCGATCATGTCTTTTACCTGAGAATGTGGAAGTTACGTTGTGTACTAAAAGTTGGCTATATGTATTTGAAGGTAATTTAATTTTTTTATAGTTATAATTATACAATTTTAATTCTTTATTGATTTGCTTTCATGGTACATTAAATTATATTAAAATATTGTATTGTAGATGAAGATGCCGACAAAATTGGCCAACTTGAGCTATAATTTGCAAGTATGAATATTTGCAGTGCTGAATCTACTGCCAACGTTAAGTAGAGTAGATTGAGATTGAGGTGTAATTCTTATAAAATATTTACTTATTTTTCTTTACTTAATATGTTATGTTTATTTTTAAATCTTTTTTTTTTGTTTAGTTTATCTTTCTAAGTAATCTAACTTTACTATTATTTTAAATGCAACAGGAACATGTACACTTAAGACGATAACTTGCTACTTTGCTGGCTTACTTGTTTTGTTTGTTCTAAGATCTATCTCTTTTTGAAGATGTAAACTTGTAATTATATGCATTTTGATAGTGAACTATTAACATTGAGTGTTAGAACCCCTTTCCCTCTCCCTTGTCTGTGTGTGTGTGTGTGTTTGTTTCTCAAAAAAAAAAAAAAAAAAGAACTATTAACATTGACAACTTTTTCCATCATGAATTTTTGACTATAAATAATTTTTGTCATGCTCAAAACTATTAGAATTAGAAGGATATTAACAAGTGGCATTAAGTGCAATTCATTTGCTTAATTGATTTTATTCATTATGAAAGTTCAAAAACGTGTATAAACACCTTTGAACGTTTAGACCCCCAAATTACAACTTAACCAATTCAAGCAATATGTCAAACAACTAGTGTGCGGAAACTTAACATATGCTATAATATGTAATTGGTTAAAAACTATCTAAGCCAACACAAAATAAAATCCACAGCAGATAATAAAAAGGCAAAGATAGAGAGGAAGGAAGATGCAAACACAAAGACAACACGCGATGTGTTATCGAAGAGGAAACCGAAACCCTCGGCGTAAAACCTCTCCGCCGCCCTCTAAGCGGTTAACAATCCACTAGAAAATACAGTTGGGATACAAGGACATCAATAGACCCTCCAAGCCTAATCTACCCAGTGCACCTAAGCCCTCCAAGCTTCTTGCTCCAACGAGGTTGCGCCGAACCTTTTTCTTTTCTAGCTTCCCGGATTCCGCTACTAGACCATAGCATCAACCAATGAAGATTGGTTCCTTCCTAACTGCTTCCCAGAAATCCAAACAACTGTCTCACAGTGATGATGATGGTGAGAACCAGGTTTGGTATAATGCCTCTCAAGGATTTGACAATGGAGAGGAAGAGAGTTGGGGAATTTGGAGAGACTCTAAGGTATAGATTGTGGGTGAATCAATCTTTTTTTTCTTTAGGGTTTCTCTCTCAAAATTCTCTCTGGAAGCTCTCTTTCAATCGTGGGTAAAAAGGGTATTTATACTAGAGTGGGAGAGGAATGTGAAACGTCAGGTTTAACAAAACAGGGGTGGCTCGCGGCTTGACCTCGCGGCTTGACCAAGTCGCGAGATCCAGTCGCGAGATAACCGTATGGCCAGTTGTCCTGTAGTGCTCCAGCTTGCATGACTGTTCACCTTCCAGCATGCTTGGCACGTGTGCTGCCTCTGGCGGCTTGCAGCCGCGAGTAACCCGCGAGTCCCAGCCGCGAGTCTCTGTTTTCTTGCACACTCTTGAGCAATCTTCACTCTATCTCACTCACTACCCTTACATCAAACCCACCTAAATACAGGGTTACTAAATGCTGAATTACAAGCAAATTTGGCACGGAATAAAGCCAATTAGATGGTTGAATAAATTCAACCTTACACATTATCTCTAAACAAGTTGTTATTGATTTGTTTTTGTAATTTAAAAAAAAAAAAAAAACTTGTTTGAAAAATACGGGTAAACCCGACCTGACCCGCAACCCGATTGACCCGACCCAACCCGCCCGTTTTGCCACGTCTAAAAAACAAAAAAACCAAAGCAAAACATGCTTAGTATGTTACTATGCTTTTTATTATACTTATTTATTGGTAGTTTGTTTGCCACAATCCTCATCCATTGAGAATTAAACTTTTTTTTTTAAAGTAAACAGTAATATTTATTAGAACAGTAATATTAGTGTTTTAAATCGGGTTTATAATATATTACATAACCAGAATACAACTATAAAATGGCCTAACCTTTGTAGTTATAGACCGGGGTTATAAATAACAGACATTAAACACACACAACCAATGTGAGAATTAAACTAGTGAAGAAGTTTAAGGCTACAAACTTTGTACATATATAAAATGTATTTGACACTAATATGAAATACAAAAATATTTATGAGTGATGTATTCATGTAAGATTCGCTATATATTGTTTATTTGTTAATTTTTTTTAAAGAATAAACCACATTTATTTAAAATCAAAATTTCACTTATGAATGAAAAGATTTTTAATAGTTAGATAGCTAGACACAAAGTATAACTTATGTAAATTTATAATATTGTGTAAGTATACACTATTTGATTGCTTATACACAATTATGAAGGTGAATAAATTATTACATAAATAATGTGAGGTCCTATTAGGTTTTTTAATCAATTAATTTGTTTTGTATCACATTTTTGAAAGGTAAAGCAATTGGCACTGGTTTGATGCAAATGAGGTGTTTTTAGATATATCTTATGAGAAGCTTCAATTTGATAGGTTTGGAGCGCACAAATTCCACACAAACAAAGATAACACACACAGATACAAAAAAAAGTAAAATTTCAAACACAAACTCGAGTTTGGTACCACATTTTTGGGCTTATAAAAAATGGTATGAGGAGCTGGAAAATGGGCATCATAAGCTTTTTAATGGCACATCATTTTTGTTAAACAAAGATTTGAAAGGCCAAAATGTAAGTTTACATCAGGAGTGGACCTAGGATTTCAAGCTAGGGGGCTGAAGTATAAGGAAAAAAAAAAAAAAAAAAACCAAATAGGTATCCATATAGTATTAACAAATTATCAACAAAGATAAATACACAAAATCATTGTTTCTTAATATATTAAGATGCAATCATCTACCAATAATGACAAAAAAAACACAAAATAATATTGTTTCTTAAGAGCATCAAATATTGCAAAAAAATTTATTTTCACAAACTAAAAATTACTTTTTCTATGTTAATATAGTATTTGAAATGTCTCGTACAATAGTGTTTTTGGTATTTGGTGTTCTAAATACTAAATATTTAGTATTTAGAACACCAGATGCTAGTACTTTAATACTAGGCTGATTAGGATTTTTTATTTTTTATTTTAAAGTCTTTTTTTTTGTTAAGTTTTTGAGTTGAGTAGTTGCTAGTTGGGCTAGGTTAATTAAAAGGGAGGGAGACTAAGTTTTTGAAAGAGGGAGGTGCAACTTTAGAAAAATAATATAACCAATACTATGTGATCCATTGACCCCTGTTTGTCATAGATAGAGGACAGTCTCTAATTATACCTCTTTTATTTGATGGCACTAACTATGCATACTGGAAAGTACGCAGAAGAGCTTTCTTGCAGTCTTTACATGAGAAGGTGTGGCAAGCTGTGAAGATTGGCTGGACTAAGCCAAAGGAAGCGCCAGTTGATTGGAATGATGCTAAGATTAAAGCGGCAAACTTCAATAGCAGAACATTGAATGCTTTATTCAGTGCGGTCACTAATGAGGAGTTCAAGAAGATATCCTCCATTGAAACTACTAAGGAAGCATGGACTATCCTCCAGACAACCTATGAAGGGACTAAGGCTGTCAAGGACTCAAAACTTCTAAGGCTTACTACGAGCTTTGAAGAGATTAAAATGGAGGAGGAAGAGTCATTTGATGAGTTCTATGCCAAGCTAAAGGACATAGTCAACTCCGCCTTTATTAATTTGGGGAAAATTATTCTCAAACCCAAGGTTGTGAGAAAGGTGCTTAGATCTCTACCGGAGAAATTCCATGCCAAGATCACCGTTGTTAAGGAGTCAAAGGATATTGAAAAAATTCCTTTGACAGAGCTGGTTGGCAACTTGTAAACCTATGAATTGGGTTTGACTAGGATAGGGAAATATATTGTGAAACTAGCACTAATATGATCATATTTCAAGTTTATTTCAATTGAGATTAAATAAAATTTAGGGTCAAAGTGTTCAAAATTTTATTTTAAGGGTCAAAACAAAAAAAATAAAAATAAAAATTTTATATATAATTTTTTCTTTTGGGGCCAAGACAAGGGGTTTATTTGAACCCCTGCGCTCGCTATAGAGCCGCCCCTGAATCGGCCGCCCCTGAAAAGGCAAAAGCTATTTAAGAAATGCTTGCAATTCTTTTTTACTCTCTTTATTCCTTTCCAGCCTTCACTTTTTCTTTTCCAGCGTGTAAAGACACTTTGTAACACCAATTTTCCAAAAGCAAAGGACTTTTGTGGCGGGAAAGGACAAGCTCAGAAAACACACTTGGGCTTATGCATCACTATCCAGCCTTCACTTTCTCTTTTTCAGCGTGTAAAGACACTTTGAGCCTTCTCTTTCGGCGTGTTTGAGATCCTTTGCAATAGTAAATTAACAGTTAATATTAAAAATTTTAAAAATCATTTTTAACTTTAGCCCTTAAATAATAATAAAAATTTTAACTTTCAACTTTTATCATTTTACTTTTATATTTTATTGGGAAATGTTAACAAGCACCGTGTGGTACTTGTTAACGTTTTCTTTTTTGTGTTTCACTTATAAAAGGGAAAAATAGTTTTTAAAAAATTTGCCAAAACAGATAAAAAGAAATTGCCAAAAACTGAAAAACTACCAAAAGTTGAAAAAGTTACCCAACAAATTACCCAAAAATGTGTTGTTAACGGGCACCATAAACACAACCCTATTTTATTTTGTAACTTCTCTCTCACATCCAATGATTAATTGCACGTTTCTGTTGCACTGGATCTCAATTCTCGCATTTGTTCGCCAATTTCCCAAAAGCAAATGACTTTGGCTGGAAAGGATAAGCTCATAATTGAGCAATTGACAGAACTGAATGCGTTTATATATATATATATATATATATATATATATATATATATATATATAATAAAAGTAATAAAGTTCAAATAATATTATAATAAGCTTGTTCTTTCGTAGTTCTTTCAATGAAACTGCCGTTACATGGGAAAAGAAAGAAGAAAAAAAACTGAGCTTTTGATTTGTAGCTAGGACATTCTTTTGCTTTTGAAAATTGGTGTTAAGCATGTTCTTTTTTGACTGGTTGAGAGGAAATTAGGGTGAAGAGTGGGATTGAGATTATGTGCAATACTCTAGGTATTGTATCTGATGCAATTATTATAATGGTTAAGATTGATAGTTGTAAAAAGAAATTTTTAATCTCAATCATTAATTTAAAAAAGTTAAGAAAAAAATTTTAAAAAGTAAAAAGTAAAAGTTTAAAAGGTAAAAATTGAAAAAAATTGTGAGAAGATATGAGTGAATTGCACCCAGTGGATATTGCACCAAATCCTAATCTAACAGCCCTCCCCTCTCTCGTTTAGTTACAGCCTTACCACCATTGATAGTTCATATTTAATTAGTATTTAATCATTTAATGTTTTGGTAACGGTGAGAAAGCATATAAAAGTCTTTGGAGGTTATTTTCTATTCTTTGAAAAAAGCAATGTATATAAATCAAAGATGTATCATTCAAAAAAAAGAAAAAGAAAAAAGTCAAAGATGTATATCAGTGTTATTTTGATAACTGTAGAGAGAATAGTAAAACTGATCGCATAATATGTTGTGATATGACTCTCACCCATTCACTTCTCCCTTCTGTCTTTTATTTGTTTGATGATCCTGAAGTTAAAAAAAAAAAAAAAAATGGTGGTTTTTTGTAATATATAATAACTCGGCCCGTTTGGTAGAGGAGTTTGAGTAATGTTATTTGAGTATTTTTGATATACGTGTGGATGAAAAAATGTATAGAAATGTGTGTAATGTTGTTTAAAATGTAAAAATGTGTGTTAGAACATACATACCAATTAGGGCCTTAGGGCCCGTTTGGTAAAGGAGTTTGAGTAAATATTGTTTGGATGTTTTTTTATATACATGTGGGTAAAAAAGTGTGAAAAAATATATAATGTTGTTTACAATGTGAAAAGAGAAGATAGAAGTAACTAATCCAACACCCCTTAATTTCTTTCATGTTTACACTATACTTTTTAGAAGTGCACTTCACTATTGAAATGTGTATCTTTTATAATGGGCTACTCAAATTCAATATGGACCATCTACTACTTTGTGCTTTTCATGCATACCGTAGTTTTTTTAATATAATTTTTCTTACCTATCAAAAAAGAAAAAAAGAAAAAAATTCAATATGGACCGCATTCTAGAGCTCCTATTGGGAACAAGGGAGACAACCGAAGGGAATTTGTATGTTTAGAAATTCTGGGAATAAAGAATGGAGGCGTGCAGAATGTTAATCTAATATTGTTACTGAAAACAAGGCAATGGATGAAGGGTTACATTGGGGCCAATATACCACTCCTGTTTCCATGCTCAAATTGATTTTCACTTTAGTTTGAGATATGATAGCCAATTGATTTATCTTCTTTTTCTACTTCTTTTCTCTTTTTCTTTTTTTTCCCCCTTCTTTTCTTGGGTTCTGTTGGGATCAATTAGCAAACATTTTTTTCCAAGTCCCTATCTTTGTCCAGATTTGTACTTTTACAGACCAAGCTCAATGTTGTTCCAATACAGTTGGCTTGAAGGATAATGGCTATTAAATAACGTAAAAAAATAAGAAAATTGCAAAGAGAACAAAGTCAAGAAAGAGAGAATGAGTAACACAGAAAGAGGGAATTACATTATTTGGCGGCCTAACGGCTTACGTCTAGGGAGGAAGTCCTAGTGACTACATTTTTATGAGAAATGCTGACACTAATTTTGATACAACTTTGTGTCACAACTCGTCACATGACGAGTTGTAATTGGTAATGATGTGTTAGTGGCCATGTAAGCAAAATATTCTAAATTTACCTACGTTGGGTTGGGTGTTTAAAAAGTTGTTGACCTCATTGATAAACATGTTAAAAATCAAGCACCTCTCTCTCTTTCTCTCTCTCTCTCTCTCAAAATATTCTCTTGCATTCCGAAAATTTCTCTATAATGCTCTTTCTGGATTTTTCTATGAAATGTCGCTTCTCGATTCTCTAGAGACTTTTATGTAGAAGTAAAACTCAGCCACAAGTTTTTGTAATAGTCTAGAAATTGTCATGGGCTACAAATTAAAAAATAAAAAGCTAAGGCCTAAAACTACTAGAACTCCAGCATGTATAAATGTGCCGTGCATGTGCTGTGCACTGGTGTTGAGTGTATTAAACAAAAAGCTAGCAGCGTATGAATTGAAAGAAAAGTGCGGTGTGTGTGCTGTGCACTAGTGACAGTGTATGTGAATCAAAGCATTAGTGCTTTGTTCTCGTGTTTAGGAGGAAAACATGCTTATTAGGTGGAAAGAACGTAGTTAAATTAAAAAAATTCACACCCAAAAGTGACGGCTAAGATTCCACTTAGTATGCGATTCTTTAAAAACAGAAAAACCAAAGCAAAACATGCTTAGTATGCTTTTTATTATACTTATTTGTTGGTAGTTTGTTTGCCACAATCCTCAACCATTGAGAATTTTACTAGTGAAGAAGTTTAAGGCTACAAACTTTGTACATATATAAAATGTATTTGACACTAATATGAAATACAAAAATATTTATGAGTGATGTATTCATGTAAGATTCGCTATATATTGTTTATTTGTTGATTTTTTGTTTTTGTTTTTAAGAATAAGCCACATTTATTTAAAATCAAAATTTCACTTATGAATGAAAAGATTTTTAATAGTTAGATAGTTAGACACAAAGTATAACTTATTTAAATTTATATTATTATGTAAGTATACACTATTTGATTGCTTATACACAATTATGAAGGTGAATAAAGTATTACATAAATAATGTGAGGTCCTATTAGGTTTTTTAATCAATTAATTTATTTTGTATCGATCTCATTTTTGAAAGGTAAAGCAACTGGCACTGGTTTGATGCAAATGAGGTGTTTTTGGATATATCTTATGAGAAGCTTCAATTTGATAGGTTTGGAGCACACAAATTCCACACAAACAAATTAAGATAACACACAGATACAAAAAAAGTAAAATTTCAAACACAAACTCGAGTTTGGTACCACTTTTTTGGGCTTATAAAAAATGATATGAGGAGCTGGAAAATGAGCATCATAAGCTTTTTAATGACACATCATTTTTGTTAAATGGAGATCTAAAAGGCCAAAATGTAAGTTTACATTAGGAGTGGACCTAGAATTTCAAGCTAGGGGGCCAAAGTATATGGAGAAAAAAAAAAAAAATCAAATAGGTATCCATATAGTATTAACAAACTATCAACAAAGATAAATACACAAAATCATTGTTTCTTAATATATTAAGATGTAATCATCTACCAATAACAACAAAATAATACAAAATAATATTGTTTCTTAAGAGCATCAACTATTGCAAAAAAAATTACTTTCACAAACTAAAAATTACTTTTTCTACATTAATATAGCATTTGAAATGTCTCGTATAATAGTGTTTTTGATTTGGTGTTCTAAATACTAAATATTTAGCATTTAGAACACCTGATGCTAGTACTTTAATACTAGGCTAACTAGGATTTTTTATTTTTTATTTTAAAGTTTTGTTTTTGTTAAGTTTTTTAGTTGAGTAGCTGCTAGTTGGGCTAGGTTAATTAAAAGGGAGGGAGACTAAGTTTTTGAAAGAGGGAGGTGCAACTTTAGAAAAAAAAATATAACCAATAAAAAAATTCTTTTTTTTTCTTCAGGTCGGGAGGCCCAAAATTTTTTTTTTCCTTTTATTCTTTGGACCGGGGCCCGGGCCCCCTTGGGTCTGTCCCTGGTTTACATAAATGAATAGAATCATGCAAAATCCATAGAAAATGGATCAAGATAAGCTTGAGATGCCCACTTTGCACACAAATTTGTCACAAATTACCCATTGGTGATCTAAAAAGTTGGGACTTAGTAAACTAGGCATGTTTCTCTATGCTCTGAAACAAAAAGTTCTGTCGGATGTTCTTCAAACTGCTGGAATATGAGTGCACCAATGATGACAAAAAATCAACACTGAAAACTTCCCATTTGAATCGCCCTATTTTTCAATTGAATAACCTTTTTTTTTTAATCACAATACAAAATGACCCAAAGTTGGTACCATTAGAAAGAATGTTACACAAATTTTCCAATGGTATCAAGAACAAGCAAGGTGCTCGTGAAAACCTCTAGGGCCCGTTTGGATGGAGGGGGAGTAGAGTAGAGTTGGCTGAAAATAGACTAATTTTGAGTCAAATATACTCTACTATACTCTACTCCCCCTCCCTCTCCCTCAATCCAAATAGACCACAAAGTTCTAACCAAGTAAGACAAATTTGTAGCTTAAAACTAAAAAGAAAAAAAAAAAAAAAAAAAAAAGGAAAAAAACTCAAAATAAGATGAACCACATGAGGACCCAAAGCACATGCCCACGTATACCTTGTGCTTTGGCGCTATTGCTCATGGTAGGTAAGATAAAATTTGTTATTCCCATTCTATAAATTCATCACCCTTTTGCTCGAAAATATGAAACAAAAACACCATAAAACACTTAAATTCTCTCCCAATCAATCTAGAAAATTTCCAAATAAATAATCCTTCATCAAATCCAAGCTTCTTTATAGGTATAATTTTAGAATCGTTTTTTTTTTTTTTTTTTTTGATAAGCTGTATCCTTTTTATTTTATTGTTTTTATGGTTCTAGTCGCTATAATGAATACAATGCTCGTGTGATTGCATATTAATCATGTTTGGGTGATTATGAATATTTATAGACATGCATAATTAGGCTATTATTTTCAAGCTTATGTTAGTATGTTAATTTTCATGATTAAATAAACACATCCATGTATGTATAACATGGCTATCCCTCCTTTTATCATAAATCACTTGAGTTATATATATGAAATTCATTAGTATATACTCCAATTTTTTCTTTTACACTCACTTTTAGTGATGAATTACTCACGGTAGTTGATAATGTGAAATTCATTATTATTGCTTAATTATATTGTCATTGCTTTCATCGCAAGATTTGTTTGTCAATAAAACATGGCAGATTATTTACCAAAGAAACAATCCGTGGTAAATTTTTCAGTAAATAAGAAAGAGTGAGTCCAAATCAATTGTGATAGGGATCAAATTAAAGTCAATTCGTCCAAAGTGGCCGTCCATAACCAGACCACGTCTAGAAAGCTTCATGAGGAAAGAAACCCAGCAGAAACAACGTGTGCATGAACTAGGGTTGTCCAGACCCGACCGGAGCCCAACAACTCGGCCAAACTGCCCGATGGCGACCTGATTCTGGCCCGAACCGAAGGTCCAGTCGGTCGGCGGCGGGTTTCCGTTCTCAAGAACTGACACTGGCGGGTCGAGTGGCGATTTGCTTCTCCAAAACCCAAGAAACCCGAACCTGACTAGAGTTGTATAAAAAATCCGGCCAAACTTGCTAAATCAAGCCAGATTTGGTGAGATCTTAACCAGATTTGGCGAGATCTCAACTAGATCCGGCTAGATCTAGTGGGATTTAGCTAGATCCAACCAATTCCAGTAATTTTTAGTGAAAAATTTCAGCTTCCAGTGAAAAAAAATGTAGATACCAGCAAGATTTTCCAGATTCCGGCATGATTTTCCAGATTCCGGCGACTTCTTCTTCCCTTTTTTTTTTTTTCGATGATTTTTTTTTACTCCGACGACCGACCGATGCTCACCCTCACCCGAAACCGACTTGACCGATTTTTCCAGCGGTCGGTTCTGGGTTCCTCCACCCTCCACCCAACGCCGGAGGGTTGAGTCTGGGTTGGACCCAAAACCGACCTGGCTTGACCTGTGGACAGCCTTAGCATGAACAGTATCCATCCATGGGTAACAAGACAATCTAATCTCAGGATAGTTGTTCATGACGTAAGGGCATGGATGACTAGACGACACTTAATGAATTTTAAAAGAACTTCTCAAAAGGTTCCACATAATCAGACCATAATGCACTACTCCTAAAAGGCGAAGAGGATTCCCCGTAATCCACTCCACGTACCTCATTTTCTCCATTAACCACACATATCTCCCATGATGGTGGTGGATCTGAACAAGTAGACCCACTTCTAACTCTTTACAAAAGGATCAAGTCACATTCACCCAAGGTAAGTTCCACTATTCACAGTTTTCCATCCTTGTGTTCTAGAGAAAAAACTGACTTAACTGTCGAAGGGTTCTTGGCCGGGTTACACCGGTCACCCTTGACAGTCTTTTCTTTCCTTTCAGGTTCTAAAGCCATCATTATAGCTTGAAACATTCTAGCCAACAAATTTTCGTGTATCATTAGTTGGCGCCGTCTGTAGGGAAGTAAAACAAGATAAGGTGGCAAGCAAAGTTCCCAAGTGCTAACCACCTAGCTTTCCAAGACAAAAATGCTGCATGGTTCGGACTTGGTCAATAAACACTAGTCCAGAGCACCAAGAGGGTGGAAAAGCCTTTAGTCACCCAACGTGCACCAGCACCAGCACCATTGATCGTCCAACAACAATTGCAGTCCATGGCTGCTGCAATGGTGGACTTGACGCAACAAAACTAAGAGTTAACTAGAGAAGTTAACAGACATTGTCAACAGCGCCGTGGTGAGGAGCACAGGCAAAATTCAGAGAATGAAGGAGCTAAAAACGGCATTGAGGGAGGAGATCATTCTAGAGGTACTGTCACTTGTAGAGTATCACATTTGGAGAGAGAGATGGATCAAATGAAAAGATCCATGGAGGAGATGAAGGACTCCATGAGGAGGGCAAATCACATGTATGACCTTGTCCACAAGATTGATTCTCCCTTCATCGCGTCCATCACCAGTCACCCCCTACCTTCCAAATTCAAAATGCCTACCTTGGACTCATTTGATGGAATGCAGGACCCTTGTGATCACATTGCCACGTTCAAGATGACCATGCACCTTTAAGGTGTTCCAGACGAAATCATGTGCAGAGTCTTTCCTACCACATTGAAAGGCCTAGCCAGAGTATGGTTTGATAAGCTACCACCAAACACCATAACTTCGTTTTAGGAGTTAAGCAAGTTATTCGTTAACAACTTTGTCGGGGGCCAAAGGTATAAGCATTCCTCATCCAGTTTGCTGAACATAGAACAAGGAGAAAATGAGAGTGTGCATACTTTCATTAGTTGTTTTAATAGGGAAGCCTTGTTGGTGGACGAGATGGATGACAAGATCCTCTTGGCAGCCTTCTACAATGGAGTCAATTCAGATTTGTTCATCCATAAGTTATACGACCAAGAGCCACAGATGATGGCTGAGTTGATACATTCAGCCCAAAGTTTCATGAACGCAGAAGACACAATTATTACTAAGAAAAAGAAGAAGGTTGAACGAGTGTAAAATGGTTATGTATACCATCCAAAGCAAGGCCTTCATCCAAAGAAGGCCAAGACAGGGGAGAAAAGGGATTGAGACGGCAAGAAGGTAGGGTCATCCTCAGGACGATACTTCAACTACACTTCCCTGAATACCCCACTTGACCAAGTACTGATGCAGATTAAAGATGACCTGTCCTTAAAATGACCCGAGAAGATGAAAGGAGATCCTAGCAAGTGGAACAAAAGCAAGTACTGTCATTTCACCGAGACCATGGACATGATACGGATGAGTGTTACGACTTGAAGCAGCAAATTAAAGTTTTCATTAAGCAGGGAAAGTTGAAAAATTTCCTTGGACGAGACCACAAGGACAAAAGGCAGTCAATGAAGGGCAAAGCAGAAGAACCAGTGCGTCAACCGCTTGGGGAAATAAGGGTCATTGTAGTGGCCACATCAACTGGAAGCTCGTCCAAAGCCAAGAAGACCTACTTGCAGGTAGTCCAGAATGTTCGATTATCTAGACGACCACTAAGGATGATCAAAGAAGACGAGCCTGCCATTATTTTCACAGATGAAGATGCAAGATGACTACACCATCCTCACAATGATGCAATTGTCATCACTTTGGCGATTGCAAATTATACAACTAGAAGGGTGTTAATAGACAATGGGAGTTCAACAGACATCCTCTACTACCCAACCTTCTAGCAAATGAGAATTAACAAGGAGTTACTTCATCTAATGAGTGTGCCTTTAATCGAATTCAGAGGAATAAAGGTTCTACCAGTAGGCACTATCTCCTTACCAGTCGTGGTTGGCTCTTATCCATGGCAAATCAATAAGGAAGTGAACTTCCTTGTTGTGGACTGTTTGTCCTCCTATAATGCCATCATTGGATGACCAACTTTGAATAGTTGGAGGACCATAATGTCCACCTACCACTTGTCTGTCAAATTCCCAACGGAGTATGGCATTGGGGAATTACAAGGTGACCAACTAGCTGCCAGAGAGTGTTACTTAGCAACGTTGGCAATGGACGAGCAGATACAGATGATGAACATTGAAGAGAGAAGAACATTGGCAGAACTAATTAAAGTATTGGAAGATGTACCATTGGACAAGTCCAACCCTAAGAAGTTCACTAGGATTGGGACAAGCATGGAAAAGAAGACGAAGCAGGATCTCATCCAATTCCTCAAAAAGAGCACGGATGTTTTTGGTTGGAGCCACAAAGACATGCCTGGAATTGACCCAAGCGTGATTACTCATCGTTTGAATTTATCCCCATTTCGTATGAATACCTATTCTTTAAAATGAGGAATAGCTATTCATCTCTAAAAGGATTGTAAGAGCTATTCCTTAGTAGGTGTATTAATTTCTAAAATTAATATATTTCCAAATAAACAAACTTTCTATATGCATATAACAATTATGAAAATAAAAAATCATAAAAAATAACTAATCTCTCTTTCAAATTTAAAAAATATTACTTTTTAGAATATATAATTATATGAGTAAGATATTTCCTAAAATATATCTTAAGTTTGATTTAAAATGTTCTCATTATATTGTCTTCAAGGTTCTATTATTGTGTTGTCACCAAATAAATGAATAGTAATAAGTATTACATTACAGCATCTTATATTCCTTATAATACATATTCCTATTCCTATGTAATTATCATTATAGTCTACTAAACGTGCCCATAAAGATTCTCAATTTACCTTTTAGCTCCTCAGTGTTCACACTCAGTTAATCTGTCACACACTCAAGAATAGTGACGCAGTTGGGCCTATAAAATGGGATGTAAATAGAGATAAACATGCAGAGAGTGCAAGCGGTGTGAAGTGTAAAAAAAAAAAAAAAAAAAAAAAAAAAAAAAAAAAAAAAACCATTGCCTTGTTCAGAGAGGAGATCTTGTTGCCGCGATATTGGTTTTACTGGATATCTAGAAAGGTATTATTGTGTTTTTCAAATTTTATTGTGAAATTAATTTTTGGACATAAACTTGGAGCATTGCATTCTCTATTTTATTATAGTCCCTTTATATTATAAGGATTTCCACGTAATGTGTTCTTGTGTGATTAATTTTTTTACTGCTTGCGTGATTTCTATTATTAATTTTTTTGCTTCAAGTTATATTTAAATTTCATTAACACAGATGGAGATTTATCACAACAAATTTATGGCAGATGTCCTATTTGTGAAGTATCTCAAAACTTTCACAATATTCAACAGATTGCATAAACAAAACCAAGAAATACTTCGTGTCCAAACTCCTATATTGCAGCCATCAAGCCATAAAAAAGTTGTATTACAGACCATATTCTTCACATTTTTACAGGATTTGAAAGAACAACCATACCCTCAAACCATGTCTACTTTCAGGGAGATGTTTACATCATTGGCACCATTTTTCACTACTGCTGTTGTGATTGTACTAAGTCCCTTTGTAAAAGAACACATACCTTCTACAGTCAACAATTATCTCGTCTCCATGTATCAAAAGTGGCTCTCTAGATTCTCTACGCCTCAAGTCACTGTTGTCATTGAAGAGAAAGGTAATCTCAATATCAGCAACCAAATCTATGAAGCTGCTAGAGCCTACCTACATACCCTGATTTCTAATTCAACAAAACCAAAACGTTTCAAGGTAAACAAAGAAGATAGGAAAAATGAATCAGCCATTGATATCGTCGACAATCAAAAGGTTATTGATATAATTATTGGAATTAGACTCAAATGGAAGTTACATGCTGTAAAAGACGTTGTTCACTGTAATATTGATAGATATTTGGAGCTTTCTATTAGGACATATGTGATTCACTTGTTAGGAATATATATCACTATTTTATGTAATTGGCTTATCTTTTGACAAAACGCACTTTACTTGTATTTGGGTAAATCTAGGATGTGTTTAATACTTCAAGAAACTGTGTTTCAAGATCAAGTGCTGAAGACATGCAAGTCTATCCAAGATTCAAGCTGAAGAAGTGTTGTTCATTAAATCTCGACAGCTAGCTCGACAGCTATCCATCAAGCTTAAGAAGCTGTTCCAGCCCCGTGGTTCGACAGCTGCTCGACAGCACCTTGACAGACAGCTATCTGTCGAGCTTTATGAAAAACAGAATTCCAGTTCTGTTTTGACTCTAATCCGTGATTATGTGTTTGGGCCTTCTTTTCTTCTAACCCTAGACATATAAAAGGATTATTTTAAGGACTGTCAAAGGGTACACAAGTTGCACAAGTGTTGAGCAAAGTTTGTTTAAACAATTTGTAACCAGAGACAAAGTTTTGCCCTAGTTCATCATTCTTGTGAAGAAGTTGTTGTGTATGTGTACCGTAGGGTTTTGTGACCAAGCATCTTCTTGATCTTCATCGTTGGGATAAACTGGAGAACTTTGCAGCCAACAACCTTCTCTAGTTGGTGATTGAAGTCGCGTACTGGGATCTGCACATTGATTAGTCACGTACTTGAGAGCTGTGCATCGAAAAGGGAAATTGTTACTATAGAACAAGTCCAATTGGGTATTGGGGTAAGGGTTCAACTGTAGGTTAGTATAAGGTACTGAGATTCCTTTACTTGTAAGTTGTAACTGCTTGTTGTGATAATAGTGGAATTTCGAGAGTGGTAACCTGAAAATCACCCGGTGGGGTTTTTGTCGTTAGGTTTTCCCCATTCGTAAACAAATCACCGTGTTATTTATTTTCCGCTGCATAATTAGTTTATTGGTGATTTGTTTGTGCTACCACGCGTTTGCATGATTAATTAACTTAATTAATTCACTTGGCTAAATTAATTGGTTAATTTATCACAAGAGGTCAATTCGTTTTTGGCCTATCACTTTCCTTTGATAAGAGATTTGAAAACGAAGTGCTAGAGTCTTATTTACCTGATATAGTAGAACGTTATGAGAGAATTCAAAATGACAACGTGGTAAAGCTTTATACCTGTGATAATGGTTGTCGTGGTGTTGGGAAAAATTCTATATACCTGTGGATAAATTTCAGCAAGTACAGTGAAAGCACAACCACACAAGAACACAAAGATTTACGTGAAAACCCTTTCTTCTTGAAGGAAAAAATCACGGGACAAATTCCAAATAATTTCACTATATTAAATAGAGATTACAACACTTAGAATACAACTTTAGTAAAGAAAAACTCTATTTTTCTTCTCACTCACTGCTCTCTTCCTCCTTGTGTATTTTCTCTTACCCTCTCTATTTTTCTCTTCTCTTTTGCTTGCTCTCACTCATGCAGTTCTTCAAGACTCAGTGGCAGTGCCACATTTAGGCCAGGGTGTTCCTGGAACACCCTAACCTTAAAAAAAAAAAAAAAAATATATATATATATATATATATATATATAATAATTAAAAAATTTTATTTGTTTACCCTCTAAAAAAATTAGGAACACCCTCAACAAAAATTAAGAACACCCTCAAAAAGAAAAAAGAAAAATTATTTGCTCTACTTTCAAGCCAAAAAAAAGAAAAAAAAAAAAAGGCCCAAATAAATTTTTTGAACTAAAATCTAAAAAAAAAAAAATCGTAACAAAACAAGCCCACCAAGGAAAAAAAGCCCAACATCAATCCTAAACAACAGATTACAAACCCGATTTAAAGAAAAAAAAAAAAGGTAAAGCAAACCCAACATGGTAGCAAACCACAGATTCCCAAAAAAAAATAAAAAACCAAAACCCAATACACTTATATACCCGATTACAACCTAACCTAAAGAAACCAGAGCATGGGTTTCTCTCATATAAGAACCTCAAGTCCTCTGCAAAAGCGACTCAACAACGTTGCAATAGCCACACCCAGAGCAGTCGACGACGAGATCGGAGATTCCTTTGCCTAGATCGGAGATTGGCGACCGTGAGATCGGCATAAGAACTTCAGGCAACATCAAGGTATTTCAGTTCTCTCTCTTTTTCTTTATCTCATCTCTGCTTTAAGCCTCTAACTGAGAGCGACGTTCTCTCTCTCTCTCTCTCTTTTTCTTTATCTCATGGTCTGCGTTGTGACTATTTTTTTTTGATAATGCAGTGTATTGACTTAAACTTAGACTTACTGACTATTTTTTTGTCTTTTGAAATCTCTCTTTTTCTTTGTTCTGACTTAGACTTAGGCTTTCCTCTGGTACTCTTTTGGCTAAATTGGCTTTTTGTGTAAGTGTATATATGTAAATATGTAATTGTGTATTTGTGTTGACTGTTGATTGGCTGTTCTCTCTTGAGTGGGGGATGGGGGTGGGGCCGTGGCATTGGATTGAGGTAGATGGAGGTAGTGGTCCTGGTTCACTTAAAAGCAACACCCAGACCAACACATTATTAAAAGACAAAAATAAAAAAATAAAAAATAAACTATGTTAGGCAGTGGGTTCAGTTAGGTGGATGATGTAGTGTATTTGTATTCTTTACATTGTGCAAAGCTAACTAAACAGTGAGGTGTGTGCTAGATTGCTAGTGGTTAGTAAAGAAAAATAATGAATAAATTAAACAAAAATAAATAATAATTTTATTAATATTTCAAATGAACTTATAATTTATTGTTTATTCTTTTTCTAGTTATTATTGACAAATATTTGATAAAAAAATCACATACCTAAGATTAATTTTTTGTGTAAGATTCATCTTCATCTTCTAAGCGGATTTGTGTTAACTTTAACTTAAAAAATCTTCGATCAGATATGAATTTGCGTGTTTTTTGGTTGTTATTGGCGTCAATATATGAATTTTTATTTATTTATTAAATTATGTAATTTATCATTTTTAAGAAACACTTGCAAAAAATTCATGAAGCCGCCACAGACTGCATCAATCCTCACACCTTGAGACTTCACTCTTCCGCTCTTCACCAAATGGCCAAATGGCCATTCCCTTTTATCTCTTTCACATTTTCTTCTTTTTCTTCCTTCCACCCTCTTCACATCAAATCACAATAAGTGCAAGCCAATTAATTTGACTTTGCTTCAACCAAAATCTCTTTCTTCAGCTCTCATTGGCCGAATGGCCTTAATGCATCAGCCCCTTAATTTCTTTTCTCTTCCTCTCCTCAGCGTGTCCAATACGCCTAAGCCAACCAAACCCAATAACTCATGCTGACTTTTGTACATAATGAAGAAGAGTTAAGAAACATGAAAGACAAGCTCATTAAATTAGCATGTCTATTACAAGTGGGCTGGACCATGGGTGCAGTGCACCTAACACGTGGTTCCGTCCGTCATGATCGAGATGGACATTGGATTTATGTTGTTCTTAAACATCCAATTACGTTTGAGAAGTTGGCAATGGACCCAAAGCAGAAGGAGATGCTCATGGATGATTTGGACAGGTTTCTTGGAAGGAAGGACTTATATGAGGATGTTGGCAAGACATGGAAGCGTGAGTATTTGCTTTATGGCCCGCCGGGTACCGGCAAATCAAGCTTGATTGCTGCCATGGCTAATTACCTCAAGTTTGACATCTATGATTTGAACCTTTCCGGTCGGCTTACAGATGAAAGCTTGAGCAGTCTATTGCTCTCAACAACTAATCGCTCATATTGGTAATTGAGGATATAGATTGCGGTGCAGAGTTGGATTATCAACGGAGACAATATGACTCAGTTAGCATTCTTTATTCTCATAAAATCTTGTTTTAATTAACTCTATATATTTAGAGTCAACTATTGTCGTGCTAGTTAGATTATTATACACTTTAGGCAGTTTTTGCGTTAATCTTACGTGGATTTAATCGGATAAGTGTGTGATTTTTGTGAATATGTACTGACTCTGACATTCGATGTTTATTAAATTGAAATGGATTATAAATGAGTGCAGTGAATTTCATTCTCAACCTTTTTTTTAAGTGAGCGAGCCGGTTGCTGTTAGATTTGGCAATAATTTTAATGAGTTATTTTGCTCAATGAGTCCAATTAGATTTTTATCCTGGCTGAAGATTTTTCCTATTATTGGATACAAGTATTGTTGGGTTTGAGTCCATTAACTAGTATTTTTCAACATAAAATTAGAAAAGAAATGGGAATAAGACAGCCTACAAATCATCTTTCCTAAACCCCTATGGAAGTGAGTTTTGTGTATTGTTAATAACTTTTACCGAGTACATATGTGCACTTTGTCCACAACAATTACCAGTATTACACTAGGTGATGTAAATGACATTATCTAATGCACTTCATCTAACAATATTTACTCTTTTTTTTTTTTTTTTTCTTCAGTTCACACCATCGGGTTTACTGAACATCATAGATGGATTATGGTCGAGTTGTGGAGAAGAGCGAATTATTGTGTTCACCACCAATGATAAGGACAAGCTTGATCCGGCTTTGTTGCGCCCAGGCCGCATGGATGTACACGTGCACATGTCATATTGCACCATAGATGGGTTCAAGTTGTTGGCTACTAATTATCTTAAAATCGAAGGTGACCACCAACTCTATAGGCAGATTGAAGGTTTGTTAAAGAAAGTAGAGGTTACCCCAGCTGAAATTGCAGAGGAACTTTTGAAGAGTGGTGGTACAGATGTTGTTCTCCGAGGAGTTGTCGAATTTCTCGAGCAAAGAGAACGTGAGAAAGCAAAGGCTGCAGAGTTAAAGGAACTTTTGAAGAGTGCTGATATAGATGTTGATGCTGAAGGACTTGTCAAATTTCTCAAGCAGAAAAAACTTGAGAATACAAAGGCCGCAAAGGCAGAGCAACTTTTGAACAATGGTGATACTGATGTTGATGTTGAAGGACTTGTCAAATTTTTCAAGCAAAAAAAACTTGAGGATGCAAAGGCTGCAGAGGCAAAGTGAATAAATCCAAATGAATCTTAACTGATGGGTAATTTCAAAAGAGATGGTTCGTGTTCTCAAGGAATTAGTAATGTTCCCAAGCCATTCTAGCACTTGTCAAATCGCATTTGAGTTTTTCGTCTTGGTGACCCTGAGTGACTCCCTGCTGGTGGTGATCCTTTTATGTTCCTCCCCTCATTTCTAAGTTTTTCTTCTCTTTGTGAAATAATATGTATCGTATCAATGTGTGGGTGTGCACTGCTGTGAATCTGATTATGTACTTGCGCAAATTGTGTGACTGTTTGTGTGAGATGTTGGTGTTTTAAGAAAGAATTACATGTTTGTTGAAGGGATATTTTGCATTACGCTTTTTATGTGTGCTGCTATTTGCTTCTGATCACTTTATTTTTTATTGCTGGTAATGTTGACTCCCACTCTTAATCTCCTATCCCTGCCTTTGCTGTGGGGTACCTGTGATTGTTTTCGTTGTTGTGGTCACGTTTTTGAAAGTGTTGCTCTGAGTTTCTTATTCTCTGTGGGTTTTCTGACTTTTTGTGTTCACCACCAATCATAAGGACGACCTTGACCGGCTTGATCCTGCTTTGTTTCGCCCAGGCCGCATGGCCATGCATGTGAGCATGTCATATTGCACATGTATGGGTTCAAGAAGTTGGCTTCTACTTATCTTGATTTCAATGGTAACCACCAAGTCTATGGACAGATTGAACGATTGCTTGGGAATTTAGAGGTTACACCAGCTGAAATTGCTGAGGAACTTTCAAGGAGTGAAGATCCCGTTGTTGCTTTTCGAGGAGTTGTCGAATATCTTGAGGAAAAAAAAAAACGAAGAGAAAAAAAACGAACTTGTAAATGCAATAAGCACCTAAGGGGTTTATGGATATTATCAATGGGTGGGTGTGTGGCCACGTGTGAAATATTATGCTTCTCTCTATGATGTAGTACCTTCTTTCTTTTTTTAGGTCGGACTCTCTATTATGTATTACAATCGCAAAACTGTGTAGTAGAATCGCTCTGTTAGCTCTGTTAGTGATGAATAAATACATATATTTCCGAAAATTGTGTGAATATGCTTAAGAATGTATGAACCTTTGTTAGGGACATATTTTTATGTAATTGGCATATCTTTTGACAAAACGCACTTTATTTGTATTTGGGTAAATCTAAGTAGGTTCAAGATGATCATTATAAGTGGTTAAATTGAATTCATGAAGACTACTCAAGAACTGTTCAAGAAAAGTGCAATCTGCAGGTCTCGATACCTGCTCGATAGAAGCTCGATCTGTCGAGATTCATTAAAGCTCGACAGATGCCTCGATCGATCGAGCTTACAGGTTTTCAGATTATAGCCAGCAATGTTTTTATTCTAAAAGGCTATTTGTTTATGGGTTTGCATAATTCTTATTGGACTAGGAAAGTGGTGACCTGAAAATCACCCGGTGGGGTTTTTGCCGTTAGGTTTTCTCCATTCGTAAATAAATCACCGTGTTATTTATTTTTCGCTGCATTATTAGTTTATTGGTGATTTGTTTGTGCTACCACGCGTTTGCATGATAAATTGATTAATTAATAACTTGGCTAATTAATTAATTAATTTCTACCACAAGGGGTCATTCAGTTTGTGGCCTATCAACCTTAATGTTTAAGGAACAAGATAACTTCTTAAATGAGCATGCTACACAAGCATTCAATGATTGGAAATAGGAATGGTGATGCAGCTGGTCAAGTCTTCTTTATAAAAGGGGTGTGCCGTGTGTGTTCAATTGTAGAATTCAACAGAGAACAAAAGGGAGACCATTGCCTTATGCCGCACTTTATGAGAATTCTATTGTTCAAGACATACACCAGAAAATAAATTGGGTGTTTTCTCTAGGAATATTCCTTGAGTGTTGTGACTGCGTAGAGTTTAACTATTCAGATTGAAGATCTTATTGTTCCTAGAGAGGTATATTATTTTCCTAACTTTTTGTGAAACATTATAATCTCTTTTTTATTATGATGGATTGGTAGGATTAGCCTTGCGATTTTTATTTGGTATTCATTCAAATAATTTGGTGTTTTTTTGTGTGGTTGTTTTTTTTTTTTTTTTTTTTTTTTTGTATTTTTTGTATTTTTGTATTTTTGTATTTTTTCTATTTTTTTGTGATTGCACTAATTTTTATTTTTGAGGTTATATTTAAATTTAATTCACACGTAAACTTGGATTTCTTCCTACAAATTTATGGCAGATATCCGATTGCATATATTGCAACCCTCAAGCCTTTAAAAGATCGTTTTTGGAACAGGTGATTGATAGACAACCTAACTCTCATATCACGTTTTCTCTAAAAAGAAGAGTAATGCTTAAGACACAATTTTGTGCCACAACTTGCCACGTGGCAAGTTGTGAGTGGTGGAAGTGTGTCCCCACATGGCCCACCATCACATTTCCACCACTCACAACTCGCCACATGGCAAATTGTGGCACAAATTTATGTGTTGAGCATTACTCCTAAAAGAAAGGCCTACATCATTGACAACATTGTTATCAGCTTATGCCTCCCATTACTGCTTGTGTAATAACCTAAATTTATTTTATGTAATTTAAAAATTAAAAAAAAAAAAGCCTAATAAAATTAGAAAGGTAAAAGAAAACATTTGAAATATCTTGATTTTAGCACAAGTATCCCTACTTTAAATTCTTCTAACTCATCTTTTGATAGTACCTCATTTTGAATACATTCTTGTAATTCACTATTTGAAAGGTAAAGCACTAGTATTGGCAGTGTAAAGTGTATACACCCCCTAGTTGCTATTTTACAACCAAAATCTCAAAAAACATGCTCCATTTGGGTATGGGTTTTAATAATTTTTTACAATTTGTGAATAGTTGGTTCTTATATATAGAACCAACTGTAGCATAGGAAAAAAAAATTATTATCTTATTTAAAATCTCTCTCTCTCTCTCTCTCTCTCTCTCTCTCTCTCTCTCTCTCTCTCTCTCTCTCTATTTGGTGGTATTGGGCATAGATTTTGGTGGCATTGGTTTGAAGCAGTGGTTGGGTTTTGAATTAGTGGCTAGGGCTTGGGTTTCTCTCAGTGGTTTTGGTGGCGATTTTGTGGCTGGGTTTTGCTCATGGTTTGGGTGGATTTAAATCGGTGGTTTTCTCGGTGTTTGTGGGTTACTGTAGGTGTGGGTGTGGTGGCGGTGGGTTTTGGGGGTTACAAGTGATGGGTATTTTGGCTATGTGGATTTGGATTTGGGATTTTAGTTTGATGTTCCAATGGTGGCTTTTGGGGGGTTTGGTTTGGTGTTTCAAAGGTGATGGTGGTGGTGGTTTTGTTGTTGTTTGGTGTTTTTGGATGTTTAGTTCAGTGGAGATAGTGTTTCAGTGAGAGTTTGGTTGATGAGGAGAGAGACAGAGATGAAGAGATGAGAGATAAATCTATAGTTTTTTTTATTTTTTTTATTTTTTTTATATATTAGTTGTTTTGTAGGTTATAATATTTTATTGGGTTGTATGTAAAATTAAAAATTGGGATGTAGGGTGAGTTGTGAAATGAGTTGGTAAAATAGACAAAGTGGTGTTTGAGGATTCAAAATAGGTTTTTCTTTTGCATCCTTGGATGCTAGTGCTCTTAAACATTTGGCATTTGATGAAAACATTTTAAGAATCCATTTGGGAACAACTTATTTAGCTAAAACTAAATTTTTTTTTGCTCAAAGTAATGTAGATAAATCTAAAAATTAGCTAAAATAGTACAGTGGGACCTATGAATAATACCAAAAAGTGTAATCGAACCCATGAATATTAGCAAAAATAAGCTAAATAGTAAAAGAAGCTGCCTTTTTTTTTTTTTTTAGCATATCCCAAACGCAACCTTAATATCCTTTGGGCATTCTTAGGAAAAGATGAATTTTGCTTTTGTGTTTGTTTAAGAATTATTTATTTTCGGTAGCTTATCATATACTATATATAATAGTAGAAGCTTCTTCCAACGATTATGGCCATGTTGCTACATAGGAAAAAAAAACCCATTTAACTTTTAGACACACTTGTCAGTTCCAGTTAGTTCAACTGGTAAAATCTCTTGTTGAATAAGAGATTTGGGGTTCAATCCACACCTACACTAAAAACCAATTGGTGTTTTGGTCTGATTATCAGGAGCAGACGCTGTAGGTTGAAACTCTCTCTCTCTCTCTCAAAAAAAAAAAAACTTTCAAACACACTTGCAATGGCAAAATTTGTTGAATAGTATGTTTTTAGGAAACTTTTAGGAGAATAGTACCCGAATGAAGTTATTTAGTTATGTAGCATGTTTTTGAAACTTGAGTTTGACAAATTCGAGTTCCAATTAGTATAGGTCGCGTGGTAGTTTGATGTGGATTTAAACAAAAAAAAAGTGCAACTCAAGTTTCGCAAACTCAAGTTCTAGCCCAATTAAACCCAACCAGAGAACTCCAAGTTTAGCCTTTCACTGCTGCTAGCAACAAATCACCACTACCATTATGGTGATGGCTTTCAACTCAAATCCTCTTTCTCTATTCGTTTTGCACAGACCCATTCTCTCTCCACCTTTCGTTAATGTGTATTTGGGTTGTTGTGCTCTGATGGGTCATGACAGTTGATGGGAATTTGGTTTTTATGTTATGATGGGTCACAATGGTCAATGGGTATGGGTATTGGTATGGGTATGGGTTTTGTGGTTTGATGGGTCACGACTGTAAGGGAGAGGATGGGTTTGCTGAGATTTTGTTTGGCTTGGTTTGGTGATTGGCTTTGGTTATCCCACGAATGGGTTTGTTGTTTAATGAGGGGGAGGTTCTTTTGTTAGGTGGGTGCTTCAACAGATGGGTTTGGTTCAATGAATTTCCTTTGATGGATTGGCAGATTCAAAGGGTTTTTTTTGTCTAATGGTGTGTGTTGCGTTTGATCTTTGATTGTTCAACTTGCTTGGGTTTGATTATTTTTGGGTATGAAGATTATGGTTTTGATTTTTTGGGTTTGAATTTACTGGGAAATCAGTTGTTGCTAATTCAAATTAATTTGTTCATTTTCCTAGGTTTGTTCATCGTGTTCATTTTTTTGGGTTTGTTCATTGTGTTCATGGGGTTGGATTTTTCTGGGTTTATAGGAACGAAATTTACTGGCCTGGAACTTGAGCTTTCTAAATTCACGTTCCACATAGTTTTTTTTATTTTTTATTTTTTATTTTTAAATTTTAAAAATCCACAACAGACTGCCACATGATCGACCATACTAATTGGAACTTGCTTGAGTTCCAAAAACATGCTGCATAACTAAATAATTTCATTCGTGTACTTTTCTCCTAAAATTTTCCTAAAAAATACTATTAGCAAATTTTGCCCGCTTGCAATTAAAAAATGTTTCGACAATGCTTCAACACCGTTTAAAAGCCTCTCATTATTATTTTTTTTAAAAAATTAACCGCTTAGATTACAATCAAAAGACTTGCTTGCTATATGGAGATAGAGAAAGAGAATAGAGATATACCCTATCCCTTCACTCCATCATTTCAATTTCATCTTAATTGCTGCTCTAATCATTCTCAACCCCATCCTTTCTCTGCTCTATTCATTCTCTTCCTCCATCCCTTCTCTTCAATGGTGTATTTGGAAGGTACGCACTGATTTAAAAAAAAAAAAAAAAAAAAAAAAAACTATTTTTCAATTTTCTAAAACCTCTTGCTGGTTCTTCCTACAATTCAAGTTTGAATTTAAGGCCCGGTATATTTGTATTCAAGATTTTTTTTCCCTTGCATAATTTTTTAGGGTTCTTCTTTCACCCCTATTGAAAAATAGATGGGTTTAGTATTTTTTTTTTTTCTTTGGATGCTTTGGTCTAAAATTATTATCTCTATTTTTTTTTTTTTTTTGTTTTGATAACATTACCCTTGATTTTAATAGTCAAGTTTAGAAGTTTAGATTTTAGACTTATTGATATTTTTTTTTTTTTGGAGTAGAAACAAATAAATAAATAACAAGGCTTTTTAAAAAATTAAAAAAAAAAAAAAAAACTGTGTTATTGCATGTTAGGTGATTATTTTCTTTGTATGGTTTTGTGGTTTACACACTAATCAGTAGATCTACATGTTGGTGAACTGTTCTCAAGAAAAAAGAAAAAAAGAAAAAAAAGAAAAAAGAAGAGTAATTGTTGAACTGTTGAATTACCTTTTAAATGGGAACAATCATTTACTTGGTGGATTTCTAGATCATCCACACAGAGGTTTTGCACTCATTGTTTTTTTTTTTTTTTTTTTTTTTTTTTGATATTATGTGCGTCCATTAATCTTGACTCTTTGTTTGATTATTTCAGTGTATTCTGATGTGAATTCTATTTTACAAGTTTTGAGACTATCACATACATGTTTACTCTGTCTTAAAGGTATTCAATTACTTGATTATTATTTGGTTTAATTGTAAAGAAACTGAAGTTGTGTTTTTTGGATTTTAGGGAGGCCTTACTCATCAGGATTCTGCAGGCCATAAGGGTACAATTGGACCTTGTGATGTGCAGGTGAGACATATTTCGAGCATGTCGAAAAAATTTGTTGTGTTTTAGGGTCTTTTATGACAAACCCAAATGGATTTTTTTTTGAGGGGTTTTGTTTGGTTTTATCTGTATTGAGTTTCCCCTTTATATTGTCTAATAAAATATTTGGTTTTGTTTTAGTTTCACTATTAATGTTCTGGGATATCATATAAAGTTCAATTTTGTTTTTGTTTTTTTTCTTTGCTTAGACATATGTTAATTAATATAGGAAAAAAAAGAGAGATTGTTGGCCAATAAATGAGGAAGAGTGGCGCAAAGGGGAGATAGTACAAATTGAGGCATTGCAAAGCTAGAACTCACTTTAATTGGTAATTTGGTGCTTTCTTTGTTTACTGCATTATATTTTTTTAGAATTTGCTATTCTTATTCCGTTGATATTGTGAGCTATGGATGGTTCTCTTAAAAAGGAACCACCATAGGCATAAGAATTATGAATTTCATAATGATTTATACATTAGTTAGAGATAATAAGTGCTCAGGTTTAATATTTTCATCATTTGTGAACAAATCCTTGGAAGTTAAGAGTTCAGTACCACCAATATCTACATTCTTTAAATGCTTTACATATTTAAGCATGCCCAAGTTGAAGACAAATTAGCTATGTAGTAGGGGAATTGTAAATATTATTAACTACTTTAAGTCACTTTTACCCAATTCAACGAAGCTTTGAGTTGAACAGCTAACTAAATTCAAATACAAGAATCATGAGCATAAGCTATTTTGTCCTGCACCAATCTGTTAAGAAAATTATTGGACTAGCTTTGGCCCTAATGTAGTAGAAAATGCTATAGTAAATGCTGTTAACCCAGCCAGTTATGACCAAATGAAACAGGTAACATCATAGCAGTAGGTCTTTTAAGTTGAAATTATTTTTCATTTCAAAGTTGTTTCTATGTTAAACTACTTCCAAAATGTCCTGATTTTCTATACTTATTTAATTTGGATTATATGGTGGAAGAATTGCAGTTGGATCTATATCTAATTAAGATAAAATGGTGCTTTTCTTTTGTCTTTTCTTTGAATTTTTCTGATTTTTAAAACTAATATGATCTACCCTCTCTCATGAAAATAACATTTAATTGTTTGCAGACTTGAGCAATTGAAATTATGACCTTTTTATTTCAAAATGGTAGCAATAGTCAATTGCACCTTGCTTCGTGTATAGTTAGGACATTTTGGGCCTACAAATGAATATGAATTGGATGCCTCATCTGCTTGATCACTTTAGAAGTTTAAGATGTTTAATTTTCTCTATTCAACTTCACTGCTGACTCTTTTGTTTTTTTTACTTTTTTATAATAATTATCTTCAAATCTAACAAATTGTATCTTTTCTTTTCATTCACAATTTCTTTAATGTGATATCTTATAATTGGAACTATTTTTGGCTTTAACAAGAGAAAATTTTAAAGTTTCAACTAGCAAATAAATTGCCAAATCATTTTTCTCACACTTTGTATATTATGTTTAGAATACTTCAATTTCATATTAATTTGATAAGATTTTTTAATGTTCCTGCTACCTATGTCTTATGTCTTATGTCTTTATATTAACTAATGATAAGCATTTCTATTTGTGTTTATTTGACAATTAGTTTGATATTTGCATCCAATAGCGGGCTTATGCATGGAGTGTCTGACCATGGAATGGGACTCTGCACCTTAAAGATTGCTTTTTTGGAACAGGAATAGAGAAAATCTTTCCATATTGCTACTTTTAAGGATTGTGATGTGCCAATAAATTCTTTTTCTACTAGAGTCTTAATTGTATTTCAAGATCTGGGTGATTAGGTGCTAACATTGTTCCTTTATCAATAAAGGTAAACATCGCATCCCCTCCTACGCGTGTAAGACAATATTTTTGTGGCTGAACCAAGTATATGAGAAAATAAAATCATGAAACTCATTGAACAAAATGTTCCACCTCTATCATACATTTTTTTTTTTTTTTTTTTTAAATTCACTATCTCCAATATGCAATTTCTTGGGGTTTGTAACATCCTTTGAAAGTCTCTCTATCACGTTCTAGAGTTGGTCATGATAAATCCCTATTAGCCATTACTTTTAGTTGTAGAGAAATTATGATTTATCGACATCAAAATCATTTGACTAGAGCAAATAAAATTCGAGCTGTCAATGGTTTTTTCTTTTCATGTTTCCCTTATTAGGTGAATCTACTAGGCCTGTTTAGTTGCCCATGATTTGGAATCATTCATATTTTGTATAATACTAGATTCAAAAATCTGACATCTTGGATGATGCTTTAGAATTTGAAGTTGTCATTGTGGAAAATTTATGAAATGTTGCCCCTTCAATTTTTTCATTGAAGTAAGTTGTCTAAGCCTTTTGTTGTAAAATTAGTAGTACATTTAGCATTTTCTTTATTTTTGTACACTTCTGTGCTTTGATTGGAAAGTTGTGTTAATGAAGTTCCTTATCAGTTTATATTGTATTTGGTCTATGTTTGTTTTTTTAATATATTTTGCTAATAAAGTTTTAATTTTTTTTTTCACATCATTTGTAGTCATATTTGATTTTCTTTAGTTGTGAAGAGTGTTTGAATTAAAAGATTCTAGCATGTGTTGGATAGAATTCATGATAAATATAATGTTTAATGAAAGTCACTCATAGGTTCTTGCATTGATGTTCAATATTTTCAAAAACCTCAAGTCGTCCATATTGCTTACTTTTCAATTCATTATGATTATTTGATGTCGCAGAAGCCTACAGAAAGCACACTCGATGCTCTCTTGAAGGAACAGAAGCTAAACTATTAGTTCCTGGTAGTAAACCTCGAAATCCATGAGGGGTTTCCTTAAATCCACAAGGAGAAGAAAACTGGAATCCACTAGAGAAATAACTTGACAAAAATCTGTGTTTATTGATAATAAACTATAATAAATAAAAATAAAAAATAAAAAACGTTTACAGACTTAGGAGCCTATTTAAGTCTCCATAAAACTTGATAGACAAGAAAATATATTTTAAAATAACTCCTAATTGATACCTAACCATAATAGGAATCAAATTTGACCTTAAAAGCATTAAATGCACCTAAAAACAAGAAAATAAATCACCTAAACCTAAAATAACGTTTTTTTATACATAAAAATACCAAAAATAATAAATTATAATAATTAAATAGTAAATTGTGTCCTACATCAAACCCTTCCACTTGAAACAAACTCGTCCTCGAGTTCATCTTTGAAATCTAAAATCTCCCATGCCAAGAGAACAAATACTTTGAATACTTCATCTTCTCTTTCTTTCCAAACTTGAAAGTCATTAATTGGGCAACTTGAAATTCTTCTCCCTTGATCTTCATGTATTTAACAATATTCACCAAATAAGAGTCAATGATCAAATCAAAACTTTCTACCCCAATAAAATCAATAAACTTTGTTTTGGTGTCTCCCAATAAAATAATAGGAGTTTGAATGTTGCAATCATCTAACTTGATTTCGTCGAGATCGTTGACAACTTTCTCTATAATCTCTTCCTTAATGGTCTCTACTATCTCAACCTCAAGATCTTTCTCTATAATAGGGTCTTCATTAATCTCCTCCACAATCTTGGTTTTAGGTTCTTCTTCTATATCAAAGCCTTTATTAATTTCCTCAGATATCTCTATATTTTCTTCTTTGACTTCTCCATATTCTTCAAAAACAATATTTTCTTCAACATGCAATTCTTCCTATAACGGTGGAATATTTGGCTCTTCAAAATAATTCAAGTATGAACTTCTTGGCCAATAATAATCTTGTATTGTATACTACAAGATTTCTTCACAATCCAAAGGATAAAATTTGATAGCAAGCATCTTTTTCATCCTTGGCCATGAACGAATTTTATCTTTACCTTGTGGGATTCTATTAGATTGTACTCGTTCCCACCAACATAAGGCATACTTACTAAGTTTATACAAAGCAAGTCCAACTTTTCTCTCATAACAAATATTATCATAGTCAAATAAATCCTCTAGATCAAGTAACCAATCAATAAAATCTTCTTTTAAAAAATAACCATTAAAACTTGCAATTCTCTTACAAGGTCCATATGAAATTTGCTTACTAATAGGTTGCCTGTGAGTTATGTCTCTATTGCAGCTATCCCTATTGTTTCCATTCTTCAACGATGCCATCCTAGCATAGATATTTGTGAGTGCTTGTTGTACGTCATGTAATACTTGCTAAGTTATTCATTGTTGTTGTGGTGGTGGTTACCGTCTTGCTGGTTAGCAATCAGATCAAGGTAAGTCAAGGCTCTGATACCAACTGATGTCGTGGAAGCCTACAGAAAGCACACTCAATGCTCTCTTGATGGAACAAAAACTAAACTGTTAGTTCCTGGTAGTAAACCTCGAAATCTATGAGGGGTTTCCTTGAATCCACAATGAGAAATAAACTAGAGTCTACCAGAGAAATAATTTGACAAAAGTCTGTGTTTATTGATAATAAACTATGAAAAACGTTTACAAACTTAAGGGCCTATTTAAGGACTCCATAAAATTTGATAGACAAGAAAATATATTCTAAAATAACTCCTAATTGATACCTAACCATAACAGGAATCAAATTTGACCTAAAAAGCATTAAATGCACCTAAAAACAAGGAAATAAATCACCTAAACCTAAAATAACGTTTTTTTTTTTTTTTTTTCACATAAAAACACCAAAAATAATAAATTACAATAATTAAATATTAAATTGTGTCCTACATCATTATTATTATTATTATTTTTTTTTGTGTTGAAATAATTGGTACCTTTCATAATTGCTTTATCTTCTAAGTACAAGCAATTCATGGATTTATGCCAAATATTCTTACTATATATATATATATATATATTGAAAGTTCAATTAGTGTATAAAACACCCTTGAACGTTTAGACCCCCAATAACAAAATTACCAATTCAAGCTTTATGACAAACAATAAGTGTGCGGAAAATGAACACAAGCTATAAACAGAATTGGTAAACAATCTAAGCCAATTAAAATCACATCCACAGCAGAAAATAAAAGGAAAAGATTAAGGGAAGAGAGATGCAAACACAAGGACAACACAACGATGTGTTATCGAAGAGGAAACCGAAGCCCTCGGCGTAAAACCTCTCCGCCGCCCTCCAAGCGGTAAGTAATCCATTAGAAAATGTAGTTGGGATACATGGACAGCAATAGACCCTCCAAGCCTAATCTACCTAGTGTACCTAAGCCCTCCAAGCTTCTTGCTCCAACAAGGTTGCACCGAACCTATTTCTTTTCTAACTTCCTGGATTCCGCTACTTGACCATAGCATCAACCAATGTGAAATTAGTTCCTTCCTAACTGCTTCCCAAAGCACCAAACAGTCCTTTCACAGAAATGGATTTGGTGAGAAAAAGGTTTTGGTAATAAGCCTCTCAAGGATTTAACAATGGAGAGGAAGAGAGTTGAGGAATTTGAAGAGTCTCTTAATGAAGATTGGGGATGAATCAATCTTGTTTTTCTTTAGGGTTTCTCTCTCAAAATTCTCTTTGGAAGCTCTCTTTCTTTCGTGGGTATAAGGGGTATTTATACTAGGGTGAGAATGGAATGTGAAGAGTTAGGTTTTTCATAACAGGATTGGCTCGCGGCTTGACTGAGTCGCGAGTTCCAGCCACGAGATAACTGAACGGCTAGTTGTCCTATTTTGTCATGTAGTGCTCTAGCTAGCATGACGCTTCAACTTTTGGCATGCTTGGCACGTGTGCAGCTTCTGGTGGCTTGCAGCCGCAAGTCACCCGCGAGATCCAGTCGTGAGTCCCTGTTTTTCTTGCACACTCTTGAGCATTTCTTCACACTATCTCACTCACTACCCTTACAAGAATCCGACCTAAATACAGGGTTACTAATTGCTGAAATACAAGCAAATTTGGCACGGAATAAAGCCACAAGATGGTTGATTAAATTCAACCTTACAATCTCCCCCTTTGACTATTCCGTGACAAAACCCTAAAACAGACTCTAGACTTAACATGTGAGTTGGGAACAGTTGAACATAACTCACTCACACCTAACTCTAGAAACTGTGAAGCTCTTGAATCATATGAACATGAATCTCCTGAAACACAACAATACACCATGATCATTGTATGCAGAAAAGCATGAAATGCATATGAAGCAGGCATGATATGATCAAGCAAAGATGGAGTTAAGAAACAAACAATGGCTTGATCAAACAAGCAATCACTACAAGGTAGTGACCACAATGCTCATTCACACTTGGAATGAACACTTGGACATACAAGCTAATAAGATTAATGCAAATCACTTGCATGCCCAACACTCAACCAATACATAATACACTAAGTATATGCATCTAGGAACAATCCTACAAGGGCACAAGAGTGACAGTACTTAAAAGGAAAATGCATGACATTTAGTTAGAAGTACTGATTTAACAAAGCATAAAGGCTGCATAGAGCATGGTACAAACCATAAAGCCTAAAAAATATGAAAACAAACCCTAAAAGCTTACATAAGCAACATGGGTACAAACATAAAAAGCTGAATAACAACTTAAAGTAAAATATTTAAACTGCTTGCTGAAATTTCTCCCTTAGATAGTTTTCTCCCCCTTTGATCAAGCTATCACTCCCCCTTTCATTGTATTCTCCTTATGACATCATCTCCCTCTTTTTGTCATGGAATAGCTACATATCCTCTTCTAGCTTCCTCTGAATCTGATCCAATTGAATTTGTAGGGAGGTAAACTTCATATCCCACCGAGTGCTATGATGGTGTAAAGTAGATGTGAGTCCGAACATCTTGGTGCTCAACTCGTGGACAGATGTCACAATGTTGTCGAGTTTTTTGTCAAGGGAGAATGTGCTAAAACGCGAACCACTGTGAGATGAGGAAGTTTCCGGTTTGACTCTCTTCCAACTATGACCAATGCTTGCGTTGAATGTATGCATGTTGATTGGACTCGGTTTTATGCAGGGAGATTCATCTGCTTTTGGGTGAATTCCTTTGAGCTTCAAAATCCTAGAAATGAGATAGCAAAAAGGAATACATATTCGTGACTCAATTCGTAGAACCGTTTTACGCAGAACGTGAAAGATATGAGCACAGATGTCAATCTCTACATCAGAGATTAGGTCATGAAGAAACAAGGCACGTCCGAGGTTCATATACCCAGTGCTGGATAAGGGGTACAAGTTGTGAAACATCACTATTGTAAGCACTCTCAGTTTTGGAGGAAGAGAGGAAACGCTGACTGAGTTTCCATTGGATGAGAATTCCAAGTCTTGTCCAAGACCATCCCTAAGTAGTTCCTCATCTGGACATAGATCATCATAAACCGGTGAGTTTTGAAGCATTGGCCGATTGATGTGAAGGATCTCTGCCAAATATGCAGGAGAGACTGAAAAACTTTTTCTCCTAACCCAGCACTTGAGTTCTTCGCCTTCCACAATTGCATTGGCATAAAATTCTTTTACCAAATTCTCATAAGCTTTATCTAGATCGGAGAGAAGGTAATTTCAATCCTTGTGGGAAAACCATTTTGGAATGTCAGTGTCATGAAGTGACGATTGATCAACAGGTCTTTCTAGTAATGGTGTAGCATTTCGGAAATAATTCTCATGAGTCTGAAAGGCAGCATAGGATCTGAACTTGTTGGGATCGAACACTCCTGATGGGGAATGAGTCCTTTTTGTTTTAAGTGAGTAGTCATCGACATCAATGACAGACTCCTTTCCTTTGGGACTACCTCCTTTCACAGCTGCTTTCTTGAATGGAGACATTTTCAGTCTGCATCATGTAATAGAGAAAAAAAAATACACAATCCAAGAAACATTATTAGCAATGGGTTAGTTTCAAAATATGGATAATGAAGAAAACCCTAAAAACTAGATGGGAATAACCAGAAAATGACAATGAGTGACATTAATGACCCAATGTTGTCACAATATAGAGTAGATCAGTATATAACCACCGAAAAACACACAATGAAGACACCAGACAATCAGATACCCAAATACAGTCAAGAGATATACAAATATTATAGAGAGCACAAAAACCATGAGGAAAAGGCAATAACTATGAAAAATAAAGAGTAGAGGACAAAACCCATACCTTTCCTTGAAGATTGAGAAAATGGTGACAAAATAGTGGAAGATTTTGGAGTTGACCACGGTGGTGTTGAAATATTGAAAGTGAGACCAGAAAATGAACATTCACAGGATGCAAGAAAAAAAATTAAGACCCTTTTTGAGATCAGTGTTGAAAAAGAGCTACTTTTTGCAAACCACGCGATTTTTGCGACTGAGGTAAGTCGCCAGATAGTCCCGCCAAAACACTGCAAGCCAAAAGTTTTGAAAAAATTTGCTAAGTGTTTTTTGCGACTGGAAGTCTCACTCGCAAGGGAGTCGCGAGTTGAGCCGTGAAAATCTTTGCGTACCCCTCGCTATTGGACCTTCCACTCGCGAACAACCGACCTGCGGGAACGCGACTGTGACATGCGACTTGTCTGACCCGCGACTGAGTCGCCAAAACAGGGCAACATTGTTTTTGAAATTTTCAGTTTTTGTAAAAACAAAATACTTTCCAAAAACAACTAAAACACTCAAAAATCTTTTTGTGTTTGAATCAACAAAGATTGAGCATGTGAAAACACATTTTATCAAGTACAATCAAACAAATGAATATGACATTCATTGAACATAAACTTTTGTGTTGTGTGTGGATATCAACAATGAGATGGTCCTTAGTCTAATGTGAAACTTCAATGATCAATTCAACTAAGGCATACACAATTAACACTAGATCATGTGACCCATCTCAATTACAGAAGTATGCATATATGACCTCCCACAAGACTTGATTATATAACTTGGAGCTTTACATTTGGCTCCTATTTCAATCATAACATTTGATCTTTTTGATCCTTTTGAAATAATCACATCTCATTGTGAGAATGATGTTTGATATTTCACCTTGATGAGATAGCCTTTGGCTTTTTGAAAAATTATACACTTTATTTTTTGGTCGCTTTCCCTTTTTCCTAGTCGAATACTAGTACGTACGACAGGGTTTTGTAGCTCAATATCTCTTTACATTTGGGGATTTACATTTGGTGAGCTCTTTTTAGCAAAAAAAAAAAAAAAAGAGTGGGAAGATATATAGACACAAGTCTATGCATGTCTCAAGATCAACAAAACCATTCACTAATCATTCATGACAAGTTTGAAGATCTATTTACAATGGTCACATAGATTTCAAGATTTATTCCACAGTGATAAGAGTGCAAAGGAACAAGCTACGCTCAAAAATGCACAAAGCCATTAGCACAAAGGTACAAGGCAAAACAAGTTTTGAGACAAAACTCAATAATGTCAATCAAACTTTTTGATTTTCTACTTTTTATGTGGTTTTTGGATTTTTGAAAAATAAGAAGGAAAAAGGTTGATCAAAAACAACAATGTAAAACAACAAAAACAGACAAAGCAATTAACAATCAACAAAATCATGCTATACAGATAGCCAACAAAGTAGTGTGTGCCCCAACAAACAAAATAACACAATATAAATAAGTGAAGCACATAACACACAAGAGATTCAAGGGATTGTACCAACACCAATGGTCTTACGGAGGGATTCAAACCGTGGACCATCAAGAGGCTTGGTGAAGATGTCTGCCTTTTGATTGTCTATGTGTATGAATTCAAGACACACAACTCTTTCTTCCACCAAATCGTGAATGAAATGGTAACGTATCTCTATGTGTTTAGATTTTGAATGCTAGACTGGGTTCTTAGAAAGATTTATGGCACTGGTATTATCACAGAAAACACACATTGTCTCTTGAGGAATTCCATAGTCATGGAGTAACTTCTTCATCCAAAGAAGTTGTGTGCAACAACTTCCAGTGGCTATGTACTCTGCTTTAGCTGTAGAGAGAGACACGGAATTTTGTTTGTTGCTCATCCACGAGACAAGATTGTTACCAAGGTAGAAGCAGCCTCCTGAAGTACTCTTTCGATCGTCCACACTACCAGCCCAATCTGCATCTGAATACCTGACAAGGCAAGCATTTGAGTCTTTTGAATACCACAAACCATAATCTGGAGTTCCATTGATATATCGAATAATTCACTTTACCGTAGTCAGGTGTGATTCCTTTGGAGCAGCTTGATATCTAGCACAAACACCAACGCTGAACGCAATATCCGGTCTACTAGCTGTAAGATAAAGTAGACTCCCAATGATACTTCTATACAAGGTGGGACTCACTTCCACCCAGGAAAAATCAACATTCAGTTTAGTAGACGAGCTCATGGGAGTGGAGGCATGTTTTTTGGAGTCTAGTCCAAACTTCTTGACAATGTTTCTAGCATACTTTTCTTGTGAAACGAATATGCCTTCCTTCTTTTGTTTGACTTGAAGGCCCAAGAAAAATGTGAGCTCCCCCACCATACTCATCTCAAATTCTTTCTTCATCTCCTCAGAGAATTCTATAGCCTGATCATCAATGGTAGCCCCAAACACTATGTCATCAACATATACTTGAGCCATAAGGACGTAATCTTCATCATTCTTGACAAACAAAGTCTGGTCGGCATATCCCCTTTTGAATCCTCTATTCAGGAGGTAATGTGTAAGCCGATCATACCAAACTCTAGGAGCTTGTTTTAAGCCATAAAGGGCTTTCTTCAATCTCAACACATGATCAGGAAAGTGAGGATCCTCAAAACCTTTGGCTTGTTCAACAAACATTTCTTCATTCAGGTATCCATTTAGAAATGCACATTTTACATCCATTTGATAGAGTTTGAAGTTTATAGTGCATGCAATGTACATAAGAATTCGAATAGACTCAAGTCTTGCCACAAGAGTAAAGGATTCATCAAAGTCTACTCCTTCTACTTGAGTAATCCTTGAGCTACTAACCGAGATTTATTCCGTATTATCTCTCCATCTTCATCGGTCTTGTTTTTGAATATCCATTTAGTGCCAATGACATGAACATTTTCAGGCCTTGGAGCAAGTTTCCACACATCATTTCTCACAAATTGATTCAGCTCTTCATGCATTGACTCAACCCAATTCTCATCTTGGAGAGCTTCTTCTACCCTTTTTAGCTCAAATTGAGCAAGGTAGCAATGGTATGTTACATGATTGGCCAAAAGGATGTTTCCTTTTTTGAGGCGAAGACCTTCATCTAAAGACCCTATAATGTTGCTATCCAGATGGTTCTTAATCACTCTTGATGATGGCTTCTTTGATGTGGAGACTTCCTCATTCCGTGAGATGGGAGGATGAACTTCCGGAGGAGTGAGAGGACTTGATGTTCTAGACATTGTTCTTGTTTCCATTCTTGGGTTCATGGGAGTTGATTCTTCTTCCGGTGTAGATTCTTCAACTTCTATATCAAGAGCTTCGACCTCAACATCGGGTTCTTTGGTGCTCGGCCCTTCTCCATCATCGATAATCTCTACTTTTGTTAAGGCATCATCAATTTTGACATTGATGGACTCCATTACTGTCTTAGTTCTCTTGTTGAGAACCCTATACACCCGGCTAGTAGTAGAGTATCCAAGGAAAATACCTTCATCACTTTTTGCATCAAATTTCCCAAGGTTCTCCCGATCATTTAGAATATAACACTTGCTTCCAAACACTCAGAAGTACTTTACTCTGGGCTTCTTTCCATTCCAAATCTCATAGGTGGTCTTCTTTGTTCCCACTCGGAAGAATATTCTATTGCCAATGTGACAAGAGGTGTTCACGGCTTCTCCCCAAAACGTTTGAGGTATTTACTTGTTTAGTAGCATAACTCTTGCCATTTCTTGAATCACCTGATTCTTTCTCTCTACCACTCCATTTTGTTGAGGAGTTTTGGGGGCTGAAAATTCCCTTTTGATTCCATTCTTTTCACAAAATGACTCAAATCTTGCATTCTCAAATTCCTTCCCATGATCACTTCTTATCTTGACAATAGGAACCCCTTTCTCGTTTTGTAGTTTCTTGCAAAGGATTTCCAACTTTTCACATGTTTCTGATTTTTCTCTAAGAAATTCAACCCAAGTGTATCTTGAGAAATCATCAACAATGACCATAATGTACCTCTTTCCTCCTTGACTTTCAGTTCTTGTAGGCCCCATTAGATCAACATGAAGAAGCTCTAAACATCGTGAAGTAGCTCTAAACATCGTGAAGTAGCAATCACATTCACCTTGTGATGGCTTGCCTTTGTTTACTTTCCCATTTGGCATGCACCACAAATAGTCTTCTTCACCTTTCCAAACTTTGGAAGTCCCTCAACTGCTTCAAGTTTAGATACTTTAGCTACTTATTTGAAATTCGCATACCCAAATTTGTGATGCCAAAATTCCAACATGTCAACACGAGCACTTCTACACGAAATGGGTGCCGTAGGAACTACTCTATAGCAATTATCTGTAGTCCTATTTCCCTCCGAGACTTGAATCCCTTCTTCATTCATGATTATGCATCCCTTCTTTGAGAATTGGACAAGGAAATCCTCATCACATATTTGAGTGATGCTCAAAAGATTCGCCTTCAGCCCTTTGATGTATAATACATCTTTCAATAGAGGTAATCCAGGTATCTCAATAGTCCCTTTGCCGAGAACTTGAGCATGACTTCCATCACTAAAAGTCACACAGTCACCAACCTTCCCTTTGAGTGTCTTAAACAGTAATTTATCTCCTATCATATGACGAGAACACCCGCTGTCAAGATACCATAAGCATGAATTAAATACCTTCAATGAGGTATGCACAACTAAGCTCGCATGAGACAAACATTCTTGACCTCCAAACAGAATTTTATCTTCAATTTCCATGCTTCTGTTAGATTGACATTTCTTTTTCAGATTATCAACCTTCTCACACAATATTCTATTTTTTCTTTTGTACTTCTTAATCAAAGATTTAGATTCAGATATGCTATTGTGTAAGATGTGATTCTTATTTTCAAAATATTTCAGCATGTGAACAAATATCCTAGCATGTTTCTTTGTTTTTAATAACTCTAAGAGTTTATTGTTAAGACACCCTTCAAACATACTCATAGAGTTATTATCACAAACACTTAAACCACAATTCAGCATGGCCTTTTCCATAATAGTATCCATAGCAAAGGGGTCTAGGATCGTACTTAGGTAATTAAACCACAACAAGTGCACCCGCTCTGATACCAATTGAAAGTTCAATTAGTGTATAAAACACCCTTGAATGTTTAGACCCCCAATAACAAAATTACCAATTCAAGCTTTATGACAAACAATAAGTGTGTGGAAAATGAACACAAGCTATAAACAGAATTGGTAAACAATCTAAGCCAATTAAAATCACATCCACAGCAGAAAATAAAAGGCAAAGATTAAGGGAAGAGAGATGCAAACATAAGGACAACACAACGATGTGTTATCGAAGAGGAAACCGAAGCCCTCGGCGTAAAACCTCTCCGCCGCCCTCCAAGCGGTAAGTAATCCACTAGAAAATGTAGTTGGGATACATGGACATCAATAGACCCTCCAAGCCTAATCTACCCAGTGTACCTAAGCCCTCCAAGCTTCTTGCTCTAACGAGGTTGCGCCGAACCTATTTCTTTTCTAGCTTCCCAGATTCCGCTACTTGACCATAGCATCAACCAATGTGAAATTGGTTCCTTCCTAACTGCTTCCCAAAGCACCAAGCAGCCCTCTCACAGAAATGGATATGGTGAGAAAAAGGTTTTGGTAATAAGCCTCTCAAGGATTTAACAATGGAGAGGAAGAGAGTTGAGGAATTTGAAGTGTCTCTTAATAAAGATTGGGGATGAATCAATCTTGCTTTCCTTTAGGGTTTCTCTCTCAAAATTCTCTCTGAAAGATTTCTTTCTTTCGTGGGTATAAGGGGTATTTATACTAGGGTGAGAATGGAATGTGAAGAGTCAGGTTTTTCATAACAGGGCTGGCTCGCGGCTTGACTGAGTCGCGAGTTCCAGCCACGAGATAACTGAATGGCCAGTTGTCCTATTTTGTCCTGTAGTGCTCTAGCTAGCATGAAGCTTCAACTTTTGGCATGCCTAGCACGTGTGCAGCTTCTGGCGGCTTGCAGCCGCGAGTCACCCACGAGATCCAGTCGCGAGTCCCTGTTTTTCTTGCACACTCTTGAGCATTTCTTCACACTATCTCACTCACTACCCTTACAAGAATCCCACCTAAATACAGGGTTACTAATTGCTGAAATACAAGTAAATTTGGCACGGAATAAAGCCAACAAAATGGTTGATTAAATTCAACCTTACATATATAAGTCAAATCTTTCTTCCCATTGTTTTGGACTAGTGGTGAAGGGAAGGAAGTGCATACTAATTGCAAGTCTCCATTAACAAGAGAAAATATATACTAAAGCCAAGTATTAAAGAAACATGTTGTTCAAACCAGGTATTAAAGCCATGAAGATTGGACCAAGAAATAAGTGAAGAAAAGTTGTTCATTAAATCTCGACAAATACCTCGAGAGAAATAGTATCTATCGATATTTAAGAACGAAGCTTGACAGAAGTTGAATTTGTTGAGATCTAAGAAATTAGAATTTCTAGATTTGATTTTTGGCCCTAGTTGACATGTATGTGTAGGGTTTCTTTTCTCACAACTCTAGACATATATAAGCCTTATTTTAAAGGTTGTTATACACATGCAGAAAGTGACCTAGTATTTTATTCTCTCTGCAAGATGTTACTGCATCTTTGCTCCGTAGGGTTTTGTAACCAAGTGCTTCTTGATTTTCATTGTTGATGAATTGAAGAACTTTGCAGCCAACAATATTTTCTTCAAGTTGTTGGTAGTTAGTCATGTACTGGGATCCGTGCATCATTGGTGGCGTTCATATTCTAGAGAGTTCAAAGGTTCTGAAGCGGTAGAAGGTTTCTGCTATAAGTTCATCTTCGGGGATTGTAAAGTCTAGGGACAAAGGTTTTGTACTATATCTGAAACTTCTTTTTACTATAGCGAATTGCTTTTCGGGAAGGTTTCCACCCAAGTTTTTTACTGTGAAACGAGTTTGTTTCATTGGTTTTCCTGAGTCATCATATCTTGTTTTATTTACTTTTCCATTGTGCATGATATTGACATGATATTGATATTTGTTTGTTTTAACAAGGTTTATTCATAAGAAATCTAATTAAGAAATTGGGTTAAAAACTTGTTAATTCTATCAACCAGGGTCTAAATTTTCCAACAAGTGGTATCAGAATAGGTACACTCTAATTGGATTAATTTCCTGAGTGTGATCCTTGACCCCCGTTGTCATGGATCATGAGAAATCTCTTTTGATTCCTTTTTTTTTTTTTTATGGTACAAACTATGCGTACTGGAAAGTTTGTATAAAAGCTTTTTTGCAGGCTCTTGATGAAAAATTATGGCAAGCTATTGAAGTCAACTGGGTTAAGCCAAAGGAAGCACCGGTGGATTAGGATGAAGCAAAGATCAAAGCGGCAAATTTCAACTGTAGGGCTTTGAATGCTCTGTTTAGTTGTGTGACCAATGAGGAATTCAAGAAAATATCATCCACGGAAATTGCTAAGGAAGCATGGGCCATTCTTGAGACCTCCTATGAAGGTACTAAGGCAATGAAGACCATTAAGCTTCAAAGACTCACCAGTAGTTTTGAAGAAATAAGGATGGAGGAGGATGAGACCTTTGATCAGTTCTATTCTAAACTCAAGGATATTGTGAATTCTTCCTTCAATCTTGGAGAATCTATTGCAGAACCCAAAATTGTTAGGAAAATCTTACTACCTGAAAGAATCCATGCCAAGATCACTGTCATTGAAGAAGTGAAGGACATTGATCAAATTCCTTTGACTGAGCTTGTAGGGAACCTTCAAATCTATGAGATGAGATTAGGTAAAATGGGAAAAGGTGAAAAGAGTAGGAACATGGCTCTTAAGGGTATAGAGGAAGAGAGTGATGACTCTGAAGATGAAAATGAAGTTGAGGATGAGGATGAGGACTTAACCTTCATAGCTAATGAGATTATCAAGCTTCTCCAATATAGGAAAAATGATAAGAACAAAGCCCCTAGGAAATCTAAATTCTCTAAGAAGGGCAAGAATGAGAAACCCCTCATCTAGTGCCATAAGTGGAAAGGTTTTGGTCATATGAGGATAGAGTGCCCAAACTATCTTATGAAGGAAAAGACCAAGAATTCAAAAGTAATAGGCCAAGAATGTATTGACCCCTTGTGATAAATTAACCAATTAATTTAGCCAAGTGAATTAATTAAGTTAATTAACATACAAAGCGCGTAGTAGCACAAACAAATCACCAATTAACTAAAGTGTAGAGAAAATTAAATTGACATGGTGATTTGTTTACAAATGGGAAAAACCTAGTACGTGACAATCTCTCCTTTCAATGCATGGCTCCTAGTACGTGACTAACCAATAGATACATAGATCCCAGTACTTGACTTAATCACCAACTTGAGAAGGATGTTGGCTGCAAAGTTCTTTAGTTCATTACATGATGAAGATCAAGAAGCTCCTTGGTCACAAAACCCTACGATGTACAAACACAGCAACTTCTTCAAGAGAAAGATGAACTAGGACAAATTCTATCTCCGGTCACAATTTGCATGAACAAAACTTTGCTTCACACTTGTGCAACTGTACAACCTTTGACGGCCCTTAAAATAATCCTTATATATGTTTATGGTTGTGAGAAAAGAAAACCTAAACACATACCCACGGATTGGATGAAAAACAGCTCTGAAAAACTGAGTTTCATAAACCTCGATAGATAGCCATCTATCGAGCTAGCTGTCAAGCCACGGGCTTCAGTAGCTTTTAAACCTCGATAGATACTAGCTGTCGAGCTTTAAAATCTAGTACTTCTTCATTTGTTTCTTGGACAGATTTGCATGGTTTTAACACTTGAACTTGAAACCTTGTTCCTTGAAGTATTAAACACATCCTAGATCTACCCAATTACAAGTAAAGTGCATTTTGTCAAAGGATTAGCCAATTACAAAAAATATTGACATATGTTCCTAACATTGAATCACATATGTCCTAACATTGAATCACATATGTCCTAACAAAAAGGTAAAGTATTGGTTGCTACCTTAGTGATTATGAGAGTGACTTTCTGATAAGTATGAGGATAAATGTGGTCATTATATGGCTTTTGCTACCACAATTGATAAGGTGACTGTGGAGGGTGCTAGTGATAGTAAGGATTCTTTTGATGATAAAGTACCCCAAAAAGTTGACCCTTTAGGAAGCCTATGATAAGCTATGCATTGAATTTATAAAATCTGAAAAGACTTCTCATCTTTGTAGAAAAGAGCTTAATGAGGTAAAACTGAAAAAGCTAAACTGTTAGTCAAACTAGATAAGACTACAAGGTTAGTTGAGACTCTTGTTGTGGAGAACACCTCATTAGAAGAGAAGGTCAAGAATCTCGAGGTTGAGCTTAGTCAAGCTAGAACTCAAATAGAGAGGATGTCTAGTGTAAAGCTTGATGAGGTATTGAGTACTCAAAAGCCTAGTTTTGATAAGAATGGCTTAGGATATGATGTTTCCTCCGGCCCCTCCTCTTCCACCACTTCTGGATCAAAGATTGTCTTTATGCCCTAACCTGAGAAAGGTGATAAAGATATGAAATCCAAAACTGATTTGGCTAATTCTAAATCTTTTGTTAGACCTCATTTTAGGAAGTCTAGTAGTTTAGAAACTACTCATGTTTGTCACCATTATGTGTTTCTGGACACATTTGTCCTAATTGCTTCAAGTTTTATCCTCATAAGTAAGTGTCCAAACAGTTATAGGTTCCCTCTCAAGGTTCAACACCTTTGTTTGGAGAGTTATTAAAAGCTTTGAGCTTTTTAACTCAATTTCAAGAGAATTCTAATTCTTCTATGTCCTTTAGTAAACATACTAGGACAAGTGCCTTTTCATCTTCATTGCCAAAGACTCGTGCGGTGCAGGTGAGAAAGAAGCCTAAGACTTAATCATCTTTTCTGTTGTCCTCTGCTTTAATTATTTCTATTTAAAGTAGGACTCTCTTTGCTTGATTTCTTATCTGCTTTTGGAATCATGCTTTCATGCATCTACATCTTTCTTTCATGCTTTCATGTTGTTTGTTTGTTTTTGTTTTGTTGTTTAGTATTTATTTTGTTTGTTTTTCAAAATAAAAAGAGAAAAAAAAAATACAAAAACAGTGTGTTTGTGTATATTGGTACTTGTGTACCTTTGACGGCCATTGAAACAAAGTTTCTAAACTTTGTATTTCTTGTAGCTTAGATGAGCATCTCAATGCACAACTAAGCAAGTGAGCTTTGTGGCTCATGGTTGTGATGAGTACAATTAAGATTGTCTTTTATATCTCATACTCATATCATTTTTTTGTTGGGAAGGACTAGAAAATCCTAAGAGAAAGGCATAAATAACCATTTCACCACTAAAGCCCGCCAATCATGTATAAAATCTATGTGCTTTGGCATAGCAAAATTGTGATGTTTTGGCTTACATAATTGGGTATTTCTTTTCTATCTTATATGCCCATGCATGCTTGCTTAAAAGAAAAATATGCAAAGAAAAATAAAAGCAAAAAGAATCAAAATGCTTTTAATATGGTTGCAAGCGTGTTTTTAGGAGATGTGGGAGTTATAGGATGTATCTCGAAGGTAATAGTCCCCATTAAATAGTTATGATTATGTGTGAGTGTATTTGATTTTCTTATGTCTCAAATCTTCATGATATGAGACACTTGTGCGCACTTGTTATTTTTTCACACACAACACGCATACTCTTCGCTACTCTTGATACATGTGCAGGTACAATTTTTTTTGGCCATCACAAGGGATACATGTGTTAATATATACTTGCTAAACTGTCTTAACTTGTTTTTTAAATATAAAATTGGTTAGACTTGTTTAGTGTGTTTGTGGATCTAGGAATGCTTTGAATCTAGAGTTGAGGTGTGGTTTGAGTGCTTGACATGTTTCTTGGATGCTTGTTTGAGTAGCCATCTTGTTAGTTTCTCATTTTATGTGTTTTTCCCCTTGAAAAACCTCCTTTTGCATCCTCAATAGCTTCTCAACAGATACCTCTTCTATCAAGATTTCTGGGTTTGACCTCGATAGCTTCTCGACAAATAGGTCAATCCATCGAGCCAAAATCTTATGCTCTCTGTCTGCTCGACACATCCACGACAGATTCTCGATCTGTCAAGACCTTCTTGCATGCATTGTTTTTCACATTTTTTGCATTTTTTCTATTATCTTGTCATCCATAGCATCTTGTTTTATTACATTCATACATTTATATGGATTCCTTGTGTCCCTTGACCATCTTAGATCATCTTTATATTTCTCAAGTGAAGCTTTATAGCTTCTTATACCCTTTGCCAATCATGACAAAAAGGGAGAGAAAATGTGGTTTCTTTTTAAGATTCTACATGTTAAGGGGGAGAAATACATGCCTTTGTAAGGGGGAGTTGTGTTTCATCTTGTTAGGGGGAGCGTTTACCTCCTTGTTGTTTTAGGAGCTTCTTTTAGCTTCTTGTACACCAGTCTTGTGACCATTTTTACATACATTGCTTATCTTTGATATATATATATATATATATATATATATATATATATATATATATATGATGATGTATGTCTTCTTCATCTATATTTACATGTGTTGTTTCTTCTCTATCTTTATACGCATGTTTCTTTATGTACGCAATCTTTATTTTTGTTTCACACATGATGCCTTGATGAGTTTTGTTTAAGTGTTTCAGAAAAACAAGTTGTGAAAGTCTATCATGCTGTGAACTCTTTTCTTGCAAAGTTTTTCAAGAGTTTGTAGAAGGGATAGATTTATTTTGTAATACAACAAGTGGTTATAAGTTTAGTGATTTAAGACTTCTCTCATGATTATTTGTTTTGTTGTGGTTTTGTCACGGATTGCCAAATGGGGTGATTGTTAGGGACATATTTTATATAATTGGCTAATCCTTTGATAGAATGCACTTTACTTGTAATTGGGTAGATCTAGGATGGGTTTAGTACTTCAAGAAACATGTTGTTCAAGCCAAGTATTAAAGCCATGAAGATTGGACCAAGAAACAAGTGAAGAAAAGCTGTTCATTAAAGCTCGACAGATACCTCGACAAAAATAGTATCTATTGATATTTAAGAACGAAGCTCGACAGAAGCTGAATCTGTCGAGATCTACGAAATTAGAATTTCCATATCTAATTTTTGGCCTTAGTTGACATGTATGTGTATGGTTTATTTTCTCACAACCCTAGACATATATAAGGCTCATTTTAAAGGCCGTTTACACAAAGAACACATGCAAAAAGTAACCTAGTAATTTATTCTCTTTGCAAGAAGTTACTACGTCTTTGCACCCTAGAATTTTGTAACCAACTGCTTCTTGATCTTCATTGTTGATGAAGTGAAGAACTTTGCAGCCAACAACGTCTTCTTCAAGTTGCTAAGAGTTAGTCACATACTGAGATCCGTGCATCATTGGTGGCGTTCATATACTAGAGAGTTCAAAGGTTTTAAAGCGGTAGAAGGTTTTTGCTGTAAGTTCATCTACGGGGATTGTTGAAACTTCTCTTTACTATAGTGAATTGCTTTTCAGGAAGGTTTCCCCCCCGGGTTTTTACTGTGAAACAAGTTTATTTCATTAGTTTTCCTGGGTCATCATATCTTGTCTTATTTACTTTTCCGCTGTGCATGATATTGATGTTTGTTTGTTTTAACAAGGTTTATTCATAATAAATCTAATTAACAACTTGGGTTTAAAACTTGTTAATTCTACCAATCGTGTCTAAATTTCCCAACAAGTAACATTAGGGATTTTCACCCTTGATTTTAATATCCAGATTTCAACATGGATGGTTTAAAATCTGAAAGTTCAGATTGTTAGACACTGTTATTAACTTCTTTACAACGATTACTTCAGACTCTTTTTCGTGGCCTCTCTATCAATTTTTGCCTACATTTAAAAAAAAAAAAAAAAAAAACATTTGAATGTCCTTTTGTTTAAACAGATTTATAATGTTCACCTGGCATTTTTGCAAGAAACGTTGCTGTATAAAACTAGTTGGCTAGGACGGCCTTACTATTCCTCCTCTATTTATCTTATATTTTTAATTACATTTTTTCGATCAATGTGCGTGTGTTTTTGTTGGTTTTGCTTTGCTAAAAAAAGTCAGTTCTCAGAAAAAAAAGAAAAAAAAAAAGTGTAGTTCTTTTTTGTTTAATTTAAAAAAAAAAAAAAAATTTCTCTCTCTCTCTCTCTCTCTCTCTCTCTCTAGGCTTTACAATTTATATTTCAGTCTATGAGATACAAAATTTAATTGTTCTATAAAACAAATGGATGTACTAGGATGTACTACATTACCCCGATTAATTTTAATGTAAATTATTGTATTGTTATTTCAAGTTGGTGGTATTTTAAATATGTAGAATGTTCCCACACATTGCATGAGTTAAATACTAGTTTGTATATTGTAAAAAAAAAAAAAAAAAAAAAAAAAATTTAGGATGAAACTTATTTGAAATGAAGCTAATACCAAAGGTAGTGTAAGACTTGTAAACGATAAATAATTTAAGCAAAAAACTAACTTATAATCTGTTGTCAAGCTCACACAAAAATTGTTCCATTTCTGAAAAGAGGAAATTCCATGGTTATTTTGAAAAAGAGAAGTTTATATTGAATAAGGAAATTTATTTTCAAAGAGGTGAAATGTTCCCTTCAAAAAAGAAAAACAAAAAGAGGTGAAAAGTTCAAAGGAATTTTGGAAAATTAATTTTATTTTCAAAGAACAAAAATCCAAAGAAAAGACCACTGATTTTTTGAACATTTTTCCAAAAAAAAAAAAAAAATCTCATGGGCTTTTGAAAAGTATTCTTTAAATGAAAAGGGCCCCATGGGTTTCTGGGAAACGTATAAATATTTCTAAGGTAACTTCAAATTTTGGTATTTGAATTTTTGGAATAGGTTTAAGTTGAAACTATTTTGAAATATGCATGCATCAATCAAATATTTGTATGGAAAATAAGTGGCACCTTTTAATTACATATGACTACCCTCTTATTATTATTTTTTTTTTAATTAATTTTATAGATTTTTCATGTGAGATATTTTATTTTATTTTATTTTTTTTAATTTTTTTTTTTTTTTATTACTAGTTTGAACTTTGAAGTTTGAATACATTCTTAAGAATATTACTACATGATAGAGAGTCACACCCAAAAAAAAAAAAAAGTACTACATGCATGATAAAGAGAAACATAATAATGCATACATAGCCATGCCCACACATAATTGATATCCATAAACCCATCAAATGATCGATGATTCCATTCTCTAGTTAGTTTTGCTCGAGAAATTCGACAACACCTCGAAGAGCAACATTGGGATCTTCACTCTTCAAAAGTTCCTCAGCGATTTCAGCAGGAGTAACTTTTTTATTCTCTGACAATCCTGCAATCACTTCAAAGAGTTGGTGGTCACCATCGATACCAAGATAATTAGAAACCAACTGCTTGAACCCATCCATGGTTAAATATGACATGTGCACATGCATGTCCATGCGGCCTGGGCGCAACAAAGCGGGATCAAGCTTCTCAAGCTTCTCCTTATGATTGGTGGTGAACACAATAATTCACTCTTCTCCACAGCTTAACCATACTCCATCAATGAAGTTCAATAAACCTGATAATTTGAACTAAAAAAATAATATCATAGTAAATATTGTTATAATGAAATCATAAGATAATATCATTTGCATTAGCTAGTGTGATATATAGTACTGGTAATGGTTGTTGACATATATCATCATATCATATGTATTCAGTGGAAGTTGTACTCAACAAACAAAACTCCAATTCCCATGGGTTCTAGGAGAGATGATATTGGTATGCAACCTTATTCCGCCCCCCCTTTTTTCCCCCTTTTTTGGGGAAAATGTTATTTCTTGAACTCAAACCCAATAGTATAGGCAGGAAATATCTTCTGCTATGTAGAAACTAATTAGACGGTGAGTTTGACATCATTTTTAAGCTTTAACTTTTAACTTTTACGTATAGTTTTTTAAAACTTCTTTTTTCTTCCATTTTTTCTCATTTTTTCATAGTATAAATATACTTTAGCAAATTTTCATAAAAATATTTTCAGCAAAAAACTAAATAAAATGTTTCCAAAACGACATCATTGAGCTAACTATCTCATAAAAATTATATCCACATCAAACAAAAACTGGCACACACGCTTTAGTCATTAAAAAATATAAATCATAGGTCCTAAAACTGATAGTTATATTGACAAAATTAAATGAACCGCATCCAGTTATATAGCTAGATAGAGATATTGTCAAAAGGAAAATACTATATATTTGCACTATAATCTAAAAGAACTAGTCAAATGATTTGGAGAAATTTTAATTATAACATTTTTTCCTATTAAAAATAAGTTATAATTGAAAGCGAGGGTATTTGCTTCACTTATAATCCATTTTAATGTAATAAACAACTAATGTCAGACCTCAGCATACACAACACATTTTTAGCAGATCAAATCTATCTAAGAATCACACGAAACTGTCTAAAATATATAATAATCTAATTACCACCATACTAGTTTTTATGAGAATAAAGAAAGTTAACCTTAGGCTTTTTCAGAATCAGCTGATCAGACTTTTCCTCTTTCTCTCGATCTTTCAACTTTGCACAATCAATATCCTCAATTACCATTATTGAACGATTAGATGTGGAAAGAAATATCCTTCTCAACGCTGAATCTGAGCGTATGCTTGAAAGGTCCAAATCATAGACATCAAACTTGAGGTAATTAGCCATGGCAGCAATCAAGCTTGATTTACCAGTACCCGGAGGCCCGTAAAGCAAATACCCTCACTTCCATGCCTTGCCAACTTTCTTATACCACTCCTTTCTATTAACAAACTTGTCCAGATCATCCTTGAGCATCCTCTTCTGCTCTGGGTCCATTGCCAACTTCTCAAATGTAGTTGGGTGTTCAGGAATAGTAGAACTCCATTCACGACCAGGTGTACCGCAGACGAAATCACGGCTATAAAGCTTTAACACCCTTTCTGATTCTTGTATAGCCTTAGAACGAGATATTACCTCGGCTAAATAAGACTCTAGCACAACCTCTTTGAGTTTCTTATCAAAGGAAAGCGTAAAATATCTACGACATTCACGGCCATCAAATCCTTTTTCTGCATGTAACTTCCATTTGGGCCCTTTAATGCCTTGAGATATTTTGATGAATCAACAATCTTGGCACGGAGGTAGGTTGAGGCAACATCATACATTTGATTGTCACTGAGACCACAATCCGTGCGAAAGAAGAGTGACTTTAGGCGTACAAAAATATTCTTCATAGATGGAGAAGAGATTATTGAGGAATGAGGAAGGTATGAGTCCTTTTACTAGGGGACATAGTACAATCACAGCAGCAGCTGCGATCAAAGATGTAAGCATCTCCATGAAAGTTAACATGGTTTGAAAATTGAGGGTCAATCACTCCTCTTCCAAATCCTGTAAAAATGAAAACGACGATGTAGTTAAGGATACAATTTTTTACGCCTTGAGGGCTGCAATATAGAAGTTTGGACACCAAGTATATATTTCTTGGTTTGTCTATGAAAGTTTTGAGTCACTTCACAAGGATGACATCTGCCATAAATTTGTTGGGATAAATCACTATCTATGTGTTAATAAATTTAAATATAACCTTAAGCAAAAAAAAAAGAAAAGAAAAGAGCATATAAGCACCAAGAAAATTAATCACACAAGAACTCATTTCGTGAAAACCCCTCTAACATAGAGGGACCAATATATATGCTATAATAAAATAGAGAATGCAATGCACAAGTATATGTTCAAAACTTATTAAGTTCACAATAAATTTGAAAAATACAATAATACCTCACTAGAAATTCTGTGAAACCAAGAACACAACAAGAGATCTCCGCTCTGAACAAGGCACTAATTTATTTATTTTCTCCTAACACTGCTTGCACTCTACGAATGATTCTCTCTATTAGGTCCCTTTTATAAACCAGCTGCGTCTCACTATTCTTGAGTGTATCTTTCAAGTCTTAAGTTTTCTAATTTTGAAACTCCAATGACCTTATCTGAGAGAGATTGACTGACTTAAGTCTAGTGTGGAAACTGAGAAGTAATAATTGATGAGAAACTTTCACGTAGTTGAGTGAGATTCCAAAAGAATGGTTAAGGCTGTTGTATATATACTCCACGGTAAATTCAAATTACAAATTAATATAAAACCAGAGACTTCATGCGAGAGTGCATGAGGTCTTACCATCTAGCATTCTAATTTTGTGTTTAGCATTTTTTTACTGTTACCTTATTGATTGCTTGAGCCACTATATTAGTATTAAAAACAAAAGAAAAAAAATATTTAAGACTATTAACTGCCACCTTTGTCATACTAGCCTCCCACTGCTATCAAGCCACCGAAACCCCTAGGGATAATTTTAAAAAAAAAAAAATTAGGGGATTAAATATGATGTAAGTTTGAGTAATTTGGTTGGATAGTTTTTTGTTTTGGGTATATAAGTAGAAAGAATATTTGGTAAGTCATATTCTACCATGGTTTTAAATTAACTATGAGACAGATGCGTATGCACTTGTCCACACCATGTCTTAATATCGCATTATATATTGATGAGTGGAAGAAGGTAAGAGAATTAGGCATGCTTTCATTTCATGGTATGCAATCTGTGAACACAACAGAAATTAGTTGATTTTCATGGTTTTGTTACTCTTATTTTATTTTATTTTTATTTCATGAATTAAAAAAAAAAAAATTAATATCCGTGAGAATGCTACAAAAGTGCAATGAAGTTACTAAACTAATTTTTAATATCTCAAAATGTATATGTTTCTTTACTCTAATTCAGTTTACTTTTTTTATATAATATATGTGCAATATTCTCTAAAATCGTCTTACATAAAATATCACAAAATAATCCATGCACCACATGGGCAACTTACTAGTTTGTTTAATTACTGTACAAAAATTTAAATTTAAACAACAATAATACAATATATATATATATATATATATATATATATATATATATATATATCAACATTAATTAACATTATCTTCTAGAGTTTAGCTTCGAGAAAGAAAAAAAGAAAAAGAAAAAAAGAGAAAGGAATGACGTTCCTTTGTTTGGTTAGAAAGAAAAACAAGAAGGAAGAATGAAAGGGAAAAGGGTTTTTTGGAATCCATTATTTTTCCTCTCCTAAAATAGGCCTTGAATTTTTTTTGTGAAATGACATTTATATCCTTATTAATTTATAATTTAAAAGGATAGAAGTGTAAAATACATTACATCTTTTTTCCTTTCTCCCCTATTTGCTAAGCGCTTTTTTGTCCAGGGTGGTTAGGAAGTACTTTAATTGCTTTCCCCACTCTTTTTCCTCTCCCTTCCCCTTTTTCCTTTCTCTTCTCTTTCCTCCCCTTCTACTCAACCAAACATAATCTTACACGGTGTTTGGTTGTAGCTATGGAAAGGAAAAAGAAAGGAAAAGATGAAGGTGAAAGCTTGAAAATGTGTGAAACACAAGAGGTTATTTAGACCCTCAATTGAAAATTACGGCTAGATTATTTTTACTCTTACTTAATCAAAGTGCGGAAACAAGAGTAAGTGTGTGCAATGAACCGATACTACTCTAGTGCATAAAGATGAATAACAAACAATAAAAGTAAAGTACAAGAGTAAGGGAAGAGAGATGCAACCACAAGATAACACCAAGATGTGTTATCGAAGAGGAAACCGAAGAACTTGGCGAAAAATCTCTTTGCCGCCCTCCAAGCAGTAAATCGGTCCACTAGAGAATAAGTTGGAGTACACAAATAACAAAAGACCCTCTAAGCCTAGTCTACCCCATGTACTTGAGCCATCTGAGCTCTTGCTACCAACTGACTTAACAAATCCTTATCTTCTCTAGCTTTCCGGATCCCGCAATATGCCCGATTGCATCCGCCAAGCCTCACCGGCTTCTTTTGGCAAATCCCCAAAGCTTCCTAAGCTCCAAAATACTCTCTACATTCTGAAAAGGTGTGGGTTGTGTTTGGGTACAAATTTCCTCTCAAGGTATGACAATGGGAGAGGGAAGGAAAAGAGGCTAGAATGATTTCATCACTAAGGATAAGTAGCTCTCTCTCTCTAAAAGATTGGTGTATGTGTTTTAGAAAACCTATCTAGGGTTTTTTCTCTCTGAATGACCTCCTCTCAATTTCTGTGGGTAATGAGGGTATATATGGTATGGGTGAAAGGCCAGAAAGTCACACTTAAAATCCTCTAGGCAGAATGTTTTGTGAGTACCTCGTAGGAAGGCCTTACTCACGAGACACTCGAGAAACTGACAGCCTAGAATGACTCTTCAGCTTCTAGTCATGTGCTTCTCATGTCGCTCTTTCGTGGGTTAGCTTCTCGCAAGCTTGACAGCCGGCACGACTCTTCAGCTTCTAGTCATGTGCTTCTCACGTGGCTCTTTCACAGGTTAGCTTCTCGTGAAATCCACTGATTCTTCATTTAAGCTTGAGTCTTCACCAACTTAATACTAAACCTAATACAATAAAATCCCACAAAAATACAAGGAAACAAATTTATGCAATTACAACACTTTTTGTCATAGAATAAGCCAATACTAATGTTACGATAAAAATCATAACTTAACAAAAGGAAAGAGAAAGAGAGATGAAAAAGAAAAGAAAATAATTCCCTTTGATGTGTTTGGATATAGGAAAGAAAGGAAAGAAAAAAAAAAAGTGAGAGTTTTATCTTTTCCTTGTTTGTTTGCAAAGAGAAGAGAAAAGAAAAATGCGTGCATTTATCTTTGTGCCCTTATTAATGATAAGAAAATTCATATATTAGAAGAACAAAGTTTAGCTAGGCTACAACCTTGTTTAATAAAATAAACATTACTATATATTTTGAAAATCTAACCGTTGAATTGCATATTCTTTACGCTCTTAATACACATATCAAGTTTTGAGTCAATCTGATATTTTTTACTATATGATCTATATGTTTATGTTTTATGCATAATTTTAAACTATAAAAATTTGCAGTTTAAACAATTTATTGATGACGTAACTATTGATCTTTAGTTTTCTAGAAATTTTGCAAGCATGGAGGATATAAGAAGAATATGTAATCCAATGATGGATTCGTCAAAATTCATCTCCAATAAAAATATATTGAGTAAGGTTGTAACCTAAAACTACAACCAATTTTGTAGCTAAACTTTGTTCATATTAGAAAACTTGTAATTTCTTAAAAATGTTAAGTGGTGGACCTCATATAATTAATTCTCTCCCTTCTTTCCATTGCCGCCCAAATTGGGTTGATACCAAAACAGTGGGTCTCACGGAAATATTTTTACTCCACCTCATTCACTTTTCTCTTCTATTGTACAACCAAACAAAAGAAATGATGTCCCTTTCTTACTTTTCCCTTCTTTTCTCTTCCCTTCTCCCATTTCCAAACATAGCGTTAGTCTTTGAGTTTGAGTTTGCTGACTTAGCATTGTCTCTTGTTGGCTGCAACTTATCATTATCCGCAACTGTTTGCTTTTGAAAATTGGTGTTAAGCGTGTTTTTTTTTTCCCCACTGAGAGCGTGAAAACTGGGAAGTTTAAAGAGAAACTTCATCACATTCAAATGCCCAGTGCCACTTCACCATCCCAACGTCATATTAAAATACAAACTATTGCTATCTTCACGGATTCTACCAGCCAACCGCACTCATATAGCGTTTTCAGTGTCAGAATCTTTGAAATAAATAACCCATATATAAAGCATTTGTTTTTTTCGTTTCGAAAGACTTGTATATCATGCCGTAGCCCTCAGCCTTGAAGTTTTTTGTTTTTTAACCATAAAGGTCGAAGGACCGCTTGTTTAGGAATAGTTTATTTAGTTGAACTAAAATTCTTTTGTTAAAAATATAAAAATAAAAGTTTAAAAATAAAATAAATAATACGATGAAACCTATAAATAATATAAAAAAAAATACAATAAAACCTATAAATAATAACAAAAATAAGATAAAATTACAAATAAGTTAAAAATTTCTGCCATACCAAAGGATCTCAAAGTTGACTCCATAGTATGCACCTTCACTTCACTTCACCTAGCTAGCTTCAATTCATCAAGGGTGGTGTTAGTGGAATCCGTATCTTTTTGTCTTCTCTTGCGGAATTGCGGATGTCCATGCATGTATAATTATATTTACTAGTTTCGATTTTTTTTTTTAAATGAATAAATATTGATTTATTAATTTTTTTTTTATCCATAAAGTAAGTGGACGACTTGACTCCATACTCCATAGCACTTTCCCTTCACCTAGCTACTAGCTTCAATGTTTTTACTTTACGTTTCTTGACATATTTGTGGTGTTAATGGAACCTCTCATTAGTCTCTACGCGTTTTTTTAATGAAGATATTTAAGTTATTTATTCATTTTTCTATTAAAACAACTTCATTATCATTATTTTGAAAATAAATTAGAAAAGAAATTTAATATATTGATTGTCCTTACACAAGAGATATTTAAATTAAAGGGAAATAATAATAGAAAAATTCTATTTGACTGGAGCTTATAAGCTTGGATTTTAACTTTTAGCTTTTATATATGTGGGGAGTGGAAGAGTCCCCATCCAAGCTTGGAGCCCAAAAAGTAGTTGGGCCGTAGGAAATGAGTTGGGCCCATCTTATATGCTACAAGGAAGGCCCAAGAGATAATGGGTTGTGAAGTAAAATCAGCCAGTCCATCCTAAGTACTATGGATGAAGAAGGTGGCGCGGGAAGGTAGTTCTCATGGAGAAGTAGAAAACTAGTCTTATCCAAAGGATGCTGCACGAATTGTCCATGTGTGGTTTCCAGAAGATGCCTGGAACCACGGGAAACTTCCAAAACAAGCAAGAAGGTTGAAAATCATTGCCTCCGTATTAATGATGGGTTCTTACCTAATCTCTACTGCATTAAATACAAATAAGACAACTTGAACAGTACAAACAACCCCCAAAAGTTAGAGTTTCTTGATAAGGGTAGGGAGGAAACCGATAAAGTTAAGAAAAATATCCCAGAGATTTTGGTAGGCAACATGACAGCTTTAGTGATAAGAGCAAGGACTGAAGCTATAAAAGGGGAAGGAGAGGCAAAAGGCAGGGGATTGAAAGAAAAAGAAGGAAGAGAATACATAGAAGAAAAATCAATCAGAGAGAGTAAGAGTAACACTGCGGGAATGGGAGAGTTACCTATTGTAATCAGGGCCAGCTCAATAAATTTGGAGGCCTAAGGCGATATATTTAAATGGGGATTTTTTGTTATCACTTATATAATATTTAACTAGTATTTAATATCATAATTTTTTATAACAAAAATCTATTGCTTTTATTTTGTAATATGCTTTTTTTTGGGGAAAAATACTAAAGATATAACAAATTTTACTAAAAAATCTTTCAAAGGATGTAGAAATGAATGCGATTAGTGACACTTCAAGAAGATAATAAACAAGTATTTGAATAAATGATGTTAGGGATATTATAAATTTTATAATATGAGGCTTGCAAAGATGTATTATTAATCACAAAAAATAATTCAAAAATGCATTTAATAGGTTATTGACGTCCACATATCATATTAATTGTCACATCAATTTGTAAAATTTTCAAGTAAAATTAATAATATTTCTAGCATTTTTCTATCTGAATTATTTCTTGCGATTAATGACACATATATTTGTAAGGGAAAATGCTAAAGATACAAATTCTTTTACAAATTGATGATGTGAAGAATGATTATAGATAAATAAAAAAGTGATGTTATCGGTGGGTTCAGATGAGAACCAATAAGAAGTTGGCTACAACAACAGTTTATAAAAATGTTGTAAAATAGTTTGTAAAACTATAGCATTACTCTATTTGTAAGACCCATGTATTTAAAGTTGTATTATTTCTACCATTACTCAATACTTTGGGACTTCTTGAAATTAGATGAAAATTATAAAACTATTTTTTTTTTCCTATATCTCCAAATTTTTTTTTTTTTTTTTAAATATATCAATTTTTGCCCCAAAATTTGGGGCCTTCCTCTAATAGGGTGCCCTATGCGGTGGCCTAAGTGGCCTAGGCCTAGGGCCGGCCATGATTGTAATATCTAGATAGAAATTGTAACATTTGAGGTCAAAGAAATCAATTGCTTGAGTTTCCCATTGTGGAATATTTATCCCTTGTTGTTTACTTATATATAGGTTGTTTGAATAATCATAGTGGTAATTTGCAGAGAACTCCTCAGGGGCTAGTTTTTGTGTCCCCACAATATAACTTTCTAAAATATCATTTTTTTCTCAAATTTTCTTAATTATTTTGTTTCACTTTTTTCAAAGTACAAATATACTTTAAATACACTTTTAATAAATAAATAAAAAATTCAACAAAACAGTTAAATAAGCCGTTCTCAAACAAACACAAATTAACACGCAATTGAATCACATTCAAATCAAATGTGTGTCTAAGAGCAAAGGAGTAAAAGACATTTAACCTAATCTGACCCCTCCATCGATCCCAACGCCATATTAATACATAAGAAAATTATTAGGTACTCTGGGAATATACTCTCTCCATCTCACTTAGAGGTGGGCCCGATAGTGGGTGAGATATCACAAAAAATAATTCACACATGTAACATTATAACCAAAAAAAAATACAATCAATATCAGACACAGACTCAAACATATATAGTATAAATTTATAACAAAGAGAGTGACACTCAAGACTCAAAACATTCACTTTGTATTCTTAGAATCAGAAATACCGAGATAGTCAGATAGAGAAGAGAGATGAGCTGAAATTTATGAGAGAGAGAGAGAGAGAGAGAGAGAGAGATATTCATGATTTGTGTTGTTGTTTGGTTTTGGGCTGGGATGATATTTGATCTTGATGTGCAAGATTTTAAGTTAGAGTGTGCACAAATATTTTGAAGGGTAAATTAAACATATATAAAGTGAACCCCTGAACATAAAGTGACATCCCTTTAATATATATATAAAAGTAGTTAAGATTAGGTAAGTGTGGTTAAAGACAGTGACACAGCTAAGATTTAACTTTAGAAGTAAATTTTAGGAACTAGGGTTGTTCATGGCTTGATTTGGGTCGGGTTTGTGCCCAACCCAAAATCTACTCAACAACTTCTGGTGACAGGGTAGCTGAGCCACCACCGACTGCCCATGAGTTTTGGAAATAAATATTATGAATGTTGTGATATAAGATAAATAGTGACCATGGGTTCTTATATAAATTCCATGGGTTTATAATAAGGTATGAAATAAATAAATGTCATGGGTTTAAGATAAATAATCATAACTTTCCATGGTATTTTATATTAGTAACACAAATTCATAATTCTCCATGGGCTTGATATATGTTTGCCAAGGGTTTTGAAAAATGAATAGTGTTACATGAAATAAATAATTACCATAGGTTTTATAAGATAGATTCCATGAACTTGTAATATTATAGTAATAGGTTTAAGAAATTAAAGCATTATTCATCATTAGACTTTAAGTGAAATACTTATGATATAGTATTTTGCCAAGTATTGATAACCTTGGACATTTTACTAAATACTGTCAAGTAGATAGCTTGGATTTTTAATAGTGCCAACATAAACTGGGTTTTTTATATTGCCAATGAGAATTAGACTTTTGAAATATTGCGAAGCATAAGTAGCCTTTGGCTTTAAAAAGAATGGGATGTGTGCATTGGGCTCGTAGGGCCGGTTTTAGGCTTAGCTAAATAATGATAATAAAATTGGATAAAATATGAGTTTTTGGGTTTTTTTGTGATGGTTTATATCGTGGCCCAATTTAGATGATGAGATAGGAAATATTTATGGGCCAATGGGATGAGAAATATTCATGGAGGCTCAAAATAATTTATGGGTGATATTTTTGTATTTTTTGTTGAATAAATAAATGTGATTAAATAGGATTGGGGCATGTGGTATGAGTGAAAAAATTGTACCTCAATATATTGTGAGAGACCGCAAAAGGTTGCTCTCAAAAAAGAGAGATTTGGGTGCTTTTAAGGGTACCTCTCTTTTTGGGTAAGTGGTGTGGAGTCACCACTTATTTTTTTTATACCAAAAAAAAAAGAAAAAACTAAATACAAAAATACATGATCAAGATACTTCATTGTTTATTGGTTGAATAAAGATAAATACAATCTTGGTAAATTGAATCTTTCAAGGCTTTGAGTCCTAGTTACATTCTATACAAAAGAATACATAACTTTTTGTCCTAGTTACAATCTACCCAAAAATAAAAAGAAAGCCAGAGCACAGATCTACCTATCCAAAAGAACTAAGTTTGGGGGCTAGGTTACAGAATGGGAAGGTGTTAGGCACCCATTCCGCCCAGACAAAATCTGGTCTTCTAGACTCTAATGGCCAATATACCCTTTTTGCATGATGTGAATGATATGTTGAACATACATGACAGACATTGACTGAAATTAATTCAAGTAAATTTATCTTATGAATGTATCCTCTTTTTTAGAAAAATTTAGATATGTTTTGTGAATAAAAAAATTTTGATTTGTAAAGAAAAATCAGATTTGTTTTTATGTAGATAAAAAAATTAGATTTGCAAAGAAAAATTAGATCTGTTTTTATGTAGATTAAAAAAAAAAAAGATTTGTAAAGAAAAATTAGATCTATTTTTATGTAGATAAAAAAAAATTAGATTTGTAAAGAAAAAAATCAGATTTGTTTTTGAACATTTTATAAAAAAGGCTTTTGAAAAAAAGGATTTACACTCATGAGATAAATTTATTTTACATGCATCACATATTAAGAAAAAGAAAAGACTCCAAAATTTGCAATTTTGTGCCACAAAAAACTTTTCTAAAAAAAATCAGATCTGTATTTGATGAAAATACATATCAGTTTTGTATGTTAAAAAAAATTAGATCTGTATTTAATGAAAATACATATTAGTTTTGTATTTTAGAAAAAACATATATGTATTTAATGGAAATGTAGATCAGTTTTATGTATTAAAAAAAAATCATATATGTATTTAATGAAAATACAAATCAGTTTTATGTGTTAAAAAAAATCAGATTTGTATTTAATTAAAATACAGATCAGTTTCATGTATTAAAAAAATCAGATCTATACTTAATGAAAATACAGATCAGTTTTATGTGTTAAAAAAAAATCAGATCTATATTTAATGAAAATATAGATCAGTTGTGTATTTTAGAAAAAAAATCAGATCTGAAAAATTCAAATCTGTTTTGTATGTTTAAAAAAAAAAAAAAAATCTTTGACTATAGATTTTGAGATTCAAAAGAAACAAAATAACATCAGACTTTCATCTAAGAACATATTTTAAAAATCAATTTAAACAAAACATGGCAATTATATCAAAGACCAAAAATAATAAAATATCCTAAACCTATTCATGCATCATCAATCAAAATTAATAAAGAAGACTAGAAAAAGAAAAGAAATTAACTACCTCTTGCATGCGTGCTCTTCTTAGTGGAAGGATATTTTAGGATTCAAAGGAATTTTTTCAACTATTTGAAGCCTAAAATATTTTGCTTATAGAAAAGAAATCCCTAAGGCCAGAGCCTCCAGAATGTCTTTAACGTAAGGGAGAATTGAAAAGAAGAGAAGAGCCAGTAAGAGAGGGGTTAGAAAGTGTGAAAAAGTCTCTAAATATTGAGAGGCATCCTCTATTTATAAGGGTGAGAATGCTTCGAAAAATTAGCTGAATGATCAGAATACGAACTAGGACGCGTCCTTATCTCTAAAAAATCGAAAAAAAGGTAAGGTTTATCTCAATCCAGAAGTCCTCGGGCCGGGCCTTGGATTTGTGCCAATTGGCACTTGAAAAGTGCCGATCGACACTCCAAGAGTGTCGAATGGCCCTCTTGGGTGTTGGACCTACATTTGAGTTTTAGTCCATTTTGGACTCTTGTTTTGAGGTTTTTTGAGCCAGGACTTGCATTTAAACGTGTTTTTAATCCATATTCTAAAATTGAACTCCTTTTTCTAGATAATGTAGGTCTTTTAAGCAATGATATCTTGTAGATAAATACTCCAAAAAGTCTTGATTATCCACAATTTTGTTGTTATTTGATTATCCTCTTTATTCCCATGCATGCAAGCCTATTTTTGACAAAAGCACAGTCACATGTGATGTTTGTATTGCACAATATGAGGATGGTACCATCAAATGTGAGAAAAAAAAATGAAGGAACCATCAAATGTGACAAAAGTACAGTCACATGTGATGTTGGTACTATACAATGTGAGGATGATACCATCAAATGTGAGAAAAAATAAGGGAACCACTAAATGTGACAAAAGTTTAGTCACATGTGATGTTGGTATTGCACAATGTGAGAATGGTACCATCAAATGTGAGAAAAAAAAAAAGGGAACCACTGAATGTGACAAAGGTTCAATCACAAGTAATGTTGGTACTGCACAATGTGAGGATCAGATCATCAAATGTGAGAAAAAAAATAATGGAACCACCAAATGTGACAAAAGTTTAGTCACATGTGATGTTAGTACTGCATAATGTGAGAATGATACGATCAAATGTGAAAAAAAAAATAAGGGAACCACCAAATGTGACAAAAGTACAGTCACATGTGAAGTTGGTACTGCACAATGTAAGGATGGTACAATCAAATGTGAGAAAAAAAATGGAACCATCAAATGTGACAAAAGTATAGTCACATGTGATATTGGTACCGCACAATGTGAGGATGGTACAATCAAATGTGAGAAAAAATAAGGGAACCACGAAATGTGACAAAAGTAAAGTCATATGTGATGTTAGTATTACACAATGTGAGAATGATACTATTAAATGTGAGAAAATGGTAACCTAATATAGCAGGCTGCCTACTAGTGGGTACCATATCCCCCAAAAAAGGGAGGGTATGGTAGAATTTCCCCTATATCTATATATATACTATAAAACTGAAAACTTTGACTTTATATTGATCTCTCCATATTACGCAACGTAAGTTGTGGAGCCTCCACAAATTTCCACATCATTTTAATGTTTTTAATTTATGGGTCATGTTAACAAATGCCCTGAGCAATTATTAATACACCACAATAGGAAAGTTTTGATACCACTTTTATGGAAAATATAAAAAGCCATCAACAACCTTTATTGTTTTGAACAAAATTTAGCTACAAAACCAGTTGTAACCTGAGGCTATAAATTGCTCTAATAAAGTGACATGTGTAAAAAATAGCATATGCACTACACGGATTAGGATCCGGTGCAATTGCATAGTGTAATTCACCCAACTCCCTCGCAACTTTTTTTTTTTTTTTTTATACTTTTTTACTTTTACTCATTTTTTATATTTAATGGTTGAGATTTAAAGTTGCTTTTTGCAACTTTAAATCTCAACCATCCATACCAATTGCATCAGGTGCAATACCTGATCATAATCGTGTACTGCACATAATTACTTAACTAAACTTAACCCAATAGACCCTAGTTAACCACACCACCTATTAAAAAAAAAAAAAAACCTATAGCGTATACTCTTCTCTCATTGAGATCTCAATATCCCAGCCCCACCAATCACCCAAGCGCTCTTCTCCCTCCATCGGTCACCCTCAAATTCTCCTCTGTCTCCACCATTGGTCACCCTCAAACCCTTCTTTGTCTCCACTGCCGGCCCACCCTCAAACCCTCCTTTATTCACACTTTAGGCTGAATTTATTTGAGCTATTGTGAGAGATAAAGTCTGTGGTTCAAAATGCTACCACTTGTTCTGCAATTGTTATGTACCACATCACTAAAATTTGTTCTGCAAGCTTTGGGCCTAATGATGTCAAACTAGTTTACATTTGACAAAGATAGAAATTTATATTACGAAAACCAAACCAATGATACAAGAAAAAACACTAAGACCTGGGTAAAACATCCAGGTAATTAAGACCTTAAAGGCTAAAGTCGCCCATGAGGCTCAAGCTAGTACATGACAAAACAAACTAGAAGGAACAAAAGGACAAAACCAAAGTCTAATCTGGAGTTTCTTTAAGACAGAGGAGGGTTTGAGGGTGGGCTAGTGGTGGAGACACATGAGGGTTTGGGGGTGACTGGTGGTAGAGACAAAGGAGAGTTTCAGGGTGACCGATGGAAGGAAAAGAGGGCTTGGGTGACCGGAGGGGCTGGATTACAAACTTACAAAGATGTCAATGAGAGAGAGAATCTGTATACGCATAGGTTTTTTTTTTTTTTGGTTTTTAAATTTTTTTTTCATAGGTGGTGTGATTAGCTAGGGTTTGTTAGGTTAAGTAATTGTGTGTAGTGCGCATGCTATTTTTTACACATGTCAGTTTATTAGAGCAGTTTGTAGTTTTAGGTTACAACTAGTTTTGTAGCTAAATTTTATCCATTTATTTTATTATTTTTAAATAAAATGCTTTTAAAAATAGCTCGCATAGGTTGCTAGGGGTGTCAATTCAAGTTAGCATGTCGGGTTTGTATCATATCAAGGTAGGGGTATTCGACTAAATGGCTCAACCTTAACCCGACCCATTTAATAATCATGTCATGATCCTTCAACCCTAACCCAACTTGTTAATAAAGCGGGTTGACCTAACCCAACCCATTTGACATGCTTAATAAATGAGTCGTGTTGGGTTGACATGAATGTAACACAATCCATTTCAACCTACATAATATTAAATATAACATCCATCTAGAAATAATTTTTTTTTACACCCCAAAAAGCAGTGCATACACTTCAAGTCTTCAACCCACATTCAAAATAATATAATTCAACAAAAATATAACATTCATCTAGAAATAAGTTTTTTACACTACAAAAGAAGTGCATACATTTCAACCCATATTCAAAATAACAAAGTTTAACCAAAAAAAAAAAAAACATAGTTCAACAAAAATATAATATACTTGGAACTCGCCAAATGCTAAGTATCAATATTGAAAGAATTTGAGCAAACAGTAGACTAATCCTGACTATGACCATGATTATCATCCATAGATTCTTTGTTGATGTCCAAATTCATAACATCTTCCACAAGCTCAATCAATTTCATTTGTGCAAGTTCTATGCCAAAAAAAAAAAAAAAAAAGCATTTGAAGTTCTAGGGTCTGTAAAGTTTCAATTTCCAATTATATCCCTTGTAAATTTTTGTAATTACTCACTTTTCTTTTTAAATTTAAAATATATGTTGGATATAAAAGGTATTTGACAAATCTAAAATAAAATAAATATTTATTTGTTATTCGAGTTAAATAGGTTGTGTTAAGTAGGTCATTTCGGGTTGACACAAATAAATTAGCGTGTCAAAAGTGTCTATTACGGGTTACACAAGTTGACCCACTTATGACATGTTTCTTATCGTGTCGTTTTCAGGTCAACCTGTTTATGACCCAAACCCATTAAGGCCCAACTCTAAACCGAAAAAACCCGTGTCGTGTTCGTGGGTTGGGTCGAACATTAACATCCCTATTTACCTTAATAAATTTATTTTTTGAGCAAATACCACACAAAGGCTTTGAAAAATCCGATTTTTTTCCTGCCCCAACTCTTGATGCTCTTTGACAACTTTAGACTTCATAGCCACCTGCGATTGAAAAATATATGAACCAAACCTTTGTCATGTTCCATCAACATACGTACAAAGAAATTTCTCATAGATGATAGATGGGAAAATTTTGAGAAAAAACTGTTAGGAATTGCTCGGCTACAATTTGCTGACAATATGGCTTACTTTCAACTTTCAAGTAATCATAGAATTTAGCCAGAAATTTCTTCCCCTGCCTCTTCCTCGTCCTGTGTGTTTGCAAACTCCAACTGAAGGATGCCAACAATCAAAGTTCCAAAACAGGTAAATAATAAATAAAAAAATTGACTTAAGTGGAACAAAACTATGGGTGGCAAAGTAAACCCAAACCCATTTGCCCACTCAAACCCACCCACTCTAATTGAACACAAACCCACCCAATTATTAATTGGGTTAAATAGGCTTCAACCTAATTAGATCCAGTGATTATTGAGTTTTAATTAAAAACTCATTGACCCCATTTAACCCAAAAACAATATATCATCCCAGCCCTCCCCACCCCCCCCCCCCCCTAAAAAAAAAAAAAAAAAAAAAAACCAAATCGGAGTAGATGGACCAGGGCAATTTCTCGCGACTCGCCGAGTCGATGGCCGATTTCGTCCAGGCCAAGATCAAGCTCGCCGTTGGCCCGATTCACCGGCCTCCATTCCTCTCCACCAGGCAATTGAGCTTCATTGTGGTCGCAACCCTAGTTTGGATCCCCTTCGCGATCAAGAAGATTGTGAAAGGCGAGACCCTTGCTTCACGATCCAAAGCTCTCTGATCGAAATGATCCGAACAAGCTGGTCTTCTTCTACCAAGGGTCCGAGATGTAGCTCGGGGTCGAAGGGTTTTGGGATTTTTTTATTTATTTTATTTTTTTATGGTTAAGGGATTTTTACTCTAGGTTTGGTTAAAGGCCTTAACAAATTGATTATGGGTTTGGATTTTTCTAGGTCAAAGTCCACGGAGAATTTTTTTGGTTGCTGTGTTTGGCTACCAAGAAAGTGCAAGAAAAACTAGGAAAACTCCTCATTTTCAATTTTTTTTTATTTATTTATTTCTCTAATATGAAATTTTTTTTGTAAGTTTCTAATTTCTCAAATTCCTTCCTATTATTGTATTTTGGTCATTTTTGAAAATTTTAGAGTACTTTGGTCATTTTCACTTTAGTGGCATTTTGGTAATTTTGATAATTGGATAATTGAGTGAGTTGGAGTTTATCCATGATAATTGGGTTTGGTTGGATTTGAGTTAGAAGTAATTAGTTAAATGAATTTTAATGAGTAAATAGATTTTATATACCCAACCCAATTATACCCACCCCAAACTCATCCATTTGACACCCTTAAACAAAACCCACCTAGAGATTCACTTTGCACAATCATATCCAATCTTTCAAAATCTACTAAAAAATGTCCCCAAAAACGAGAGAAACACTAACTTCCCTACGTAGATTAGAGGTTTGTTTGGATAGAACTTATTTTGCTGAAAATGAAAACTGAAAACTGAAAACACTGTAACAAAATAATTTTTAAATGTATGAATAGTATCGTGGGACCCATTTTTAATGAAAAAATTGTTAAAAAGTGTGATTTGTGGGACCCGTAAACAGTACACAGATGCACTATTCACTGCTGACTTAGTCAAAAGGTGCGGCTGAAGCAAAAAAAAAAAAAAAAAACTAAAAACGCAAAACGCAGTAGGAAACACGGATCCAAACTGCACCTAGGAGAGTTTACATGACACTGTCATAACTCATAAAATCCATGTTCTTTATGCTCTTTTTGAAGCAATATATTGTTTCATAATATGGTTTGCGGGAGACTTAATGATGTTGTCCAAGTTGGTTGTGCGATTGAAAGAACAGTGGAAGCTATAGCAACGACCCACCTACGAGTTCCTTCAATTGAATCTCTAACTAATACTAATATAATAGAAAATACGAATATAATAGAAAAGAGCTGTCTTTTTTGAATACTTTCCCCGGTTCCTTTGCTACCACGGGCTTTACACAATCGATCGGATCGTATAGATATACTTTCAACATTACCAGAAGTAGAAGAATTAGTAGAGGGTTATCAAACCGAATATTCGGATATCAAATTTGGTTTATGAACAATAAGATCTGTGCAAATTTGTTGGGTTTGATCAAGCACATGGAGGAGACCATCAATTTCTGCATGATTAGAACAATGTGTATGTGGCCTGATTTTTACTCTATGAAATATCTCTAATAGACCATCAATATCTCATGAGAATTTAGATTCCTCTTCGATAATAGAACATTCAAATATTGATTTTGTTTGTTTGTTTTTTTTTTTTTTTTTTTTTTTTTTTTAATGGATCATTTTGAAGGTTTTTTCTTCAGTTCTGTATTTTTTTTAGGTGGATTCACTCACTCCTGCATTTTTCTTTTCATTCCCATTTAGAACATGTACACTGTATGTGTATATATTTTTTCTTTTTGCTCCTTATAAAATGATAATCACTGAGTTAATGGAGATTTGGTGCTCTAAGAATAGATATGAGTAATGCCATTGAATAGGGTGAGTTGGCCTTTTTTGCAAGCTGTTTTGGTATGCATAGATTTTAGTGGCAGGCCAAATAACATGTTCATGGAACTGTGCCTCATTAAATTTTGATCAATGGTAGTCTAACTCAGATGATTCAACCTTGTAGGGGTCTTAGTTCTTACCTGTGTATGCCAATGTGCTGTCTTGTAAGTTAATGCAAGGTGAGGAGATGAAGTTTTGTAAACAACAACCTTCTAATTCTTGGGTGTGGAAGGATATCCTGCAAGCAGGACACCTTCCTATTGGTCAAGGTAAATGGAGAGTGGGCACAGCAATACAGATTCCTCTTCTAATACCTGTCTGGTTTCAGGTTAGGAATGGTTGCAGTCATCCACTTGCAACATGAAGCTACTGCCTACTGTGGTCTACTCATAGGGATACTGGTGCGTGGAATGAAGACTGAAGAAAGATTCATAACGAAAATACTGCTAAGGAAATTTTATCCATGCACATCTCAGAATTTGGTTTGAGGGTTGAAATTATTCAGTGCACCCAGTGTATTACTGTTACGCCTTCTAATACACCTGTGTATTACATAATGGCAACAACCCCCGGTTTCTCATCTTGATAACCGTATCAACTAAACCTCCCAATCTCAGTAAAAATCCTCACCATACACTGCATCATTTTGTGGACTCTCTTTATATTTCCATTACCAATCAAAGACAATGCACACACCATATAAAGCCGCATAAAATGGATAAACTTGGCAAACCCAATTGCCCAGCAGAAGAAACTCAAAGCCATCATCCAACCCGCCTCACTAGCAAGCAAAGCAACAACTGCAATGTTGTGTTCATGAGTCAAAGAATAAGTATTTAGCTGAAGATCAAGGCTTGGAGGTGACATTCTTAGGTGGGGTTTTTGGTAGTAATTAGGCTCTTAGTTGTTCCTAAACTAATGCACGTACCCTATAACTACCAAAATTGCTTCTATATGTAGTATGGCACAAAATTATGCTTTGACACTTCTTTTACACCATACTAAATATCTTTTACCAAAACACAGGACTACAAGAACGATTACAGTCGTGGAAAAAGTTAGATATATAAAAAAAAAAACTAAAGCTTTAGTTACACATTTTTGCATACTACTTTTAGTTTTAAAAGAAAAGGTGATGCATACACATTCTAGGTTAGGCTTTTTTTTTTTTTTTTTTTGTTGTTGTTGTGTGTGTGTTGTGGGGGGGGGGGGGGGGGGGGTGTTAAAACAGTATTGCATAACCTTTAATAGGAATTCAATGATTTTGGCTGCATTCTTCCAAAGGTATTATAGCTTAACAATAGTATCTTCCTCTCTGTTGTTGAAGGATATATACCTGTTTGAGTTGCCGAGCTAGGCACCAGAACGTTTCTCCAAACTCAACTCCTCATGCTGCAGGAGGATCGTTCGCTCTGTTGACATTAAAAAATAAACAGCATTCCTAATTATGAGAGGGGTGATACGAAGTTAACAACATTAGTTATTGTGTAGGGTATACAGTTGTGAGTAGAAATCCCACATCAAGAAAAAGTAAAGGGTTGAGTATTTAATACTGTATAATATAACTAGGCCTAAAACTTTAGGGCTAAACTTTTGGGTAAAATGGTGTCCTTATATCTTATATTAAGATCTTGATTGGAGTCTCTCCATGGTATTATCTCTCCAAAAAGGATTAGAAATAGATATTTGGAAAGGGCTAATGATTATCATACACTTGCTATTGACACTTACACACTGCTACATGGACTGAAAAATCATATTTTCAAAACACGATTTCAAAAGGAGTGTGTATAGAATATGCAATAGAGAGTCTGTAACAAGATTTTTCCTTCGGAAAATGCCATGGATTAGTCCCATCCTATCCGGTCTCTTAGTTCCCCTCCCAAAGAGTAAACCTGAGCTTGTTTCATTTGATCTTAACAATAGGAATGGTGTTGGGGACTGTTAGACATTTATGGGGTGATTCAAATCACGTATCTTAATCCTTTCCATGGTCTCATATTTCGTAAAAGAGTACAGAGATTTGGAAACTTGTTTATATGTGCAAATATGGACATAGATCATTAAAAAAACATGTGAAAAGCTCACCTTTATAAATAGATTTGCCTGATTTCATTGGAAGTTTGGAAAATTGATAACTCATATAGAGAAGAGTACTGAAATTTGATTATGGATTAGCATTGGCCATCAGCCTAACAACTCTCGTTTTGGCTAGCTATGTACTAATTGGTAAAAATAAAAGTGCTAAACATGATCCAGACAGAGAAAAAGCCATTACCTATTATCAGTTAGCCAAATTAAGGTCCTGAGAGGAAACTATTTAATGTTTCCATTTTAAGATATATGAATGTTGCCTTGTGTTTGAGGGAGTGCATAATAAGGTAACTCTCACTCTCAAGCCTCTGGGATTTAAACTTGCAGTTACCTGCCCAGGCTTCTATGGCTCTCGCAAATGTTTCATAACAACTTTCTTGAGCATTGTTAATATTGCAACACACTCATTAAATCATTAGATTTGGTCTCCTGGAAAATTGTTTTCCATGGGGGAAACAAACTGGTAACTAGATTGTTGAACATACAAAGTTTGATTGAAGGCACCACACCACCATTCTTGCCTAAAAGTATTAATAGCATCAGTTAAAACAAAAATTGATTATTTATAAACCTCATATGTAGTCCTGATACCGTAGTAGCTTAGAGATGATTAATGATCCAGAAAACATCATAGAAATAAGTGCAAGTTACATTGTAGATAGAAGCAATAAGAAAAATGGACAAAAATGGCCTCAAAGAGCAGCACTGGTGGCATCATCTAGAGCAAGAACTCCAGGAAGAGACCGGCCCTCAAGCAGCTCTAAGCTAGCACCACCTCCTGTTGAGATATGGCTCATCTTGTCTGCAAGCCCCACTTTCTCCACAGCTGCAACAGAGTCACCACCACCTATAATCGTTGTCACACCCTTTCCACTGAGGTCTGCCAACTTCTTTGCTATTGCCTGCGATGAGAAACTGCTATTGTCAATTTTCATTGCCAGTACAAAACATTTTAAACAAAATAAAAATAAAAATAGCAATAGTGGCAAGCTTTTTTCCCTCCCTCTCTCTCTCTCTCTCTCAAACTAAATATGACATTTACTTATGCAGTAGCAGTATCTCCTGAGATATTTTTGTCATAAAATATTGTCCTGGTAAGACAAGGTTTGCCGAATGACCCTAAGTACATGAAATAAGGCTTAAAAGTTCTAAAATCTGTAAAATTATCCTACAATCCTCTTTTTCATGTATATAGTTTAAAAGCAGCTCTCAAACTGTGGTAATGAATGCACTAAATAGTATATGGCTCTACATAAACTGGAGAATAGTCAAGGTAAGAGATTCTGTATCCAAGTTGAAATAGTCAAGCTTAACTTATTTAAGCTTAACTTTTTTTTTTTTTTTCCTAATTTTTTATTTTTAAATCCTTAAATTGAAAATTTCTCATATATGTACTGTGAAAACAATAACATGAGAATACACATAACAATAATAATAACATAAGAATCTCAAAAGTCATGTCCAAGTTGCCATGACATACCTCTGTTCCTACAGCAAACTTCTCAAACTCAAACACACCCATAGGTCCATTCCAAATGACAGTTTTAGTAGTATCCAGTGATTCATTAAATGTCTTGATTGAATCAGGTCCGATATCTAAGCCCATCCAGCCATCTGGGATACCTGATGCTGGCACAACCTGAACAGAGTACATGTTAAACCAGCACATAATTCATGTAAATATCAATTGATATACTCAGAATCTCTTTTTCATCCAACTGAAATCTGTTAGTCATAATTAATGACCTCAATGCCACAAGAATGAATGTATTTGACTCTAAATATAGACAGATAACCAGAGAAACTTGAATATAGGGTCTTCAGTAAACCATTCAAATTTGTAGCTTTTTATTTTTTGCAAAAAGGGGCCCTTCAATCAAGATATAAAAATAAATGACACTGAACAAAAAAACTAAGAAAACGAAATTTGTGTGTGACTAATCTCACTATGAATGAGAAATGGGTATATTAGTTGTTGCATTACAAGTCAATTAGAAATCAAGCATACTATAATAAGGCAGCAATAAATCAAAAAGAGAGGCTTTAATTTTAAAGGAGAAGAAACATATAATAAACACCGTGGTTTATGTGTACTGCATATGATCTATAAATCATATAGTTAATCCACTTTCACTGTCAAATTAAGCGGGATACATTTTTCACAAAGATTTTAATGAAGATTTTGATTTCATAAATCAATAATTGAAGGGTAAGAACTAAGGAAAACAAACCTTGCTATTAGCATCTGCGGCAAACTTGTCAGCAATTACCACATCTGTAGGTAGCAACAGAGCAACCCCTTTGGACTTGGCCTTTTCAAGAAGGGATGTTGCAAGATCAAGCTTGTCTTCCTCTACAAGGGATGATCCAACTGAGTGCCCTTGGGCCTTGTAGAATGTGAAGATCATTCCTCCACCCAGCAACAGAATATCAACCTTTTCCAACAGAGACTCAATCACCCCAATTTTAGATGACACCTTTGCGCCACCTACGATGGCAGCAAACGGTCTCTTGGGATTTGAGATGGCTCCAACTAAGTAGTCAAGTTCCTATGGTAAGAAGAGAGAAAAACATGATTTCAACCATTAAACAGATGTAAGTAGCATAGATGACCAGGGTACATGACTGGAAAATTTGCCACTAAATGTGTTTTTGTCTTAGTGGACTACATCACATACACAACCTTTTTTTTTTTTGAGTATTGACCCCAAGAGGAGAGTGAAGGAGAGATTTTAAAGTATGCTTTTCATTGATTAAAGTATGCTTTTCATTGGTAATTGGTTACAAGGATATCAAACTGGAAAAAACCTATTACATTCTGTAAGATCACAATATTGAGCTTGGATGATGTAAATAGATGAATTTGGATTGTATGCTATTCGGAGGTCTCATTTATAAGGGATAATATACATGCAGATATAGCCACTGTTAGAAAAAGTTTACTTTAAAAAAACCTTATTTAAAGCATCATAAATTGCAGACAGTCATACCTTCTGCATAAGAAAACCAGCAACAGAAGGCTTCAGAAACTTGGTAACCCCCTCAGTAGAAGCATGGGCTCTGTGAGCTGTGCCAAAGGCGTCGTTGACATAGAGGTCTGCAAGAGAAGCTAGATTCTTTGCAAACTCGGGGTCATTCTTCTCTTCCTCCTTGTGGAACCTCACATTTTCAAGGAGCAAAACACCGCCTTCTGGGATTGCTGCCACCAGTTTCTCAACTTCCTCACCAATACAATCATTAGCAATCTCAACCTAACAACAAGATGTCCCTTCAGGTAATGGATAGTAGTATATGTTTTTTAATAAGTGGTCATGAATGGTAATATTAAAAAAAACATAAATAAGTCATATTTGATTGCAGATGAAAGCACACCTTGACTTCAAGGAGCTCAGATAGCCTGGGAACAAGAGGCTTCAAACTGTACTTAGGTGTGACACCCTTTGGGCGTCCCTGGAAACAACCGAAAGAGTATTAAGAAACTTGCCATGAAAAACAGAAGGTATTCATGCATGAATATTGCAAGCGAGACACAACCACAAATGTCCAACTAAGAATGTAAATAAGCACATATGCAGTGAAAAGTATTCAATGGAAAAATATATTGTTAGAGCCAAAAAACTATTTTCAGATCCAAATTTTCAAAATGGATTTGTACTGAGAATAGAATGGATTTGAAGTCTAATAATTATTAACCTCAAGAATATTGGTCCCTAGACTTCAATACTATTTAGTATTAAATGCAAGGAGAAAGTACCCTTACCATAGGTCCATTACTCTTTTCTTATCATCTAGCCCTATGATACATTCTTCTATATTATCAGTTTTACCCTGTTTTTCACACTTTGGTAACTTTCAAAAAAGATATACTTAAACTATCCATCAAATTCAGGAACTACATACTCATATAAGCCTTAAATCAGAAATGATTTTATTTTTTATTTATTTATTTTGAAAGTACTTAAGATTGGGTGGCTTGCTTGGCCCTAGTTTTACAAAATTCTTCTCCTTCCCCTTCCATCAATTCTATTTCTTTATCTTTCATTCTCTTGATCTGGACTAGTAGGCCTATTCAATTCTAGTTCTCCAATTAGACAGACTGGAGAACAAATTCAGAATGACAAGGTCATACATATCTAGATTCAGAAAAAAAAAATTGAATTATAATCAGATCATTTGGGCTATAACTGTATTGCTTTTAGTGGCATATTCTTGTACGGCCAACCACTTACTGTCAAAATTTTACATTATGCTTCAGATTGTCACCCTCTTTAAGGAATAATTTCAGATTCCATATAGTATTATCATATATCAGCAATAACAGAAAACACAATTACGAAAATTTCAAACAATCATAGACCGAAAATAAACAGTAGCAGTGGGCGCCAATCAATAAAACCCCAAGAATTCCATAATAAGACAAAACAACAATCAGCAATTTTAAGAGATATCAACTTTGTACTAGACAATGAAACAAGAATAAAAGGGTCAGTCATTAGGATTAGTTACCAGGTGAGTAGAGAGAATGACTTTGGCACCATGACCCATCAAGTACTTGATAGTGGGGATTGCAGCCCTGACCCTTGTATCATCAGTTATGTTGAGATTATCATCCAAAGGCACATTCAGGTCTACTCTCACAAACACTCTCTTCCCTTTCAGATCACTCTCTTTCAACTCTCCAACACTCCTCTTGGTTGCCATTGTTTGTCACAATGAATAAAAACACCTGCAAGTTTAAAACTTTGAATGAAACACACAAAACCCAAAAGGCTCTATGTGAAAGTGAAGTGAAAATCACAATGCTTCACACACGGGTTTTATATATATTTTGGTGCAGTAGTTGTAGAACAAGAAACGGTGGAAGGGTGGTTGAAGGGTTTAGGTGTTTAATGACGGTTTAGTGAAGCATCAGTCATAACTCGTTGGTTTGATTCTCGCATATTCTCTTTTGTTTGGCTGTTGTTCTGTTCTGTCAAGCATTACCAACTAACTTACGATGTTCTCGTTCTGGTGGGAATCAAAATATTCCCATTCTTTCTAGGTCTTCCTACCGTACCATTTTTTAATTTTTTTTTATGGTACGGTACCTACTTAAATTAAATCGAAACCATTAATTTAGTGTTGTTTTGATCTTGACCGTTAATTTAATTTGAGCAGATACTAATCTATACTATTATTTATATCTATATCCATACTACTATTTAAGGGGTCTCCTCTGTTTGGATTCCTCATTTTTTATGCCTAAAATACCCTCATCATACCCACTTATAAGTTTTTAACTCTACATCCTCCTTTCTTTTTCTTTAGATTAAAGATATTTACTGTCAAAGGCTTCAACAAATTTCCAGGTTCTATCTTTTGCAAGTTCTTTTTTGTTTTCTTTTCTTTTGTTTATGATTGACTTTCTTTGAGTTTTACTTTTTTTTTTTCTTTTTTATGTGTATCACATTAACTCTTTTTTTCTTTTTCTTTTTTATTTAAATGTAATTTTGAAATGAATGGTTCCTTCACATACTCTACTACTGTACTTTTTAATGAATTGTAATTTCATGTTGTAGGTATTGTGATCCAAAAACAGGATTGCTTTATGCTACAAAAGAAGCATTCAAAATCATTTGTGAACAGTTAAACAGTATGACTTCCCTTACCTCCTTTAGTAGCCTTTGTTTACATTTTATTTAAAAATTTTGAATTGAAATAAAAATAGTTATTATAATCCCAGCTGGTTTCAGGTAGACATGGCAAAACGGGCGGGTCGGGTCGGGTTCGGGTCGGGTCAATCGGGTCACGGGTCAAACGGGTCACGGGTCAAAAACGGGTCATTCTAAGCGGGTTGAAATCGGGTTCGGGTCAATCGGGTTGCGGGTCGGGTCGGGTTGACCCGTATTTTTCACATGAAATTTTTTATTTTTTTATTTTTTTTATTTTTTATTTTTTTTATGAAGAAAACAATATGTATTTGCCATTTGGATAGTTATGCAACATATTACTTGATATAAAATGCATTATTTTGAATTCACTACTTATATCAAGAATAAACTCAGTTAAACTTATTAATATTTATTCAATAATTTTAAAATTATACAAATCCTAACATTGCTATCTAAAACAAAACAACACAAAGATAAGTAAAACAAATATACAAGTTTTATTTTTACACAATATCAACATTCCAAAAAAAAAAAAAAATACAAATGACTTATTGGATAACTCATTTGATAAAGAATAAAAACATATAAGAAAGTTACAATTTTAAAAATTAATTTTATAATCTATTATCAATTGTGGTTGACACTCTATTTCAATTTGAGATATACATTAAAGTTTGATTGCTTACTTATTTATACCTAGTCTCTTTTATGAAGATCATATCATTGTTAAGCAGTACACACTCTAGGAAATATCATAATTTATTTTGAAAAGCCGTTTATTTTGAACAAAAATTGTTAAAAAATAGATCTAAGCATTCATAATTTATGCTAATTTGATACTTTGGCTTTACTATTTTCACACTTGTGAATGTGTCTCACACATATCTACAAATTTAAATCTGTTTTTAACTTTACTGTAACCAGATTATCTTAGCATGTACTTTGCTATTTGATATCTAAAAATCTTTACTCATTACAGAATGCTCAACCATTTATTTTTCAATTAATTTGCATGCAGTTATGTAAATGTATCAATTGTTTTCATAAAACTCACAATAAACAATTAAACCAATATTGTCTTAATTTCACTATTTTTTTTTACCAAAAAAAAAAGTTTTAAAAAAATGGTTCGGGTTCGGGTCGGGTCGCGGGTCGGGTCGGGTTGACCCGCACAAAACACGGGTCGGGTCACGGGTCAACCCGTTTTTGCTTCGGGTCAAAAAAATCGGGTTCGGGTCGGGTATTTTTCGGGTCGGGTCGGGTCGGGTCAGAAAATTCTGACCCGTTTTGCCATGTCTAGTTTCAGGTTTCAACGTTCAAACTTCAAAAGTACCCAACTTTGAAAACAAGGAAAAAGAAAATAAAAAGCAACCATATATTCTGGTATGTTCTGGGTTACTTTCTTTTTTTGGCTCACGGTTTTTGGGTTTCTTGCTGCAACTGAACAAGGTCAATTTTCGTTTTCTTTAATTTCCTTCCTCACTTTTTTTTTTACCATCATTGTATATTTTTTGGCCTTAATTTTTTTTAGCTTTTTTTTTACCATCATTGTATATGTTTTTGGTATTAAGTTTTTTTATTTAGGTATGTAGCAACCTTGAGTTCTACTTTTTATTTTTTTTTTTTAATGTATCACGTTAACTCCGTTTTTTCTTTTTTTTAAGATCTCCATTAGTTATTTTGGCACGTTAACTCTTTTTTTTTTTTTAGATCTCCATTAGTTATTTATTTAAATAGTTGATGATGTGGTGATAAGATTTTAAAGAGTCCATGATAGAGTTAAATTCTAAAAAAAATTTATTTTTATTCTGAACAATTTTAATAGGATTTTCAGGGAAAATGATTTCATCAAAATTTAAATCAAACACAAACTCTAAAAAAATTATACTATTACCTTTAATTGCCACACACGCTAACTTTGGTTTGTTGAATAAAGGTTTTTTTTTTTTTTTTTTTTTAATACTTGGTTTAACCCTAATTCTTTTATCTCTCTTAGGTTCATGTACGCACAAGTTTTTTGGATTTGCATTGACGAGTCATTGGAATGGAATATTAGATAAGTTCGGATGAGAGATTTTACAAGGATTATTATATGATTTAAACCTCACATAAAGTGGTTGTTATCTAAGAAATTGTTGTAAAAAAATTTCTTTTGTAACAAAAATTATATTTATCATTTGTACTAGCGTGCTCAGAGGCTCTTCTATTTTTTGGGTAAGGGTTAGTTTAGAGTATTTATTATAATTTGGGATTACTACATTTTCCAATCACAAAAAAAAAAAAAAAAAAAAAAAAAAAAAAAAAAAACTAGGGGTGTGATGAGTATTATGTGTGGAGAAATAATTTTTCATCACACTCCTAGATTTTTTTTTGTGATTGGAAAATATAGTAATCTCAAATTATAATAAATGCTCTAAATTAACCCTTATCCAAAAAATAGAAGAGCCTCATGCACGTGCTCAAAGGCTAGTTATTCATGCGTGTGCTCAAAGGCTAGTTATTATTTAAGGGGTTTTCCCCTGATTAGATTTCTCATTTTTTAGTTCAAAATTACATCTACACACCTATATTTAAGTAGAGACAAAACTAAAAAACAATTCGGTAAAAATGTAATTCTAACTCCCACTACTAAAAGACAACTCGGTAAAAATGTAATTCTAACTCCCACTAAAACATTGCCCAAAAAATAGGACCACTTTCTTATTAATTTTCAAATTGATTTATTCACTTATAAATTAGATTTTCAAAATAAAAGTTATATATATATATATATATATATATATATATAAAAATAAAAATAAAAAAACTCAGTTTTTCTAAAAAATAGGAACACTAAAAAAAAAAAAAAAAAAACCTCATCACACGCGCGAAGTGCGTGTGATGAGACTAGTCTATACTATTATTTAAGGGGTTTTCCTTATTTGAATTCCTCATTTTTTTTAATTCAAAAATGCTTCTATACCTAAATGTTTAAGAATAGACAAAACTAAAGGACAATAAAATGCAACTCTAACTCTCACTAAAGGGTAATTCTATAGTACCCCTCCTTTTTTTTTTGGGGTACGGTACCCACTAGTAGGCAACCTGCTATATCAGATTACCAAAACATCACATTTGATGGTACTATCCTCACATTGTGTAGTACTAACATCATATGTGATTGTATTTTTGTCACATTCGGTGCTTTCCTATTTTTTTCTCACATTTGATAGTACTATCTTCACATTGTGTAGTACTAACATCACATGTGATTGTACTTTTATTTTTTTTTTCTTACATTTAATGATACCATCCTCACATTGTGTAGTACTAACATTACATGTGATTGCACTTTTGTCACATTCGGTGGTTCCCTTATTTTTTTCTCACATTTGATAGTACCATCTTCACATTGCGCAGTACCAATATCACATGTGACTGTACTTTTGTCACATTAGATGATTTCTTTATTTTTTTCTCACATTTGATGGTACCATCCTCACATTGTGCAGTACCAACATTACATGTGACTGTATTTTGCCACATTTGGTGATTCCTTTATTTTTTTCTCACATTTGATGGTACCATCCTCACATTGCGCAGTACCAATATCACATGTAACAGTACTTTTGTCACATTCGATAGTTCCTTTATTTTTTTTCTCACATTGATGGTACCATCTTTATATTGTGTAGTATCAACATCACATTTGACTGTATTTTGCCACATTTAGTGATTCCTTTATTTTTTTCTCACATTTGATGGTATCATCCTCACATTGCACAGTATTAACATCACATAAGACTGTACTTTGGTCACATTCAGTAGTTCCCTTATTTTTTCTCACATTTTATGGTACTATTCTCATATTGTGCAGTACTAACATCATATGTGACTGTACTTTTGTCACATTCGGTGGTTCTCTTATTTTTTTCCTCAAATTTTATGGTACCAGTCTCACAAAGTGCAATACTAATATCACATATGACTATACTTTTATCACATTCGGTGGTTTCCTTATTTTTTTTCCTCACATTTTATGGTACCAACCTCACATTGCGCAGTACCAACATCACATGTATTTTACTTTTGTTACATTCGGTGGTTCGCTTATTTTTTTTCCTCACATTTTATGGTACTAGCCTCACATTGTGTTGTACCAACATCACATGTGACTATACTTTTATCACATTCGGTGGTTTCCTTATTTTTTTCCTCACATTTTATGGTACCAGCCTCACATTGCGCAGTACCAACATCACATCTAACTGTACTTTTGTCACATTCGGTGGTTCCCTTATTTTTTCTCATATTTTATGGTACCATCCTAACATTGTGCAATACCAACATCACATGTGATTGTACTTTTGTTACATTCGATGATTCCTTTATTTTTTCTCATATTTGATATTATCATCATCACATTGTGCACGGTTCTCTTATTTTTTTCTCACATTTGATGGTACCATCCTCAAATTGCGCAATACTAACATCACATGTGACTTTACTTTTGTCACATTTGGTGGTTCCTTTATTTTTTTCTCACATTTAATGGTACCATTCTCACATTGCGCAGTACTAACATCACGTGTGATTGTACTTTTGTCACATTCGGTAGTTCCCTTATTTTTTCTCACATTTTATGATACTATCCTCACATTGCGTGGTACCAACATCACATATGACTGTATTTTTGTCACATTCTGCGGTTCCCTTATTTTTTTTCCTCACATTTTATTGTACCAGTCTTACAAAGCGCAGTACTAATATCACATATGACTGTACTTTTGTCACATTCAGTGGTTCACTTATTTTTTTCTCACATTTTATGGTACCAGCCTCACATTGCGCAGTACTAACATTACATGTGATAGTTCTTTTGTCACATTGGATGGTTCCCTTGCTTTTTTCTCACGTTTGACAGTTCCATCTTCACATTGTGTAATTCCAACATGTACTCTAATAACAAAGTTCTTATAATCTAAAACATATGCCATAATTCATATAGGACATTTAAAAATCCAGCCACGTTTACAGCACCAAAAGACATCCAAACTCTTTATGCAAATTTATACTCTAGCTTATAACTCAAGAGGAAGACCACAGACCTACAAAATGTCCACTGCTATGCTGGACTGCATGCAAAATTACAATGTCAATAACAATAACTTCAGGCCCCTGCACCCCAAAAGAAAGGACTTGAGTACCCAATTCGTATATCTAACTTCCAAGTTCCAATTAGTACATTAACTAAGGGTCAATATGTGATAGACAAAGGAACTTCCCAGATCAAAGAAAAATATAATTTATTTCTATTATAGCCTTACCATATTTTGCAAAGTACATGGTAATTCATGGGAGATACAAGAGCCACCCCACTTTGATTGGATGGAACAGGAGTGGCCTTCGAGTTCCAAAGGTTCCAAAACACAATCTCAGGAAAATTATTGTACCCGTTCTCCCTAAACTTTATGTGATGCTTGCTGAGTGCATCACCACCTTTACTCAAAAATACAAGGCGACTTGCAAAGTCAACAAAATAAGCACTTGTCATACAAAATGGAGAAACTCAAAAATAATATAGCACTAAGGCATTTTCCTTGAAATCTTAAGCTTGTTCCACCAACCACAGCTTCAGAAGGTTTTAACATCTAGACTTGTACAAAATTTTGATGCAAAAAATAAAATATAAAAAAAGCTTTTAGGCTATGGTTGAATTTATTGACAACTTTATTCACCTAATCCTCATCAACAAATGAACTAGATTGAGATATGCACAAGTTGCCAAAATCCTCCACTAGGCTTTCTTCCTCTTAATCATGTATAGTTGAAAAAGGAAAGCAAAGCATTCATTAGTACATCAAAAATATATTAATGAATACTTCCATCAAAATATAATTAAGGATTAAAAATTATGATATACCTGGTACTCCACATAAGTATAACTAATGACGATCGCATAAAAAAGCTTCTGCAATTTGTGGCAAAAGATAATTGCGAAACTTATCAAGAATGTGGCCACCAATATTTTAGTCTGAACTCTTCATATTTCATAATAAAATATTCAATGCCTATCCTAAACTACATACAATTCACTGAACCACTACTCCTATATACAACTAGGAGAGTGAGTATTCTGTTGGCAGTTATCTTTTGAAAGCAAAAGCATTAGACAATACAGTCTACCAAAATATTGCGTTAAACTTAAGCCTTTAGACTTTTATCTTTTTCTTATATAGGAAGCACAAAGATGTTGACAATAAATTTGATAAATAATATTCACTCCTTCTCCCTCCTTTCCACATTGTTGTTCAACCATCCAACAACGTGAGTAAAATAATCTAGAATGAAGAATTTACTACAAAATAAAGTTTATGAGACTTAAATTACTCTTCAAGGCTCAAGGGCCACTACATAAAAGGACAAAGGATCCAGATTGTAAGGCGTAACCCTTTTCAGACTCTGAAATGGTGGCAATGGAAATACAAATTCTTCTTGCCCTATATTCTCAATCCTTATTTATCAACCACAATTAACAGAAACCCTAAAAAAAAAAAATCAATCAAATATATTGCCTAAATTTATTTACAAATAAAATTACTTAAAACAAAAGAAATTTTTTATTAAAAAAAATCAAGAATAGAATAGAATACTTACAACAAATTCAAAAAGCATAGCAAAAATCTGGATGCTCCTCCAGTATTCTTTTTCCGAAACCCTAAAATTCAAATTGAAAAAAAAAATTATCAAAACCAAACGAAAACGAGACATCTGAATCAAATTTAAAATCAATATGAATCACAGCAAATAAATAAATAAATTATCACCGGTGACAGTGGTAGATTATCTGAAGGTGGTGGATGGTGAGCGGTGGCAGTCGCACTCTCGTTCATCCTCTTGGCAGTTGGCCTCTTTCGTTCTCTGTTTTTTTTTTTACCAATCATTCGGTCTCTGTTTCTTTCTTTTCTTTTTGGCTTTGTTTTGGTTTATACCCTACCCATTCTTCCGGTAATAGGTTTACTACTAAACTCAAGTAAACGGTCAGGATTGAAACAATAAAAATAAATGGCTAAGATTTGGGTGGGTACGGTACCCACTTAAAAAATAGGTGGGTACCATAGAATGACCATGGGTAATTCTAGCGTACCCTTTTTTTTTTTTTTTGGGTATGGTACCCACTAGTAAGCAACCTGCTTTACCAGGTTACCAAAATATCACATTTGATGGTACCATCCTCACATTGTGTAGTACTAACCGTTGAGGATATTACACAAAGTAATAATGGAAGAACAAGATTAACAGAAAAGACAAAAGGAAAGTAGATAACTTGGAGGCACTATATCGTTTTCCTTAGACAATATTTGCCCCCACACTTTTGTTGCTAAAGGGTTATCGCAAATTTGTCTTCAGGATACAACCAAGATGTTGGATTCTACAGATAGCAATTTTGGAGAATGACCATAGGATTTCTTGTGTTTCTTGTGTTTCTCTCCAACTTTTTTTTGTGAAATTAGTTTTTCAAGAGAACATAAGCCTCTATTTATACCCATAGGGTTATGTTTCATGAAAATGCATGTATAGAGAGTTGGTTATTTATTTAAGTGAACATAAGCCTATTTCATGAAAAGGTACGTATGGAGAGTTAGTTACTTTTTCATAAAACGGTTAACAAAGATTGAAACCTCGTTATGTTTCATGAAAAGGCACGTGTGGAGAGTTAGTTACTTTTTCATAAAGCGGTTAACAAAGATTGAAACCTCTTCAATCTTTCTCAATAGTCACCAGAAAATTCTAGAAAATTCCAGAAAATTCTAGAAAATTTCAGAAATTGAATTTTCACTTTATGAAACCATATTTTCCAAACTCAACCATCATTATTACAACCTATCCTTGTATATACCTATATATACAACACTAACATCACATGTAACTGTACTTTTGTTTCATATTTGATAGTTCCCTTATTTTTTTCTCACATATGATGGTACCATCCTCACATTGTGCAGTACCAACATCACATGTAATTGTACTTTTGTCACATTTGGTGGTTCCCTTTTTTTTTTTCTCATATTTGATGGTACCATCCTCACATTGCATAGTACCAACATCATATGTGACTGTACTTTTGTCACATTCGATAATTCCTTTATTTTTTCTCACATTTGATAGTACCGTCCTTATATTGTGCAGTACCAGCATCACATGTGACTGTATTTTTGTTACATTCGGTGGTTTCTTTATTTTTTTCTCACATTTGATGGTACTATCCTCACATGGCGCAGTACCAACATCACATGTGGCTGTACTTTTGTCACATTTGATGGTTCCCTTATTTTTTTTCTCACATTTTATGATACTATTCTCACATTGTGCAGTACCAACATCACATGTGATTATACTTTTGTCACATTCGGTGGTTCTCTTATTTTTTTCTCACATTTTATGGTACCAACCTCACATTGCGTAGTACCAACATCACATGTGACTGTACTTTTGTCACATTCGATGGTTTCCTTATTTTTTTCTCTTATTTTATGGTACCATCCTCACATTGCGCAGTACCAACATCACCCGTGACTGTATTTTTGTCACATTCGTTGGTTCCCTTATTTTTTTTCTCACATTTTATGGTACCAGCCTCACATTGCGTAGTACCAACATTATATGTGACTGTACTTTTATTACATTCGGTGGTTCTCTTGTTTTTTTCCTCACATTTTATGGTACCAGCCTCATATTGCACAGTACCAACATCACATGTGATTGTATTTTTGTCATATTCGATAGTTTTCTTATTTTTTTTCCTCACATTTTATGGTACCATCCTTACATTGTGCAGTACCAACATCACATATGACTGTATTTTTGTCATATTCGATGGTTCCCTTATTTTTTTCTCACATTTTATGGTACCAGCCCCACATTGCATAGTACCAACATCACATGTGATTGTTCTTTTATCACATTCGGTGGTTCCCTTGTTTTTTTTTTCTCACATTTTATGGTATCGGTCTCACATTGCACAGTACCAACATCACATGTAACTGTACTTTTGTCACATTGGGTAGTTCCCTTTTTTTTTTTTACATATGATGGTACCATCCTCACATTGTGCAATACCAATATCATATGTGACTGTACTTTTGTCACATTTGGTGATTTTTTTTTTTTTCTCACATTTAATGGTACTATCCTCACATTGCGAAGTACCAACATCACATGTGACTATACTTTTGTCACATTCAGTGGTTCTTTTATTTTTTCTCACATTTAATGGTATTATCCTCACATTGTGCAGTACCAGCATCACATGTAATTGTATTTTTGTCACATTTGGTAGTTCCTTTATTTTTTTTCTCACATTTGATGGTACTATCCTCACATGACGCAGTACCAACATCACATGTGACTGATGTGAATACTAAGAGAACAAATGGTGGATAGTGACGGAAAAAGAGGGAAAAAAAATTTCTTATAGTAGTTATGAAATTTGCTGTGTAGAATAATGTCTTTGAGGTTGGGGAAAGTTTTTAGTCACTGTCAATGCATATACTTGTTATGTCATAGTTTCCATTGGAGACAATTTTACTTATTTGTTTATCATTTGGAGAGATAACAGGCTTATATCCCTATTCTTCTAGTTATTAGAGCAAGTGTTCCTAAGTTGGTGCTGGATTCTGTTTTTGAATAAAAGAATTAGATTGTGAAAGCTGTGGAAGAGGAACTCGAAAAGGAATTTCTCTGTCTGCTAATCTGGTTTAGTATTAATCAAGTTACAAGGTAAATCTGTTTCTTTTTAATATCTTTGAATTTTACATGCATAGGCCAAGTCAACTTATGGATTTGAGATTGTTCAAATGGTTATTGTGGACACTGAACCTGATGAACATGTGAAGAGGACTATGAGTGAGATAAATGCCGGTTAGTGTTCATTTTGAATTGAACATTGTTTCTCTCTCTCTCTCTCTCTCTGAGTAAGTTTGACTTCTTTTTCCTTGAATAAAAATTAACCTGTCATTGACCTTTTACGTGCGATGAACAGTTGCAAGAATAAAGGTGGTGGTTAACGAGAAGGCTGAAGCAGAAAAAATTTTGCAAATAAAACATGCCAAGGGAGAGCAATTATTATTTGTTTTTCCCAAAATAACTATTTGGCAAATTAATGATGTCCAAGGCAGAAGTAATTTGATTCGTCTAGAGAACTATTTTTTTGACACCAAAGATCAAGAGTAGCAATCTACAGTGACTGTTTTCTCTTTTCTTTCTTTTTATTTTTGGCTAAGTTTGCACCAAAAACCCAACCACTGATTCATTTTAACTTACCTTTAGGTTGTAAAGCATTTATTCCTGCAATGAAGTCATGGTATTTTTTCCATTCATGTTGTTGTCCACCTTACTCACTTTATCATGCAGTTCCACAGTGGCCTAACTAAATAATATACTAACAAATTCTCTTGTCCCCATCTCAAACTCTTGAAAAAAGCTCAACGTAGAAATTCATCACAAACTGTAATAGGCTTCACCATCCAGCTACTGGCAACCCCCATATCCTATTTGGAGAGAAAAAAAAGATTTCTCACTCCCTTGAACCCTCAAGTCTGATGATTCAAGACCATATCTCAGGCTTAATCAGAAAGATAGCCTTTTGCGATAGTATTAAGGATATCCTCATAGCAAAAAATTCTTTTAGTTTCTTTGTGATTTTATACTTAGTCTGGTACTATCACTTGTCCGAAAAGTTTAGATTGTTAGGAAATGGTGAATTTAATTACTTAACCATTATTCTAACAACTACCAATAGGTTTAATTTGATTATAAGTTGTGACACTATTGTAAGCAGCATGTCATAAACATCATAATACAACTTAAAAGATGATATATCTACTCACCCACAGGTTGAACATTTCTTGTGATGCTTACAGAATATGGACAAGCATACAGAACTTATGTAGCCCATGTCTATCGTCTTTTTATGGCAAAAGCACCTGCAAGTTTCATAGTCTTAATAAGGTGCAAGGAATTCAAAAGGTGGGTGTGTGAGTGTGCATGTATGCTAAATTATTGCTAATACATATTACATATGGGGAAACAAATTAAGATTTTTACTGCTTCAAAGTGATTGCAAATGAGATTGAAGGCTTTGCTTTGATTAAGAAAACAGACTATCATGACTGATATTAGTAACCCAAGGGTTGTTTCATCACTTCCTATGGTCTTATGGAAGATGTTATATTGTGACAAAACTACATATTGTAACATTCTAGTACGTTAGCTGTATCCACTATTATCAGACACCCAAACAAACTGTATATAGCCAACAGGTATCAGATTCCCACCAAGATCCAAACACTAATCTGCAGAAAATACAACCAAATCACTTACACTTATTACTCAAGACACAATCTTTAATAAAATATACTTGAAGATGAAGTGCAACTCCAGCACTTATTATTCAAGACACAATCTTCAATATAATATATATTTTGCTTCTAAGCAAAAAGAGACTGCCAAAATAGTCAAGAATACTTTCTTTACCACATTAAAATTGAAAACTATAATTTATCACATTGTACTCAATATCCTACAAGAAATACACATATTTGCTAGTCTGGTAAAAAGGCTACAAACCTTCTCAAGTACCTCTAAAAAACACTAAAATAGCCAAAACTCAAGATGGGTCTAAAAAGAAACTCAAAAACATCAATTGCTATGATATGACCTTTACTCAAACCAAAAATCTGTTCAATGCTTCAGATGAAGAGAGTGGGGAGATGTCAGAAGCTCTTTAAACCAAGCAGCTGAAATTAAAACAGTTTGTGCACACAACACAAACGTATGTGATAACAAAAAATAAAAATTCAGCCTCACATTCATTAGAAAAATAAAAAACAATTTATTAAATTGCTGTATGAAAGATAAAAATTCAATCTCCCATTCATTAAAAAAAAAAAAAAAAAAATTCACTAAATCACTAACTCATAAACAGTATCCTATTTATTCTTTTATACTAATCTTTGAGTGACCGAAAATATTCCTGTAGTGGAATGTTTCTAGCAATTTCAACAATTCTCGAACGTTGATCATTATTCTTTGAAAGCATTAGACTTGCTGCCAACTTGTACCATAAACGTTCCGACCAACTCTCCTACAAATAATTAGACATGTAATTAAGAAGTAATTTAAACAAATTATGTGAAAATTTGTATTTAATTCAAAGAAATTTATTACCAAAAGGGGTAAATGCCTGTTGGAAGTATTTGTAAACATGTGTTTTATAACATACATCCCGCAATCATGGGTATTGAAATTTTGTTTCTCAAATAGGAGGAAATTCCATATCAACTTTCGAAACAAAGTTAACAAACAACACCCAAATCTCCTATCAAAATAATAAAAATAAAAACCCAAATCAATTAATAGCATTAGGGATTACTAACAATGAATAAAACTAAAGACAAATCATGCGTTGATAGCCAAAGAAACTTTAATAATCTGTATAAAATCAACTTCGACTAAGAGAAAGAGTAAGACAAACCTATTTCAAATATCATCGCGAGGCAGAGAATGGCCGATACTGTTTCTTCTTTGGGTTTTGGTTAGCTGCCCTGGGTTCTTGTGGTTGATTAGTAAGAGAAGAAGCTAATACAGAAGAAGCCGAATTCTGGGTTCTTTAGATAAACCGAATCAGAAGCGTGATATAGAGTCCGATGCGTGATAAAGAGAAAGAAGCGTGATAGAGAGAATTTTGTTTTTGAGAAAGAGAAGCGTACAGTGATTAGTGGGTTCTTTTTTGTTTTTTTACTTATATATGTAACTTGTTTAACCGGTAGCCAATATTTACTCTAAAATTACTTCAAATTAAATGAATGGTCAGGATCAAATTTTTATTTATTTAATGGTTTAGATTTAGGTGGGTACCATACCAAAAAAATGGGATTCGGATCCTCTCCATTTCCCTTTGAAATGGAGAGGCTCTAGTACACGGTGAGGATTTGGAATGAAGAGTATCAATGGTAAAAAACGTGCCACGTCATTTAAAATGTTAACACACACTTAACTCAACAAATTCAACTCTAGTTAAACCAAGGTTAATAGCCGGACCCCTTTTCTCTCACCAGCCGTTCAAACTCTCTCTCTCTCCGAGTCTCGCCAGCCCATCTGAAATTTCAAAGTTCAAACTCTCATCTCCAAGGATTTTCTCTCTCCATCCCACGGTCCTCATCGTCGCCGGTGCCACCAGCCATCGTGTTATTCTTTTCTCTCACCAGCCCATCTGAAAAATTGGGTTTCCTACCTAATCACCTTCATGCACTCCAACTGTTTGAAAAATTGCCTCTGAAAAAATTCGCACACACAAAAATGATACCAAAGCCAATTTGCCCGCTGGCCACCGTAGCCGTTGTCATCACCGGTGGACTAATAACTCTCAACCTCGCTTCCACCGCCACTATCAAAGCGATTCATTTCGCCAGTGAAGCGAAACGGGTAAAACTCAAAAGCCAAACCATCTCTGGCTCCCAAACTTTTTTTTTTTTCTCTCTTTTTCTCTTTTGCTAGTCTTTTTACTTCTGAGTCTGATTTTCTTGGTGGATTTTTTGTGCAGAGAAAGGTGGCGTTGCCTTATGGGGTTTGCAAAGGAAAAGGGTTTTATAAATGCAAACTGTGCAATGGAAATGCCACCGTAGAGTGGTCGCCTATGTATGACCCTGTAGCTATCAATCCTTGCCTTTGCCCCACTTGCGAAGGAAACAGGTTGCTCTCTGATTATTTATTATTATTTATTTATTTGTTGGAGCTCTATTTCAAGTGCTTGGTCTACAATTTTTCTTTTGTGCTTTGTTTGGTTGCTGAGAAAACAATTTCCTTTCTGCTCTTTTATAAGTTGAACTGTAGGAAAAATGCATTGAACAGATTTGGGTAGTTTTTTTGACTGTGAGCAATGTACACAGAAAACAACTATGTAGAAAATGATTAACTGTGGAGAAAGTGATTAAAAGAAAGTGTAAAAGAAGATTAGACATATCAAAATCTACTGGTGATTAGAATAATTCATTATTACAAAACTTGCATCAATGTGAAGTTCTAAATTTATACAGCACTTTAATGTGTTCATTTGCAGTTAGATGGCATTAGATTTGATGATGGAGTCTCCATTGGAGACCTCTCAAAGTTGAAAAGGTAGATTTTGTTGTGCACAAGTAATGTAGCATTAGTGGAATGCTTACCTTTTGTACTTGTTGGTTGTGATCTTGCTAGTAGTAATTTGGGTTGGTTTTGATGTAGCTTGTTGGAAAGCTACAGTAAGAGCTAAAGACCATGGGCGTGATTCTTGTTGCAGTGATACTAGGCAATTTGACATTGATAGTAAACAAAAGGTACTAAAGACAGATGCAATTTGACAATGGTAGTAAACAATAGGTACTAAAGACTGATGCCTTTCAGTGTGTCATTAAATATTCATAATATGCATTGGTTTACAGCATTTTTGTGGTAATGTGCTCTCAATTTGTAGTAATACTTGAAATTGATAGCAGTTAAACCTTGTAATGTAGGTTTGATAGTTCATGTACAGGCAAAATTGGTTGTTTCTTTGCTAAGTTCAGTGTATTCGTTGGCTAGCTATGCTAGCTCTTGATATAAATCCCCCCCTCCAAGTCTGTTCATCATCTTAATGGTAATATTCTTGTTTTTCTTAGCATTGTTTCAACTTTTCAATATTATCTTCTATGTAGTCCAAATTTGAAATAATTATTGCACTGAGTCACAATACTAAAGGTCGCTAATTTTTGATATCCACTATGCAGGTGATTTCTTGGATGCAATAATCTCAGCATGGTTATGTAAAGGCTGGCACTGACGAGCTACCATAGTCAAGCCACTTGAGATCGATGAAGAATATGATCTTGAAGCAAACACATTTTTTTTCCTCTTTTCTTAGTGTGGAAATTATATATTCTACTAGGGGAAAAATTGGTCTTGTAATTGAAGTCTATATTTCAATAGAACTCTTGTTATCTTGTTATTTGGCCTTGTAATCAAAGTATACATTTCAATGGAATTTGTACTCTTTTTTTAATTTTTTTTTAATTTTTTTTATGTGCTTGTTTTAATATTGCATTTTTCACTAAATTGGTTACTCAATTATCTACTATCTATTGATTTTGATAAAAAAAAAGTTTCAAGAAAAGTCTCTTATCATCCTTTTTATGAAATCAAAACTACCATAATTGGCTAATGGCCCATTATAGATATTGAAATATCAAGAAAAGAAGAATTGAATTTTATTACATTCTCTTTGGTTTGTACTATACATCATTGTAATGGTTTTTGTATGCATAAACGAGGACACTCAAGTGTCAAAATTGGATAAGACAACATAATACTCAAGCAAGTCTTTTTTGTCACAATACATGTTTCAAAGTAAAAAGAAGTTCACTCATATCAAGTCTAAAACTTTAATAAAACTGAAAATTAGTCTTGCTAACGTCAAGATATCAATCCATAATGAATGCTTCAAAATCTTTTCTGGCAATATAGCTTGGCTGGATCTCTATGCTCTATCATCCTGCAACGTTGAAAAACAAATTTCAATCAATACAGTAACATCTTAGAAGACCAATCCTCAATTTACTTGCAAAAATCTTATATGATTCATTGGTTTCAAGTGAAATAGACCAACAATTTGACTGGAACTTGAAACATAATTGCTATATATAAGCACTGTTCTAATGCCCCACACAACTGACAACCCAAACCTTTTGAAATCAGAAGCTTGGCTAAAAACATGTTGCAAATACCATGACAAAGGCAACCCAATAGAAGAAAAACTACATCTACCATAATTCAATAATTTATCTATAATTTACTGCAATTAGAGCAAAAGTTAGCCTAGCTGTTGTATACTTGAACAAATGCACCCCATCAGGTAGTTGCAACTTGAACCAACCAAGTGATGTAAGAATACTGCCAACTCATGCTCAAATTTGTAGTGGCACCTGAAGAAACTAAGACAATGCATATCTCTGCAGTATTAACATCTGAAGAACTAAGGAGGCAATATTAACATGATAAATTCTAATATTAGATAGAAAAATATTCTATTTGCCAACAAATGGTATTTTCACAAACTTCACAATATCATGTAGTTGAACAGGAATAATAGAAGAAACAGTCTTGTCTATGAGCACATCCTTGGCAAAATCAAGACCAAGTATGTCACTTGCACATATATGAAGCCTTCCTCATTAGATTGAATTTGGGTGTTATTAGGAGTTAGTAGAAATGATAGAACTATTAACAAATTAATGGGTGAAATTAATAAGAAAAACTCAGAAGACAAGTTTTCAAAGGAAAACCAAGAACCCAAAAACTCAAATTACAGCGATCTTCTCTTGAAGAAACTATGAGAGCAACACATAGAAAATCAAAAAAAAAAAAAAAAAAAAATTCTAATTGGTATTACTTGGCTCAGTGACATCAACTACGGACTAAAATTCTTCATTTTTTCCATCCTAACCCACACCATCAAATAGAAAAACCAACAAGTGAAACTTAACAAAAATAAATAAATAAAAAACCTAACCCATAATAGGGTAAAACAATATACCCATCAACAATTTGTTGGCTCTTAGTACAAATCAACACCATGAAAATGAAGAAATTAAAAAAAAAAAATCACAACTTTATAAAAAAACAAGACCCAGATTAAAAGAACCCATAAATCTTACAGCCAAAAGACCCACCATCTGATTTCAATCCCTAAACTCAGAACCAACTAAAATAAATAAAAGAAAAATTGCAATATCAATTTATTTTTTTTCGTGTTCCCAATATTTATGAAAAGTCAGAGAGAAAGAACTTACTGGGAAGTGATTGTGTCGGCGGTGCAGTTTGGAGATGTTAGGCAGTGGAGCAGGTGAAGGCGTAGCAGAAGTTAATAGATAGTTGGGGGAGAGAAAGACCGCAACAGTGGCTGGTGGGTGGCGAAATGGTGACTGGTTTGAGACTTGTTCTATGCGATGATGGTGGTTTGGCGCGAGAGTGGTAGCGGCAAAAACAACAATGGGATTTTTTAAAAATTTTGAAATTTAGAGAGAAGTAGAGAACAGAGGAGTGGACTGAGGAGTGAAGAGTTGCAGAGAGAGATATGAAAAAAAAAAAAAGAGAAAAAGAATGAATGAGAGTGAATTTTTAAATTTTGTTTTCTAAGTCACGCGGATTGATGACGTGGTGTTGTTTTAGAGCCGTTAGATTGAATGGAAGGCTAGGATTTGAGGTATTGCACCCCGCGCAATAGGATCCGGTTAAGTGTCTAACCCCAATTAAGTGTGTGTTAATATTTTAAATGACGTGGCACGTTTTTGACCATTGATACTCTCCATTCCAAATCCTCACCGTGTACAGGAGCCTCTCCATTTCCGGATCCAAAAAAATGAGGGGTATGGTAAAATGACCCAATGATATAATATGATTTCTTACCTTTTTTTTTTTTGGTTGAGAATCCCTATACGTTACTTACATGATGGATTACTTCGTGGCAAAGTATATGGTACCTTTTTGAGAAACAAGTATATGGTACCTTGTTAGTCAAGAATATCCAATAACGGTATGTTCGCGAAGTCAAACTTGAATGTTTTTCTTAATTTGTTTTTTGGTAATTGATTTACTTTTATATTATGGTTGGGTTTGGATCTGCGTTTGCTGTGTCCAAGTTTGCTGCAATGTGTGTATCAGCTTTTTTTTTTTTTTTTTTGCTTTTAGCCACAAAGGTTGACTTTTCAACTGTGAACAGTGCATCCGTGCACTGTTCACGGACCGACAAATATCACTTTTTAACAACTTTTTCATTAAAAATAGGTCCCATGGTACTATTCACACATTTAAAAATTATTTTGTTACAGTGTTTTCAGTTTTCAGTTTCAGTAAAATAAGTTTTATCTAAACATACTCTATATTATATTATGCAAATTCTTTTTCTTTTGTTTTTTACAAGATATTATGCAAATTCTTTTTATATGGTATGAATAAGCAGTATGCAGAATATTATAAGTTTCCATATATCCATAACAGGTCATGTGAAGAATTTTATCTTTTTTTTTTTTTTTTGAAAAACAAGAAGTTAATCTTAATTCTTAAGAATAATGTTAGAGATACAAATTATTTTATAAACTACTAATATGATGAGTAATTATTGGTAAATGAAAAAGTAATATTAATGGTGAGTCTAAATAAAAACTAATAAAAGGTTAACCACATCAATAATTTGTAAAAAATTTGTAAAATAGTTTGTGGTTGTAATATTACTCAACTCTTAATATTACTTAGTTCCTAAGTTTACAGATAACATTTTTGAATTGATATATACTAAAAATCTGAAATTTTTATATTTTTATGATAAATAGAAAAATTTGTAAAAGTATTAATTTTTTTTTTAGTTTTTTATGATGTGGTTAACCTTTTATTAGTTTTTATTTAGACTCACCATTAATATTACTTTTTCATTTACTAATAATTACTTTTTCATTAAAATAAAAGGTTACTTTGAGTCTAAATAAAAACTAATAAAAGGTCAGCCTATGCCTCCATTAGTGCTTTTGTGATGCTAGTAAGATCCATGGTAAATGAACTCGTACCTTCTGAATTTCGCTCTTATCTCTTCTCCATCTTTCAACATTACTTCTTTACTCCTCAATCTGCTCAATTCACTCTCATCATCGAAGAGAACTGTGGTATCGGTACCAATCAAATCTATGAAGCTGCCACAATTTACCTACGTACCAATATTAGCGACTCAACAGAACGTCTCAAAGTAAGCAAAACCATTAGGCAAAAGAAATCAACCATTGATGTTGTAACGGGTGAGGAGATTACTGATTGCTTTGAAAACATTAAGCTCAAATGGAAGTTTTCAGAAAAAGGAGAGAAACGTCATGATCGTCAGAAATTTATTGAGCTTTCCTTTGATAAGAAATTCAAAAATGTTGTGCTAGACTCTTATTTACCTAATGTAATAACTAGTTCTGAGACTATAAAAGAAGAAGAAAAGGAGGTAAGGCTTTATAGCCGTGATTGTCGTGGTTGTGATGATGAAGGTTATAGTGAATGGGGTTCTATTAATCTTGAACATCCAGCTACGTTTGAGAAGTTGGCAATGGACCCAGAGGTGAAGAAGATGATCAAGGATGATTTGGACAGGTTTGTCAGAAGGAAGGAGTTGTATAAGAAGGTTGGCAAGGCATGGAAGCGAGGGTATTTGCTTTATGGCCCTCCGGGTACTGGTAAATCAAGCCTGATTGCTGCCATGGCTAATTACCTCAAGTTTAATATCTATGATTTGAACCTTTCAGACATATACTCAGATTCGGAGTTGAGAAGGATATTGCTTTCCACATCTAATCGTTCTATACTGGTGATTGAGGATATAGATTGCAGTGCAGAGTTGGAAGATCGAGAGGAAGAGGATAACTCTAAGAATTCTTCCTCTAAGGTTAGCATTTTTTATTATCATAAAAACTAGTTTCAATTACTCTAAACAATATAACAACAACAACAATAATAATAATTAGTATGGTAATTAGATTATTATACACTTCAAATAGATTTTGTGTGATTCTTAATTATGTGGATTGGATTTGATAAGTATGTGTTGTGAGAATGTGTGTTGAATCTAATATCATATATTTATTAGATTGAAATGGACTATGAGTGATTATGATAAGTTTTAATTATAACATTTTTGAAATTTCTCGAAATAATGATAAGGTTGCCTACCAATAATTTCTCTTAGGAGTTTTATCCATTGAATACATCTTTAACTAGATACATGTGCTATGAACATTGTCAACAACCATTAGCAGTACCACTATGATTCAAATTAAATGACATTGTCTTATGATTTTATCTAACATTATTTCCTATCATGTTAATATTTCAGTTCACACTATCGGGTTTATTGAACTTCATAGATGGATTATGGTCAAGTTGTGGAGATGAGCGAATTATTGTGTTCACCACCAATCATAAGGACCGGCTTGATCCTGCTTTGTTGCGCCCAGGCCGTATGGACATGCACTTGCACATGTCATATTGCACCATGGATGGGTTCAAGTTGTTAACTTCTAATTATCTTGGTATCAATGGTGACCACCGACTCATTAAAGAGATTGAAGGATTGTTGGAGAATGCAAAGGTTACGCCAGCTGAAATTGCAGAGGAACTTTTGAAGAGTGATGGTAACGATGTTGCTCTTGAAGGCCTTGTCAAATTTCTTGAGCAAAAAAGACTAGAAGATGCAAAGAGCGAAGTGTAAAAACCCAAAGGAGTTAAATGATTTTTTAAACTTGGACAAGGAAAGCATTGTACCATTAAGAGTTCCTGAAATATATAGTTCAAAAAGTGCTAGAGAATTTTACAAAGGAGAGCATTGGCACTTCATATTATTTAAAAAATCGCTTCCTAATTTTTTTTTCAGCCTTAATAACCTTAATCCCTTATTAGCATTAGCAATGCTTACGTAGAACTTTAAAAAAAAAATTTCTTGATAATAATAAGTGGCCAGATGTAGGAAGGTTTTGTGACAAGACATTCCACGCATCCAACTAGGACTTTTTTTTAAAAAAATTTTTATATATTGATAAGGATATTTTCGGCATAAATGTTTTTCTTAAAATCTTCGACCTGTCAGGATGAAAACACCTCACCTAATGGTTCGTCGGGACAGACATCCTACCCCACCTCCATAGAAATCCGTCAGCTTCATAGAGAGAGATCCGTCGGGTACCTGGCAGTTGGTCTTGACGGGTGGTAGACGCATAAAAGCCAACAAATAGGTTTGAAGTATAGAGCGATAGAGGGATGATGCCTAAACCGATGGATGGATTTGTATGAGCCCCACGGTTGAATATGTTGGGCCCCATGAACCTTTATGTGTTCTTCATTCATAAACCCCTACATGGAAATAACTTGCACACCCTGTCCAAAAACCCTATTTCACGTTCGTATCTTCCTGATATAGGAAGGAAAATCCTAGAATCTCGAAGCCTTAACTCCAAAATCTTCTCCACAAGGAAAGATTCCGTGTTCCAAGGGATCTTAATTAACTCCACACCACTATATAAGCATTAGACCTCCTCTCCCCCAAGATAAGTGAAATTTCCTAGTTCTCATACTTTAGAGTTCTCGTAGATTCTCATTCTATCATTGACTTAACCTTCAAAGGGTTTTTGACCAGCACTCCATCTTGTTGGTTCTTCTTTTTCTTGTTCTTCAGATACCTTTATTGGTGCGTGTATGGACAATCAACTCATTAATGATTTTTGTGCATCATCGTATATTGTTAAGCATTTATTTTTCATATATGTTAAAAAAATATCAATATAAGAGCAACCATGAATGATAAATTGGTATAAGAAAGTCCACGAGTTTTTATCACTTTGATATGATCCTCTCATTACTCTGGATGCACAGGAATCAATTATGTGTTGGTCAAACTCCAATTTCACCATCAAAGATTTTTTATTTTATTTTTTTTATGGTAAACACTATCAAACACTATCAAAAATTTGATTTTGCTCGAGACAAAATTCATAAGCTAAAATTAAAGATGGTCATACAAATCCTTCAACGAGAAAGAATCAACTATGGTACTGACGTAAGAGACTTTATTTGATCCGAAGCTAGCCTGGAGAAAAGTGATGAATTCAAAATAATTAAGTGGTTGATCAATGGCAGCTGATGTGTCCATAAAACTGGTGAGCTTGTGAAATAATCAACAATAAATAAGCTGATTTTTTTATCACAACACAAAATGACCTGAAGTTGGTCCCTTAGAGCATTAGTATTGGGGAATGCTAATGCCAAATCTAAAGGAAATTTAGCATTTTTATCCCCAAACCCATCTGCATCAGAGAATGGTATACAGCACTATTGCAATTTTTTTTGCAATACTGCTACAGTACAATTCTAAACATAGAATTATATTGTTCACAGTATTGTAAAAAAATAATAATATTTTATTATGCTTTTCCCCGCGAAATCCTCTCTCTCTTCCTTCTCTGTTTCTCCGTTTGCTGCCACAGCCACCACCACCACCCACAACCTCAACCCTAACCACCATCAACCACCATAAATCAAAACCCACTCACCCACCCACCTGCCACCACCGTAAACCCCAACCCAAAATCAACCCACCACTAGCCACCACCACCACAAACCATACCCACCATCAACCAAAACCCACTCACCCACCTACCTTCCATCACCGTGAACCCCAACCCAAAATCAATCCGCCACCAACACCGTAACCCATACACATCCACAACCCCAACCCAAAATCACTCCGATCAACCCACGAACCCAACCACAAAAATCAAACCCCAACCCAAAATCAATCCGCCACCAACACCGTAACCCATACCCATCCACAACCCCAACCCAAAATCACTCCGATCAACCCACGAACCCAACCACAAAAATCAAACCCCAACCCAAAATCAATCCACCACCAACACCGTAACCCATACCCATCCACAACCCCAACCCAAAATCACTCCGATCAACCCACAACCAGCACCCAAAGCCACTCCGATGAACCCACAAACCCAACCACAAAAATCAAATCCCACCAAAATCAATCAAAACCCAACAAAATTAAAACTCACCGAAAAACGATCCACGATCCACGATCCACCGCCCAGCCACACCCAGCACCAGAGAGACCCACAAACTTGAGAGGCAGTCAAGCATAGAGAAAGGGAAATGGAGGGGCAGAGAGAAAGTGACAGAGAGCATGGGAGAGAAAGTGAAAAAAAGATGAAAAAAATGAAGAAGTTCCAGCAATCTGAAAAAATATAGCGAGAAAGTGACAGAGAGCATGGGAGAGAAAGTGAAAAAAAGATGAAAAAAATGAAGAAGTTCCAGCAATCTGAAAAAATATAGCGAGAAAGAGACAGAGAGCATGGGAGAGAGAGTGAAAAAAAGATGAAAAAAATGAAGAAGTTCCAGCAATCTGAAAAAATATAGCGAGAAAGTGACAGAGAGCATGGGAGAGAGAGTGAAAAAAAGATGAAAAAAATGAAGAAGTTTCCAGCAATCTGAAAATATATAGTGGTTAGAAATAAATAATAAAAAATGGTTAAAAAATAATATTTTAATAAAAATAGAGTTTTGGGATGCAAGAGAAATGGTAAAATGGTATGGTATAATGATAAAGTGGTGTTTTAAAATGGTAAAATAGGATAGCACTAGCATTCCCCAATGCTAATGCTCTTAGAACTTATGTTACACAAGCTTTCCAATGGTATCAAGAATCAATAATTTAACACTCTTTCTCTCTCTCTATTCGAATCCATAACCTTAACTCATACAGGTCAGTTCAGCTCGGGTTTGTGCTCAACTCGGAACCGACCCGATCCGGTTGGGTGGCAGGGCGGCAGCCCGCCGGCGACCGTGAAAAATCATGGGTCGAGTAGGATCAGGCTCGGGTGCACAGCGGTCGGATCTGATTTTGACCGAAAGACAAAGATCAAAGACCACAAATTTCACAAATCTTAGAAAACAAATCTACACTGAAGAACAGATCTACAGACCCAAACACCAGTAACCCACAAATCCAAAGACCACAAATAGAAACTGGACTTGCATGAGAATGAAACAAAGAAATAAAGAGAAAATAACTGAAAACTACAACCTTGACTCGCAGATCAGAGATGGTGAATGGCAGAGATTGCAGATCGACGATGGTGAATGGAAGAGAATCGCAGATCGGTGATGATGGAGGTTGAGAGATCAGCGCAGATCGACGATGATGGAGGTTGAGAGCTCGGCGATATTGAGATATCAGTGTGGATCGGCACATATTGGAGATGTTGAGAGAGTGAGAGAGAGCCTTAAGATTGAGAAAGAATGAGAGAACTGAGAACCCTAAGCACTGAAGATTATATATAATGGTCGGGTCGGGTGGATCGGATTGTGGAAGGGAAGATCCGCCATTCGACCCGCCGAAATCAGTTTGGGATGGTAGGAACCCGCCGCCGACCACCAAGTGGTCAGGTCGGACGACGAACGGTTCAGGTCTGGTCGATTTGGCCGGGTGGGTCGGGTCTTCAGTTTTGTTGGATAGGCCTACTTTGTGACGGGAAAGGACAAGAATTGATTGAGCTTTTGCCAAAACTGAGTGCTGGAATACTTTTTATTTTTTATTTTTAAGTATTAAAGCCTTTACTCTTTAAGAAAAAAAGGTGACTAAGCTTTAGGTGTGTTTGTTTTGAAGTAAAATAGGATGAATGGAAAACTTTAGAGAAAAGATAGGAAGGAAAATTTTTCTATATGTGTTTGATTGGGTGGAGATGAGAGAAAATAAATAGTAAATTCTAGGTATTTTCTCTCCAGACTTACCAAAAAATTTTCTCTAAAATAAAGAGAAAACTGAACAGAGAAAATAGAAGTGCTTATTAGACAAAAATGCCTATGTCCGGTCCTCTTTTATTTTTTTCCTTGTTTGTTTTTTGTGCTGGGCACGTTGCCTCCTCTTTTTTTTGTTGTTGTTTAACTAGAGGTGCTGAACGGAGAAAATAGAGCTGCCTATTAGACAAAAATGCCCATGTTCGGTCTTTATTTATTTATTTTTTCCTTGTTTGTTTTTTTGTGCTGGGAACGTTGCTTTTTTTTTTTTTTTTTTAACTAGAGGTGCTGAACGGAGAAAATAGAGGTGTCTACTAGACAAAAATGCCCATGCCTAGTTCTTTTTTTTTTTTTTTTCCTCGTTTGTTTTTTCCTCCTTTTTTTTTCTTTTTTTTTTTGTGTGTTTAACTAGACATTATTTTATTTTTTTGGGACATATTTTTTATTTTTTAATAAATTGGATGATTGCTTTTTTTTTTTTTTTTTTTTGGTTGCTTGCCACTTTTTTGTTTTAGAGCATTCCCATCAGCTGTTCTATAAAAAATGCCATTTTAACACATCGAAAGCCTACTTTACTATTTTACCACATCATTTTATAACATCTAATTTATCAGATGTTCTATTCTTCAATCTCATACATTAAAATAATATATACATCACATTAAAATATCATTAAAAAAAAACTTCAAACGGTAATATACTGCACAGCCCCCCACCACCACTGCCCATAGTAGCCGGCCACCACCCACCGCCATAACCCACCAATATCAACCTATTAAAACCCACGAAACTCAACCCACATCCACCCCAAAAAAAAAAAAAAAAATCCCAAGCGATCTGATCTGAGAGTGTGAGATGGGCGGTGCTGCGTGGTGGACACCGATCTACCCATCCGAACCCACCCACCGCCGATCTGTCCATTCGAAGCCACCCATTGCCCAACCCACCCATCAAACCACAGCCAAAAAAAAAAAAAAAACCACAGCTAGAGAGAGATCGGCGTGGAATTGATGCGTCGGCGTTGGCGTCGGCATCAGCGTCGGCGTCGGCGTCGGCGTCGGCATCGATGTCGGCGACGGCATGGAAGGGAACTGATGGTGAGGAAGAAAATATGAGGGGGATGAGAATGAGAGAACCGATCGGTGTTTGAGAAAAAAATGAGGAAGAAACTGACTGAGGAATGAGAGAGAAAAAAATAAAATATTCATTAAAATTATAGCACATCTGTCCGTACGCTCTCAAATATGAGAGCGTACTGTTCATGTGTGCCAAATTTTTTAAGATTTAGAACACCTCATGAGAGATGTTTTTTGGTGTTTGGTGTGCCAAATACCAAATATTTGGCATTTGGCACACCTGATGAGAGTGCTCTTAGACATCAATTTTTAACAAGGGTGTATAAGTAAATTTATTTAAATTCTTTTTTTTTTTTTCTATTTCTCCACTTTTTCACTCCCAACCAAATAAAAATGAGATAAATTAAAATCTTTTTTATCCTCCTACTTTTCCATCCTCCCACCATTTTTTATCCTCCCACTTTTCTACCCCTCCAACCAAACGGACCCTTAGGAGAAGTGGAAAAATGAGAGGATAAAAAATTAGTGGGGTGATGAAAAAGTGGAAGGATAGAAAAGATTTGATTTTCCTTCATGTGTGTTTGGTTGGAGGGGTGAAAAAGTGAGAGGGTGGAAAACTTTTTTGTTTGGTTGAGAGCAACGGCGGCTTGATGCATTTGGGGGCCTAAGGCGAAAATTGATTATCTTGTTTCACATGTAAAATTACTATTAATTAACATGAACCACGTATAATTTTTTTTTTAAAAGTTTATAAATACAAAAAAAAATTTGACAAAACTTTTTACATTTGTTAATGTGGCAGATTAATAGTAGTAAGTAAAAAAGTGATGTTAGTTGTAAATCTAGTAAAAGTTTGCTAACTTGACTATTGTGAAAAATGTTGTGAATTTTTTTGTGGATTGCTTTCTTTCTTTTCTTTTGGAAGTGCTACATTCACAATATTTTTCATAACAAATCTTAGGTGTTAAGTTACTTCTTGTTTTCTATTTGAACCTACCACTAAAATTATTTTTTTGCCATCAATTACAACCTTTAATAATCTGCTATTTAGGATTTTTTGTAAAAATGTTGTGAAAAAATGTTGTGAACATAGCATTTATTTCTCTTTTTTATTTGTTTTTCATTTGAAAAGAAAATATTATTTTATTTATTGGTTAATATTTCGGTTTAATTAATACTATTGGTTAAAATTTAGGGGCATTTTTTTCACTTGGGGCCTTAGGCGGCCGCATCAATGGCTTATACCATTGAGCCGGCACTATTGGAGAGAAAAAAGGGAGGATGTAAAAATATAGTTTATATAAATTGACTATTATGTTCTTATTATATAATGTATAAGAAATAGATATTTTTACACTCATTAAATAATATAAAAATTAACACATACATATATATATTTATATTACTTTTCTTTATTATTATATATAATTTTAAATTTATGGGCAAACAAAATTGATTATGTAGACTTTATCCACGTGACCATACGTAGATTGGGAAGATATTTTCAAAAAAAAAAAAAACTTTATTCACATGGGTGATTGGGCAAATTGGGCAAAACATCCTTCACCTGGTAGCAAAACAATTCACCTAGCAGCAATTCAATTAGTTTTTAACACAAAGTGAGAGTATTTGTGTAAATTACATCATTCATCATTTTTTCTCCTTAGTTTTCCTCCCAAATTGGGAGGACAAAGAAATGTGGACCCGGAGGGATTATTTTCCTCTCCATTTTCTGTCTCTCTTGTTTTTTTTCCTGAACCAAACAAGAGAAAATGCCATTTTTCACCCTATTTTCCTCTTCTTATTTTCCATTCTCCCTGTTTTTACTCCAACCAAACATACCCTTAAGCTACAGTGAGCTGCTAGTTCGTGCTCAAATTATTTTGAGTTTCCCTTATTTGTTGTAGAGTATTTTTTGAGGGTATTGGTTGCTAAATTGACTATCCTCGTTACAATGCTCTAAGCTCATACTTTTAGCAAAATATAGCCAAAAGACTTTGTTTAGTCATCTACGATTATAATAGAAAATGACTAACTTTTTTTTATTTTATGAACAAAAAAAAAAGGTTCATATGGCACAGTATCATTGCCCTAGCCCACCTAAATCCAAATTCTACAGCGCGAGACCACCAAAGCTGCTTGATGCTATCCATGTGGGGACATCATTTAAACTGAAGCATCATGACACGAACCACAACCCTCAGACTTGCAAGGGTGATGGTTCAAGGGATTTCTACCATCAAGCTGCCACCCTTTGGTGGTAATAGAAAATGACTAATTTTAAGCTGCACAATTTTTATTTTTATTATATTATGTACAATATCTACCAAATTTTAACGGTCAATATAAAATACTATCGTATATAAAAACAAAATAGATGTTATTGCATATACAATGGTAGCTAAAGAATTTTTTTTGGTCATTAAAAAATTTAATAAAAAAGAACTTGAATATATTTAGCTATCAACAAGGGGAAAATGCACACAAACACACACACACACACACCAAATACATGAAGTTTTATGATTTTCTTCTACAAGTTTTCATATTTAAATCATTACAAGATTGTTCATTATAGGTTGTCATTATTTATGGTCAATGTAGGTAGGTGTGACCATTTTCATTTTCTTAAGTTTATATATAATTTTTATTTTTATGCTGTTGTCATTATCTATTTATCATTATTTTTATAAAAATATTTTAAACTAAATGACAAGACTTAACCCATTGACATTGTATTAAATTGATCCACACTCATCCATACATAAATAATACACTAAGCGTCTACTTAACCAATCAAATGCTTAAAAAATCACTAACTTTACCTTTTTTTATTTTTTATTTATTTATTTATTTTTATTCTTGAATCACTAACTTTATAAAAAAAAGTTATTGTAATTAACATGATAACAATACACACACATGTAACAAACCCTTTATATTTAAAAATTATTAAATTCTATATAGTTAAATTATATTTTTACTATATATGCACACATTCATATACATCACAATTCACACAAATGATATTATAAAAAATAATAGTAATATTAACTTACACAATCGGTGTTAGTCTATCAAACACATACTCACATAATATAATATAAATTTATACTAGAAAGAAAGATACTCATAATTCATCAAAAAAAAAAAAAAAAAAAGATACTCATAACTCACAAATACTTACTTTGTACTCTTAGAGTAGGAGATGTCGAGATGGTCAGATAGAGAATAGAGATGAGATGAAATTTATGAGTATGAGGCCAAAGATCAAATTAAAATAGAAAAAGAAAAAAAAGATATATGATTTATGTTGTTATTTGATTTTGAGATAGACTAATATGTGATCAACGTGTACAAAAATATTTTTAAGAGTAAATTAAACTAATGAAATATATCTTTTTTATATATATCTATATATTAATAACTAATAGCCGAAACGTTTGACTTTTTGTTTACTGCGTCTCATTGCGCCACGTAACTACACAAATTATTGTCACGTTTACATTTTAAAACACCAAAACATTATGCCTTTTCGTTTAGTGGTAAATGTTTTACTTTTAAACGGTAGTTATAGAAATTAAAAAAAGAAAAACACTTCTTTAAATTCGTGACAAATTAACAAATAAACCTTTTTTATTTTTTGAAAACCAACCAACAAATAACCTAAATCAAATATTTTATATTTTTAGCCTCACCCTCACACACATCACACATGGACCAAAATTTTACTCACTATTTAAAAAAAAAAAAAAAAAAAAAAAAAAAAAAAAAACACCGTTTCAGTGGGTGAGTTCTTTAACTGTCTCTTTATATATTCTCAATTTCACTTCAATTTTGCCTCTGCCCATTTTTCCTCTGCGAGAACAAACTCTATGAAGGGAGATAGGATATAGGATTGTCTCCACTAGCCTGCCGACGTCACACAGCGGAACCGCTGCCGGTCAAAATATTTCGAGAAATCTACTGAAAGATTGGTTTCTGCTAATGGTTCTCAAATGAAAATTAAGTATGAATTGAATAATGCTCACGTGTGCCATGATAATGTTTGTTTCAAGATTCCTTCTGTTCTTGTTAAAAATATGACTGATAAAGTGATTCTTGGTCTGCCATTTATTAATGATTTGTATCCCTTTCTTGTTGAATATGATGGAATTACTACTGATCCATTTGGACAGAAAGTAAAATTCAAATTTGCTTCAAAGTTTGAAATTGATATTGATAATTTGTCTTATAAGAAAGATTCTCCCATGAATGAACTTATTCAAGAACTAGTGATGAATTCTTCCCAATATTTCAATGATGATTTTAAAGGTAATTTTCATAGTACCAAAATGTTAAATACTATCCATTATCCTAACATTATCAACGATCCTTTGCAGGAATCGGACAATGATGCGAGGATAAATACCACTAATAAGTGGGATAATAATAATAATAATATTCATATTTATACCACTAGTAAGTGGATTATTATGGAGAGGAAAAACAAGAGAAAAGCTCCTGTACAGGACTATTCTCAAAACAACAGGCTCCCAGCGAGACCTTTTAAAATGCATGAAGGCGCATCTTCTAGGGTGAAACCTAGTGGATCAACATCCCTTCAAAGAGATGTCCCGGTAGAGGTGACATACTCTAATGGTGATATATTAATTGCTTTACAGGAAGTTTTGTCACAAAATTTACAATTCCACAATGGAACCTATTCAGAATTACCAGATTCTATTAAATTCATTCTTGATAACCTTCAGTTTGCTTTTACCAGGAACCACCATAATATTTTCCAAAAAACCCTCAGAGCCCTTGAGATCCATCTCGTTAACCTTACTGCTCAAAATGAGGTTTATATGAGCCATTATAGTAACCTTGTTCCAGAAAATGACCTTGCTTCAAATATTGACTTTGAAAATAACCTTGTTTCAAAAAATGAGGCTCTTGTGAGCCGTCTTAAAGCCTACACTAGTCAACTTTTTGGCAAAGAGGAAATCCATTCGATGGATAAAGAGACTATAATGGGCACTGATTATGCTAGATTGAGTCTTAAGACCCAATCCATGTTAAGAAGTGTTGTTGCCAACTTGCCTTCAGATTTACAATCTCGTATTCTGGATAGCAAGGCTATGTTTAGGTCTTTTGACCTATGGTCCAAGTATTTCAAGAAACTTGTTACTGCCACTATTCCTAACCCTAATGAATTAGACGAAGGTGATAATGTCTTTATTCAGCTTGAATGGGAAGATCACTTTGGGAGTAGTCTCAGAGTGTATGAAAAGAAACATCCATTTCCTGGTCTCCTTATTGATTTTGATGATGGTTCATATTTCACTGATGAAGATTCAAATGAGGGTGATGATGAAGATCCTAATCCTAGCTGGCTTTCCCAAATGTTCGAATATGGCTTTGTTAGGTTCGTAAAGTTAACAAGCCATAAACAGGCCAGCCAACTTCCACAGATCATTCAGAATGCTATTAAAGGGTTTGAAAGCTCTTCCACTAGATCTTTTGTTACTATTAGATGCTGGAGCACTCTGCCAAAATGGGAAAGAAATAACTGGATGGATGTTAAACCCTCAAAGCATCTCATTCTCATTAATGGTTACACTCACCAAGGGCCATGGTTTAAGGGAAATTCTCAATTATCCTTTAAAGATCCTTTTGATCTTGCAAATTGTTGGAGAAATTATTTTAATAATCAAATTCGCGAAGTTGCTCAAAATCTATGGAAAGACTATCATTTCATAGGAAGCACAGATAGAATTGCTGTTTTTGGTCCCAAACCCTATGTTGATGCCTTTGTTCACCTACAAATAGAAGATCATCCTAATCTAAAAAGTCTTCTCATTCCAGGGAAAACTCCAAAGTTTGAGCCAATTTTATATTGCGGATTCTGTAATAAGTATGCTATTTACCATGAGCATGAATGTAATTCTCCACAAGGTCCTTTTGATCCCTTTGATGGTTATCCATCCGATGCTCCCTCTACTGATTGATGAGGTCACTAATGTTACAAGACTAGTGCTACTTTATTTGTTTGGCTTGCACAAAAGCCAAAATATTTCACTGTCCTTGGCAAATATGTTGCTGAAAATCTGGAGCTGTTTCATGATACCCCGGATTTTACGGAAGATTTTGATTCTCTTATTTGTCTGGCCTGCACAATGGCCAATGTTTCGATATTTTACAACTAGAAGCTTGTTTCCCACCAATATGATACTTCCAAAGGATCCCAAAGATTAATGTTCACGTGAAGACAAAGGAAGTGCATGCCTATTAGTTCCTTTTGTTGGCTTCTTTCTTATTGGTTTCTTTTGTCACTAAAGGACACCAATAATGAGGCCTTGTCCCTATACTTGTAGACCTATTGCTGATCTCTACGGAGGATTCCCATAATCTTGTGGATTCCTCACAATATTGGGTCAAAAAAGAGGAGAAATTCCATTTTACTATTCAGTCACTATTCACCTATCACTATTCATCTGTCACTGTTCATCCGTTACTGTTCATGACACTGTTCACTTTGAATTTTGCCTATTTAAGGGGGGTTGTCCCTTATGTTTAGAGGCTTTTCATAAGTCAAGTTTAGTTCAGAATTCTCTTCCCTTAGAACTTCTACTCTTAGGAAGCCTTCTTAGAGAAAGAATTCCTTATTTCTACTACTACTTCTACCTTGTTCATCTTTATTCACTACAAGCCTTGTAATCCTACAAACCTTGTAACTAGGACTAGTTCAAGTTTTGTAACTGTTAACCTATAACTGTTGAGATCTTGTATTCACTACTACTGTAAGTGTTTATTCTACTTTCAATAACAAGTATTTTCAAGTTTTATGTTCATTGTTCTATTTGTTGCTACCACCACCTTGGACGGATTACTGCCATAACGGATGGTTCTAAATTGCTTTCATTTACTTTGAACTATTATTTCATTTGCTTTGATATATACTTGGCTGGTTCTACCGCCTTATAATTGTTCTTTCTTTCAAGCTATTTATTGTTCTTACTTTCAAGTTATTTACTTTCAAGTTACTTACATTATTTTCTTTACAATATTATCGTGCTTCCGTCTCTTCCCATCAACTGTGCGTCCCCTTCCCCCTTTATGGTATATATATATATATATATATATTTTTTTTTTCATATCAAAAAAATTTATATATTTTTTCTCTTACCAATATATATCTGTATATATTAAGAGGATTCAGAAAGTTAGTTATTACTTTTTTTTTTTGGTCAAAAATATCCCTAAATTAATTAACTAACAACTTAAAAATAGGGTTAAAATAGTAAATTGAAAAAAGAAAGTTAGTTATTATTTTTTTTACTGTCAAAAATACCCCTACCTAAAATTTAAAAATGGGGTTAAAATAGTAAATTGAAAAAAATAATAAATTCTTACTTCTACGTTGAAATGTCTTCCTACTTTTAATAAACTCCTACTTTTATGTTGATTTAAATTCCTACTTCTACTCACTAACTCCCTACAAAATATGATTACTTTTTTGTTAGTTTTAAAACTCCTCCAATCTACAAAACTCATCCCACTTCTTCATTTTTTTTTTTTTTTTTACTTCATCATGATGTATTTGTTTCTTCTGTCCTCATTTTTTTTTTTTCAAAATTTTTTTTTAAAATTTCATTATACCCTTAGGTTTTTTATTTTTTATTTTTTTTATTTTTTATTTTTATAATTTTATGATTGGAAAAAGTAAAAATCCCAAATTATATTTGACATCAGAGGAAATTCCTTTCCGAAATTGACAAAGTCCATAGCAAGCTAAAAGACAATTGTAGGAGAAAAGACTTGCAGATAAAGTGCTATGAGAAAAATTATGCCTGTCCACAGAAAAAGAGAAATCATTTCAAAAAATATTTTGGAAAGAAGAGATATTATGCAGGGAAAAAGAAAAAACCTTTCGGGAAGAAGAAATGGAAGTTTCTCAGAAGGAAGCAGTTTAAAGGAAAGACTTCGAAAGTCTGCTTTGTATGCAGAAGACCAGGACATTTTGCAAAAAATTGCCCGAAAAAGGAAAAGGCAGCAAAGCTTCTTGAACAAGCCCAAATCCATGCAGAAGGTATTCCTTTCTCTGATGTAGAGTCACTCTTTTCCCTGGATGATGACTACTCCCCTCAGGCCTTGGCGGTCATGGCCTATTTCACTTCAGAGGAAGACTCAGAGCCTGATAGTGATTCAGACCCAGAAATCCAAGCCATTTTCACATCCCAGCCAATTATAGCTCCCCTGACCAATCCAACACCCATAGCTCAAGTACACCTTCTCCTTGATACCTACTCTAGACCTATTCCGGTGATAGCTTTATTTGATACAGGAGCAGCAGCAACAATCCTTCATCCTAAAATTCTACCTGAAGAATGTTGGCTACCCCATCACCAAATGTTTAGAGCAACAAATGGAGAAACATTTCTTATGACCCTAAAAAGTAAGCCTATCCTCATCAGAATCTTTCCAACCCTAACCATTAAACACCAAGTTCTTGGATCCCCCCTTACAGGCAGAGACCTTCTCATAGGATTTGATCTCCTTCATCAGATACCAAGTCTCAGATGGTCTTCAAAAGGACTCATGCATAAACAACACCTTCTCACTTGGACCCAAGTACCCCATTTATTTACTATTGACCCCTTTGATTCTCTAAAATTCCAGATTATCAAAGACTGTTGTGCAAACAGCCATTCTGAATTCCTCCTTAAAAGTCCAAACCCCTTGTGGAAAAACCCAAAATTTTTCATATACCTCCCATTCAAGAAAAATGAAGATGTCTACCCCACAAGAGCCAGCCATAGAGGAATGAACCCAGAACACTTAGCCTTGGCCACTCAAGAACTATCCACTCTCCTGTCCGAAGGCCTCATTGAACCCACGACTTCTCCTTGGGCATGTGAAGCCTTTTATGTCAATAAGCATGCTAACCAAGTTCGAGGTAAACTCAGACTGGTAATCAATTACCAGGATCTCAATCACTTTCTTGCAGACGACAAATTTCCTTTGCCAAACAAGAGTGCTCTTTTTCAGCATCTTTCAAATGCAAAAGTATTTTCAAAGTTTGATCTCAAAGTAGGATTTTGGCAATTAGGCATCCATCCAGAAGAAAGATACAAGACGGCCTTTTGCATTCCAGATCACTATTATCAATGGACTGTGATGCCTTTTGGTCTAAAAAATGCTCCATCTCAATTCCAAAAAGCAATGGTAATGTTGTTCCAGCCACTTTTGACCAATGCACTAATCTATGTGGATGATATCCTTTTGTTCTCAAAAGATGAAGAATCCCATGCCAAGTTGCTCACTGAATTTTATAATTTAGTAAAATCTCAAGGAATAATGCTTTCAGAAAAGAAAATGGTCATAGGGTAGTCTTCTATAGACTTTTTGGGAGTAAATATCTCAGATGGAAAGTATACTTTGCAGCCTCACATAGCTACCTCTTTGAGTGAATTTCCAAACAAGCTCACAAGTGCCAAGCAGATACAACAGTTCCTTGGAATTGTAAATTACATGTCAGATTTCATTCCAAAAGTCTCCAGATACAGGAATTGTTTGGCCTAGTTGTTAAAGAAATCCCATCCTGAATGGAACTCTGCTCACATTGAAGCGGTTCAACAATTGAAAAGGTTATCAAAAAAGCTTCCTCCCTTACAGATTCCAGGACCAGGCAAACGAGTATTGCAGACAGATGCAAGTGATGAATATTGGGCAGTAGCTCTTTTTGAAGAAATTGATGGCAAAAGGAGTATTTGTGGCTATAAAAGTGGTGCATTCAAGCCTTCAGAACTTCACTATCACTCTACTTTCAAAAAAATTCTTGCAGTCAAACATGGAATTGAAAAATTCCAATTCCACCTTCTTGGACATCATTTTCTAGTAGAAATGGACATGTCTTCCTTTCCCAAAATGCTCCAGTTCAAGAGAAAAATGCTCCCACATCCCCAGTTACTCAGATGGTCAAATTGGTTTTCACAATGGTCTTTTCAAGTCAAGCATATCAAAGGAAAAGATAACCTCCTCACTGATTATTTCTCAAGAAAACCTCCAGCCCTTAACACCACAATCCTCTCTCCACCCTTATGTGTATATCCTGTTACAGATCCATCCTCATCCACAAGCCTTTCTCCCATAGTCCCTAATGATATCCTTAGCATGATTGAAGACTTTCCCCCAGAAATAAAAGACTAGATAAAGACCTTGACTCTTAAAGCTAGAACCCAAAGAATCATTAAAGCCCTCCATGATTACCTCAAAAGGTGCCAGCCCCATTTTCTGGCCATTTTCCCTGATATAGACCAGCCATGGAAAACTCCTTTTGCTTTTTGGATAACAAATTGAACGGTTGCACATTACTTTTATATGTGGTATTTACTCAATGGATATCACTTGTGCCTCCATTTTGAGCCAGAATTTTATGTATAAATTTTCCCACGAGAAAACAGATATTTTCATAAATTCTGGTTTGAAATTCTGAAGAATGATGCTCATGATGGACAGTGGACAAGGTATCCTACCACAGAACATCCAAGATTTGGAAGCAAGATTACTTCAGCATGTGTGATTGTTAAGCTTAATTCCAAAAATGACATCCATACAGACGGAATTTTTCACCCGGCAGAAATCCATTGGGTAATTAATCCAGATGGCACTCCACACACACATCGAGACCCATCTTGGGTATCCTGTTACCATGCTCTCACAATGACAGAATCCCTAAACAAAGGAATCTTCCCTGAAATAGTACCCATGGATCCAGAAGTTTGTAGACAGCAATGACCACATGAAGATCACTGGGAAATGCCCAATCCTCTCATTGGGAATGATGACCCCTATTATCATAACCATGATCCATATGTCAATACTGATGTAGATGAAGAATGGTTCCAAGGAAGAGATGGATGGGACTAATTATCTCTAACACTTAAAAAAAAAAAAAAAAATGGTATGAGGAAGAATATTTGTCTCAGTAGAGAGTAGGGGCCAAAATATCTGATCTACAAGTGGCAAAATGGTAGGAGGAAGAATTTTTTGAAGAAGATTATCCTAGGAGAAAGAAAAAATCTTCCCAGCAAAAACTTAAAGAAAGATATGGGTCTGTTTGGTTGGAGAAGTGGTAAAGTAGGAGGATGAAAAATTAGTGGGGTGATGAAAAAGTGGGAGGATAGAAAAGATTTGATTTTCCTTCATGTGTGTTTGGTTGGAGGGGTAAAAAAGTGAGAGGGTGGAAAACGTTTTTGTTTGGTTGGAGAGCAGCGGCGGCTTGATGCATTTGGGGGCCTAAGGCGAAAATTGATTATCTTGTTTCACATGTAAAATTACTATTAATTAACATGAACCACGTATAATTTTTTTTTTAAAGTTTATAAATACAAAAAAAAATTTGACAAAACTTTTTACATTGGTTGATGTTGCAGATTAATAGTAGTAAGTAAAAAAGTGATGTTAGCTGTGAATCTAGTTGAAAACTAGTAAAAGTTTGCTAACTTGACTATTGTGAAAAATGTTGTGAATTTTTTTGTGGATTGCTTTCTTTCTTTTCTTTTAGAAGTGCTACATTCACAATATTTTTCATAACAAATCTTAGGTGTTAAGTTACTTCTTGTTTTCTATTTGATCCTACCACTAAAATTATTCTTTTGCTATCAATTATAACCTTTAACAATCTCCTATTTAGGATTTTTTGTAAAAATATTGTGAAAAAATGTTGTGAACATATCATTGATTTCTCTTTTTTATTTGTTTTTCATTTGAAAAGAAAATATTATTTTATTTATTGGTTAATATTTCGGCTTAATTAATACTATTGGTTAAAATTTAGGGGCATTTTTTTCACTTGGGGCCTTAGGCGGCTGCATCAATGGCTTATACCATTGAGTCAGCACTGTTGGAGAGAAAAAGGGGAGGATGGAAAAATATAGTTTATATAAATTGACTATTATGTATTTATTATATAATATATAAGAAATAGATATTTTTACACTCATTAAATAATATAAAAATTAACACATACATATATATATATATATTTATATTTATATTACTTTCTTTATTATTATATATAATTTTAAATTTATGGGCAAACAAAATTGATTATGTAGACTTTATCCACGTGACCATACGTAGATTGGGAAGATATTTTCAAAAAAAAAAAAAAAAAACTTTATTCACATGGGCGACTGGGCAAACTGGGGAAAACATCCTTCACCTGGTAGCAAAACAATTCACCTAGTAGCAATTCAATTAGTTTTTAACACAAAGTGAGGGTATTTGTGTAAATTACATCATTCATAATTTTTTTTTCCTTAGTTTTCCTCCCAAATTGGGAGGACAAAAAAATGTGGATCCGGAGGGGTTATTTTCCTCTTCATTTTCTGTCTCTCTTGTTTTTTTTCCTGAACCAAACAAGAGAAAATGCCATTTTTCACCCTATTTTCCTCTCCTTATTTTCCATTTTCCCTGTTTTTACCCCAACCAAACATACCTTTAAGCTACAGTGAGCTGCTAGTTTGTACTCAAATTATTTTGAGTTTCCCTTATTTGTTGTAGAGTATTCTTTGAGGGTATTGGTTGCTAAATTGACTATCCTCGTTACAATGCTCTAAGCTCATACTTTTAGCAAAATATAGCCAAAAGACTTTGTTTAGTCATCTACAATTATAATAGAAAATGACTAAATTTTTTTATTTTTATTTATTTTATGAACTAAAAAAAAGGTTCATATGGCACAGTATCATTGCCCTAGCCCACCTAAATCCAAATTCTACGGCGTGAGACCACCAAAGCTGCTTGATGCTATCCATGTGGGGACATCATTTAAACTGAAGTGTCACGACTCGAACCACAATCCTTAGACTTGCAAGGGTGATGGTTCAAGGGATTTCTACCATCAAACTGCCACCCTTTGGTGGTAATAGAAAATGACTAATTTTAAGCTGCACAATTTTTATTTTTATTATATTATGTACAATATCTACCAAATTTTAACAGTCAATATAAAATACTATCGTATATAAAAACAAAATAGATGTTATTGCATATACAGTGGTAGCTAAAGAATTTTTTTTGGTCATTAAAAAATTTAATAAAAAAGAACTTGAATATATTTAGCTATCAACAAGGGGAAAATGCACACAAACACACACACACACACACCAAATACATGAAGTTTTATGATTTTCTTCTACAAGTTTTCATATTTAAATCATTACAAGATTGTTCATTATAGGTTGTCATTATTTATGGTCAATGTAGGTAGGTGTGACCATTTTCATTTTCATAAGTTTATATATAATTTTTATTTTTATGCTGTTGTCATTATCTATTTATCATTATTTTTGTAAAAATATTTTAAACTAAATGACAAGACTCAACCCATTGACACTGTATTAAATTGATCCACACTCATCCATGGATAAATAATACACTAAGCGTCTACTTAACCAATCAAATGCTTAAAAAATCACTAACTTTACTTTTTTTTTTTTTTTTTTTCATTCTTGAATCACTAACTTTATAACAAAAAGTTATTGTAATTAACATGATAACAATACACACACATGTAACAAACCCTTTATATTTCCTAATTATTAAATTCTATATAGTTAAATTATATTTTTACCATATACGCACACATTTATATATATCACAATTCACACAAATAATATTATAAAAAATAATAGTAATATTAACTTACACAATCGGTGTTAGTCTATCAAACACATACTCACATAATATAATATAAATTTATACTAGAAAGAAAGATACTCATAACTCACAAATACTTACTTTATACTCTTAGAGTAGGAGATGTCGAGATGGTCAGATAGAGAATAGAGATGAGATGAAATTTATGAGAATGAGGCCAAAGATCAAATTAAAAAAGAAAAAGAAAAAGAAGATATATGATTTATGTTGTTATTTGATTTTGAGATAGACTAATATGTGATCAACGTGTACAAAAATATTTTTAAGAGTAAATTAAACTAATGAAATATATATTTTTTATATATATCTATATATCTATATAATAACTAATAGCCAAAACGTTTGACTTTTTGTTTATTGCGTCTCATTGCCCCACGTAACTACACAAATTATTGTCACGTTTACATTTTAAAACATCAAAACATTATACCTTTTCGTTTAGTGGTAAATGTTTTACTTTTAAACGATAGTTATAGAAATTAAAAAAAGAAAAACACTTCTTTAAATTCGTGACAAATTAACAAATAAACCTTTTTTATTTTTTGAAAATCAACCAACAAATAACCTAAATCAAATATTTTATATTTTTAGCCTCACCCTCACACACATCACACATGGACCAAAATTTTACTCCCTATTAAAAAAAAAAAAAAAAAAAAAAAAAAAAAAACACCGTTTCAGTGGGTAAGTTCTGTAACTGTCTCTTTATATATTCCCAATTTCACTTCAATTTTGCCTCTGCCCATTTTTCCTCTGCGAGAAGAAACTCTGTGAATGGAGATAGGATATAGGATTGTCTCCACTAGCCTGCCGACGTCACACAGCGGAACCGCTGCCGGTGAAATTGTCTTCTTTTGTTTTTCCCTTTCAGTCCTCTCTCAAACACGGACCCAAGTTATTTCGCAGAAAGCTTGCAAGGGCATGGCTATGGGTATCAGACCGTTCTCTCTCGGTTTTTCTCAGGTTTTCCTTTATTGTTGTTTTTTATTGGCTTTACTTTTGTGTGCAATTTTGCTAATCAAATGGTTTGATAAAAGCGTATGTCTTCATAGTGGGTTTGTGTAATTGTGTCTGAAATTGTAATTTTAAGATGGATTTGCTTGATTTTGATTGCTTGAATTTATTTGTTAACAAAGAATTTTCCACAATGATACTTTTTGGGGTTAGTTTTATTACTTCTATTTAAACTAAGTGATATTTGAATTCTGGTAGAATTTCATAGTGAGGAATGTAGAGATTGTGGCTCATGTTGATCCTAGAAAGACGTCTTTGGTTGATTCTATTTTAAACAAGCAAAGGTAATAATTCCTTAATGATTTTCCTCTGCATAATTTGCCACATTGATTGGTTATACTGACATTTTTCTAAGAAAATTGATTTCCATCTAGACTACAAGTTGTCTCTGTTACTCTTTGTTCATTATTGTGAACCCTATGTATTTTTCCTGCTATTCATTTTTTAATAATAAATTTTTTTTTTACCTATCCAAAAAAAAAAAAAAAGTGGTCTCTGTTACCCCCAAACTGAAAGCCTAATAAAGACCCACGATACACAGGAAAATCTTACAATTCAATTGCTTCCTTCTCTACCAGATCTTTTACTATTAGGTACGTTTCTTCTCCTCCTCCTCTCTTATCTGAATTTATTTATTTATTTAGTTTTGTTTTACCACTGATTCAAGATCAGGTATTAAGTTTAAGGATCTCTTGCTTCTATTTTTTCCCTTTTTGATTGATTTCACATAGTCCCAAAAAACTTCCCACAAAATCCCCTAAGCAGAAGCCAAGGGCTGTCTTTTTCAAGTGGGTATGTATTTCTTATTCGAATATCAATTGTTGGTTGAAGATTGGTCATAAGCATTGGTTTCTAGGATCATTTATGAGAAACCCAAATAGATTTTTTGTTGTGTTTTGTTTGATTTGTGTTGAGTTAAGGAATTGTTTTAGTTTCCCTATTAATGCTTTGGGATATCATATAAACTTCAGTTTCTTTTTTTTCTTTTCTCTTTTTTGACTTATGAATATTGATACAGGAAAAAACTGCCAATTAATGAGGAAATACAAGGCAAAGGTGATGTAGTAAGAAAATGTGGGTGTGGTCATAAGAAAATGTTTGCTCTACTCTCTACCCTCTTCTACTACACTCCAATATCTAACCCAAGTATAGTTTTTTTGTTCTCTTTTTTATTACCTGATTTGTTTTTAAAAAAATTTCCGGAAGTAGTTTAGGTAGTCTAATGTTGGTTCCTTAAATTTTACTTGATGTATCAATTTGTTTTTGAATTGTGAATTTCATTATTTTAAATATGTCTTAGATACTGGAAATTATGGTTCCCTCAATTTTCAATCCCTGTAGATTAACCAAGTTCTATTTCTCGGTTATATCTGCTAGGAGTTCAACAAAATGCCTCTAAGAGTAGCTGGTATTACTTGGCATTTTTGCATCTACGTAAGTTAAAAGCCTGTACATGTGTTGGGATAATAGTATAGATGAACTGTCATAAACTATCTGATGATTACCCACTAAGTTCTATATTTATGTTTAATATCTTAGATGTTGTTACATTCTGCTTTATGCAGATTGGGGATGTGCTGACTTGGGTTTGAATACTGGAAATTTAATTGTTTGGACTATTTGATGTGCTTATTCCCACTTCTTTTGATTTATGTTAGTATTGTGCATTTTTGGGTTTACGCTATTTTTTAATGTTGAAATTTTCTTTATAAATAGATATAAATCATGTCAGATGTCAAAACTCATGTGCACATTAGTCCTCAAACCTCAGTTGGTTGCAGCTTAACTGTAATGAGGAGGTGGCAAGTCAGTTGGTTTACATGGTTTTTCTGCAATTGATAGATCATGACCCAATTTGCATATAGGAATGCAACAATGGACTTAGGATTTCACCTGAGGCAGTTCGGTTTATTAATATAGCAATTCATTGCAACATGTTTGGATTTAGAAATATGCAAGGGTGTTTAGTGGCAAAGTATTATAAGAGGAGGCTATGCTGTATTTGTTCAATTGTAACGTGTTTAGTTTTTCATGGGCATAATTTTTGGGTGGATTCATGTTATAGTCTTTTTAATACTATTTTATCAAAAAGTTTTTCTCTTTCCAAGTTCTTGTTTTCTTTTCATATTAAGTCATGTTTTCTCTTTATAATGTTAGGTATAAAGAAAAAGGCAAGTTAAATACTTATCAAAAAAAAAAAAAAAAAAAAAAAAAAAAAGGCAAGTTAAATTCTATCACAAGTCTCTAATATGCCAATAGACCTTCGCATCGCTATGCTTTTTGTTGTTGCTCTTTGGAATCATCATTTAACTTTGCCTTGACGTAAAAAATTACATTACATCATACAAAAATACAATTCATCTGTAAATCAGTTTGTGTAATATAAATTTTAGGCTATTTATGATGGATAAGATTTAAAACTGTAGCGGCCATTGATCTAGGCATAGAACAGAGCCTTGAAGTTGAGTAGTTATTATATATCTTCAATTAGGTTTTCTATCAATTTATGGATTTCAATTCCTAACCCTTTTTCCTCCCTTTTTTTTTTGTTGAAGTCAAGGAAACACTCATAGAAATCCAATTCTACAGGTTTTGTAAGAAAATATTGTGGATATGGATGGGTTTTATAGTGGAGATAGTATCGATTTAATGGTTTTTTTTTTTTTTTTTTTTTGGGTGTGTTTTTGAAAGGCCCAAGAGTCGGTTTGGTGATTAATTTATTTGGCTGAAAAATTCATTTATATTGAGGTAGATTGTGGTTTCAGAATTTTCAGTGAAATATATGGGCTATTTGTTGCAGATAGTTTTGTTTATGGGGTTCAATAAAAATTTTAGGCACAGTTGATTTGATGCTAAATAGTTATTGGATTTTGTTTTAGAAAATCTTTAGATTTTTTGTTGTTATTGTGATTGACTTCTTTTTTTCTTTTTCTTTTTTCTTTTTTTTTAATCTTTTCTTTCGGTTGATGCTGATTACTATCTTGATTTAATTGATGAAGTCTTGAAACACACATATTTTTACTCATTGAGGTGTTATACTGATAGCATATATTATTGATAAAGCATTGGAGCTTGCAGCACGATCTAGAGATAGTAATGGTCAATGGGTTAATGTTGTGGTGTGACTGCCAAAACTCCCACTTGGATCTTTAAGGGAGCCTTTGAGTTGACTGCACTGAAACAGGCAGATGTTGCTGTCATCGATAATGCAAATTTGGTATGCAACATGACTGACCTTTTTCAGTTTCCCTTTTTAATTTTGCTTCAATGGACATTGCCCATTTTGATCAGCATGTATTTAGCTACTTGAATTTTGTCAGATGCAAACTTACTTTTAAAGCATAATTGGTATGCTGTTGAAATAATTAAAGCTGAAGTTGAATCTTGGGTTTGAGATACAGTCATATCTATGCAGATAATCTTTTACTCTAATTTTTCCCCCTAATATTAAAGCAGCATTTTTGCAGTTTTGGATGTGTAAATTTTAGGTTATTTATGATGGATAGGATTTAAAATTGTAGTGGTCATTGATCTGAGCATTTGTTTGATATGAGTAGGGGGTTTAAAATTTTAGAACTTTTACTTTGGTCTTTTCATAAATTTTATTGGAGTCAAAGTGGTGTGCGGTTACTTTTGAGAATATTATTTCCTTAGGAATTTCTAGTTATTGATATGAAAGCCATTTTAGTAGTTGTGTCTCTATTTAATGATACCTTTATTTGCTTATATCCCACTTTGAACACCATTTTTTTAAAAAATTATTAGTTTATTACATACCTTGTGTTGGTTTTAAAACTAACGCTTGACGGTTAGTTTTATGTAATTAGTGTGTTACCTAAGCTTTTGATGATAGATGTGTCTTTTTCTACTAACAGTTTCTAATGGATAACAGAGTATACTTGGATTAGTAGCCTATATACTTCTCTTTATATTGTTGTGATTGGTGACATTAAGTAACAACCACATCTTAACATCAATTATATACTATTTTGTTCTACCAAATAAAATTACTGATTTGAGTTGTCTTTCTTTGTCATGGGGGTTAGTTAATATATTGATTGGCTTTCATTATGTCACTATTGATACCAAACTAAAGGTCATATATTCTACCTGGTATTTTTTTTCATTTAAAATTTTGTGCATCAAATATTGTTAAATATAGTATATATTTTCTTTAACAAATATGATCTAGGTTTGGGTATTTTCTTGGGATAGATTATGATTTAGGCTTTTGGATTAGATAAAGTTATAAAGGTTAGATTTGTTTATGTTTTAGATATTTATTTGTGTTAGATTTTGTTTGGTTCACTAAACCATGTGACTTGCTTCAAAATTGTACATTCCGTGTGTAATGCAATTGAGAAGGATACATATTAAGTCAACTTTACATACATTCTAAACAAATAGTAGGTATGGAAATAAACATTACCTTTATGAACTGTAAGTGCAATAGAGATATTTACCATTGCAATAAACATTACCATTATTTGTGTTGCCTTTGATTCCATTTGGAATTCACTGATTTTTTGTAGATAAGCTCTGGCTTTGCTGAAATTTTTTTTCAACTAATAAAATGGTCCAACTTGATATGATCTTTTGTACTAATTTCTTAAATAAGTGATTGTGTCTAATGTTTCACCAAATTATTTGACCCATGGAAGATTGGGGCTATATCAGATCTGTATGTTGGTGTTTCATCTCTGCATGAAGCTGCAAGCAGGTTCATTTTATAGATATCATATCATATGCCAAGGCTTGGCATCTTCAAGGGATTTTTTTTTTTTTTTCCTGTTGGATCTAAATGCAAAATATGTATTATTGCATAGTTATATTTCTTTTCCACTTGCTTTAGTGTGCATATATTGCACATTTTTATTTGAAATTGTTACTGCTTTCTAGGCAAAGATTTTTGTATGGTTTTGATTCCAAAAGTGGTACAAATTCAAAATATTGTTATCTCCTTCAGTAGTTTGCGTACAGTTATATTTTTACTTAATTTTATTCATTTTCAAAGAAATTTACTTTTAAATAAAACAATAATATATAATTTTTATTTACTAATCCCAGGTTAGCGACTAGTATATATATATATATATATATATATATATATAAATTCAAGTCAGGGGCTTCAATTTAACCCCTTGAACATAGAATGGTGCCCCCCTGATAGCATGATTTAATATTTTTTATTAATCAATGAACTTTTTTTTTTTTTTTTTTTTTTTTTTTAGGAAAAATCAATGAACAGTTAAAATTAGATAAGTGTAGTATGAAAATAGTGGTATAACTAAGATTTGACTTTAATTAGAAGTAAATTTTAATAACGTATATTTCTTCATACACTTATATACATAGATTATACATGCACACAATGCACACAATTTATACGTATAATTAAAACTAATATGTACAATAATTAAATGCCACTCATTTGAATATTAAGTGGTTTTTTTTAAACATTTGAATAAGTTGTGCTGCAACTTTTCATGGTCAAAATTTCACTTATAATTCTTATAAAATGATCAAAGTATGACAAATATAAATCACATGGTAACCAAATTCTTAAACATTATGTCAACACCGGATTTAAGCCTTGACATACACAGATTGAGGTCTTGGTGACATATGTATATAATGAGCTGTGCGTGACATTTGGGGTGATATGTGTGCATGAGTGTGCCTTTCATTTCTTATTCATTTTAAGGAGTTGCCACCAATTAATTGATTTTCTAAGTTGTAATTGGTCACCTCTAGGTTTAATCTTTTTACCTAATTTAGTAAAGAAAAACCTAAGGGCTTATAAAGCTAAAATGGAATATAAAAAAATGTCTTGACCTAGAAGACATAGACTCTCGAAAGCTCAGATACATGTGGAGCAAGTTTTAGACACCCTCAGAACACTCATCTTTTGATATTACTTTATTTTGAATACGTTCCTGTAATTCACTACTTGAAAGGTTACTTAAACGTTTGGCATTTGATGAAAACATTTTAAATATCCTTTCAGTATTTTAGGAAAATATGATTTTTGCTTTTGTGTTCATTTAAGAATTACTTATTTTCGGCAGCTTATTTGTATAATTAATGTGAGACCAAAAAAAAAAAAAAAAAATCTAGCTTTTTTTAATTTTTTATGAAAAAGATGAAACATATTTGGAATGAAGCTAATACAAAAAGTAGTGTTAGACTCGCTTAAAAATTGTTCCATTTCTGAAAAGAGGAAGTTCCATGGTTATTTTGAAAAAAAAAAAAGTTTATTTTGAATATGGAAATTTATTTTCAAAGAGGTGAAAAGTTCCCTTTGAAAAGGAAAAACAAAAAGAGGTGAAAAGTTGAAAGGAATTTTGGAAAAGTAATTTTGTTTTCAAAGAACAAATATGCCATGATTTTCTTGGGAAAAAAATTCAAAGAAAAGACCACTGATTTTATGAACATTTTTCAAAAAAATATCTCATGAGTTTTTGAAAAGTTTTCTTTAAATGAAAAGGCCCGGGAAACGGATAAATATTTGTAAGGTAACTTATAATTTTGGCATTTGGATTTTTGGAATAAGTTTAATTTGAAACTATTTTGAAATATGCATGCTTTAATCAAATATTTGTTTGTGGTTCAAAAAAAAAAAAAAATTGTTTGAAAAATAAGTGGCATTTTTTAATTACATGTGACTCCTCTCTTATTTTTTTAAAATTTTTTTTATTAATTTTATAAAATTTTCATGTGAGAAATTTTATTTTATTTAAAAATAAAAATTATTACTAGTTTGAATACATTCTTAAGCATATTCATCCAATTTTGAGCATACATACATTTATTCATCACAAACAGAAATTATATTACATGATAGAGAGTCACACAAAATACAAAAAGTACTACACCATGATAAAGAGATACATAATAATGCATACATAGCCATACCCACACATAATTGATATCATCCATAAACCCATCAAATGATCGATGATTCCATTCTCTAGTTACTTTTGCTCGAGAAATTCGACAACTCCTCGAAGAGCAACATTGGGATCTTCACTCTTCAAAAGTTCCTCAGCAATTTCAGCTGGAGTAACTTGTTTATTCTTCAGCAATGCCTCAATCACTTCAAAGAGTTGGTGGTCACCATTGATACCAAGATAGTTAGAAACCAACTGCTTGAACCCATCCATGGTTAAATAAGACAAGTGCACGTGCACGTCCATGCGGCCTGGGCGCAACAAAGCGGGATCAAGCTTCTCAAGCTTCTCCTTATGATTGGTGGTGAACACAATAATTCGCTCTTCTCCACAGCTTGACCAGACTCCATCAATGAAGTTCAATAAACCGGATAATGTGAACTAAAAAAATAACATGATCGTAAATATTGTTATAATGAAATCATAAGATAAAGTCATTTGCATTAGCTAGTGTGATAGTACTGGTAATAGTTGTTGACATACAAAATCATGACATATGTGTTCAGTGGAAGTTGTGCTCAACAAACAAAACTCCAAATTCCTATGGGTTCTAGGAAAGATGATTTTGGAAAGTGTTGATTCTTTAACTCAAACCCAATAGTATAGGCAGGAAAAATCTTCTGCTATGGTAGAAACTAATTAGACGGTAGAGTTAGGCATCATTTTTAAGTTTTAAGTTTTAACTTTTATGTACAGTTTTTAAAAATTATTTTTTTCTTCTATTTTTTCTCATATTTTAATTTTTTTTTTAAAGGTGCAAGTATATTTTAATAAACTTTTATAAAAAAAATTTCAGCAAAAAAACTAAAAAAAAAATTTCCAAACCGACACCATTAAGCTAACTATCTCATAAATAAAAATTATATCCACAAAAAACAAAAACTGGCACACACGCTTGAGTCATTGAAAAATATGAATCATTGGTCCTAAAACTGATAACTATATTGACAAAATTAAATGAACCGCATTCAATTATATATAGCTAGATAGAGATATTGTCAAAAGGAAAGTACTATATCTATATATTTGCACTATAATATAAAAGAACTAGTCAAATGATTTGGAGAAATTTTAATTATAACATTCTTTCCTATTAAAAATAAGTTTATAATTGAAAGCGAGGATATTTGCTTCACTTATAATCTATTTTAATGTAATAAACATCTAATGTCAGACCTCAGCATACAACACAACACATTTTTAGCAGATCGAATCTATCTAAGAATCACACGAAACTGTCTAAGATATATAATAATCTAATTACCACCATACTAGTTTTTATGAGAATAAAGAAAGTTAACCTTAGGCTTTTTCAGAATCAGCTGATCAGACGTTTCCTCTTTGTCTCGATCTTCCAACTTTGCACAATCAATATCCTCAATTACCATTATTGAACGATTAGATGTGGAAAGAAATATCCTTCTCAACGCTGAATCTGAGCGTATGCTTGAAAGGTCCAAATCATAGACATCAAACTTGAGGTAATTAGCCATGGCAGCAATCAAGCTTGATTTACCAGTACCCGGAGGCCCGTAAAGCAAATACCCTCGCTTCCATGCCTTGCCAACTTTCTTATACCACTCCTTTCTACTAATAAACTTGTCCAGATCATCCTTGAGCATCCTCTTCTGCTCTGGGTCCATTGCCAACTTCTCAAATGTGGTTGGGTGTTCAAGAATAATAGAACTCCATTCACGACCAGGTGTACCATAGACGAAATCACGGCTATAAAGCTTTAACACCCTTTCTGCTTCTTGTATAGCCTTAGAACGAGATATTACTTCAGCTAAATAAGACTCTAGCACAACCTCTTTGAGTTTCTTATCAAAGGAAAGCGTAAAATATCTACGAAGTTCATAGCCTTCAATATGTTTTTCTACATGTAACTTCCATTTGAGCCCTTTAATGCCTTGAAAGGAATCAATAACCTCTGCACCCGGTACCAAATCAAAGGTTGGCCTCTCTTGCCTAACGGTTTTTCCAACATTGAGATGTTTTGATGAATCAACAATCCTGGAACGGAGGTAGGTTGAGGCAACATCATACATTTGATTGTCACTGAGACCACAATCCGTGCGAAAGAAGAGAGTGATTTCAGGCGTACAAAAATATTCTTCATAGATGGAGAAGAGATTATTGAGGAATGAGGAAGGTACAAGTCCTTTTACTAGGGGACATAGTACAATCACACCAGCAGCTGTGATCAAATATGTAAGCATCTCCATGAAAGTTAACATGGTTTGAAAATTGAGGGTCAATCACCCCTCTTCCAAATCCTGTAAAAATGAAAACGACGTAGTTAAGGATACAATTTTTCACGCCTTGAGGGCTGCAATATAGAAGTTTGGACACAAAGTATATATTTCTTGGTTTGTCTATGAAAGTTTTGAGTCACTTCACAAGGATGATATCTGCCATAAATTTGCTGGGATAAATCACTATCTATGTGTTAATAAATTTAAATATAACCTTAAGAAAAAAAAAAAAAAAAAGCATATAAGCACCAGGAAAATTAATCACACAAGAACTCATTTCGTGAAAACCCCTCTAACATAGAGGGACCAATCTATATACACTATAATAAAATAGAGAATACAATGCCCAAGTATATGTTCAAAACTTATTAAGTTCGCAATAAATTTGAAAAATACAATAATACCTCACTAGAAACTCTGTGAAACTAAGAACACAACAAGAGACCTCCGCTCTGAGCAAGGCACTATTTTTTCTTTTTTTTGCTCTCAACACTGCTTGCACTCTACGAATGATTCTCTCTATTAGGTCCCCTTTTATAAACCAGCTGCCTCACTATTCTTGAGCGTATCTTTCAAGTCTTAAGTTTTTTAATTTAAAACTCCAATGACCTTATCTGAGAGAGATTGACTGACTTAAGTCTAGTGTGGAAACTGAGAAGTAATAATTGATGAGAAACTTCCACGTAATTGAGTGAGGTTCCAAAAGAATGGTTAAGGCTGTTGTATATGTACTCCACGGCAAATTAAAATTACAAATCAATATAAAACCAGAGAATTCATGTGAGAGTGCATAAGGTCTTACCATCTAGCGTTTTAATTTTGTATTTAGCATTTTTTTTTACTTTTTTGATTAAATTTTTTTTACTGTTATCTAAAAGTTCACATTAACTTATTTTTACTGTTGTCTTATTGATTGCTTGAGCCACTATATTAGTAATAAAAACAAAAGAAAAATAAAATTAAGGACTATTAACCGCCACCTTCGTCGTACTAGCCTCCCACTATCAAGCTGCCGAAACCCCTAGGGATAAATTCTTTTAAAAAAAATAAATTAGGGGCTTAAATATGATGTAAGTTTAGGTAATTTGGTTGGATAATTTTTGTTTTAGGTATATAAGTAGAAAAAATATTTGGTACGCAATGTAAAGTCATATTCTACTATGGTTTTAAATTATCTATGAGACACATGCATACGCACTTGTCCACACCATGTCTTAATATTGCACTATTAATGAGTGGAAGAAGGTAAGAGAGTTTGGCATGCTTTCATTTCATGGTATGCAATCTGTGAACACAACATCAATTAGTTGATTTTCATTGTCTTGTTACTTTTTTCTTTTTATTTTTTTTATATTTTTTTATTTCATGATTTTTTTTTCAAAAATTAATATCATTGAGAATGCTACAAAAGTGCAATGAAACTACTAAACTAATTTTTAATATCTCAAAATGTATATGTTTCTTTACTCTAATTTAGTTTACTTTTTCTTTATAATATATGTGCAACATTCTCTAAAATCTTCTTACATAAAATATCACAAAATAATCCATGTATCGCATGGGCAATTTACTAGTTTGTTTAATTACTGTACAAAATTTAAATTTAAACAACAATAATACAATATATATATATATATATATCAACATTAATTAACATTATCTTCTAGAATTTAGCTTCGAGAAAAAAAAAAGAAAAAAAGAGAGAGAGAGAGAAAGGAATGATGTTCCTTTGTTTGGTTAGAAAGAAAAACAAGAAGAAGGAAGAATGAAAGGGAAAAGGGTTTTGTGGAATCCATTATTTTTCCTCTCCTAAAATAGGCCTTGAATTTTTCTTTTTTGTGAAATGACATTTATATCCTTATAATTTATAATTTAAAAGGATATAAGTGTAAAATACATTACATCTTTTTCCTTCCCCCCCCCCCCCCCCCGGTTTGCTAAGCACTTTTTCGTCAAGGGTGGTTAGGAAGTACTTTAATTGCTTTTCCCACTCTTTTTCCTTCTCCCATCCCCTTTTTCCTTTCTCTTCTCTTCCCTCCCCTTCTACTCAACCAAACATAATCTTACACGGTGTTTCGTTGTAGCTATGGAAAGGAAAAAGAAAGGAAAAGATGAAGGAAAGAGAAAGAGAGAGGAAAAAGAAAAGAAAATAATTCCCTTTGATGTGTTTGGACTTTGGATATAGGAAAGAAAGGAAAGAAAAAAAATGTGAGAGTTTTTTCTTTCCCTTGTTTGTTTGCAAAGAGAAGTGAAAAGAAAAATGCGTGCTTTTATCTTTGTGCCCTTATTAATGATAAGAAAATTCATATATTAGAAGAACAAAGTTTAGTTAGGTTACAACCTTACTCAATAAAATAAACATTACTATATATTTTGAAAATCTAACCGTTGAATTACATATTCTTTACGCTTTTAATACACACATCAAATTTTGAGTCAATCGGATATTTTTTACTATATGATCTATATGCTTATATTTTATGCATAATTTTAAACTATAAAAATTTACAATTTAAACAATTTATTGATGACATAGCTATTGATCTTTAGTTTTCTAAAAATTTTGCAAGTATGGAGGATATAAAAAGAAAATATAATCCAATGATAGATTTGTCAAAATTCATCTTCAATAAAAATATATTAAATAAGGTTATAATTTAAAATTACAACCACGTAGCTAAACTTTAGAATACTTGTAATTTCTTAAAAATGTTAATGGTGGACTTCATGTTATTAATTCTCTCCCTTCTTTCCGTTTCTGCCCAAAATGGGCTGATACCAAAATAATGGGCCTCACGGAAATATCATTACTTTTCCCTTCTTTTCTCTTCCCTTCTCCCATTTCCAAACGTAGCGTTAGTCTTTGAGTTTGAGTTTGCTGACTTAGCATTGTCTCTTGTTGGCTGCAACTTATCATTATCCGCAACTGTTTGCTTTTTGAAAATTGGTGTTAAGCGTGTGTTTTTTTCCCGGCTGAGTGTGAAAACTGGGAAGTTAAAGGGGAACAACAGAGAAACTTCATCACATTCGAATGCCCACTTCACCATCCCAACGTCATATTAAAATACAAACTATTGCTATTTTCACGGATTCCACCAGCAAACCCCACTCATAGAGCGTTTTCGGTGTCAGAATCTTTGAAATAAATAACCCATAAAGCATTTGTTTTTTTCATTTCGTAAGACTTGTATATTATGCCGTAGCCTTCAGCCATGAAGTTTTTTTTTTTTTTTTTTAATCATGATGGCTTATTTAGTTAAAATCAAAAAAAAAAAAATTTGTTGAAAATATAAAAATAAAAGTTTAAAAATAAGTATAATAAAACATATAAATAATAGTAAAAAAATATAAAATTACAAATAAACTGAAAATCTCACCACATACCAAACGACCTCTAAGTTGACTTTATAGTACTAATAGCGGATGTCCATGCATGTATAATACTAATATTTACTAGTTTTGATTTTTTTTTTTTTAAATTAATAAATATTGATTTAATTTTTTTTTTTTTAATCCATGAAGTGAGTGGACGACTTGACTCCAGAGCACTTTCCCTTCACCTAGCTACTAGCTTCAATGCTTTTACATCACTTTTCTTGACATATTTGTGGTGTTAATATAGAACACAAGAAAACTAAACATGCTCTTGATTCTTTTCTTTTTCTTTTTTTCTTTTTTGGTTGAGAATCAAAATGTTCTTGATTTTGAAAACACAAGAAAATTATTATTTTTTAAATATGTATTCATAAAAAAAAAAAAAAATTGGAGAACAAACAAAAATAATTATGAAACATATCCTAAGGTTTTTCTCTTTTAAAATTTCAAAACTTGATTAAAATTATTTTTAGAAATATTCTACAGGAGGCTAAACATGGCTGTATGTACAACTTAATCAAAAATTATATGTAAATTATATATAATAAAGGCAAATTTAATACATTGAGTGAGTGATTATATGCGAATAATTTTTTTTTTTTATGAAATACAAAAAATTAGAATAGTATAACTAATCATATATGAGTAACCAATAATCATTATAGTAATTAATACATAGAGTGACTTAATTGACAATTTTCATGTTTTATTGGTTCCTAAAACATGCATGCATGAAAATATCATCACATTTGAGCTGGAATATTAAATGCATAAAATAGAATTTTATCCAATAAACGTGAGAAATGTTTATTAGAATTCTATCCAATAAACACTGTAATCAATAAAAGAAAAATTGTAATCATAAATGTAGTAACACTTTAATTATAACTAAAAAATGCTAAAGTTATTATTAAATTTTACAAACTGACATAGTATCACAAATTAACGTGACAAGAAATAAACTAAACAAATTTGATTACTTATTACATGTTAACGTGGGAGAAAATGGGCATTAAAAAAAAAATCTAGCATTTTGTCCCCTTTCCCAAACTAATTAGGGAAATATCCCTCTTTTGAAACTTGATTTTCTCAAAATCAAGTTATAAAAAAAAAAAAAAATTATGGAGCCCTATAGTAGCGTTTTAAGAAGCCTATAGTGACATTTTAAGGACCTATAGTGGCGTTTTGTAATCCGATCTCCATGAAGTCGAGTTACATGCAGTTTTTTTTTCTTTTTTTTACCTATAACTTGACTTCATGGAAATCGGATTACAAAACACCACTATAGGTCCTTAAAACGTCACTATAAGATCCTTAAAAACGTCACTATAGAGCTTAATTCGATTTTGAGAAAATCGAGTTTCAAAAGAAGGACATTTCTCTAATTAATTTAGAAAAGAGGACAAAATGCTGGATTGTTTTTTTGAAAGGGGCAAAAGAAAATTTTTTCTTGTTAACGTGTCACTAAATCACAAAACAGTAACACTTTGTATTCCAGCACTCAATTTTGTAAGAGTCAAGAGTCGAGCTCAAAAGAGTGAAAACTGGAAATTTAATGGGGGTTTACGTGCTCCCTCCCATAGTATCCAACCACAGAGAAACTTCATGTGGTTGAATCAAATGTGTGGCCGATAGCAAAAGAGTTAAAAATATCTGACCTCACCATCCTAACGTCAGCACAAATTATTGCTATATTCACGATGGATTCTACAGCATATTTTCAGAATCATTGAAGTGTTTTTTGTTTTTTAACCACGAAGTCGACTCCATAGTCCATAGAACTTTCACTTCACCTAAATGAATAAGTATTGCTGATTCATTGCTAAGAGCATTTGTATTTACTAGTTTTTTTTTTTTTTAAATGAATAAATATTTATTTAAAATTTTTTATTATTTAGCTATGAAGTAAGTTGACGACTTGACTCCTTAGCACTTTCCCTTCACCTAGCTAATAGCTTCAATGTTTTAATTCATTTTTCTTGACATATTTGTGGTGTTAATGGAACCTCTCATTAGCCTCTACACGTTTTTTTAACGTAGAAATTTAAGTTATTTATTCATTTTTCTATTAAAACAACTTAATTGTCATTATTTTGAAAATAAATTAGAAAAGATATTTAATATATTGATTGTCCTTATACAAGAGATATTAAATTAAAGGGAAATAAATACAAAATTTCTGTTTGACTAGAGCTTATAAGCTTAGCTTTTAGCTTTTAACTTTTAACTTTTAACTTTTATATATAACTTTTTAAAATCTCTTTTTGTTTTTCTCAAATTTTCTTAATTTTTTTGTTTCACTTTTTTCAAAGTACAAAAATACTTTAAATACACTTTTAATAAAAAAGTTTCAACAAAACAGTTAAATAAACCATTCTCAAACAGACACATATTAACGCGTAGTTGAATCACATTCAAATCAAATGTGTGGCCAAGAGCAAAGGAGTAAAAGAGATTTGACCTAATCTGACCCCTCCATCGATCCCAACGTCATATTAATATATAAGATAATTATTGGGTACTCTAGGAACATACCACCTCCATCCCACATAGAGGTGGGCCCTATAGTGGGTGAGATATCACAAAAAAATAATTCACACAAGTAACATTATAACAACACAAAATATATATATATATTCACAATCAGTATCAGACATAGACTCAAACATATATAGTATAAATTTATAACAAAGAGAGTGACACTCAAGACTCAAAACACTCACTTTGTATTCTCGAAGTCAGAAATACTGAGATAATCAGATAGAAAAGGGAGATGAGATGAAATTTATAAGAGAGAGAGAGAGAGAGAGAGAGAGAGAGAGAGAGAGAGAGAGAGAGAGAGATTTGTGATTTGTGATTTGTGTTGTTTGGTTTTGGGCTGGGATGATATTTGATCTCGGTGTGCAAGATTTTAAGTTAGAGTGTGCACAAATATTTTGAAGGGTAAATTAAACATATATAAAGTGAACCCCTGAACATAAAGTGACGCCCCTTTAATATATATATATATATATATTATAATAGATAAGTAGTTAAGATTAGGTAAGTGTGGTTAAAGACAATGACACGGCTAAGATTTGACTTTAGAAGTAAATTTTAGGAACTAGGGTTGTTCATGGGTTGATTTGAGTCAGATTTGTGCCCAACTCGGAATCGACTTGACAACTTTTGGTGACAGGGCAACTAACCCATCGCCGATTGCCCATGAGTTTTAGAAATAAATATTATGAATGTTGTGATATAAGATAAATAGTGACCATGGGTTCTTATATAAATTCCATGGGTTTATAGTAAGGTATGAAATAAATAAATGTCATGGGTTTAAGATAAATAATCATAACTTTCCATGGTCTTTTATATTAGTAACACAAATTCATAATTCTTCTTGGGCTTGATATATGTTTGCCATGGGTTTTGGAAAAATGAATAGTGTTACGTAAAATAAATAATTACCATAGGTTTTATAAGATAGATTCCATGGGCTTGTAATATTATAGTAATAGGTTTAAGAAATTAAAGCACTGTTCATCATTAGACTTTAAGTAAAATACTTATGATATAGTATTTTGCCAAGATTGATAACCTTGAACTTTTTACTAAATAGTGTCAAGTAGTTAACTTGGGTTTTTAATAGTGCCAACGTAAACTGAACTTTTGATATTATCAATGAGAATTGGATTTTTGAAATATTGCGAAACATAAGTTGCCTTGGGCTTTAAAAAGAATGGGATGTGTGCATTGGGCTCGTGGGGCCGGTTTTGCGCTTAGCGAAATAATGATAATAAAATTTGATAAGATATGAGTTTTTGGGTTTTTTGTGATAGTTTATATTGTGACCTAATTTAGAAGATGATATAGGAAATATTTATGGGCCAATGGGATGAGAAATATTCATGGAGGCTCAAAATAATTTATGGGTGATATTTTTGTATTTTTGGTGAATAAATAAATGTGATTAAATAGGATTAGGACATGTGGTATGAGTGAAAAAAATTGTACCTCAACATATAGCAAGCTAAATGTAAGGTCACAATTTGAGGCCCAAGCCCAAAATGTATGGAGACTTGGTCCAATGATCTCGATACAATGAATTTGTAGAGAATGGGTTGGAAACTCGGGCCTTAACGAGTTAGATGCACGACCAACATGTCCAAATGATAAAGAAAGAAAGATAACATCCATTTACTATGGAGTGTCGTCCTCGGATCTTATCCGAGGAGCAGGTTGATCCTTAATATGTTGTTTTATCTCCATTGTTCTCCCCCCCCCCCCTCTGTTTTCGCTCTATCCTCTATTTTATACTGTCCTCCTTCCATGTCCACCGCCCGCGTGTAGATTCAGATTTATGGTCCTGATACTTGTCCCATCAGCCCCTCCCCAAAGTCGTTGGGAGTGGTTGTAAAGGCTGGAAAGCAGGATTCAGTTAGTTGCAGAATACTTAATGCATTGGCAACAGCTTTTTCTTAGATATTTCCATGCCTCTCTTTGTCCTTTTCTTTCTTAATACTTATCCTCTTTCGTGGAGTGGTCCGATGCGTCACCTTCAGATGGCTGACCGTCCCTTTTCTCCTCGGCCTAGCCTGTTCGAGGAGGAGTTCGTCCTTGGGTCGGACCCCTGGCCCCACATATACATTGGTCTGGGCTTCCTCGTTTATCACCCCCATAATAGCCCCTTGGGATTCTTCTTTTCTTCTTCCCGGGAGGAAAGGAGAATCTCGATGTGATAAAAACTCTTTCGCACCCATTTTACCCCATTTCTGACAACAAGGTTATTTCTCAATTTACCCAGGTCACGTTCTTGACGGTTCGATACACAAGGCGCGCTTCCATTTATGTCCTTATGAAGTGACGCAGATCCAATGGTTTGAAGACCTCTTGGGAAATTGTGCAGGATTTATTTTCACCCATAACTTTCTCTTTGAAACCTAGACAAATTAATTTCTACTAGATTTCACCTCCTATATAAGACACTTTTGGGGGAATCATTCTTCCTCATTCATAGACCCTTGAGTTCTGCAGGAACTTCAAGTTCTTATTCATTTAGGCACTTCCAGGGACCTCACCATGATGGTGATCAAAGTCTAAGGAATGAGGTGGCCAAGGATAAAGGTGAGGGTAAGGAAAACAAGCCCTCCTCGGAAATCAAGGATGCCGCCAAGATCCAAGATAATGCAGTTAAGGCAAGGGAAGCAGAGGCCAAGGGCGTTTCTTCCTCTCAACCGAGCAAAAAGGAAATCACTCTTTCTTGAGTCAGGACCCGAAGTAGGTGTAGATTGCATCAGATTTTTGGTGCGACAAGGTTTGAGTCCCATCCATTTCTCAGCCTTGATAGTAGAACATCCCATAACTAGGAGAAAAGGGGCCCATAGAGCGTTCCCACCTCTTCTTCTTTCTCATCGCCAGTACCATCTACGCTTCCTCTTCTTTATCATCGCCGGTACCATTCGTGTTTTCTCATCGCTGGTACCATCCATACTTGCTCGATTGCTACTAGAACAAGATTGTGGACCTACCATTCCTATGAGCTTACCTTTTTTATTTTTTATTTATATTTTTTTTATATATAGTTAGCTTTTGAAGCAGGCTTGCCTAAGCCATTTTGTATATGATGTACTTTCCATTTATTTAATAAATGAGAACTGCATTTTCACTTTATGAGTCTTCCCTTTTTGCAATAATCGTTTCATGAATGGGTGTGTTGGTATTTGTAAGGTTGAATTTATTCAACCATCTAATTGGCTTTATTCCGTGCCAAATTTGCTTGTAATTCAGCATTTAGTAACCCTGTATTTAGGTGGGTTTGATGTAAGGGTAGTGAGTGAGATAGAGTGAAGATTGCTCAAGAGTGTGCAAGAAAACGGAGACTCGCGGCTGGGACTCGCGGGTTACTCGCGACTGCAAGCCGCCAGACGCAGCACACGTGCCAAGCATGCTGGAAGGTGAACAGTCATGCAAGCTGGAGCACTACAGGACAAAACAGGACAACTGGCCATACGGTTATCTCGCGACTGGATCTCGCGACTTAGTCAAGCCGCGAGCCACCCCTGTTTTGTAAAACCTGACGTTTCACATTCCTCTCCCACTCTAGTATAAATACCCCTTTTACCCACGATTGTGAGAGAGCTTCCAGAGAGAATTTTGAGAGAGAAACCCTAAAGAAAAACAAGATTGATTCACCCACAATCTATACATTAGAGTCTCTTCAAATTCCTCATCTCTCTTCCTCTCCATAGCCAAATCCTTGAGAGGCCATTATACCAAACCTGGTTCTCACCATCATCATCACTGTGAGACAGCTGTTTGGATTTCTGGGAAGCAGTTAGGAAGGAACCAATCTTTATTGGTTGATGCTACGGTCTAGTAGCGGAATCCGGGAAGCTAGAAAAGAAATAGGTTCGGCGCAACCTCGTTGGAGCAAGAAGTTTGGAGGGCTTAGGTGCACTGGGTAGATTAGGCTTGGAGGGTCTATTGCTGTCCATGTATCCCAACTGTATTTTCTAGTGGATTGTTTACCGCTTGGAGGGTGGCGGAGAGGTTTTACGCCTAGGGCTTCGGTTTCCTCTTTGATAACACATCGCGTGTTGTCCTTGTGTTTGCATCTTCCTTCCTCTCTATCTTTGCCTTTTTATTATCTGCTGTGGATTATATTTTGTTTTGGCTTAGATAGTTTTTACCTATTCCATATTATAGCATATGTTAAGTTTCCGCACACTAGTTGTTTGACATATTGCTTGAATTGGATAAGTTGTAATTTGGGGGTCTAAACGTTCAAAGGTGTTTATACACGTTTTTGAACTTTCAATTGGTATCAGAGCGGGTACACTTTTATTGGTTTCAATACCATTGTGTGATCCTTGACTCCCTTTTGAGATGGATAGGTCTCAATCCCTAAATGCACCTCCATATTTTGATGGTAGTAATTATGCTTTTTGGAAGGTTCGCATGAGAGCATTTCTGTGCTCCATTGATGAATCTGTTTGGGATGCAGTTGAGAGTGGTTGGACTAGACCTGAGGCAGCCAAATCCACATGGGATAAGGCAGTACTCGCTGCATCTAATGCTAACAGTAAAGCTTTAAATGCTATTTTCTGTGGTGTGTCTCCAGATGAATTTCACAGGATTTCTCATATCACCATTGCCAAAGAAGCATGGGAGATTTTGGAAACCACCTATGAAGGCACGAAGAAAGTGAAAGACACCAAGTTGCAAATGCTGACCACTCGGTTTGAGGAGCTTAAAATGAGTGAGGATGAGTCTTTTGACTCTTTCTATGGGAAGCTAAATGAGGTGGTTGTCAGCAAGTTCAACTTGGGGGAGAAAACGGAGGATTCTAAAATCGTAAGGAAGATCCTTCGATCATTGCCGGAAAGTTTTCGTGCTAAAGTGACAGCGATTGAAGAGAGTAAGGACCTAGATGACATCAAAGTCCAAGAGCTGGTTGGTTCTCTTCAGACTTATGAGATGTCGCTGCCCAATCAACGGAAGAGTAAATCTCTTGCTCTTAAGACCATTAATGAGAAGGTAGAATTCCATGACTCATCGGAAGACGATGTGGTTGACAAAGATGTTGCATACCTTGTCAAAAATTTCAGAAAGTTCTTGAAATTCAAAAATAATGGCAAATTTGATGATAAAAGAAAATTCCAAAGTTCTGGAAGGGAGAAAAGGGAATTCAAAAAGAAAGATGGAAAAGAATCCCAACCTACACAAGGTGTCACTTGCTTCGAATGTAATGGGCATGGACACTTTAAGAAGGAATGTCCGAATTATTTGAAATCGAAAGGTAAAGTGTATGCCACGACATTGAGTGACTCGGATTCGTCTGACTCAGAATCTGAAGAGAGCTGTGATGGAGAGGGGAACTATTCAGCTTTTATGACTATTGCTCATGTTGAGTCTTCAGATGATTTGAACCGGCTTGTACAAGACCTTGGAGAACATAGTGATGATGAATCACTAGGAATTGTCGAAGAATCAGATGCTGAACAAGATGAAAGCACAGCAAATCTTCAAGAGAATTATAACTCACTCTTGGAGAAGTCGGGTGAGTACACAAGGGTGGCCAAGGCTGCTGTGAGAAAAATGAAGAAGGCAGAGGAGGACTACAAAAGTCTCCTAATCCGATATAGGGAGGCCAAATGCGAGATAGAAACTTTGAATGGTGAGCTGTCAGAAGCTTACACAAAAGTGAGATTTCTTGAGCAAGAGGTTGTGCAAGCAAATGCTAAAATAGACAGGGTCACCACTAAGAAGCTAGATGATGTTATTTCATCTCAAAAGAGCTTTTCAGACAAATCCGGATTGGGATATACCGGAGGAAGTAGTTCATCTGGAAATGTCACTAAAGAAGTGAAGTTTGTAAAGGCCAAAGATCCAGTTGTAGCTGACCTTACTGATGAGAAGCTCAAGATGGAGGAGAAGAAGAATGTGGTGAACCAACAAATGCTGAATCCCCGTAGTCAATCTGTGGGCAGGTCTGAATCTCGTGCCAAGTCACGTCCACGACCACAAAGAGGTCCTAGATCAACTTATGTGTGTCATCATTGTGGACTTCAAGGGCATACTCGACCAAATTGCCAAAAGCTGAGAGCAAAGAATAGTGCAACACCTCAAAGGTCACGAGGACCTAGAATTGATAGAAGAAATTGGGCAGATGAACAATCTAGAGATCAAAATGGTGATCCCGGAATGATGAATGTGATGAAGATGATTGGTGCATTCACCAACTGCTTGGAAAGCTTCTCACGAAGGTTTGAAAGCCCTAACTCCCGTACCCATTCCTATAAGGAAATCACCCCAAACGCAAGTGACGTGTGGGTGAAGAAGGGTACTCATGCATAAGCATTACAACATGTCCATGCATTAATACTTCCTATGCTTTGCGACGATGTTTGTTTGTTTGCTTATTGTTTTTGCTGCTGGTTGTTTGCTTGTCTACTTGTGCATATTTTTTTTTATCAATCTTTTTCTTCTTATGTGTCAAAAATCCAAAATTCACATAAAAAATTAGAAAATCAAAAGTTTGATTGACATTGTTGAGTTTTTGTCTCAAAACATGTTTTGCCTTGTACCTTTGTGCAAATGGTTTTGTGCATTTTCGAGCATTGCTTGTTTCTTTGCACTCATATCTCTGTGGGAGAAATCTTGAAATCTTTGTGATTGTTGTAAATAGATCTTCAAACTTGTCATGAATGATTAGTGAATGGTTTTGTTGATCTTGAGACATGCATAGACTTGTGTCTATATATCTTCCCACTCTTTATTTTTGTTTTGCTAAAAAGAGCTCACCAAATGTAAATCTCCAAATGAAAAGAGATATTGAGCTGCAAAAGCCTGTCGCACATACTAGTATTCGACTACGAAAAAGGGAAAGCGACCAAAAATTAAAGAGAAATGTTTATTCAAAAGGCCAAAGGCTTGTTCATTAAAGAGATTTATCAAATATCACTCTCTCAATGAGAGGTGTTGTCTCAAAAGGATCAAAAAGATCAAATGTTATGATTGAAAGTGGAGTCAAATGTAAAGCTCCAAGTCATGTTATCAAGTTTTGTGGGAGGTCATATATACATATTTCTATAAGTGAGATAGATCACATGATCTAGTGCTAATTGTGTATGCCTTGGTTGAATTGATCATTGAAGCTTCACATTAGACTAAGGACTATCTCATTGTTGATATCCACACACAACACACAAGTTTATGTTCAAAGAATGCCATAATCATTTGTGTAATTGTACTTGATGAAATATGTTTTTCACATGCTCAATCTTTGTTGTTTCAAGCACAAAAAGATTTTTGAGTGTTTTAGGTGTTTTTGGAAAGTATTTTGTTGAAAAATCTGAAAATTTCAAAAATCTAGTTTTGCCCTGTTTTGGCGGCTTAGTCGCGGGTATGTCAAGTCGCGAGCCTCAGTCGCATGTTCGCGGGTCCATTTTGGCGACTTGTTCGCGAGTGAAAGGTCCAGTCGCGAGGTTATTCAGAGATTTTCGCGGCTCATCTCGCGACTCCCTCGCGGGTAGACCTTCCAGTCGCGAAAAACACTTAGAAAAATTTTTTCAAAATTTTTCCTTTGAGGGTCTTGGCGGCTCAACCTGGCGACTTGCTGGCGACTCACATCAGTCGCGAAAAACGCGTGTTTGGCAAAAATAGGGACAGTTTTTAAAAGCGTTTTTCAGTTTTCCCTCGAACATTTGTGAACTGTTCATCTTCTCTCTAAACTATCTCCTTCCCAAACACTCCGAGAATCCATTTTCAAATTTCATTGGTGCTTTATTTCTTGTCCAAATCACCAAGAAAAGGTATGGGTTTTGTTTTCTCAATCTCATTTTCCCTATTTCATGGTTATTCTTGTTACTGTTTGGATTGATATTGTGTTCGAAATATTTCTCTCTTTGTGTGATGGGTATGGCTTGTTATGTTTGATACTGTTCTCATCTATTTTCATGTTGAGTGGTCACAATGTCTTTTTTCATTGTTCTGATATTTGCCTATTGTTTAGACTGAAAACCTTTTAGTAAATGGGTTTGGTACTTATTTGACTTGCTCATTACACTTGCTTGAGTGTTGATGTTGGATTTCGGTTTTGGGCTACTGAGTTTTTATGATATCATAATGTGTGTCTCTCATCCATGTGCTCTAGTTTGGATGCTTTGTTACTTCATTTTGAAAATTTTTTTTCCCATGTTCATATCTCTTGTGGAGTGTTTTATGATATCAGTTCTTAATGTTCGAATGCTGTATCTGTTTGCATATCATGGTCATGGTAACCTGTCTCATTGACAGTTTTGTTAGTTGTTTTGTCTCTCTATGCCTTTGTGCTCTGTCACCATTTTGCTGCACCTGTCATTTTGTTCTCCTTTGTATTGTTGGAAGTTTGGTTGGGTCTGCACTATCTTCAGTTTGTATTTATGTGTTGAAATTTTTTTCCTTCTATTAGCACTGAATCTTGTTGACATTTATCTTGTGTGGTACTACTGTTGGTTCTTTGCTGTGGGCCTGTTCTCTTGCAGATGTCTCGTCGATCTTCCAGGGGAAAGGACATTGTTGCTGACGATCCAGCAACACCAGTTGCTAAAAGGACTCGACTATCATCACAGGCATCTCAAGACCCCAATGAGGATAGGTTCAGAACTCCGCTTACCTCACACGTCTACTCAAACATTTTTGACAAGTCAACTACTATAATGGAACGGGTGGTGGAGTTTAACACCTTAGGGACCACTTTTATCCCTCGAATCTTTGAGAAACGAGATTGGGCAAACTTGTTTGGGAACTTTGACGATCCAATGGCTGAACTGGTTAAGGAAGTTTTCTCCAATACAACTGATCTTGGAGCTAAACTAACTTTCTGGGTCAGAGGAAAGGAGTTTATCATCACTCCGAACTCCATCGCAGATCTTCTCGGCATCACCAGACCTCAGAATGTGGATCTAACTCCTTACGATGAACGAACTCCAGAGGTTGGAGAAATTCTACAAATCCTAGGATCCGATCATGAAGTATCAAGTGCAGGAACATCCATCAGCACCGCAAAGTTTGCACCAGAGCTGACCACTCTGAAGTTGATCATGTTCACCAATCTTTACCCACTGTCCAACACTACATTCATCAATCTTGGGAGAGCTCTATTCCTTTGTGATCTTATTACAGGAGCCTCCATTGATATATGTGCTCACATCTACTACACCTTGAGGAAGACCGCTTGTCGAACTGCAGCTCGAGGAATCATCCCATTTTGCAGTCTCATCATGAAGCTCATTCTTCGTGAAGGCATTATTCCCCCTGCAGATGGAAAGATGTTGACCCGTCAGCATCCTATTTCCATGTTCACTCTTCAAGCTAGCAGAAGTCACTCCTCTAAAACACCAAGGAGTGCTCACATCTCTCCGGTTACTCCATCTGCCCCTGAATCAGAGACACCTGCACATACCACATCTACTTCGCGTGCTACTCCTGAAGCTTCACAGGCTAGTATTCCGCAAGCACAGACTGCTCCTCATACTGATAGAGTGGGCAGTGTACTTGAGCATATTCAGAAACGTATTGATGAGATTGTGGCACTTCTCTACTCCACAAACAATCATGTACAAATGCGTCTTGAGACTATGGAGAATCAGCTAGATGCTATTCAACAAAGGTTGGACGAGAGCCTTTAGCTATTCGTGCCAAAAAGGGGGAGAGCATTCAGTAAGGGGGAGAAAGTTCAAAGGGAAGTGTGCATAAGTGTGCATAGTGATAGGGGGAGTTCACTCATACTTTTGTTTTAAGTCTTATTCTCTAAACTTATAGGTTTAGTTTTTGTTTGTTGGACTTTTAGTGTTTTTATGGGTTTGTTACACTGTGTTTTTGGTGTTTAGTTGTTTTCTAACTCTTAATCTATACTCTTGGTTTAAACTTTAATATATTTTGATGATGTTATTTAGGATTTTTTTTGGCTGTACCCATGTGCTCTTGTAAGCTTTTAGGGTTTTTGTTTTATGCATAAGTTTGTAGGCTTTATGGTATGTACCTTGCTTAATTGCAGCCTTTATGCTATGTTGAAATCAGTACTTTAATCTAAATGTCTTGCATTTTGATCTATGTACTGTCACTCTTGTGCCCTTGTAGGATTGTTCCTAGATGCATATACCTTATGTACTATGCATTGGTTGAGTGTTGAACATACAAGTGTCTTGCCTTGTGCTTGTTAACTTGTATGTCCTTGTGTTCATTCCAAGTGTGAATGAGCACTGTGTTCACTACCTTGTGGTGTTCACTTGGTTGATTAAGCCATGGTTTGTTTCTTAACTCCATCTTTGCTTGATCACATATTGCCTGTTTCATATGCATGTTATGATTTTCTGCCTACAATGATCATGGTGTATTGTTGTGTTTCAGGAGTATTATGTTCATATGATTCAAGTGCTTCATAGCTTCTAGAGTTAGGTGTGAGTGAGTTTTGTTCAACTGTTCCCAACTCACATGTTAAGTCTAGAGTCTGTTTTAGGGTTTTGTCACAGAATAGCCAAAGGGGGAGATTGTAAGGTTGAATTTATTCAACCATCTAATTGGCTTTATTCCGTGCCAAATTTGCTTGTAATTCAGCATTTAGTAACCCTGTATTTAGGTGGGTTTGATGTAAGGGTAGTGAGTGAGATAGAGTGAAGATTGCTCAAGAGTGTGCAAGAAAACAGAGACTCGCGGCTGGGACTCGCGAGTTACTCGCGGCTGCAAGCCGCCAGACGCAGCACACGTGCCAAGCATGCTGGAAGGTGAACAGTCATGCAAGCTGGAGCACTACAGGACAAAACAGGACAACTGGCCATACGGTTATCTCGCGACTGGATCTCGCGACTTAGTCAAGCCGCGAGGTCAAGCCGCGAGCCACCCCTGTTTTGTAAAACCTGACATTTCACATTCCTCTCCCACTCCAGTATAAATACCCCTTTTACCCACGATTGTGAGAGAGCTTCCAGAGAGAATTTTGAGAGAGAAACCCTAAAGAAAAACAAGATTGATTCACCCACAATCTATACATTAGAGTCTCTTCAAATTCCTCATCTCTCTTCCTCTCCATAGCCAAATCCTTGAGAGGCCATTATACCAAACCTGGTTCTCACCATCATCATCACTGTGAGACAGCTGTTCGGATTTCTGGGAAGCAGTTAGGAAGGAACCAATCTTTATTGGTTGATGCTACGGTTTAGTAGCGGAATCCGGGAAGCTGGAAAAGAAATAGGTTCGGCGCAACCTCGTTGGAGCAAGAAGCTTGGAGGGCTTAGGTGCACTGGGTAGATTAGGCTTGGAGGGTCTATTGCTGTCCATGTATCCCAACTGTATTTTCTAGTGGATTGTTTACCGCTTGGAGGGCGGCGGAGAGGTTTTACGCCGAGGGCTTCGGTTTCCTCTTCGATAACACATCGCGTGTTGTCCTTGTGTTTGCATCTTCCTTCCTCTCTATCTTTGCCTTTTTATTATCTGCTGTGGATTATATTTTGTTTTGGCTTAGATAGTTTTTACCTATTCCATATTATAGCATATGTTAAGTTTCCGCACACTAGTTGTTTGACATATTACTTGAATTGGATAAGTTGTAATTTGGGGGTCTAAACGTTCAAAGGTGTTTATACACGTTTTTGAACTTTCAGTATTCCTATCAAATAAGGCTTAGAATTGATGTTTATTGATTGTAACGAAAAGTTGTCACCCTACCTTAATAAAAATCGACAGTGGTACCCAACTGCTAACTTTGAATGAGTTAACTAAGTAGGATTAATCAGGAAAATAACCATATGCTCTATACTGCGAATAGTACAACCATTAAAGAGTGCAGAATTTGAAGTAAGTGATCCGAGGGGACCATTGTGTACTAGGGTTCTGTTTGATGTTTGTGATGGTGTTATAGTGTTAATTCCCCTAAGCATCTGGTCCGGGGACTTAGGCATGCATTAGGTTCTGTTTAAATAAATGAAAGGACGACAGTGTAGTTAGTTTCCCCTAAACCTATGATCCGAGGAGCCATCCAAGATTCAGGTTCTGTTTAAGCACTTCATGAATATGTTTCAGTGTTAATTTCCCCTAAGCATCTGGTCCGAGGACTCAGGAATGCGTTGGGTTCTGTTTAAGCACGTCATAGATGTGTTTCAGTGTTAATTTCCCCTAAGCATCTGGTCCGAGAACTCAGGAATGCGTTGGGTTCTATTTAAGCACGTCATAGATATGTTTCAGTGTTAATTTCCCCCAAGCATCTGGTCCGAGGACTCAGGAATGCGTTGGGTTCTGTTTAAGCACCTCATAGATATGTCATAGTGTTAATTTCCCCCAAGCATCTGGTCCGAGGACTCAGGAATGCATTGGGTTCTGTTTAAGCACCTTATAGATATGTCATAATGTTAATTTCCCCCATGCATCTGGTCCGAGGACTCAAGAATGCGTTGGGTTCTGTTTAAGCACCTCATAGATATGTTATAATGTTAATTTCCCCCAAGCATCTGGTCCGAGGACTCAGGAATGCGTTGGGTTCTGTTTAAGCACCTCATAGATATGTTATAATGTTAATTTCCCCCAAGCATCTGGTCCGAGGACTCAGGAATGCGTTAGGTTCTGTTTAAGCACGTCATAGATATGTTTCAGTGTTAATTTCTCCCAAGCATCTGGTCCGAGGACTTAGGAATGCATTGGGTTCTGTTTAAGCACCTCATAGATATGTCATAGTGTTAATTTCTCCCAAGCATCTGGTCCAAGGACTCAGGAATGCGTTGGGTTCTGTTTAAACACCTCATAGATATGTCATTTCGTAGAGATATTATGGTCAGCCCCCCTTCGAATCGTCTTTGATTCGTAGTGCCATCAGCATGCACTATTCTGGAGAAAGGATTCCATGCAGCGAGACCACGCCAACTAATTCCCACATTCATCCTGTGCTTCTGTCATTAGGTCTGTGAGAAACTGGCCCTTAATGGAGGCATAGGACGCATATTAAATGTTGAAAGCCCCCAATATTGTTCTGCACGGAGCAATTCTCCACGTAGCATGCACCACAACCAAAATGATCTCTTCCACCAATGGTCGATACATCGTTGCATTGCCACCATGTCCTCCTTCCATGTCCACCGCCCACATGTAGATTCAAATTTATGGTCCTGATACTTGTCCCATCAGCCCCTCCCTAAAGTCGTTGGGAGTGGTTGTAAAGGCTGAAAAGTAGGGTTCAGTTAGTTGCAGAATACTTAATGCATTGAGAGCAGCTTTTTCTTAGATATTTCCATGCCTCTCTTTGTCCTTTTTCTTTCTTAATACTTATCCTCTTTCATGGAGTGGTCCGATGCGTCACCTTCAGATGGCTGACCGTCCCCTTTCTCCTCGGCCTGGCCTGTCCGATGAGGAGTTTGTCCTTGGGTCGGACCCCTGGCCCCACATATACATTGGTTTGGGCTTCCTTGTTTATCACCCCTACAATAGCCCCTTGGGATTCTTCTTTTCTTCTTCCCCGGAAGAAAGGAGGATCTCGATGTGATAAAAACTCTTTCGCACCCATTTTACCCCATTTCTGACAACAAGGTTATTTCTCAATTTACCCAGGTCCCGTTCTTGACGTTTCGATACACGAGGCACACCTCCATTAATGTCCTTATGAAGTGACGCAGATCCAATGGTTTGAAGACCTCTTTGGAAATTGTGCGGGATTTATTTTCACCCATAACTTTCTCTTTGAAACCTCGACGAGGTGCGCCTCCATTTTTTATTTTGTTGTTGCTGATTTTCCATTTCATTGAATAATATTGATCAACCTTTTCCTCCAAAAAAAAAAAAAAAAATCTTAAAGGCTTAAAGCACAATACAATTAGAGACATTACTCTAGTTGTATAAGTTAGGGTGTTATATATATATATATATATATTGAAAGCTCACTAAGTGTGTAAAACACTTGTGAATGTTTAGACCCCCAAATTCAAAAATACCAACACAAGCTTATATTCAAACAATATATGTGCGGAATGATAAATATAAGTTATACCCAAATAAATAAACTACTCTATGCCATGCAGTAATTAAAAGCAAAGAGTAAGGGATAGAGAGAAGCAAACACAAGATAACACTAGCACGTGTTATCGAAGAGGAAACCGAAGAACTCGGCAATAAACCTCTCCGCCGCCCTCTAATCGGTAAAATGATCCACCAGAAACTCAATTGAGATACATGAATAGCAATAAACCCTCAAAGCCTAATCTACCCGATGCACCTAAGCCCTCCAAGCTTCTTGCTCCAACAGGGTTAAGCCTAACCTTGTCTTCTCTAACTTACCGGATCCTGCAATGAGCCCATTGCATCAAGAAAAATGAATTGGTTCTCTCTTGAACTGCTTCCCAAACACCAAGAACCTCCTCACTACTCTAAATGTGGTGAGGTAAGGATTTGGCTAAAGATCCTCTCAAGGGTATGACAATGGAGAGGGTGAGAGTAGAGAAATTTGGAGAATCAAAGGTACAAGATTGTGGATGAATCAATCTTGTTGTTCTCTAGGGTTTATCTCTCAAAATTCTCTCTAGAAGCTCTTTACATTTCGTGGGTATAAGGGTATTTATAGTAGGATATGAGAAGGAATGTGAAAAGCCATTTTTCTGCAAAACATGGTGCATTAGCGAGTAACTTGCGACTAGGATGAGTCACGAGTTCCAGTTGCCAAATAACAGAATGGTTAAATTGTACTTTTTTTCCTGTAATGATCTAGTTGTCCTAACCCTTCAACTTCCTGCATGCTCCACACATGTGACACATTTTGGCGAGTCACCACTCGCGAGTCAGTCGTGAGTTCCAGTTACAAGAAGCCTCTTGATGCACACACTTGATCAATTCTTCACACTCTTTTACACACAACCCTTATATTATTCTTACCTAAAGACAGAGTTTCTAAATGCTGAATTACAAGCAAATTTGGCACGGAATAAAGCCAACACATAGTTGAATAAATTCAACTTTACACACACACACACACACACACACACACACACACACATATATATAGAGAGAGAGAGAAAGAGATGGGTTCAAGTTACACCTGGCGTGTTCAAGTTACAACTTTTTTACACTATAGATTTCTAAAAGATCTAATGGCTAAAAAAGTATCATTAAATGCTATTACTTTCCACCTCATTCCTAATTTACACCGGCAATTTTTTCTCTCTCTCCTTATTTAATGTTTTATCATTTTTCACTTGATTAAACATGCCATTTTCAACAACCAAGAAACCATACTAATCTACTTCAGAGCCAATGCACAACAGCCAAAGCTTTTTGTTGAGATGATTCTTATTCTTATTTTTGCCAAAGCACTGGCTCTCTATAGTCTCATTGTTGGCATCATCTTTTCTTCCCAAGCTAGTCAGTCTAGAGCTGACTGAAACTAAGAGAGCACATTCTTCTGGGTGGTTGCAGTTGTGGTTGTGTGGTTTATTGCTATTAATTTGGAAGTGTTTTTTTACTAGAGATTCTTGTGGCTGTGGGTGAGTACAATTGTTCTACCAATATATGTTTTAGGAAGTTGCCTCGCTATGGTGATAGGATATAGAATTAGAAATTAGTTTCTGCTCTTAAATTTTAATAAAGTCTTTTCTCATCTTTATGATTCGGCATTGTGAGGATTTAAATTTAAAGTTAAAGTTGTGTAGAATTATTGTATTATCATTTTTGGAAGGATTTGTCCTCGTGCCTTTGTTATCTTTATCAAAAAAAATAATAATAATAATCATGGCCAAATCAAGTGGGTTGGGTGGAGAGAGTTTAATAACTCATTTGAAAAGTGGGATGTTGAAAATGGGAAGTGCCCTTTAATCGAGTGAAAAACAATAACATTTAATGGTGTCTTTTTTAACCGTTAGATCTTTTAGAAATCTACGATGTAAAAAAGGTGTAATTTTACAAGAGTTACACCAGGTGTAACTTGAACCCATCTCATATATATATATATATATATATATATATATATATATATATATATATATATAATGATTATTGATAATCACATATTTAACTCATACTTGATTCTGAGGAAACTACGTCTACTAGTTTAAGGGAAAATAAATCGTTTGACTTTATTAATTCAAGCCAAAGTTTTCTATATTTCGCTAACTTTATTGGTTGGTCCCCCTTTTTCTATGGAATATAATTCATATGTTTGTTGAAACTGAAGTTAATGGTTTTTTAGTTTAACTTTTACTCAATTTCTTTTATAATAAAAAACATGAGTAGGGGGCGACCTGAGTTAGTGTCTTCTACCTGTAATTAGTTTATATATAATAATTCAATTTTTTTCTTGTTTATTTGCAACCAAAAAAAAAAAAAAAATTCATGTTTACAATATAATTGAGAATATGAAATTCTTAACAGCGTATTCCAATATTTTTTTACACTTCCTTTTAGTGATGAATTACGAACAGTAATTGAGAATGTGAAATTCATTAATACTTAATTATATATAACTTAATTTCTTTCATGTTTACAATATAATTGACAATATGAAATTTATTGATATGTGCTCCAATTCGTTTTTTACACTTCCTTTTAGTGATGAATTTTGTACGATAACTTTTTTTTTTTAGGGGAAATTTTGTACGATAATTGAGAATATGAAATTCATTAATACTTAATTATCTTGTCACTGCTTTTATCGCAAGGTTCATTTGTTTTATAAATCCATGACAGATTATTTGCTAAAGAAACAATCCATGGCAAATTTCGCAATAAATAAAAGAGTGATTGCAAATCAATTGAACCTTTTCTTGTGAAGTCGGTTGACTCTAGAGTCTTTTATTGTCAAATAATGAACCTAAAATCCAACCATGTTTATTAATGGCTAGAAATATATATGTATATATATATATATATATATATATAAAGACTTTGAATATAAACCTATTTTTGAAAACTTTAAATTTACTTGATTCTTAAAATTTTTAAATAATACTTCAAACACTTATTCTTATTCGAATTCTTAAAAATATTATAAGTATAAATTTTCTTTTTTGATACTAGGGAGGGACTTTTGGACACTGATAAGTAGGACAAGGGACTCATAGAGGCTTTCATTTTGCTGTCGGGCTTCTTTCAAGCTTTCAGGCTTGCTTCCTAGAACTCACTACAAAAAAATGGGTCTGTAGCCGCTTTTTAAAAAAATGCGGCTATAGGGTAGAGCCGCGTTTCCTATAGCCACGTTTACAAACGCGGCCTAAGCAGTGCAGCAATAGGCCTATAGCCACGTTTTTGTAACCGCGGCTATAGGGTTCGGGCCTATAGCTGCGTTTTTAGAAAATTCTGGGTATTTTTTTTTCCCCAGAAAATTCAAAATTCAAATATAAAAAATTCACAATTAAACACAAATCAAAAAAATTCAAAATCAAATACAAATCCAGAAAATTCAAAATCAAATACAACATACTCACAATACAAACACACCCAGAAAATTAAAAATCAAACATAAACCCATAAAGTTAAAAATCAAACATAAACCCAAAAAATTCAAAATCAAACACAAACCCAGAAAATTAAAAATCAAACACAACATACTCACAATACAAAACACAACCAGAAAATTCAAAATCAAACACAACGTGCTCCAAAATATAACAACACAAACCCATGAATCTCCTCTCATTCAACAAAACCAACCAAATCTAACACTAATTCCATTCAGGAAAACAAAAGCACAAGCTCAGAAACACAAAAGAACACAAACCTGTGAAGAAGGAAGAAAGAAAAAGGAAAAAAAAAAAAAAGGTACCCAGATGTGAAGGAAGAAAGAAAAAGGAAAAAAAAAAAAGAAAAAGAAAAGAGAAAAGAGTTACCTGGATGTGAAGAAGGAAGAAAAATAAAAAAAGAAAAAAAAAAAAGAAGAAGAAGAAGAAAGAGTTACCCAGATGTGAAGAAGGAAGAAAGAAAAAGAAAAAAAGAAGAAGAAAGAACGAAGAACCTGAAGAATGAAGAAAGAAAGGGAAAAGAAAGAAAAGATGAGTATGTGGGGGTAGGTGGGAAAGTGGGGGTGTAGGTGGGAAAGGAGGTGTACGTGGGAAGCTTCAGGAATTTTTTTTCTTTTTTTTAAGAGCTACCTATAGCCACGTTTTTAAAAAACGCGGCTATAGGTCAGCCTTTAAAAAATTTATATGGGAGGACCTATAGCCGCGTTTTACAAAAAACGCGGCTATAGGTAACATGTAGCTGCATTTTTTAGGTTTTAAAACGCAGCTAAAGGTGACCTATAGCTGTGTTTTTAAATCACAAAAACATAGCTATAGGTCACCTTTAGAATAATATATGCAGCTAGACCTATAGCCGCTTTTTAAAACACGAAAAACGCAGCTATTGATTACCTATAGTCGTGTTTTTGAAAAACGTAGCTATAAGTCCACTTGAAAAAATTATTCGGTTGGACCTATAGCTGCATTTTTTAAAACGCGGCTGCAGCTTATCTTTAGCTAATTTTTAAGTTAGCTATAGTGGCGTTTTTTCAAAACGTGGCTATAGGTCACCCTCAAATTCAAAATTATTCAACTGGACCTATAGCCACGTTTGAAAAACGCAGCTATTGGTTAGTTATAGCCGCGTTTTTTAGAAAAAGCGGCTATAGATCCCCTATAGCTGCATTTTTAGAAAACGTAGCTATAGCCCACGTTTTTTTGTAGTGATTGAACTGTGATTCTCCAAATTGTATGGTTTGAATTGTTTGAATATGTGTGGTGCGGATGTGTGTTGAATCTTACATTGGGTGTTTACTAGGTGGATCTTGGGTTTACAAATGATTATGAGGAGCTCCAACTGTAATTTAATAGTTATTTTGGAGTAGAAGTTCATATGTGATTGACACTTTCCTCAGGTTGTTACAAATGGTTTCCGAGCAAGTCTGGTGTTGGGGGGACCAAAATTTGACACCCTACAACCACTCTAAAAATAGGTTCGTGTGGTGTGATGTCAAATGCCATAAAAGATTTGAGTGTGTCTTCCTCATCACCAATTGGTTTTGAGGTGGAATGACACAGCTCATGGTCCAACAAATGGTATCAGAGCCAAGGTCATGGGTTCGAGTCACAGGAGTGTCATTGCGAGGGAGTAATTGTTGGGGGGACCACAATTTTACTTTCTACAACCACTCTAAAAACAGGCTCGCGTGGCGTGATATTGAGAATGATTAGTACTTTAAATAAAAGGTTGAACAAAATTGATTCAATATCAAACATAATTATTGCAAGTCTTCAATAATACTCCACCAAAAAAAATGCCCAAAAAAGAGCGATTGATACTTCTGCAAAGCTGATACCACACAGTGAAAAGGTTGAACAAAATTGATTTAGTATGAAACGTAATTATTGCAAGTCTTCAATAATTCTCCACCAAAAAAAAAAAAGAATGCCCAAAAAAGAGTGATTGATACTTCTACAAAGTTGATACCACACAGTGAAAAAAGGTTGAACAAAATTGATTCAGTATCAAACGTAATTATTACAAGTCTTCAATAATACTCCATCAAAAAAAGAAAAACCTTGCAATGTTAGACTCAAACCCTAAATGTTTCGCGGGCTTTCAGGCTTTATTTAAAATCTATAGAAAACGCATCTCGATCGGTCGAGCAAGGCAGATTCTGAATTCTTCTTTCTGCAGCTTGACTGTTCTTGAATCTTGACTTGAATCAACTTGAGCAATGCCTAAAACTAGACATGTTTTTGTACTCTATTTGCCAATATACATAAAATTAGAACATAAACATTTAATCCTAAATATTTAGAACCTAACAAACTGATACTTTTGTAATGTTAAAGTCTTCAATAATAATCAAATGTAATTATTGCAATGGGTTGCTTAAAGGGGCTATAATAGGTTGGGATGTATAGATGGTTTGAATTTCTGTGGAACCATTCTTCATCAACATCAGCAGTGACATTTGTGTTCTACCCCCTATTTTCATGTTATCTTTTATATCTTTTTAGTGATATATGTTATTAACCAGTTCCCATAATCTTCTTACACCCTCTTTCTAGTTCCCATAATCTTCTTACACCCTTTTTCTCTCGTTTCCTTCATAGCCTTCAATACTTGGTATCAGAGCCTTGTGATTAGTTTCTCACTCCTTTGATTAGTACACTTTGATTATTGTCTTGATTAGTATGTTCTGTGATTTACAGTTGCCACAATACGTGGATCCTCTGTATCAATCACATCAGAACACTGGATTTGGTAATCAAGTAGAACACTAAGGAGTTTGCTCTCAAAATTCTTAAAGAACCTTGTTTTTCATTGTTTCCTTGTGAACGTTTAAGCTTGTGTTGGTGTTGTAGTCCTGTTAGGCCTTTGGTAAACAGTTCTTTCTAAAAGAAACTGTCATGGCAAGTTCATCTTCAGAAGTTAGTGATACCACTAAACCTGTCTTTGATCTTTCCCTTCGTAAATCTACTGCAAATAGGTTGGATTATTTGTATGAAATCTCCCACATACCTGAAGATATTAAGATCCTTATTATTGATTTTCCTATTGTAAATCCTTATACTGTGTTTGATAAACCCCAAGTTTCTTTTAAAAAATCCATAAAAAAGTTTTTAGGTCCTTCTCAAGCTTCTACTGTAAAAGAATATGTCCAAGCTTTTAAGTTTGATCAGTATAATATTCCAGCAAGTGAAACAGAAAATTTCATTACCCTTGCCCTTCTTAGAGAATTTGTAATTCCATGGCAGAAACAAGGATATACACACCTTCACTTTGGTGCTGTAAGATTGGCATTAACTTTCCATGGAAGAAAGGGACTTCCTGTAGTCTCTAGAATTTCACTTCTTCGTTCCAGATTCTTGGAATAACAAAATGCAATAATAGGAATAGTTCAGACTACTCTAAATGCGGGAACAATCTTTGTCACTCTTTTTCCCAACTTTAATATTTCTCTTAAAGATCCCCATCTCTATGATGCTCTCAAAATACAAGTCCAGATACAGGAGCCTCTCAGGTGCAAGACACATTTGTTGCCACACTGCACTACCAGCTTGCTTATAGACTTCAAAATCATGCTTTTGACATGACGGTTCCAGAAATAGTCCAATCTAATGATGCTTTGTTGATTCAAGTTGATCCTGGAATGACACCCATGTGCACTTTTGTTCCAAGACAACTTAATAAGGACCAGATGAGTTCTCTCTTTCCAGAATCGAAATATGAGATGCTTCATCAGGCGACTAAACCGATCCAGTCAAATGATCCTCTCTTTATCAAAAAAGCAAATGGTGAAGTAGAGATAAGATTCTTGACAACTCCACCAGAGAAGAAAGATGTAACTGCCTTCCCAATCCAAATTGCTATGCTCTAACCAGTATCTTATGATTGTGAAGATGGCCTTAAAATTAAAGCATTTCGAGATTACAGAAAACCTTGTTATGAAGGAAAAACACCTTCTGGTCATATATGGTGGGATATTTGTGATTGTGTTGATTGTCAAAAGGAAGAAGTTTTTGAACAAGACTATTCTAGAAGGACGAAAAAATCTTCTCAGCAGATTCTCAAAGAAAGATATGAAACAGGAGATCCAGAAGTTGACCTCCTTGGAAAACCCTCTGGAAAGTTTGATTATTATGTACTCTATCCTAGAACCAGAAAGCAAACCCTTCCTTTTCTCTCTCCATACAAATAAAACCATGATCAAGCCCAGAAACCTCCAATAATCCCATACTACCAGAAAGTCCTTCCCTAAATATCAAAATGTCAACCCCTTCCTACTGGCCAAACCCACATACAAAAACCCTTACCTTGCCATGGTTATAATGGTGGATGGTAGGATAAGACTTTTCACTGGATGATGACTACTCTCCTCAAGCTTTGGTAGTTACGACCTAAGAATTCTTGCTAATGAAGTGTTGCTCATTTGAAAGGAGAGATTTAGAGAGGCATTTTGACAAAATGTCAAGGAGAAGGAAACGGGAGAAAGAGGGTGTAAGAAGATTATGGGAACTGGTTAATAACATATATCACTAAAAAGATATAAAAGATAACATGAAAATAGGGAGTAGAACATAGCATAAGATATAGCAAACTAAGAGATATTATTATATTCAACAACTTTTTTACATTAGACATAAAAGACATCGATGGACATCTTACAAGAGCTTCTAAGGGTTTTCTTGTTTCTCTTCACTCTTGCCTTTTCAGAGTTACATGGACTCTATTTGTAGACCATAAAGCTTAGGGATAATGTACATTATACATTTCACAAGAAAGTAGGGGCCTAATCCATGAGTTTACAAGTGGCAAATCAAGTAGGGGCCTGGCTGTAGATGAATCTGCTTCCGGACAGAGTTCTGCCATGGTTATAATGGTGGATGGCAGGATAAGATTCTCGTGCATCAGGAGTAAAGGGCTTGGCTGTAGTGTTAGGTCTTGGCTGGAATTGATGAACAAGTGTCAACCCACGTAGGGGTCCTATCTGCATAGGTAAGATCTCTTAGATATGCTCTTGACAAAGGGGTGGATATGTTACTATTAAGATCTCTTAGATATGCTCCTGAGAATGATTAGTACTTTAAATAAAAGGTTGAACAAAATTGATTCAATATCAAACATAATTATTGCAAGTCTTCAATAATACTCCACCAAAAAAAAATGCCCAAAAAAGAGCGATTGATACTTCTGCAAAGCTAATACCACACAGTGAAAAGGTTGAACAAAATTGATTTAGTATCAAACGTAATTATTGCAAGTCTTCAATAATTCTCCGCTGAAAAAAAAAAAAGAAAAAAAATAATGATTTAAAAAATAATTGTTGCAAGTCTTCAATAGTACTTCTTTAGTTCTTCTCGCCAAAAAAAGAATACTTTAAACAGTGGCGGCTCTAGGATTTTTTTTTTTCTAGGAGGGTCCATAGTGTTGTAATTTTTGTGTGCTAAAAGTGGTAATTTTTTGCTAATGAAGAAGAAAAATGCAAGGAAAAACAATTTCATTCCGCGACCAATCGTAAAGCAAGCTAGAGTTTGGAAAGAAGATTTATTTATTTTTAAAAACAAAGCAGCAATTTTAAGAGTAAAGCTACTGACACAACACTATCACAACAAAATCTAAGTTGCAAATTGTTAAAGATATATAAAAAAGTGATGTTATTTGTGGGTCAAGATAAAAATCAATTAAAACTTGCCACTTAACTTTTATTGTAAAATCATTGTGAAAATAACACTAAGATGATCATATTCAGGTTTATTTCAACTAGGATTAAACAAAATTTAGGGTTAAGGTGTTCAAAATTTTATTTTAGGGATTAGAACAAAAAAAAAAATTATATATAATTTTTTTTTTGGCCAGGTCAACCCCCCTAAGCTCGCTGTAGAGCCGCTCCTGAATTTAAATATTTGATTGATAACATATCTATTAATCTTTGATTTTCTTAAAATTTGAAAACATAGAGAATATAATAAGAAATTATAATTTAATGATAGATTTGTCAAATTTAACATCCAAAAAATATATATATGGTTGAAGTTTTGCCATTACCTACTAGTTTACTAGTTTGTTGGTAAACTTTCTTCACAATCGAATCTCACTCCACTATATAAAAGTAACATTTATTTTTAGATGCTACTATAGTAAAAATGCATTTGCTTCAGTATATATGCATGTCCGCGCGTGTTTGTATGCCTTTCACTTCGCAGTTTTCATTTCACGCTTCAGTCTCTCACTCAGAAATGGAAAATCTTCCTCTCTTATAAAGTCAGTCAATCTCTCTTACTTTCTATGGGAAAAATGTGATCACCAATTGTCATTATGCAGCGCCTCAATTTTTTTGACTCTATTCCCTTTCATATTGAGCTACTAGATAAGTTTCTCCATGTGACACCCTGAGAGTTAAGAAAGCAGTGCCTGATGAGTCACGTGAAATTTCTCCGTTATTCCCTTTCACTTTCTCAGTCTCTCATTAAGGGAAAGAAATATTCCTCTCTCTCGATCAGTCAGTCAATCTCTGTCCCTCTGCATGGAAACATTTATGATCACCAATTCTCATTCTGCGGTGCCCTCGAAAGCTGTTAAGAAATGTCGGTTTTCATTGACTCTCTAGTCTTTATTCCTTTTCAGTCTTCGTTGGCACCAATTTTCCAAAAGCTAAAGACTTTTATGGTAGGAATTTACAAGCTCATTGATTGAGATTTTGACACAACTGAGTACTGGAATACAAATATATATATATATATATATATATATATATATATATATATATATATATATATATATATATATATTTTTTAAGTAATAAAGCTCCAATTACTCTTTTTTGTCAATCTCTGCCTAGAAGGTTTTTATTTTTTTATTTTTTGTCTCAATTTTCTTTTCTTATTGAATGGCAGTTCTATTAAAAGAATAAGGAAATTAGATTTTTATTATTTTTTATTTTTTTTTAATCTCAATTCTTTGAGCCTCACTCGAGACCTGGGAGGAAAATTGCTAGAATTATTTTAAAAAGTTTATAAATTAATTTCTAAAATATGATTTGTGCTATTTAAACTACATAATAAATTAATATTTAAAATATTTTTTGGTGATTTTGTGATAATAAGTTTTATGTAATAAAATTTGTAATATTTCCATTATGATTCATTTATTTATTATTTTAAATTTATTTTTTGCCACATTAGTTTGTAGTGTCATACCAGTTTGTGAAAGTTATTTAATAAATTTTGTAATATTTTTGCTATTATTTATAAGTCTCATCGCACTCTTTGGTACTATTTATGGGTCATATTGTATTATTTTAGCTATTTTTTAGCTTTATTTATAGTATTTTTAACAAAAAATTTTTAATTTCAACTGAATAAACTATTTCCAAACAGACACTAATACACACACTTTTGTGCACATAAAAATTAACCGTGTTTTAATTATTACTAAAAGGCCAAGGAGTGTGTATTATTGAGTAACAAACACCAATGGATTATTTCAAAGATTCTGACGCTATGCTGTAGAACAAGAAGATAGCAATAATTTATTTTGTATGATGTTGGGATGGTGAGGTGGGCATTTTCTGTTTGGCGGAGCTGTACGTTCACATCAATGAATATGAGATAGAGCGTGATGCACAAGTAATAAGGTCTGATTTTATTCTTTTGCTCTCGCCCACACATTTGATTTGTCTATGTGGGTGTGTTTGTGTGCATCTGAGGAAAAGAAGATGAGAAGCTGAGGTCGTTGTGCACAGAGAAGAGAGAGAAAAATTGGTGTGAACGGAAACTAATAAAATAATAAATACACATGCTACAGTAACCATGTAAATATACACAGTTACTGTAACTCATAAAAATACACACACATTTTTACACATCTTTACACCCACTGATGTGGGTAGTTTTTTGCTCAAAATATGTAAAATTTGTACCTTTTTCTATTTTAGAAGACTTTACCTGAGCTGATGGGATGCTCTATCAAACTTCCTAGTTTTCACACTCTCGGTCATTTTCTCACTGAAAATTTGTCAGTTCATATGATAATAAATTGTTATTTATAGTTTCTTGATGATAAAAATAGGCTTATCGTAGTAAAAATTCATGGAATTTTGAAGAGGTGAAATGTTTTATTCATAATTTCACATTACATAGAAGAAAATAAATTAAAAAAAGTTTCAAATTATCCAAGCTTTCAATTTTCTTTTTTCTTTTTGTGAAAATACTTTCAATGAACGATTTTTTTATTATATTATATTATATATATATATATATATATATATATATGAAACCTGTTATTTCTTTCTAAAAAACCCATGGGACTTTTAATTTTTAATTTTAGATATCAAGAGACAAAGAAGTTGCGTAATTTTTTGCATCCCTAAACTTTTTCGTTTTAGTCTTTTGCTCTCGCCACACATTTGATTTGAAAGTGAATCATGTGATTTAACTACATGAAGTTTTTCTGTTATTTTCCTTTAACTTCCCCAATTTTTGCAAAATCTCTGCCCATTAATATGTAATAAGTAATCAATTTTGTAAAATTTTTATTACCTTTAATTTATTTATCAATTTAAATTTATTAGAGATAATAGAAATATTACAAATTTGATTACAAACAGATAATGACAACTGCATAAAAATAAAAATGTTATATAAACATAACAAAATAAAATAATCACATCTACCCATATTGATAATATATAATGACAAATGATAATGCATTATCTTGAAATAATTTGAAATCTGAAAACTAGTAGAATGAAGTTGTAAAACTTAATATATTTGCATTTTTTTTTTTTTTTTTTGTGTGTTGACAACTCAATATATTCAAATTATCTTTTTATTAAATTTTGTTAATTAAAATTTCTTAATGATCATCTTAAAAAAATTTCTGGAGTCACCACTAAATAGAGTGGATGGTGTTAATGATGTGTGAAGATAGATAAACAGCTAAAATATCAAGAAATTTTAATATTTTAATATAATAGACAATATAACAAATAATGGTTATGTAAATTTTTTTTTTAAAAAAAGTTCTTATCTAAAATAAAAATAAATTTTTGGACAAGCTAATACAAATGTTCTTAGCAATAAATCCATATTTATTCATTTTTAAATAAAATAATAAAATCTCGTAAATACATTATTATACATGCAGGTACGTCCGCATGAGAAGACAAGAAGAAAGGATTTCATTAACCTCACAATTGATGAATTGAATGAACCTAGGAAGTGAAGGTGCATGCTGTGGAGTCGACTTCATGGTTATTTCAAAGATTCTCTGACAAAATGCTATAGAATCCTATCCATGAAGATAGCAATAATTTGTATAAAAACTATGAGATTGAGCGTGATGCACAAGTAATCAGGTCTGATATTTTTGACTCTTTTGCTCTCGCCTACATATTTGAAGTTTCTCTGTTCTTTCTTTCAAACTTCCCGGTTTTTCAAAAAGCAAAACAGTTTTGTGACAAGAAATGACATAGCTCATTCATTGAGCTCTTAAGTCTTTGACAAAACCGTGTGCTGGAATTCAAAGTTTTGTTTTTTCATAAGAAATCTTTTACTGTTTAGTGACCACATTGTTTGGTTTTGCGCTTTACCGTCTACATTTACGTCATTCTCAGCCGTAAAGTATGACAGTTTTTATTGTAAGAACAAGGAAATTACAAGTAGATAGTGATTTTTTAAATCTCAATTCTTTGAGCCTAGCTCCCTAGAAACTGTGAGGGAAATTCTAAAATTACTATAAAATATTTATAAATTTAGGTGTCTAAAATATGGTGTGTTATTTAATCAACATAATAAATTATTGTTTTGTGATTTGGTGACACTTTAATATGTTATAATAATTAGTCAAATTTGTAATATTTTTCTATTATCTATAATTTTTTTAATAATGTTAATTAAGTTTATTTCTTGTCACATTAGTTTGTAATACCATGGCAATTTGTAAAATTTTATGGTATCTTTAACAATTTTTAGTTATAAAGTATGTTAGTACATTTATGATTACAAATTTTCTTTTAATTAATTATTGAAATGTTTATTAGATAGAATTCTATTTTATCCATTTACTATTCTAGCTCAATATAACGATATTTTCTTCAAATTTAGTTATTCTTGAAGAGGATAAATACTAGGGTAGATGGACTCATCCAAAAAGCCTTCCATAGGTGACGATGCTGAATAATGGATGATCAAAACAAGGATAAGACGACGAATTAATATGCTGGACGGAGAATATGCAAGAACGGTTGGATCCTTCATAGTGGACGGATTCTAGCTATACAAACACAAGGGGGACGGATATTAAGACCACATAGCATCTACGTGGCTTAAGTGGTCTCCAAGGAATCCTAAATGAAAATGTCTTGCACCCTATGATTAACCCTAGTCAACGGAATCTCTATATGAGAAGAATCCTGCAAAATATGTACATTTATGAGAATCTTCCCCACAAGGAAACATCTTCTTAGTCAAGAAACGAAGGTGGATTCTACACTACGATAAAAACCCAAAACCCTCAGAAAACAAGGTATGCATAATTGACCCCAGTTCTGACACTCTAGAGTTGTGACCATTTTCTAACTTAACATTCAGAGGGTATTTGGCCGGTATCACACCGTTATTATTTATAAGGTTTTCTTCTTCTTTGTTGTGTAGGCTTTGTCTAAAACACGTGAGGACTATGTAGCTTATTGATGATTTTCGGCATCATCAGTTTTCATGCATGCATAGCCTAGGAACCAATAAAACATGAAAATTGTTAATGAATTCACTCTATGTATTGCTTACTATGGTTATTGTTACCCATATGAGATTAGTTATTCTATTCTATCTTTTTGTATTTTTTAACATTTAATTGTTATTTGCATATAATCATGAATTCAATGTATTAAATTTGCCTCTAATTAGTACATAAAATTCTTGTTTAAGTGGTGCATTGCATGGGCATAATAGTGCTCAGCCAAATTGAATGCTCTTAAAGCACTAGCAATTGTGGTGCTAAATAACTATATAACTATTTTTAGCACTACTAAAACTCAAAATGTTCCCTGCAATAATGCAGTCAAAGCAATATTTTTTTGCTCCACAGTTACAGTGCACAATTATTTTTGGCTATGCACTGCAGTTGAAAGGTAAAAAAAATAAAAATAAAAATTTTGCGTTCACACTACTTTTCTTATTTTTTATTCTTTCTTCTACATTTCATTTTCCTCTCTCTGTGTCTCTCTCCTCACTGCCTCTCCATCTCTTCTTTCTTCCTCCATAGACCCATCACCTTCCTGTATAAGCCTAGTTGCCACAGACCCATCGCTGCCAACCCATGCTGACCCATCTCGGCCTCTCTTCTCTATTTTCAGCGTTTTGGCTTGTGTTTCGGGTTTGTGTTTCAGGTTGGGTTTTTGTTTTGAGCATGGGTTTCGGTCTGGGTTTGTGTTTCAGTCTGATTTTTCTGCTTTCTTTTTTTGTTCTTCTTCAGCGGTTTCGATGGGCACGACGGGGTTGTGACTGTGCAGTGATTTCTATAGCTTTGATGGTAGTTGTGGTTGTGTGTTGGTGGTTGAATGAAATATTATTTTATTGTAGTGTTTAAATTATTTTATTGTGTTAAAAGTTAAAATAAAATAATTGTTATAAGATGTGAGAAGGTAAAATAGATAAAGTAACTTTTTATAATCCTAAAAAGCTAAAAATTTGGCTCTACCGCTATGAATGCTTTTTTATATATAAAAAAGTAATAAAGTTCAAATAACGAGCTTCTCCTTTCCTAGTTCTTTCAATGAAACTGCCAGAACAGTCTTTTGCTTTTGAAAATTGGTGTAGCGTGTCCTTTTTTGACTGGCTGAGAGAGGAAATTATTCTGTTCTGAGTGAGAGACTAGAGGGTGAAGACTGAAGACTAATAAAGGTCATTAAGCGTACGTGTCTTTTCTCGGTGACTGAGGGAGAGAAAGTTTTCTTTTTATTTTCTGACTTATATTATACCGAACGTCGTATTAGTCCATTCCATTTTATTCTATTATAATATTTGGAGCATCTTTTAGTTATAAAGTATTACAATATTTAGAGCATCTCCAAAATAGATGTTCTATCTCTACATTTTGGTGAAAAAAACTCATTGTTCACCCTCTAACAGTATCTCTAAATATAAGACTTTTCCAAATATTTTTTGAAGTTGTTAAAGTAATTCACTTAATCTAGAAAATACTGTAACAACTTCAAATCAATTTTTCTACTTAAAAAATTCATACATTTCAATAAAAAAATAATTCTTTCTCTCTCCCTTCTCATAGCTACAAACACAACGACTACAAACACAACAATCTTTCTCTCAAAAATCTCTAAACTCAAGCATAATCAGATTATCAGAATACAAACTCAAAAACAAAATTTTAAAATTAATCAAATCATAACAATAAAAGCAAAAAAAAAAAAAAAAAAAAGAGCCATCTGACTCATCTGGACTGTGTTGGGGACGAAGATGAGCAACGGCTCTAGGTTGGGCCAATTGCTTTGGGACGAAGATGACCCATCTAGATTGCATTGGGGACGAATGTTCTGGAATCAAGTAAAAAAAAAAAAAAGAGCGAGAGAGCTGGAGGAAAAAAAGAGAGAATGAGAGCTGTTGGAATGTTCTTGAATGAGGGAGAAAAAAAAAAAAGTAAAAGGGGGGGGGGGGGAATAGAGATAGGACAACGTGTGTGGAGGAGAAAAACAAGAAAAAAAGAAACATATGGATAAAATGAAATGAGAGAAAAGGAGAAATAATATAAAGAATAAAACATCCTAATTGAGAAATGTTACCACAATATTTTCACAATAAATTTTAAGTAACAAATTATTATTAGTTAATATTGGTGAGTAAGAAAATAATTTCAGTGGTGGGTTCAAATTAGAATTAGTAAAAAATTTTCACATAAATTTTGTTGTGAAAGTATGCGAAAAATATTGTGGACGTAACACTTTTCATTGAAAAATATAATTGTTGGGATGAATATAGGAAGAATAAATGATAATAAAAAAAGAATAAAAACTGAATGAAGAAATAATATTTAAATGAGATAGAGAATTTATTGGAAAGTGTATTTAAAAAAGTAGGCAGATAAAAAGTAAAAGTCATTGTTTATTCTCCTAATAATACAAAAATTTGAAGAATCTACCAGAAATGCTCTTATAATTACAATTTTTATTTTAATGATTGCAACGTTTATTGGATAAAAATCTGTATTATACCTTTACTATTCTAGATCAAATATAATAATATTTTCTTCAAATTCAATTATTTTCATGCATGCATGGGTTAGAAACCAATAGAGCATGAAAATTGTTAATGAAGTCACTCTATGTACGTGTTACTATACTTGATAAAGAACCATTTGACAACACAGTTGGTGGAGTAATCACAAACGATGAATGAAAGTTTTGGACTAAAATCTGACTATAAACAAATCATGTCTCATTTCCTTAATTATGTAAAAATAAATAGAATATATGAACTACGAAACCGCGTCGTTCAGGTTAGATATTTTATTATTTTATACCATTTCTGTTATTATTTCCCTTTAATAATAAGCTCTAGTCAAACAAAATTTTTCTGTTATTATTTCCCTTTAATTTAATATCTCTTGTATAAGGACAATCAATATATTAAATATCTTTTCTAATTTATTTTCAAAATAATGATAATTAAGTTGTTTTAATAGAAAAATGAATAAATAACTTAAATTTCTACATTAAAAAAACGCGTAGAGGCTAATGAGAGATTCCATTAACACCACAAATATGTCAAGAAAAGTGAAGTAAAAACATTGAAGCTACTCAAGCTAGTAGCTAGGTGAAGGGAACGAGCTATGGAGTCAAGTCGTCAACTTACTTCATAGCTAAATAATAAAAAACTTAAATAAATATTTATTCATTAAAAAAAAAAATCAAAACTAGTAAATACATCTATATATATATATAAAACCGAAGTCTTTGAAACTTTCACAATTTTCCACATCACCATTTTAATTTTAAAAAAAATTAATTTTTAAAACTAAATAGTGAGAGAGTCCTAACAGGAGTCTCTTATATATATATATATATATATATATATATATATATATATATATATATATATATATATATAGATAAGAGACAAAATCTTTGAAAACCCTAAAACAATCTCCTCTATCTGTCTCCACTATAAGAGAAAACCCTAAACTTCAATTTCTTTGGTACGCTTGCTATTGCTTTTTCTCTTTTTTGTGAATAAGTTTTTTTTGCTTTTGTTTTGTGTCTGGTGGAGGTGATCTTGCGGCTGTCTGTTCTTCCAGGCCCCATGAGATTTTACATGACTTTCATTGGCGATGGAGTAGTACTTTACAATATAGAGTATAACTACAAGTATTGTAGTAAGTTTGCTAACTTTTTGTGTGGTTCAAAGATGCTATATTCTATATTATTTTAGATTATATAACCTTAAACTTTACCTTATGGAGACGTATGTTAGGTTGTCTCACATCAGAAGTAACTTATTGTATTTGTTGTACAAGTTTTCAATTCCTTTTGTGTGGATATTTTTTCACAGCTGTGGAGTAAGGTATATGCACTATATGTTATCTTATGTTTTCTCTTATGGTGTCATGCTTCTTTGTTTATTAATTAAAGATTATGTTGGAAGCCTATATTATTTGCACCTTCAAAGTGTTTGACAATGTTTGAACCAAATTTTTCATCAATTAGGAAGAATTGGATAAAAAAAACTTAGAAAAGCTTTCCATCCTTACTGAAATTGTCTCGCAATAATGACTTTTTTGTTTTTTTTTTTTTTTGTTTTTATAATTTGTAGGTTCTGAATCTTTTGATTTTTAATTTTATTATCTTTTGAAAGTTTGACCATCTAAATTTTTGGGTTCAATTTTTTGCAATATTTGAAACAGTTTAGTAAATTTCAACTGTTATAACTATGGATTATTCTTTTGAAGGTAACCTATCTTTCTCTTATATTTCTCTATTTGGTAGTCATATATATTTTTTTTTATTTCAATAATTTCTAGGCAGTGCTAGTAAATTTTCTGTTTTTTTTTTTTTAATCAGGATTTTTTAGTTAATTTTTTTCAATATCTAAATTTGTTAGCAAGATTTTTTGCAACCCATTGCATGTTCAAGCAATGGCTTATTCATCAAATTGTAACTCAAAAAGATAGGAGCAATTCACGCAATAGTATAGTTTCATAATCAATTTAAAATTTTATAAAATTATTTTAGTCTATTTAAATAAAATTATAAAATTTTATAAAAAATAATTATTTTTAAAATTATTTTTTTAAAACAAACTTAATAAGGAGTAAAACTCTATTTCTTTGATAAATCCAACTTAAACTCAAACTCAAATGTTGGTAATTTATCTCTAAATTTGCAAGATTTCATTTAAGAATTAATTTATTTTCTTATATATATATATATATATATATATATATATATATATATATATATATATATATATATATATATAACCGAACCCTTTGAAGCTCTCACAATTTTCCACGTCAGCACAATATTTAAATAAAATTTTATAAAAAATAATTATTTTTAAAATTATTTTTTTAAAACAAACTTAATAAGGAGTAAAACTCTATTTCTCTAACAAATCCAACTTAAACTCAAACTCAAATGTTGGTAATTTATCTCTAAATTTGCAAGATTTCATTTAAGAATTAATTTATTTTCTTAAAATTTACAAACCGATTTCTTTTTAAAGGAGAAAACACCAAATTGTAAACACTCAATAGTTCTCAAACTATTTGTAGCCGCCTCCTTTCTTTTTGAAACCCTATATTATTTTGTTTTTTCTTTCAAGGAGATTGTCTTTATGTCATAATACCACCATAGGAACCTACAGAGAACATCTCATGGACAGACACAACACCAAAGATGCTAAGAAACCTAAGATGGTTACAACAGGTTTGGGTGAATGTAGTTCTCTTCACGTAAAGCGATAAGCTAATATAACAAACAGGTTTGCAACAAACTCTTCTTCTTTTTTAGACCCGTTAAAATTTAAAATTTATTGCTTCATGGGTTCATGTACTTTTTTCTTTTTCTTATATATCTCTTTTGAGTAGTCTTTTTTTATTTTTTATTGTTTCAATAACTTATTCTTTAATTATATTTGAACACGTTTAGCAGATTTCAATAATTATACTATGCATTATTCTTTTGAAGGTAATCAATTTTATTTATTTATTTTTTATTTCTCTATTGTGTAATCATATACATTTTGTTTTGTTTCAAAAATTTATAGAAAGTAAATCTTATGATTCTTTAATATTTTTTGGTCTTTCATAAGTTTTAATATTTGAATTATTCTTTTGATGGTAACACATATTTTTCTTATATTTCTCTATTGTGTAATCACACACGCGCGCGCGCGCACACACACACACACACACACACATATATATATATATATATTTTCTATAATTTGTTGGTTCTGAATCTTTTTATTCCTTTCACTGGTTATAATAATGGATTATTCTTTTGAATATAACCCATCTTTCTCTTATATTGGTTTCTTTATCAAATTGTAACATAAATTGAAGTCATACAAGAACAAATCATGTAACGGTGTAGTTTCTTAATCAATTTAAGATTTTATTAAATTATTTTAGTCTACTTCACAATTAGGTAAGTTCCCGTGCATAGCACGGGTTAGCAACTAGTTATTTATAGATGCATTTACATCCCCACGAGAAGACAAAAAGAACGGATTCGATTAGCACCGCAATTGAAGCCAAGTAGGTGAAGTGAAAGTGCCATGGACTATGGGGCCGACTTCATGGTTAAAAAACAAAACATACTTCAATGATTCTGAAAATATGCTGTAGAATCCATCATGAACATAGCAATAATTTGTGTTGACGTTAGGATGGTGAGGTAAGATATTTTTAACTCTTTTGCTCTCGGCCACACATTTGATTCAACCGCATGAAGTTTCTCGATCTGTTGTTGGATACTATGGGAAGGAGCACGTACACCCCCATTAAATTTCCAGTTTTCACACTCTGAGGAGTCATATAAAAAAAAAGAGACAGCCTAATTAGTATGAGTATAAATTTATTTGCTAGTGTTAGATGAATGAGTTCTCTTAATATTTATGTGTGAGATATTAAATAATTGACCTATCCAATAAAAATATTTTTCTTTAATTAGTTTTTTTTGATAAAAAACAACTTTTTATTTATTGGTAAATATTTAGAACTTAATTAATACTTCTATTGATATAGAAATATCTTTATTGGTAAAAATTTAGGGGTATTTTTTCATTGGGCCTCAGTGGTTGCCTATTTGGCTCACCCATTGAGCCGGCACTGTGTCATGAAGTTTCTCACCAATTGCCTTAGCCTTGTGAGGCACTCTCAAGAATAGTGACGCAGCTGGGCCCATAAACAGGGATGTAATAGAGAGAAATGTGCAGAGTGAAATTAATTAAGCTGCGTGAAGATCTAGAAAGGAAAAAAAAAAAGTGCTTTGTCCAGAGCGGAGATCTTGTTGCAATCTTGGTTTCACTGAGTTTCTAGAGAGGTATTATTGTATTTTTCAAACTTAATTGTGAACTTGAAGTCTTGGACATATACTTGGCCATTGCATTCCTATTTTATTGTAGTAGATTGGTCCCTTTATATTAGAGGGATTTTCATGTAATGTGTTCTTGTGTGTGATTAATTTTTTCGGTGCTTACATTTTTTTTTTTTTTTTTTTGCTGTATTTAAATTTATTAACACAGACGGTGATTTATCTGAATAAGTGTATGGCTGATGTCTGCTTTGTGAAGTGATTCAAAACTTTCATAATTTTAACCACATTGCATAAACAAAACCAAGAAATACTTAGTGTCCAAACTCCTATATTGTAGCCCTCAGGCCATAAAAAAGTTGTATCATTAACCACATTGTTCTCATTTTTTAGGATTTGGAAGAGCTGATTAGTAAACAACGATATCCTCAAACCATGTTTTCTTTCAAGGAGCTGCTTTCATCATTAACACCATTGTTCACAGCTGCTATTGTGATTGTACTAAGTCCCATAGTAAAAGAACTCGTACCTTCTGCAGTAAAAAATTATCTCGTTTTCATCTATGGAAAATATTTCTTTACGCCTCAATTCACTCTCTTAATTGAAAAGGAACGTGGTGGCAATCAAATCTATGAAGCTGCCGCAACCTACCTACGTTCCAAGATTGCTGTTGATTCATCAGACTTAAAATGTCTCAAAGTAAGAAAAACTCCTAGGCAACAGGGACCAACCGTTGATATAGTAACGGGTCAAGTGGTTATGGATTCCTTTAAAGACATTAATTGGCTCAAATGGAAGTTATGTGAAGAAAAAAGCGAGGATGTTGATGACCGTAAAACATATTTTGAGCTTTCATTTGAAAAGAAATTCAAAGAGGTTGTGCTAAAGTCTTATTTACCTCATGTAATATCTTGTTCCGAGGCTATACAAGAGGAAGAAAGGGCGGTAAAGCTTTATAGCCGTGGGCTTTATGGTCGTGATCAATGGGGTTCTGTTATTCCTGAACATCCAGCTACATTTGAGAAGTTGGCAATGGACACAGAACTGAAGAGGAGCCTCATTGATGATCTTAACAGGTTTGTTAAAAGAAAGGAGTGGTACAAGAAAGTTGGCAGAGCATGGAAGCGAGGATATTTGATTTACGGCCCTCCGGGTACTGGTAAATCAACCTTGATTGCTGCCATGGCTAATCACCTCAAGTTTGATATCTATGATTTGAACATTTCAAGTATAAATTCTGATTCAGACTTGAGAAAAACATTGCATTCAACAACTAATCGCTCAATTATGGTAATTGAGGATATAGATTGTGCTGGGTTGGAGAAAAGAGGGGAAGAAAAGAAGGCTTCTTCAGCTGAGGTTAGCATTCTTTATTCTCATAAAATTAAACTAGTTGCAAATAAAGTTTAGTACGGTATTTGCTTCACCAGTACTATCACACTTAACGGCTGCCAATGGTATTATCTTATGCTTTCATCTAATGATATTTTCAGTTCACACTTTCGGGTTTGTTGAACGTCATAGATGGATTATGGTCGAGCTGTGGAGATGAACGAATTATCGTGTTCACCACCAATCATAAGGACCGGCTTCAAAACCTTGATCCTGCTTTGTTGCGCCCAGGCCGCATGGACATGCACGTGCCCATGTCATATTGCACCATTGATGGGTTCAAGCTGTTGGCTTCTACTTATCTTGATATCAAAATCAATGAAGGCCACCAACTCTATGGACAGATTGAACCATTGTTTGAGGAAGCAGAGGTTACCCCAGCTGAAATTGCTGAGGAACTTTCAAAGACTGAAGATACCGAAGTTGCTCTTAGAGGAGTTGTTGAACTACTCGAGGAAAACATTAAAAAAAAAACGAACTTGAGAATTCAATAAGCATGTGATGGGTTTATGGATGAAATATATGCAATAAGTATGGCTATGTATGAAATATTATACTTCTGTATTATGTAGTACAATCACAAAAGACTCTATCATGTTGTACAATCTCTCTTTGTTACGAATAAATGCATGTATTTTCAAAAATTGGGTGAATATGCTTAAGAATGTATGATGAACATGCATGATATATTGGAATTATTGGATAGGTATGTTTGAATGTTGAGATTAATTATATGTAATTCATTTGAACATACTTTTTTCATTGCCATTATTTCCTTATATAGCATAAGTTTATTTTTGCACACAATTTCTGGGTATACGGTTTACGTGCGAACTTCTCAGGTTGCAGTTTAAAATTCCATTACCACACATATATCAAGGCTTGATTCAAAAGTATTTTCAAAATAATTTTCAACTAGCTTTTTTTCAAAATTAGTTTTCAAAAAGTTTTTTACAAGATTTTATAGAATTTTTTTCCCTTAAACATTGTTTGCATGGAAATTTTTATCTCATAAAAACGCATTTGCAATAATCCATGAAACTTTTTTATCATTTGAACTTTTCACCTCCTTTTTCTTTAAAGGGAATTTTCACCTCTTTGAAAAAAAAAATCTCCTTATTCAAAATAAATTTCTCTTTCCCAAAATAACCGTGGAACTTCCCCTTTCAAAAATGGATCTTTAAAAATTAGTTTCCCTCGAAAATAAATCCAAAGGAACTATTTTCATTAACCAAAAATCCTCTTTTTCCAAAAATGGAAAAATGTTAAATAAAATGTTTAACTTTCAACTTTTATCATTTTACTTTTATATTTTATTTTGAAATTTCTCTGTCACATCTAACAATTAATCACATTTCTATTACCGGATCACCGGATCTCAATCTGTGTGTTTGTATGCCAATTTTCCAAAAGCAAAAGACTTTGGCTGGAAATATATATAAGTAATAAAGTTCAAATAATAAGCTTGCTCTTACAACCGCACATCCCTGGTGAAATTTTCTGTAATAACAAATCAATTGTTGAGACTAAAAAATTCAAAAGTCATTTTTAACTTTAGCCCTTAAATAAAAATAAAATAAAATAAAATAAAAACTTTCAACTTCTCTCATTTTACTTTTATATTTTATTTTGTAATTTCTCTGTCACATCCAATGATTAATCATGTTTCTATTGCCGGATCACCGGATCTCAATCCGCATGTTGGTATGCCAATTTTCCAAAAGCAAAAGACTTGGCTACACTACAAAAAAACTGGACTTATAGTGGCGTTTGTCAAAAACGCTGCTATAGACATACCTATAGTTGGTTCAAGTAATTTTATAATGGCGTTTTAAAAAAAGATCTATAGCAGCATTTTTAGGGTCTATAGTGGCGTTTGACGGGTCCTAGTCTTACAAAGTCTATGACAAACGCCACTATAGGCCCTTATAATACCAGGACCTATAGTGGCGTTGGACAAATGCCACTATAGACACTTTTTATTTTAGTTTTTTTTTCCCCTTTTTGGTTGGGTTTTTTTTTTTTTTTTTTTTTTCAAAAAAAGAGCTAGAGGAGAAAAAAGACCTATAGTGGCGTTTTTCAAACGCCACTACAGGCACTTTTTATTTTAGTTTTTTTTTGGTGGGTTTTTTTTTTTTTAATAAGAGTTAGAGGAGAAAAAAGACTTATAGTGGCGTTTGTCAAATGCCGCTATAGCCCACCACCAAAAAAAAAAAAAAACAACCAAATGGATTCAAGCCTACAGCATATTGTAGGAATATGCCATAGAATATTCGCTGAAACAAATTCAAGTTTTTTTTTTTTTTTTTAGTTTATTAGGAATATATATATATATACACACACACATATACATACTTATCATTTCTCTTTATATATATATAAATTTTAAAAAAACATTAAAACCCCCACCTACCCCCACTCTCCCATATCTCTCCCTTATCTACACGCCAAGCCTCAGACTTCCTTTCTCTTTTGTTTTTGTTTTTTTTGTTTTTTTTTTTTCTCCCTTATCTCCACTCCTCCATCTTTCTTCTTTTCTTTTTCTTTCACTCTTCTTTCACTTCACATCTGAATTGATTATTTTCTCTTCCTCTCCATTTTGATTTTATTTCTTTTGTTTTATTTGTGGTGGTGTTAATGTTTGTGGGTTTTGGATTTGCAGATGGTGTTGCAACTTACTGATTTAGTTCAAATTTGTAGATGGTGTTTGAAGCCATTGGTTGTTTAGTTGCAGGTAAGCATTTTTTTAAAAAAAAAAAAATTATGATTGTTTTGGTCTATTTATTTTTTGATAATAGTTTTGGTCTATTTCTTGTTTACTGTCAACATTGCTTCGTGGGTCTCTGAGATTTCCGATTAATTTTTGTTAATTCTTTGGCTTTTTTTATTTTTTATTATTGATAGGTCTATCTCAAGTGTGATAATATCTTTGTTAATAGAAACAAGAAAGTAGTGAAAAATTCAAAATCAATTTGATGATTTCTTTTTGCAGGTTAGTCTGTGGCGGCTGAATGTGTTGGGGTGGAGTTGCTATTTTATTTTATTTTTTTTTATTTTTTTTTTTTTTTTTTTTTTTATTTTTATAAATTTTTGAATGTGAGCATGCTATGTTTCATTTTGAACTTGCTGGGATAGTTGTAGTGTTTGTATTTGGAGTTGCTATTTTTTTTTTTTTTTTTAAATTTTTGGATGTGAGCATGTTGCGTTTGATTTTAAATTTTTTTAGGTGGGTTTGTGTTTCATTTTGAATTTGCTGGGATAGCTATAGTGTTTGTATTTTGTTTTGTTTTTTTTTTTTTTTTTTATCTTTTAATTTAATTAAAAAAACTTTTTCACGTAAAAAAAAAAAAAATTCTTTTGGTTACCAAAAATTAATTTTTGGTAATCAAATATTTTTTTGGTGGTTTTTTTTGGCTATAGTGGCGTTTGTAGAGTCTATAGTGGTGTTTCACAAACGCCACTATTGTACCGTCATTATAGACCAATTTTATTATTTTCGAAAGAGGCTATAGTGGCGTTTGTCAAACGCCATTATAGGCCCTCAAACGCCACTATAGCCTTTCTCGAAAATTAAAAAAAAAAATTTGGTCTATAGTGGCGTTTCCTATAGCCAAAATGGGCCTATAATGGCATTTTTAGTACCTATAGTGGCATTTCACAAACGCCACTATAGGTCTAGTTTTTTGTAGTGTGGAAAGGACAAGCGCATAATTGAGCATTTGACAGAACTAAATGCATCTATATATATAAAAGTAATAAAGTTCAAATAATAAGGTTGCTCTTACTACCGCACACCCTTGGTGAAATTTTCTGTAATAACAAATCAATAGTTGAGATTAAAAATTTCAGAAGTCAATTTTAACTTCAGCCCTTAAATAAAAAATTAAAAAAAAAAAACTTTCAACTTTTATCATTTTACTTTTATATTTTATTTTGTAATTTCTCCGTCACATCCAATGATTAATCCCGTGTCTATTGCCGGATCATTGGATCTCAATCCACATGTTTGTATGCCAATTTTCCAAAAGCGAAAGACTTTGGCTGGAAAGGACAAGCTCATAATTGAGCATTTGACAGAACTGAATGCGTTTATATAAATAAAAGTAATAAAGTCCAAATAATAAGCTTGCTCTTACTACTGCACACCCTTGGTGAAATTTTATGTAATAACAAATCAATAGTTGAGATTAAAAATTTCAGAAGTCATTTTTAACTTCAACCCTTAAATAAATAATAAATAAAAATTAACCTTCAACTTTTATCATTTTACTTTTATATTTTATTTTGTAATTTCTCCGTCACATCCAATGATTAATCACGTTTCTATTGCCAGATCACCGGATCTCAATCCGCGTGTTTGTATGCCAATTTTCCAAAAGCAAAAGACTTTGGCCGGAAAGAACGAGCTCATAATTGAGCATTTGACAGAAATGAATGCGTTTATATATATAAAAGTAATAAAGTTCAAATAATAAGTTCGCTCTTATTACCGCACATCCTTAGTGCGATGGTCAGTCCATAAGTATAAGTGCTTATGGGGTGTGGGGTGTGGGGGGCAAGAGTTAGGGTTTAAGTCTCCAGGAGGGAGTTTCACACACATGTACACTTAGATTAGGTTATAGTAGAATTTTTATCTTATATAAAAATTTAAAAAAGAAAAGAAAAAAGAAGCTTGCTCTTTTGTAGTTCTTTAAATGAAACTGTCGTTACATTGGGAAAAAAAAAAAAAAAAACCTAACTGTGGGGTTGTTTGGTAATGTTATTTAAACAACAGTTTTTAGTGTTTAAACAGCATTATACGTATTTACATATACTTTTTTACCCACACGTATTTCCACAAAACAACACTAGAAATCTCTTACCAAACAGGCCCTGAGCTTTTGATTTGTAGCCAGAGCATTCTTTTGCTTTTGATTTGTGTGTGTCTAGTGTCCGCTAGTTATAACTCCAGTCTATAACTACAAGGTTAGGCCTTTTTGTAGTTGTACTTTGTATATGTAATGTATTATAAACCTGGTTTAAAACACTAATATTACTATTTTTGTGTGTGTTCTAATAAGTATTATTGTTTACTCAAGAAAAAAAAAGTTCATTTGTCAATAATACATGGGAGATTATTTACCAAAGAAACAATCCATGGTTAATTTTTTAATAAATAAGGAGGAGTGAGTTCAAATCAATTGATCCTTACTTATGAAGTCGGTTGACTCTAGAGTCTTTAATTGTCAAATAACCTAACATTCAACCATCCCCTCGAGAGAAAAAAAAAAAAAAAAAAACCATGTTTATTCTTGGCTAAAAAGAGAAAAAGCTTAATGTTTATGGAATGGGATAACTTCTTAAACCTCATGAATCTCATTATCGAAAAATATCGGCAGGTACGATACAAAATCATATTCCTTGCTAGGTCTAGCCCACATTGGATTTGTGCTCATATCAAAGAGCGTGATGCGCAAGTAATCAGGCCAAATGTTATTTTACTCTTATGCTCTACCCATTTGAATGTAACTCAGAACTACATTAAGTGTGCGTTTGGCTCCAAATTAAAAAGTCAGTTTATTTTACTGTTCAACTTATTTTTATTACTATTCATGGGCTCCACTGCACTTTTTAGTATTATTTATGGGTCCCACTGTACTATTTCAGCTAACTTTTACCTTTATTTACCGTATTTTCAGCAAAAAGTTTCCAGTTTCAGCAAAATAAGCGGATCTTAAACAGACCCTAAATTTCTTTGTAATTTCCTTTAAACTCCCCAGTTTTCACACTCACACTCAAAAAAGACAACTTTGTGGTCACCCAACAATAATTCTCATTCCTTAATTATGTAAAACTTCCCCGTAATCACCAACTATAAACAATAATTATGTCTCATTTCCTTAACTATCCAAAACTACATAGAATGAATTATGTCACAATTCCTTAACTACTAATTATTTTATACCATATTTTTTGCTCTCACCCACACATTTGAATCTTATTCAACCACACCAAGTTTCTCATCAATTGCCTTAGCCTTGGGGGAAAGGCTCAAGAATAGTGATGCAGCTGGATTTATAAAAAGGGATGTAATAAAGAGGAACGTGCATTGAGTCAAATTAAGCTATGTAAAGATCTAAAGAAAAAAAAAAGAAAAAAAAGAAAAAAACAGTGCTTTGTTCAGAGTGGAGATCTTGTTGTGATCTTGGCCTCATTGGGTTTCTAGAGAGGTATTATTGTATTTTTCAAATTTATTGTGACCTTAAGTTTTGGACATAAACTTGAGCATTGCATTCTCTATTTTATTATAGTAAATTGCTCCCTCTATATTATTTAGAGGGTTTTCAATCTTATGTGATTAATTTTCTTGCTGCTCTTGCGTGATTTTTTTTCAGGTTATATTTAAATTTTATTTACACATATATAGATGGAGGCTTATCCCAACAAATTTATGGCAGATTTCCTCTTTGTGAAGTGAGTCAAAACTTTCATAATTTTAACCAGATTGCATAAACAAAACCAAGAAATATTTGGTGTCCAAACTCCCATATTGCAGCCCTCTAGCCATAAAAAAAGTTGTATCATTGACCACATTCTTCTCATTTTTACAGGATTTTGGAAGAGGTGGTTGGTGGACACCCATACCCCCAAACCATGTTTAGTATCATGGAGATGCTTAAATCATTGGCCCCATATGTCACGGCTGCTGTTGTGAATGTACTAAGTCCCTTTGCAAAAGAACGCATACCTATTAAAGTCAGCAATTACTTGGTCTCAACCTTTAAAAAGTGGCTCGCTAGATTCTCTACGCCTCAAGTCACTGTCGTCATTGAAGAGAAAGGTGATCTCACTAGGAACCAAATCTATAAGCCTGCCAGAGCCTACCTACATACCTTGATTCATGATTCCACAAAACTAACCCTGATTTGTGATTCAACAAAACCAAGATGCTTCAAGGTAAGCAAAGAAGATAGGCAAAAGGAATCAATCATTGATGTCGTAAAGGATGTACTGGTTATTGATAACATTAGAGAAATTACACTCAAATGGAAGTTACGTACAGAGAAAGAAGAGGGTTCTGGTATTAAGAAATATTTTGAGCTTTCATTTGGTAGGAGATACGAAATGGATGTGCTAGAGTCTTATTTATCTGGTATAGTAAATCATTATGAGGAAATTCAAAACAAAGAAAATGTGGTAAAGATTTATACGTCGTTCTGTCAATCGTGATTGATGATGCCGAAAAATCAACAGTAAGCTACACGGTCCTCACGTGCTAGAAACAACACCTGCACAACACAAAAAAGAGAAGACCTCGCAGAGAGCACCGGTATAGTGCCGGCCAAATACCCTCCGAAGGTCAAGTTAGAATTTCTCACAACTCTAGAGTGCTAGAGTGGGTAAATTATGCGTACCTTGGTTAATAAGGGTATTGGGGCTTTTATAGTAGTAGAGAGTTGACATCTTTTCCTTATAGGAATCCTTGCAAAGCGTATATTGCGGAATCCTTTCCTTGTAGGAGTCCTTTTGATCAGCACTAAACATGAAGCACAAGGTATTTCCTTATATATGCAAACATGGAGATCAAGCTAAGTTTTGTTAGGGTCGTCAGCTCTACTTGATCCCTTCAGCTTTCTCGTCGTTAGCCACCCATACCTTTTACTAAGATCATCTCGTCAACTCTGAGGCACGCTATGTGATTTCCTTAATGTCGTCGCCTCCAATGGACCCCGACGGGTTTAATTGGGGTGTTACTTTATACCTTTTCAAGGGCGAATACTATTACTTCAATTTTTTCCCTTATCAACTGCCCCCTACTCTATATCCTCGTCAACTAAAGCTGACGGGTTATGGACTTAGACTTTCATTGCTAATCTTCTTCTTGGCCAGGAGAGAGGAAAAAATCATTTATGGGTGACTCCTCGATCAGCCATCATTAAATGCTCAGACACGTGGCGCATTTTGGTTGGTTCAACTTCTAGATGAGGGCGTCGCTTCGTCTTTTGTGCACTTTCCCCCTAAATATAACTCACCTCCTCCCCTCATTTCTCATATTTCATCCTTACTGATTTTCGGAGAGAAAGCTCATCACTTTTACTCCGTCGGTTTGTTGACTCTGTTGCTTGTGCTGCTACCGTCACTTTCGAAACCGTTGCTTCAAGAGACATACTTGTAAGTTCTTTTCTCCTTTTCCTTATGCGTATGTTTTTTATTCTAATTGATTAACTCCCTAGTGAGGTCGTCATCTTAGGTTCTTAGAATGAATCCGTCACTTGTAGGTAGTCAGATGTTAAGTGACGCGACGGCTAAGAAGTCGTCAGTCCACGAAGGAGTGGACTATGACAAGGTATTCAGTTCAGGTCATGAGTTCGAGGGTTCTTCCTGGTTGTCAGAAAGGGAAATGTTAGCCCAATCTCCTGACGCGAAAGTTGAAAGTTATGGAGAGGAAGGTGAAGAAGAAATAGTAAGTGAGGAGGGTGAAGTTGAGGAGGGAAAAGAGGAGAGGGATAGTGATGGAGACGGAGATGAAGGTAATGAGGAGTCCTGTGAGGGAACTTCAGGAAGTCCTGGAGGCAACTGTCCCTTCATCCTTCCCAAGGATTGGGCCGTCAATAAGTTTTTACCAAAAATGTGTGACAGGGTCTTTAAGGAGTTGCATACCCGTTACCAAATCCCAGACCATATCCCAATTCGTCTTCCTAGAAAAAATGAACAGTGCTATACAGGGAGGACTACAGACGTCGGTATGTATGACGTCATGTTTGCTGCAGGGCTTAGACTACCATTGACGGCTTTGCATCATCAGCCAGATCGCTCTGAATGCCTAGAGGATCTTTATAGGTTCTGAGATCCTATGGGGTCGTTTGAGTGGAGGGAACCGTCAGCTTTCGTTAGACGAGTTCTTCTACTGCTACAGACCCCAGCACATCGTCTCTTTTAAGGGAACATATCATTTTACCGCCCGAAAGAAGGACTTGAGACTAGTGTCTGATATGCTAGACTCTAACAGAAACTGGAAAAGTAGATACATTTTTTTCAAGGGGATGGATTGGGTGTGTCGTCAGGAAGAATAGGAGACGATGCCCCGTGGTTACTTTGACAACATTTGGGCTTTTGTCAAGGATTTAGGTTAATCCTGTCTGCTCTTCTTACTTTGTTTGTTCATTCCAAGCTTCTAACACCGTCTATTCTCCTTGTTTTCAGCTAGCATTCGCCCTTATATTACGGAGGAGCAAGAAGACTTTATTCGCTGGGTAACATAAATTCCTTTAGACGAGCGGAAGTGCCGGGATCTCATCACACTCGACACTTTGCACGCTTATTGCGGGGGTCCTGTGCCAACACCAGAAGCTCTCAAATTGGACAAATACTCTCGTCATCGTAAGTGGATTTCCTATCGTCCCCGTCACTTTTGTTCTTACCGTCTGCTCTTCCAATGTACGTTTGTTGTCTTTTTGCAGAAATGGAGGTGGCTAGACAAAGGGTGAGGGCAACTGCTGCCCGTAAAAAAGAAGAAGAAAAAAAGGCTAAAGAGGGGGCCTCCTCGTCAGCCCCTAAGGCCGTTACTAAGGGCTCAGCCAAAAGGAAGGATAATGGGAAGGACGACCGTCCTCCCAAGAAGGTAGTCGTCACCCTTGGAGATGAGCACCTCAAGAAGAAGTCTCCTCCCAAGTCGAGTCGGGGCGCGTGCAAGGGAGTGATGACTTCTTCTGGTCCCATCATTGAGGGACCCCGTCACCTTCTGACCCACAAAGATTACGCCATCGAGGGAGTGGAGTCCCTCATAAAGCCGACAGACATAGAGCCTTGCGATCAGCTGGGAACAGAGAACCTAGGGGTGTCGGCTCTTTTCGACCTCACCCAGGTAGGTTTACTTTCTTGGCTAATTTTATCTCGCCTCTTTCTGTCCATTGACTGATGACTGTATCCTTTTCAGGCTTTGGTGCAAGTTAAGGCATTTCAGAATAGGTGTGTTGCCAAAGAGGGGGTCGTCACCAAGGTTAGGAAGAGTAATAAAATTTTACTGGTTGCACAGGGGCAGTATAAGGATGCTCTCCGTACTCTAAATAGTGAGATGAAGGAGTTAAAAGAGAAGTTAGAGGAGGCAGGTCGTCAGAAGGAGATGCTGTAGGAAGAGCTGTCAACCTTACGCGGGAAGGTGGAGAAGGTTGGGGCCGACGCTGTTACGGAATTCAAGGCGTCTCGATCATTCGTTGACTCCTATGCTGAGTATTATGGTACTGGGTTTGAGGACTACCTTAAACAGGTCGCGTCCTCCTTCCCAAACTTGGATCTATCCGGGATTACCATGGATGCCTCCCTTCCGTCATCCCCTACTGGTGACGCCGTTGTTGATGAGAGTGACAACTCTACTGAACTAGATCTCCCACCCAAGGATGATGGTGTCGTCCTTGCTCAACCTGCTGCGAATCCTCCCGTCACCACTTCCAACCCGTCCATTGAGCTCTTAGACGTGGAGAACCCTTCAGCTCATGATAAAGACAATAAGACCCCAAATGACGCTTCTGCTGTTCAGCCGTAGCCTTTATTCTTTGCAACTTTTATATTTCATTTAATTTTCAAACAATGTTTAAATGCCCTAGCATTTTTGGGCTTCGTTTGTAAAAACTTTATTTTATATTCGGTATCTTATGCTCGTTGCTTTTAACATCGTCTAGTTTTTTTTTACTAGTTGACATTTGTATGCTTGTATGCTATTTTCACAAGTTGAATACGAACCCTTCTTCCTTATACAATAGGCTTATTCACCTAAGGACGTCTACTTTGTAGACTTGACCTTGTTTCTTGGCTTTTTTATTGAGCCCGTCAGCTTGGTTAGGCCCATCTACTTTCGTGCATAATTATGGACCCGTCTACTTAGTTATAGGTTCGTCCACTGTTTTGTGGTCTTTATAATTTTTTCTACTAGAAAGAACTTGCCCATTTTAAGGACTGACAAATCCATCTACTTTATAACCTCGCCACTTTCATGGATGTTTGACTTATGGACTTGGCAAACTCATCCATTGTTAAGTAATGATATTTTCCTGAGGTCGTTAGCTTGAATGACCATTTTTAAGTAATGGCAATTTTATGAAGCCATCAACTTTAATGATTTTGTCCACTTTATTAAGTAATGGATTTCATTCATTGAACCCATCCCCTTTATGGACTTTAGTTTGTCCCTTTTGTGGGTTTTTATTGAACTCATCCGCTTTATGGACATGATGTATTCGTCTACTTGGTAGACAATAAGCTTGTCTGCTTTATGGTCTTAATAATATTTCATCCTTCTAGGATGAAGTCGTCCACTTTATGGACTTTAATAAACTCGTCCACTTTTTGGACAATAAGCTCGTCCACTTTATGGACTTAATAATATTTCATCCTTTTGGGATGAAGTCGTCCACTTTATGGACTTTAATAAACTCGTCCACTTTATGGACAATAAACTTGTCCACTTTATGGACTTTAATAAACTCATCCACTTTATGGACAATAAACTCGTCCACTTTATGGACTTGATAATATTTCATCCTTCTGGGATGAAGTCGTCCACTTTATGGACTTTAACAAACTCGTCCACTTTATGGACTTTAATAAACTCATCCACTTTATGGACTTGATAATATTTCATCATTCTGGGATGAAGTCGTCCGCTTTATGGACTTTAATAAATTCGTCCACTTTATGGACAATAAACTCGTCCACTTTATGGACTGCATATTAGGGTCGTCTACTCGTCTACTTCATGGACTATTTTCCATAGATACACACTTTTAGCCATATTTGAATAAACTCCTCTTATTATAATAAACCATGCATTCGTAGAAAAAGTAGTTCTTAAAAAGGAGAAGACCTGCCCTTTGGGCTTAAAAAGAGTTATCGTAGCAAAATCTAAAAATAGAAAAATTGAGGAATGTAGCTAATTTCAAATAAGGTATGCTAAAAATAAAGGGGTGCTTCTTTTCATGCCATCCTTTTTATTGGTAGTACTTCCGCAGGTGCTCGGTGTTCCATGGGTGGTGTAGCTTTCATCCGTCCATCGTCTCCAGGTGGTAGGTGCCCTTCCTCTGTCATGACGTGATTCGATAGGGTCCTTCCCAATTGGGGCCGAGCTTTCCTTGGGTAAGGTCTCTAGCAGCGCCCATGACCTTTCTCAAAACGAGATTTTTGACTTGAAAGTCTTTATGTCAGACCTGGGAGTTATAGTGTTTAGCCATGCGGTCCTGGTACCGCACGAGCCTTTGTTCTACTGCCGCCCTGACTTCGTCAATTAGATCAAACTGTAGATGCATAACTTTGTCATTTTTTATTTCATCATGGTTGTGCACCTTGTAGCTTGTGAGCCCGACTTCAGCTGGAATGACTGATTCGCTTCTGTACATTAGCCGAAATGGTGTTTCTCCTGTGGGCGTCCTCACCGTTGTCCTATATGCCCATAGTATGCTTGGCAACTCTTCAAACCATATGCTCTTTGCCCCATCAAGCCGAGTCTTGATAATTTTGAGTAAGGATCGGTTCGTAACTTCAACCTGTCTGTTTGCTAGAGGGTGGGCGAGGGAGGAGTAGTGATTTCTGATTCCTAACTACGAGCAAAAATCCCGGAAAGAGTCGTTGTTGAATTGTTTCCCATTGTCCGAGACTAAGACTCTCGGGATCCCAAATCTGCATATGATGGATTTCCAGACAAAATTTCTCACAGTTTTCTCCGTGATGGTGGCCAAGGCTTCAGCTTCCACCCATTTTGTGAAGTAGTCTATGCCCACTATCAGGAACTTCAGCTGTCACACCGCTATTGGTTACGGTCCCATGATGTCTAAACCCTACTGAGTGACCGACCATGGGGCTGTCATAGGGGTCAACGCTTCGGACGGCTATCTTATGATATTGCTGAATCTTTGGAATTTGTCGCAGCTCTGACATAAGTTTGAGCGTCTTTTTGCATGGTGGGCCAGTAGTACCCCTCTCGAATCAGCTTGTGTGCCAACAATCGTGACCCTGAGTGATTTCCGCAAATCCCTTCGTGGACTTCTCTCATGACGTAGTCTGCTTCCTCGGTACCCAAACACCTTAGGTATAGGCGGGAGAAGCCTTTCTTGTATAGGATGTCCTTCATCAAGATGAACCGCGCAGCTTGGACCTTCAGCTTTTGTGCGGCCTCCCTTCTGTCTGGTAAGATGCCATTTTTCAAGTAAGAGATCAACGGCATGGTCCAATCGCTTTTGGAATCTTTCTCCTACACATCGATGGTATCTATTAATGGAGAAAGTTGAACAAAAGAGAGTACGTTATCAAGGGTAGTCATATGTTCAGCTGAAATTGCTTTGGCAAAGCGGTCAGCTTGCTTGTTCTCTCCTCTGGGGATCTGGATAATTTTGGCCTTCAGCTCGTCTACCCTTCTCCTTACTTAATCCAAATATCTCTTCATTCTTTCGCCTTTGCACTCATAATCCCCGTTTACTTGGTTAGTGACGACCTGAAAGTCTCAGTAAAGAACCACTCTTGCGGCTCCTACTACTTTGGTGAGATCAAGCTCTGCCACTAAAGTTTCGTACTCTGCTTCATTGTTGGTGGTAGGGAAGTCGAGGCGAACCATACATTCGAACAGGTCTCCTTCGGGAGAGAGAAGTACGACACCTACACCCCTGACTTGCCTATTGGATGACCCATCTGTATGTATACTCCACTGCGGATATTCATCTGCCCCCTTGTCTTCCCCGTTGGTGAACTCTGCTATGAAGTCAGTGACGACCTGCCCTTTGATGGCGGTGTGTGGGCGGTATTGAATGTCGAACTCACTTAACTCTATCGCCCATAGCGCCAACCGACCAGCAATTTCGGGGTTGCTCATTTGCTCGTTGTAAGGGTTTGTCAGTTAGGATGATTACCATGTGGGCTTGGAAGTACAGCTTGAGTTTACGGGCTGCTATAACTAAGGCGAAGACGAGATTTTCCATGGGTGGGTACCTCTCCTCAACACCATGAAATGCCCGGTTGACGTAGTACATGGGCTTTTGAACCTTGTCTTCTTCTCTTACCAAGGCCACGCTGACGGCCGCTAGGGAGACAGCTAGATACAGGAAGAGCTCTTCCCCCAGTTGTGAAGGACTTAATAGCGGTGGGGAAGAAAGGTGGGCTTTTAGCTCCTCGAATGCTTGCTAACACTCGGCTGTCCATTCAAAAGATTTCTTCAACATGCAAATGAAGGGTAAGCACTTATCCATCACTCTTGATACGAACCTGTTCAGGGTGGCTACTTTACCGTTTAAACTCTGCCCTTCTTTCACGTTCTTCAGAGGGGGGGGGGGGGGCATCTCTACTATGGCTCTGATCTTGTTTAGGTTGGCCTCGATACCTCTTTGAGAAACCATAAAGCCTAAGAACTTTCCCGTTGTCACTCCGAATGCACACTTACTCAGATTAAGCTTCATGTTGTAGGAGTGAAGGGTGCCGAATGTTTCCTCGAGATCCTTCAAATGGTTTTCTTCTCTTCGGCTTTTTACCAACATGTCATAGACGTAGACCTGAACATTCCTCCCAATTTGGTTTATAAACATCTTGTTCATGAGCCTTTGATACGTCGTGCCCGCGTTCTTAAGGCCGAATGGCATTACTTTGTAACAAAAAAGACCTTGGCTAGTAACAAATGAAGTCTTCTCCTGATCTGCTTCATCCATCCGGATTTGATTGTACCCTGAGAAGGCGTCCATGAAACTCAATAGCTGGTGCTGAGCTGTAGAGTCTACTAGTATGTCGACTCAAGGAAGGGGGTAGCTATCCTTGGGGCATGCTTTATTCAGATCCGTAAAGTCTACGCACATCCTCCATTTCCCGTTGGCCTTCCTAACCATCACCATGTTTGCTAGCTAGTCGATATAATATACTTCCCTGATAAAACCCTCCTCTTGTAACTTGCCGACTTTTTCTACTATTGCTCGATCTCGCTCTTGGGCGAACACTCGCTTCTTCTGCAGGATGGGTGGAAACGAAGGTGACACATTCAGCCTGTGTACTATGACTGACGGGTCAATTCCTATCATGTCTCCATGACTCCAGGCAAACACATCCTGATTCTCCTTGAGGAAGGCTACGAGCTCTTGGCGAACCATTGGGCTGGCGAGAGTGCCAATCCTTGTGGTTCTGTCTGATCTGGAGCTATCGAGAGGTATCTCCTCGAGCTTCTCTACGGGTTCTGCCCTCGTCTGCTACTCTTCTATGCTCAAGGTCTGTAGATGGTCGTCCATCTCCAGCATTGCAATGTAGCATTCGCGCGCAGCTACTTGATCTCCTCGTAATTTCCCTACTCCGTACTTCGTGGGGAATTTAATTATCAGGTGGTAGGTTGAAGTTATGGCTTTCCATGAGTTAAGGGTTGGTCGTCCTATAATGGCATTGTAGGCGGAGAAGCAATCGACAACAAGGAATGTAACATCCCTAGTGATTTGCTGAGGATAGTCTCCAATTGTTACAGGTAATGTCACCGCGCCAAGGGGTATACCTTTGTTCCTCCAAACCCAACGAGTGGAGTGTTGGTTGGAACTAGGCATTTTCTATCAATCTGCATCTGTTGGAATGTTGGGTAGTAGAGAATATCTGCGGAACTACCGTTGTCGACCAAGACCTGATGCGTGTTATAATCTCCTACTCGGATGCTAACGACGAGCGCGTCGTCATATGGGTGGTGAAGACGTCGAGCATCTTCTTCCAAAAAACCAATAATTGGGTTATCGACTCGTGGCATCTTCAGGACAACGCCCATCATCTGAACATTCTAAGCCATTCTGAGGTAAGTCTTTCAGGCCTTCTTGGAAGAGCTGGTGGTCGCCGTGCCTCCCACGATCATCCTTATGTCTCCCAGAGGTGGTTTGGGATGCTCGTTGTCCCGTCGGGGGGCTTACTCTTGAGGAGGCAGATATGTTCTCTCCCTGCGAATGAATGAAAGTTCAAATAGTGTAAAAACACCCTTGAACGTTTAAACCCTCAATTAACAAATTACCAATTCAAGCTTTATATCAAACAATTAATGTGCGGAACATGAACTAAAGCATAACACAAAATTGGTAAACAATCTAAGCCAATTAAAATCACATCCACAGCAGAAAATAAAAGGCAGAGATAAAGGAAAGGGAGATGCAAACACAAGGACAACACGCGATGTGTTATCGAAGAGGAAGCGGAAGCCCTCGGCATAAAACCTCTCCGCCGCCCTCCAAGCGGTAAACAATCCACTAGAAAATGTAGTTGGAATACATGGACAGCAATAGACCCTCCATGCCTAATCTACCCAATGCACCTAAGCCCTCCAAGCTTCTTGCTCCAACGAGATTGTGCCGAACCTTTTTCTTTTCTAGCTTCCCGGATTCCGCTACTAGACCGTAGCATCAACCAATGAAGATTGGTTCCTTCCTAACTGCTTCCCAGAATACTAAACGGCCCTTTCACAGTAATGGATATGGTGAGAACAAGGTTTTGGTAAAAGGCCTCTCAAGGGTTTGGCAATGGAGAGGAAGAGAGTTGAGGAATTTGAAGAGACACTTATGTAAAGATTGTAGATGAATCAATCTTGTTTTACTCTAGGGTTTCTCTCTCAAAATTCTCTCTCGAAGCTCTATCTCATTTGTGGGTATAAGGGGTATTTATACTGAGGTGAGAGGAGAATGTGAAACGTCAGGTTTTTCAAAATAGGGCTGGCTCGCGGCTTGGTCTCGCGACTTGACTGAGTCGCGAGATCCAGTCGCGAGATAACCGTATGGCCAGTTGTCCTGTTTTGTCCTGTAGTGCTCCAGCTGGCATGACTGTTCATCTTCTGGCATGCTTGGCACGTGTGCTGCGTCTGGCGGCTTGCAGCCGCGAGTCACCCGCGAGGCCTAGCCGCGAGTCTCTGTTTTCTTGCACACTCTTGAGCAAACTTCACTCTATCTCACTCACTACCCTTACAACAAGCCCACCTAAATACAGGGTTTCTAAATGCTAAAATATAAACAAATTTGACACGGAATAAAGCCAATTAGATGGTTGATTAAATTCAACCTTACAATCTCCCCCTTTGGCTATTCCGTGACAAAACCCTAAAACAGACTCTAGACTTAACATGTGAGTTGGGAACAGTTGAGCAAAACTCACTCACACCTAACTCTAGAAGCTGTGAAGCACTTGAATCATATGAACATAAGACTCCTGAAACACAATAATATACCATGATCATTGTAAGCAGAAAATCGTGAAATGCATATGAAACAGGAAATATGTGATTAAGCAAAGATGGAGTGAAGAAACAAACCATGGCTTGATCAACCAAGTAATCACTACAAGGTAGTGACCACAATGCTCATTCACACTTGGAATGAACACTTGGACATACAAGCTAACAAGTTCAAAGCAAGTCTCTTGCATGCCTAACACTCAACCAATGCATAATACACTAAGTAAATGCATCTAGGAACAATCCTACAAGGGCACAAGAGTGACAATACTTAAAAGAAAATGCAATACATTTATATAGAAGTACTGATTTAAACAAAGCATAAAAGGCTGCATAAAGCATGGTACAAACCATAAAGCTTACAAACTATGCATAAAACATAACCCTAAAAGCTTACAAAAGCAACATGGGTACAAGCCACAATATATACTGAATAACATCAACAATATATATATATATATATATATATATATATATAAAGTAAACCAAGTTTGTAAGTTATGAGTTAGAAACAAGAATACACCAAACCACAGTGTATTAAACCCATAAAAACAACACATTAACCAAAACATAAGATATAAGATAAAGTAATGCTCCCCCTCAACATAATGCTCCCCCTCAAGGTCTGTTTCTCGAAAATTTCTCCCCTTTTTTGATCGGAATGGCCAAAGGGTCAGTTCCCATGATGTGTGGCGAAGCTGTTGAATTTTGCAGAGAGAATATCCAGCTGGTCCTGCATGGCTATCATCCTCTCAGACTGCTCTGTCGAATTAACCCTCATGCTGCTTAAATCAACCACACAGATGAACAGGCTTAAAAGTGTATACACAAGTACAACTGGTATAATGCATGGGAGAGATTTTGAAGACATTCGAAAGATAAATATATGTCAATGAGACATACAGATTGATGTGTATGACCTGACTCAAAGACCAAAAGACAGATGCACACAATAGATGGACAGGCACAAATTACAGCACAGTAAACCTCACAGACAAAATAGGAACACTTCGAATCAACATATTAACATAAGATCAGACAAGAAGAGAAACCAACAAATAGCAAACTTTAGCTAAGCACATGAAGAAGAACCAACCAACAACGTAGTCTAAATCAAACTAAATCAACAGCTTTCACAAGCTAAGCAAGGATAAAGAGCAACAGCCGAAACAAAAACCCATATCAAAAGCATAAACAAATGCGAGTAATCAAGAGGGAAAAACATAGAATCAACTGAAATAGAGTTTAAGAAAGAAAACTCATACCTGTTACTTGAAGATTTCGAACTGAAAGGAAGCAACAATGGAGTTCAAAAATGGAGGCACGATGTGAATGGGTAAGAACAGTTGAGAGAGACAATGAACAGTCACAAAAAGTTCGAGGGAAAAATTGAAAAAGTTTTAAAAACTGCCCCAATTTTTGCCAAACACGCGTTTTTCGCGACTGAAGTGAGTCGCCACCAAGTCGCCAGTTCAAGCCGCCAAAACACTCAAAGACAAAAGTTTGAAAAAAAATTTCCAAGTGTTTTTCGCGACTGGAAGGTCTACCCGCGAGGGAGTCGCGAGCTAAGCCGCGAAAATCTCTGAGTAACCCTCGCGACTGGACCTTTCACTCGCGAACAAGTCGCCAAAATATACCCGAGAACATGCGACTGATTCTCGCAACTTGACATACCCGCGACTGAGTCGCCAAAACAAGGCAAAAATGATTTTTTGAAATTTTCAGTTTTTAAGAACAAAATACTTTCCAAAAACACCTAAAATACTCAAAAATCTTTTTGTGCTTGAATCAACAAAGATTGAGCATGTGAAAACACATTTCATCAAGTACAATCACACAAATGATTATGGCATTCATTGAACATAAACCTGTGTATTGTGTGTGGATATCAACAATGAGATAGTCCTTAGTCTAATGTGAAGCTTCAATGATCAATTCAACCAAGGCATACACAATTAGCACTAGATCATGTGATCTATCTCAATTATAGAAATATGTATATATGACCTCCCACAAAACTTGATAACATATCTTGGAGCTTTACATTTGACTCCACTTTCAATTATAACATTTGATCTTTTTGATCCTTTTGAGACAACCCCTCTCATTGTGAGAGTGATATTTGGTAATTCACTTTAATGAACAAGCCTTTGGCCTTTTGAATAAACGTTCACTTTAATTTTTGGTCGCTTTCCCTTTTTCCTAGTCGAATACTAGTATGTACGACAAGCTTTTGCAGCTCAATATCTCTTTTCATTTGGAGATTTACATTTGGTGAGCTCTTTTTAGCAAAAGCAAAAATAAAGAGTGGGAAGATATATAGACACAAGTCTATGCATGTCTCAAGATCATCATAACCATTCACTCATCATTCATGACAAGTTTGAAGATCTATTTACAACAATCACATAGATTTCAAAATTTCTCCCACAGTGATAAGGGTGCAAAGGAACAAGCTATGCTCGAAAATGCACAAAGCCATTAGCACAAAGGTACAAGGCAAAACAAGTTTTGAGACAAAAACTCAACAATGTCAATCAAACTTTTTGATTTTCTAATTTTTATGTGATTTTTGGATTTTTGACACATAAGAAGAAAAAGATTGATAAAAAACAAAACAAAATCAAAAGTATGCACAAGTAGACAAGCAAACAACCATCAACAAAAACAGCAAGCAAGCAAACAAATATCGTCGCAAAGCATAGGAAGTATTAATGCATGGACATGTTGTAATACTTATGCATGAGTACCCTTTTTCACCCACACGTTACTTGCGTTTGGGGTGATTTCCTTATAGGATTGGGTACGGGAGTTAGGGCTTTCAAACCTTCGTGAGAAGCTTTCCAAGCAGTTGGTGAATGCACCAATCATCTTCATCACGTTCATCATTCCAGGATCACCATTTTGATCTCTAGATTGTTCACCTGTCCAATTTCTTCTATCATTTCTAGGTCCTCGTGACCTTTGAGGAGTTGCACTATTCTTTGCTCTCAGCTTTTGGCAATTTGGTCGAGTATGCCCTTGAAGTCTGCAATGATGACACACATAAGTTGATCTAGAACCTCTTTGTGGTCGTGGACGAGACTTGGCACAAGATTCAGACCTGCCCACATACTGATTGCGGGGATTCAACAACCGTTGGTTCTCCACATTCTTCTTCTCCTCTATCTTGGGCTTTTCAGCAGTAGGGTCAACTTCAACTGGATCTTTAGCCTTTACAAACTACACTTCTTTAGTGACATTTCCAGATGAGCTACTTCTTCCGGTATATCCCAACCCGGATTTGTCTGAAAAACTCTTTTGAGATGAAATAACATCATCTAGCTTCTTGGTGGTGACCCTCTCTATTTTAGCATTTGTTTACACAGCCTCTTGCTCAAGAAATCTCACTTTTGAGTAAGCTTCTGACAGCTCATCATTCAAAGTTTCTATCTCACATTTGGCCTCCCTATATCGGATTAGGAGACTTTTATAGTCCTCCTCTGCCTTCTTCATTTTTCTCACAGCAGCCTTGGCCACCCTTGTGTACTCACCCGACTTTTCAAGGAGTGAGTTATAATTCTCTTGAAGATTGGCTGTGCTTTCATCTTCTTCAGCATCGGATTCTTCAACAATTCCCAATGATTCTTCATCACTATGTTCTCCAAGGTCTCGTACAAGCAGATTCAACTCATCTGAAGACTCAACATGGGCAATAGTCATAAAAGCTGAATAGTTCCCCTCTCCATCACAGCTTTCTTCTGATTCTGAGTCGGATGAATCCGAGTCACTTAATGTCGTGGCATACACCTTGCCTTTCGATTTCAAATAATTCGGACATTCTTTCTTGAAGTGTCAATGCCCGTTACATTTAAAACAAGTGACACCTTGTGTAGATTGGGATTCTTTTCCATCTTTCCTTTTGAATTCCCTTCTCTCCCTTCCTGAACTTTGGAATTTTCCTTTATCACCAAATTTTCCATTATTCTTGAATTTTAAGAATTTTCAGAAATTTTTTATAAGGTATGCAACATCTTTATCAACCACATATTCTTCCGATCAGTCATGGCCTTCTACCTTCTCATTAATGGTCTTAAGAGCAAGAGATTTGCTCCTCCGTTGATTGGGCAGCGACATCTCATAAGTCTAAAGAGAACCAACCAGCTCCTGGACTTTGATGTCATCAAGGTCCTTGCTCTCTTCAATCGCTGTCATTTTAGCACAAAAACTTTCCGGCAATGATCAAAGGATCTTTCTTACAATTTTAGAATCCTCCGTTTTCTCCCCCAAATTGAACTTGCTGACAACCACCTCATTCAGCTTCCCATAGAAAGAGTCAAAGGACTCATCCTCGCTCATTTTGAGCTCCTCAAACCGAGTGGTCAGCATTTGCAACTTGGTGTCTTTCACTTTCTTCGTGCCTTCGTAGGTGGTTTCCAATATCTCCCATGCTTCTTTAGCAACGGTAATATGGGAGATCCTGTGAAATTCATCTGGAGACACACCACAGAAAATAGCATTTAAGGCTTTATTGTTAGCATTAGATGCAACAAGTGCTGCCTTATCCCATGTGGATTTGGCAGCCTCAGGTCTGGTCCAACCACTCTCAACAGCATCCCAAACAGATTCATCAATGGAGCACAGAAATGCTCTCATGCGAACCTTCCAAAAAGCATAATTACTACCATCAAAATATGGAGGTGCATTTAGGGATTGAGACCGATCCATCTCAATAGGGAGTCAAGGATCACACAATGGTAATGAAACCAATAAACGTGTACCTGCTCTGATACCAATTGAAAGTTCAAATAGTGTAAAAACACCCTTGAACGTTTAGACCCCCAATTAACAAATTACCAAATCAAGCTTTATATCAAACAATTAATGTGCAGAACATGAACTAAAGCATAACACAGAATTGGTAAACAATCTAAGCCAATTAAAATCACATCCACAGCAGAAAATAAAAGGCAAAGATAAAGGGAAGGAAGATGCAAACACAAGGACAACACGCGATGTGTTATCGAAGAGGAAACCGAAGCCCTCGGTGTAAAACCTCTCTGCCGCCATCCAAGCGGTAAACAATCCACTAGAAAATGTAGTCGGGATACATGGATAGCAATAGACCCTCCAAGCCTAATCTATCCAGTGCACCTAAGCCCTCCAAGCTTCTTGCTCCAACGAGGTTGCACCAAACCTTTTTCTTTTCTAGCTTCCCGGATTCCGCTACTAGACCGTAGCATCAACCAATAAAGATTGGTTCCTTCCTAACTGCTTCCCAAAATACCAAATAGCCCTCTCAGTAATGGATATGGTGAAAACAAGGTTTTGGTAAAAGGTCTCTCAAGGGTTTGGCAATGGAGAGGAAGAGAGTTGAGGAATTTGAAGAGACACTTATGTAAAGATTGTAGATGAATCAATCTTGTTTTACTCTAGGGTTTCTCTCTCAAAATTCTCTCTCGAAACTCTATCTCATTTGTGGGTATAAGGGGTATTTATACTGAGGTGAGAGGAGAATATGAAATGTCAGGTTTTTCAAAACAGGGCTGGCTCGCGGCTTGGTCTCACGACTTGACTGAGTCGCGAGATCCAGTCGCGAGATAACCGTATGGCCAGTTGTCCTGTTTTGTCCTGTAGTGCTCCAGCTGGCATGACTGTTCATCTTCTGGCATGCTTGGCACGTGTGCTGCGTCTGGCGGCTTGCAACCGCGAGTCACCCGCGAGGCCCAGCCGCGAGTCTCTGTTTTCTTGCACACTCTTGAGCAAACTTCACTCTATCTCACTCACCACCCTTACAACAAGCCCACCTAAATACAGGGTTTCTAAATGCTGAAATACAAGCAAATTTGGCACGGAATAAAGCCAATTAGATGGTTGATTAAATTCAACCTTCAATGAACTTTTGTAATTTCCCTTGCCTGATAAGGGCTTCGATCTACTGCTTTAAGTCATAGCAGTCGGTCGTGTCATGACCGTGATCACGGTGGAAGCGATAGTACCTATCTCTAGGCCGTTTGTGGGGATCTCCTTTTAGCTTTCTGGGGAAGGTTAAGGCTCCCTCGTCCTTGATTTGCATTAGGACTTGGTCGATCGGAGCAGTCAACGGGGTGAAGCTTGTGAACCTCCCTGCCGGGGGTTTAGAGCACTTGTCATCCCTTCCGTCTCCGGTTCTTGCCATCTTTCGCCCTCTGTCCTGTCTCGTGTCTTCTTGCCTTTCTCTCTTCCTAGGCTTTTCCTCTTGAGCCAGTAGTGCATCTTCAGCATTCATGTACTTGGTGGCCCTATAAAATACATCCGACATGGTTTTTGAGTCGTTCTTGTATAAAGAAAACAAAAACTTACCCTTCCGCAACCCATTTGTGAAGGCTGCTACAAGTATCTTGTCGTCAACTTCATCAATCGAGAGCGCTTCCTTGTTAAAGTGGGCTATGTAGGATCTCAGTGTCTTGTCCTCTCGCTGCTTAATACTCATCAAGCATGCAGTAGACTTCTTATCCGTATGCCCTCCCAATAAAGTGCGAACTGAGCTAGGCGCTTAGCTCCTTGAAAGTACTGATGGAGTTAGGCGTCAGTCGGTTGAACCAAATTCTCACAGGACCCTTCAACATCGTAGGGAATGCCCTACACATGATCTCGTTTGCTACTCCTTGAAAGTGCATCAAGGTCTTGAAAGTTTCTACGTGATCGAGAGGGTCATTGACTCCGTCGTAGCTTTCTATCTGAGGCATGTGAAACTTTTGCGGTAGGGGGAAGGAGTTGACGGATGCGGTGAAAGGCTAGTCGGTTCGGTGGACCAAATCATTGAGGTCGATGGACACTCGTCCTTTGAGGGCGTTCATCATAAGGTCCATCCGTTCCTTCATCGTCTGCATCTCTGCGACAATGTAAGGGGGAGCCGTGTCTGTAGTGGAAGGACGGCTCATGTCTTGTCACTCCGGTCTGGTTGGGGCGTTACTACCTTCCGGCCCCTCTCGGTCTCTCCTCTCACCACTGGTACCTTCTTGGTCTTCCTCTTAGGTACCCATAGCGGCGTTTTTCTGTCGTAGTTGTTCTTCAAGGTCCTGATTCTGTTTAGTGAGACATTCCACTACTGCCGTGAGGGTTTGGACCTGCCTCTCCAGGGCAATGGGTCGCGGCTTGTCTCCCTAAACGTTGTTGGTAGTTGCCATCGAGCAAGTAAGTACCATGCAACTCTTTGTCCGGGAAGCGTTTGTATGGCTTACAAATCGCAATCGTTTCCACAAACGACGCCAACTGATGATGCCAAAAAATCAACAGTAAGCTTCACAGTCCTCACGTGCTCGAAACAACACCGGCACAACACAAAAAAGAGAAGACCTCGAAGAGAGCACCGGTGTGGTGCCGGCCAAATACCCTCTGAAGGTCAAGTTAGAATTTCTCACAACTCTAGAGTGCCAGAGTGGGTAAATTATGTGTACATTGGTTAACGAGGGTATTGAGGCTTTTATAGTAGTAAAGGGTTGACATCTTTTCCTTACTGTAAAAGTCTTTTCCTTATAGGAATCGTTGCAAAGCGTATATTGCGGAATCCTTTCCTTGTAGGAGTCCTTTTGATCAGCACTAAACATGAAGCACAAGGTATTTCCTTATATATGCAAACGTGGAGATCAAGCTATAAGCTTTGTCAGGGTCGTCAGCTCTACTTGATCCCTTCAACTTTCTCGTCGTCAGCCACCCATACCCTTTTACTAAGATCATCCCGTCAACTCTAAGGCGCACTATGTGATTTCCTTAACGTCGTCTCCTCCAATGGATCCCGATGGGTTTAATTGGGGTGTTACTTTATACCTTTTCAAGGGCGAATACTATTATTACAATTTTTTCCCTTATCAGTGAATATGATCATGATCGTAATGTACATTGGGGTTATGTTAATCTTGAACATCCAGCTACGTTTGAGAAGTTGGCAATGGACCCAAAGCAGAAGGAGATGCTCAAGGATGATTTGGACAGGTATCTTGTAGGGAAGGATTTATATGAGAAAGTTGGCAAGACATGTAAGCGAGGGTATTTGCTTTATGGCCCACCGGGTACCGGTAAAACAAGCTGATTGCTGCCATGGCTAATTACCTCAAGTTTAATATCTATGATTTGAACCTTTCCGGTATGCTTTCAAATGAAGACTTGAGAAGTACATTGCTCTCAACAACTGATCGCTCAATACTGGTAATCGAGGATATAGATTGCGGTACAAACTTCAAAGCTAAAAAGAAAAAGAATTACTCGGTTAGCATTCTTTATTCTCATAAAATTTAGTTGCAATTACTCCAATATATATATATATATATAGTCAACTATTATACACTTCAGACAGTTTTTCTGCGAATGGATTTAGTTGGATAAGTGTGTGATTTGTGTGGATGTATATTGAGTCTGACATTTGATGTTTATTAGATTGAAATGGACTATAAATGAGTACAATGAGTTTCAATATAAACTATTTTTTTTGTGAAAAAATGTTATAATGATTCTAAGCGTGTGAGCCTCTTTTTGTTAGACTTGGCTATAATTTTAATGAGATATTTAGTTCAATGAGTCTAATTAGTTTTTATCCTGCTAGAAGATTTTTCCTACTATTGCATGCATGTATTGTTGGATTTGAGTCTGTGAATCAAATTAGTATATTTCAACAGAAAAATAGAATAGAAATGGGAATAAAATTGCATACCAATCATATCTCTTAAACCCCTGGAAGTTAAGAGTATTATGTATTGATTCTAACTTTTATTGAGTACATATGCTATGCACCATGTGAACAACCATTACCATTATCACAATAGCTGATGCAAATGATATTATCTAATTATTTCATCTAATAGTATTTAGTTATTTTTTCAGTTCACACTATCGGGTTTATTGAACATGAAAGATGGATTATGGTCGAGCTGTGGAGATGGGCGAATTATTGTGTTCACCACCACTCATAAGGATAAGCTTGATCCTGCTTTGTTGCGCCCAGGCCGCATGGATCTGCACGTGCACATGTCATATTGCACCATGGATGGGTTCAAGCTTTTGGCTTCTAATTATCTTGATATTAATGGTGACCACGAACTCTATAGAGAGATTGAAGGATTGTTGGAAAATGTAGAGGTTACCCCAGCTGAAATTGCAGAGCAACTTTTAAAGAGTGGTGGTACTGATGTTGTTCTCAAGGGACTCGTCAAATTTCTTGAGCAAAAAATACTTCAGAAAGCAGAGGCTGCAGAGTTGAAGGAACTTTTGAAGATTGATGATGATACAGATGTTGATGTTGAAGGATTTGTGAAATTTCTCATGAAGAAAAAACTAAAGAATGCAAAGGCTGAAGAGGCAGAGCAACTTTTGAAGAGTGATCATACTGATGTTGATGTTGATGTTGATGTTGAAAAGCTTGTTAAACTTTTCAAGAAAAAAAAAAAAAAAACTTGAGGATGCAAAGGCTGCAGAGGCAAAGTGTATAAATCCAAAAGAATCTTAACTGATGGGTAATTTCAAAACAGATGGTTTGTGTTCTCAAGGAATTAGTAATGTTCCCAAGCCATTCTAGCTCTTGTCAAATCACATTTAAGTTTTTCATCTGGGTGACCATGAGTGACTCCCTGCTGGTGGTAATCCTTATTTGTTCCTCCCCTCATTTCTGTGTTTTTCTTCTCTTTGTGAAATAATATGCATCGTGTCAATGTGTGGGTTTGCACTGCTGTGAATCTGATTATGTACTTGTGCAAATTGTGTGACCATGTGTGTGAGATGTTGGTGATTTAGAAAAGTATTACAGGTTTGTTGAAGGGATATTTTGTATTACGCTTTTTATGTGTGCTGCTATTTGCCTCTGATCACTTTACTTTTATTAATTGCTGGTAATGTTGACTCTCACTCTTTTTAAGTGTAACAGCCCTCCCCTCTCACATTTAGCTACAGCCCTACCACCATTGAGTGTTCATATAGTATTAAATCATTTAATGCTTTGGTGAGAAAGCATATAAAAGTCTTCGGAGGTTATTTTCTGTTCTTTGAAAAATACTACATGCAAGTCAAAGATGTAAATCAGTGTTATTTGACAACTGTACTTTGAGAGAATAGGAACTGATCACATAATATGTTGTGATATGACTCTTTACCTTTCACTTCCCCCTTCTTTTGTCTTTTATTTGTTTGATGATCCTGAAGTTAAAAAGGAAAAAAAAAAAAAAAAATTTAAATTGGTGGTTTTTTGTAACATGCTTCTCCCTTCACCCTTCAGTCAGGGCCGGCTGAAGCTATAAGCCATTTAGGCCACCGCCTAAGGCCCCTACTTATAAGAGGCCCCCAAATAGTAATAATATATTATATAATATTATTTTTTTATCTGAGGAAAAAAAAATTACAAACGGCAATCACCAAATCCCATCAAGCCATGAAGGCCCGTTTCTCACCAAAAAAAGAAAAGAAAAGAAAATAAGAAAAAGATTTCAAACGGCCATCACCAAATCCCATCAGGCCATGAAGGCCCGTTTCTCACAGAGAAAAAAGCTAAGGTGACAATGTGACATGAAGGCTTATCCCATCAGACCATCACCAAATCTTTAGCTTGCAGAAGAGAAAAAAAGATTACAAAAGGTAGAAAGAAGAGACAAATAAGAAAAGAAAGAAAAAAGAAAGAAGAAAAAAAAAAACAATCACTCTCTGACTCTCTCTATCTTGATTCTAAAAAAAACACTCATTAATTAGTTGGCTTACTCATCAACTAGTATTGGCAATAGACTTGGTGTGTTCACTGAAGGTTCGTTTTTTGTTTTCTCTTTCTGTCTCTTTCATCTTCTTCATGTTTGCTGCTGGGTGTCTCGGTTTTTTTTTCATGGGTGTCTAGGTTGGGTTTTTTTTTTTTTTTTTTTTTTTCTCTCTTTTGAAGAGGAGTTTGCTCACGGGTGTCTGGGTTTTTTTTTCTTTTTGGCTGAACTTTAGTTTGGTTGTTGTACTCTTAACTTTTTTTCGTTTGCTCTCTTAAATTTAGATTCCTTTAGATTTCTCTAGAAGCCTTTTGAATGGTCCGAATAGTCAATAGACCCACTTAAAGAGAAAAGAGTTAAAGTATTGATTCTAAGAAGTTCTAGTCTTACACGTTTTGTTTTTTGTTTTTGTTTGTTTGTTTTTATTTTTTTTTTATTTAAGAAATCAGATTAGTGGTATGGAAGTTAAGGTATTGATCCAGTGATCTAGTCCTACACGTTCTCTTTTCTTTTCTTTTCTCTCTCTTTTTTTATTTTTTATTTTTTATTTTTTTAAAGAAATCAAATTTAGAGGAATAGTGAGCTGGTCTTAGTCTTAGTGGATCAAGTTGAGTCCTACACATTTTGCTAGTGGGTTGGTCTTAATCTTAGTGGATCCAATCAAGTTGAGTCCTACACATTATGCTAAGAAAAAAAGGTTTACTGCTACACAAAAAAAAGAGTATTAATAACAAAATTATAAATTTAGAATAATTTACTTTGTATTAATATTAATTTTAATTTTTTTGTGCAGGTTTAAAGTGTAAAGTGATCATATTAAGTAAAGCTGCAATTGTGCTTTTGATAAAATAGGTTCTATTGTTTTATACATTAAATTTATATTATTCTAGTTAAATTGTAATTTTTTTTATTATAGATTGTGTTTCATTTATTCATAAATATTTTTTAATTACAAATGTCTACTAGAAAATATCTATCTGAATATGAAAAACTTAAAAAAAAAAAAGACAAAGAGAATAACTAATTGAATCTCAAAAAGGAGCTATGGACAAATTTATTACTAGTAGAAAAACAAAATCTTGCAGAAAATTTGAGTGAAGATTTCATAAATTTTAATTGAAAAAAATATATGAATTTATAATTAAATATAATAAAAGGCCCCATTTAAAGCTTTAATGGGGCCCCAAGTTCGTTGAGCCGGCCCTACCTTCAGTGTTATTTAATTTCTTTCATGTTTACACTGGCATTACTCAAATATGTAAAGTAAGATTAGAATTCAAATTCTTTTTGTCTGTAGACTTTACAGTATCAATGGATGTCATGTCAAAAAAGGCAACACATGCCACGTCTTTTTCATTGTTCCATTTGGATTATAGTTTTTGGAAGTGCTCTTCACTAATGAAATGTATACCATTTACAACCACTGATGCCAATGGGCTACTCAAATTCAATATGGACTGCACTCCTTGGGCTCATATTGGGAACAAGGGAGACAACCAAATGCGAATGTTAATCTAATATTGTTACTGAAAGCAAAGCAATGGATGAAGGATAACATTAATGCGGGCAATATACCTCTCCTGTTGCCATGCTCGATCAACGCATGTTGAAATTGATTTTCACTTTAGTTTAAGTTATGATAGCCAATAAATCTCTTATCATCTCTTTTTCCTAGGTTCAGTTGGGATCAATTAGCAAACATTTTTTTTCCAAGTGCTTATCTTTGTCCAGATTTGTACTTTTACAGACCAAGATCAATGTTGTTCCAATACAGTTGGCTTGAAGGATAATGACTACTAAATAATGTAAAATAATAAGAAATTCCAACCTTGATAGCTTTTGTGGTCACTATTAGGGTTGTCCACGGGTCAGTCCAGGTCGAGTTTGTGCCCAATCTACAACCGACCCGATGACATCGGGTTTCTAGCAAGAACCCGCCGCCGACCGCAAAAACCAATAGGTCAGGTTGGATCGGATTTGTTTGATCGACGGTCGGATCGGCCGAAGCCGACGAAGATGCTGCCAAAGATTCCTTTTGGCAGCGATATGTATTTTTCGCTGGATCTTCGCTAGATTTGTGCAAAACTCACTAGATCTGAGCAAAAAAAACATCAAATCGTTGTTGGATTTGTGCAAAACTCACGAGATTTGAGCAAAAAAACACCAAATCGTCGTCGAATTTAAGCAAAACCCATCATATTTTCGCCGGATCTGAGCCTTATTTGAGCAAAACCCACTAGATTGTAGTTGGATCTGAGCATAAACGATGAGATCTTGCCAAATCCGGTGGAGATTTCATGGATCTAGCTGAGATCTCGCCGAATCTAAAAAATCTCACCGGAAAATGCTATGTATCTCGGTCAATTTGGGTTTCTTTAGGTTTTGGGGAGAAGATCTGAGACCGAACCGACCAAATCGGATTTTGGAGAAAAAGACCCGTTGCCGACCGCCAGAGTAGTCAAGTCAGCTGGCAGTCGATCTGGGTACAATCGGGTTTACCGGGTGGGTCGGGCCACCAGTTAAGTTGGACACCCCTAATCACTATTGGTTTTTGTGTAGATTAGATGCCTAGAATAGATACAGATTTTGCTATAGTATTTGTTGAAATTCTTGAGAATGAATGCAATAGTGTTTTGAAAAGAAATGTGAAAGATCTCCAAAGTACATTAGAGTGGAGAATGTACTCTTGCAGTGAGGTTAATTTATATGTAATATGAAGTTGTATAGATTTGTTGCAAAGCTAAATATGGATTTTGCCTTCAATCCTGTTAAACTGACAAAGGTTAGAATCCTTTGCATATAGTTTTTCCATTTTTTTGAATTTTCTAAAAAAAATTGTTGTCTTTATTTTTATTACCTACACTTTCTTTTCTCTTTTAGTTTATTCTTGTTGGGCTAATTAGGCTCTTATTGAAATTTGATTAACTTTAAGCTCATATTTCATGTTAATTAGAATTTAGAGGTGCATGTTTAAAAAGAATAAAAATAATAGATGAGATTCTAGAATGATGTTTAGGTAAAGTTTTGAAAATCCTTTATTTTTTATGATGACATAATAGTGTTTTGGGTCTAACTATGGTGGATAGGATGTTTAATCCTAAGGAGTCACCATTAACAGACCATGCAAGTATCAAACTGGCCTAAGTTCAACTTTATCCTTTTTCTTAAAGCCTTTCTAAGTATTTAAATTCAATTAGATTAATTTGTCTTTAGTGCAGTTACACATTTGTTTTATCTCTATTACTATAAATATATGTGATTTTAAATTTAATTATCTCGTGCATCATAGGGTTAGCGACTAGTAATATGTATGAGAAAATTTTTTATTCTCGTTCTATAAATTTATCATCCCTCCTACTCGATGTGAATAAAAATACCATCAAACTAGTCGCTAACCAGTGCAATGCACGGGATAATCAGTTAAATAACTATTACAAATAGTTTAGGAAAAAAAAAACATGTTCTTTGATTACTAATGTAGGATATTCCACATAACACATAAAGGCCACACCTTGGTTGCTTTATGGCAATGAAAACATTATTACCAACATTCCAATAGCTCATAAGTCATAGCTTCAAACACAAATGAGAGTAGGACCTGTAAAATAAGTATTATTAAGTTATTAATATGTAAAGGGAATAATTTATAACAATAATAGTTTTATACTGAATATATATATATATATATAGAGAGAGAGAGAGAGAGAGAGATGGGTTCAAGTTACACTTGGTGTAACTCTTTAGAGTTACACATTTTTTAAACCATTGGATTTAAGTAGATCCAACGATTAAAAAAATACCCTCATTATTATAAATATTTTTATTAGAATTTCATTAATTACCCTCATTTATTACGTTCTAAACCTATCTCTGCCTTCTAAACGTACGTTTCTCTCTCTATCTCCTCCTCCATTGCTCCTCCACCCTTGGATGTCTGAGCTTGAGTGTCAGGAAGAGGTTGCTTTGGCTGTCAAGGTCTTGAATTTTTGCTTCCATTGTACTTTCCATTTCACATTCTCATTTGGGTTGCTTTTAGATTTTCAATTTTTGGGTTTATGATTGGTCACTCTCTCACTCACAATTGAAATAGTCATTGCTGGTTTTCTGGATGGGGAATTTACTTCGTATGATACGCAAACAAGTAATTTTTTGTGACTAAGTATATTAAGAAGAGCAGTAAATGGGGATGTCCTGGAAGTGTTTGATAAATTTCTTTAAAGAAAATATCTGCTCTTGGGAACTTCTAATACGCTTTGATTTGATGATTGTAGAGAATTATTTTACTTTCCTGTAAAATGGGGGCTTCATAGAAAAAAGCAATCCGAACTATGTCCACTGAAGGAGGTCCTTTTAGTAGTCATTTCTATTATTGTGATATTGTCAATTGCATCTGTCAGTTCTCTGTCTCAAACAAGGATCTTAGTTAACATGCAAAGAAATAAAAGATCATAAAAGAAGTCTTTTTTCCCCTCTTTTAAATCATTCTAAATTGATAAATTATTAGCAATTGAAAAAGAGATGGTTTGTTTTTACATTTTGGTTTAGTACGCTCCTTCAATATCAATGGAAATAATGACTTTTATAGTTACTTTTCTTTATTCGCTCTTGCCTGCCATCCTCTGCAATTTTATTGTGGGCTTTATATTGTTTAAAGTTATGTTTCTTCATAATCTAGAACGCACAGTTTGGATAGGCTATTTCGATAAAGTGGTCTCTGTCAAATTACATCAAATTATGCCTCATTCCATTTATTTATATTCTTATGCTGAGATTTTGATGTGGTTTTCTTTTACTATGACCATACACTTGAGCTTACTAGCAACTCAATGAATTTTCAGGTGTTTAAAGTGATACGGAAGCAATATTGGTACAGGCCTGATGCTTATCTGTATAGGACTAGATTATTGCATTAGCAAAGTGTCAAAAAATGGATGACGCAATGCAATTGTGGGAAGACATGAGATAGGAGAATTTGTTCCCTGATTCTCAAACATACACGGAAATGGTAAGGGGGTTCTTAAGGCAAGGATCTCCTGCAGATGCAATGAACATATATGAAGACATGATGAAGTCTCCAGAACCCCCTGAGGAACTTGTGGTGTAAGCTTTTAGGTGCAAGTTGTAACAGAATTATTGAAAGTGTAGATTAGTAGTTATGATTTGAATTGATAGGAAACAAATTTTTTTTATAATCTCTATTCATGTGTTTGAGAAAGCCTGAAAATTTCTTGATTGTAAGATTGAGATTCCAACAAATTTCTCAGGTTGGAAAACCCATGGTGTTCTTTTAAAAATAACAATGGAAAGATGTAGAAATAAGTTGAACCTCTTGTTATCCTTTTAGATTACAAATTAGCAATACAATCAACATTCCATTAGAGCTCTTTTCCTCTCTTAATGCTTGTGAAATCACTTCTATGCCAATCTTACTATGGTTATATGCACAATTTTAATGATGATTACCAGTTAATAATACTCAAGTAAGCTGTTGGAAGTATGAACCTATTAGAATTTAGATAAAACTGATTTTTTATATTTCCTTTAAGCTATTGGTTGGGCAGGATATGTGATGTTGTGGCTCTAATTAGCTTATTTTATACTTTATAAGAATTGGATTCAAGAGTGTATTCAACCATAGCTTTTGGTTAGTGCTCAACCATACATATTCAGCAATGGAGTAATGTAAAATGAAGAGCCCTGGCCACACTACAATCTTGGGTACATAGTTCCTGAATGGATTGAGGAGAACTCAACTCTTTCTAGCATAAAAGAAATATATGGTTCTGGAACTAATCTTCCAGTGACAATAATAGTCAATTCTATGTGATGCTTCTATTGAATTCCTTATATTTTTCTATACAGTATTTCATGGAGTTTTTTTTTTTTTTTATATGTATTATGAAAATGATGGAGTTCCTTTGCCTCTTTTACAGGTGCGAATTGCACAAGGTCTTGTACATACGGGGAAAGGCTTTTTGCTCTTGGTATTGGAGTGTATCAAGACAAAGACTCAGGTAGAGAGGCAGAATGCTAGAACAGTGCGTTGGAAGAGTTCAAGCCAAGACTGCCTAAACGACAGTGCAAACATTGCAGTAAAAAGTGTAGTAAACAGAGCAGACAATGCAGTAACTTAAAGTAGCTATACTACCTGTAGTTTTAGGATTAGTTTTTAATTGTTAGCTTAGGATTAGTTTTTAATCGTTAGCTGTGATTTATATACACGTGTAATGATCTGATTATTTGTAAAGACTAGTTCCACATTAATTCACTTTTGAACTAGTCTACAGTCATTCAAAGGTGGGGTTACAGCACTTTTTGATTTGATGCTTGAAATTTGTGGCATTTTATTCAGGAAGGGGGTGGGCAAAAAGTCCCTTGCAATACATTACAGATTACTCAAAAGATTTCCTTTTTATTTATTTATTTATTTATTTTGGGTTGGTGGGGGAGGGATGTGAAGCTCAGAAATCTAAATATAGGAACTCTAAAATATAGCAATGCTTCATCTATGTGCATCAACTGTCAGTCTTTAGTTTCCATTTTTCCTATAAAATAAGGGTTAACCATTCACTGGTTCAGATTTGACCATGCTCTTCAATAATATGAGGGATAACTAGCAAGCCCTGAAACCAAAATGAAGTCCCTCTAAAGAAGAAAATAAAAGGAAAAGAAAAAGAGGATAATAATTTATCGTCAAATGAATTTTGATCATGTCCTCAGAAAAGAAGAAACCAATCTGCATACTAAATGAATCCAACTATCTGATAGTCCAAGCTCTGACCACTAAGAGCACGATGCAAGACTGCACTGGCTTAAGCTCTTAGTAATAAAACTACAAGATGAGATAAAAGTATAGAAAATTGCTAACACATAGGCATGTGGGCAATAATTGGAACAGGAAAGCTCTGGCTTCATTTAATGATCAAACCAGTGCTACATGTTGAATACATGAGAAGTACCGATTTATCTGTCATCAATTTCAGACCACCATTTACTTAACCAAGCTGATAAGTGTGATGCATTCACGCTTCAAAGGACAACAAAAAGTTGCATGAGTAATAAACCAGCATGAGCCCACCATAAGGCTGAAGCATGAAGTAGAATACATGAGAAGTACCGATTTATCTGTCATCAATTTCAGACCACCATTTACTTAACCAAGCTGATAAGTGTGATGCATTCACGCTTCAAAGGACAACAAAAAGTTGCATGAGTAATAAACCAGCATGAGCCCACCATAAGGCTGAAGCATGAAGTAGTTAATTAAGATTCTGAGGTATTTTCGAGTATTTTATCATCTTAAGGAGCAATTGAATTTGTTTATCATAAATGATATCACGGAAGTAAGACAATTATGTACTAAAATGCTGTCTCCAAATGTTAAAAGCTTTGGGCGTATCTTTTCTACTATTATTAAAAGAAATGGAGGAAGCGACATTTGGTCTTTTACAGAATCTGTTTCTTGGCTTATTTTCTAGACATCTTTAAACTGCTCATGTATTATCTTCAATATATTATCTTGATAACCTGAAAAGGTGGGTGGTTTTTGGCTGGCACCAAGTCAATCAGGTTCAGGTTGGTATCAAATTCCATTTCTACTCTCAAGCAGGTCCATAACAGAGTTATGACCTTGTCACAATAATAGAAATGACCACTAAAAGGACCTCTTTCAGTGGACATAGTTCAGATTGCTTTTTTCTATGAAGCCTCCATTTTACAGGAAAGTAAAATAATTCTCAACAATCATCAAATCAAAGCATATTAGAAGTTCCCAAGAGCAGATATTTTCTTTAAAGAATTTTATCAAACACTTCCAGGACATCCCCATTTACTGCTCTTCTTAATATACTTAGTCATACGAAGTAAATTCCCCATCCAGAAGACCAGCGATGACTATTTCAATTGTGAGTGAGAGAGTGACCAATCATAAACCCAAAAATTGAAAATCTAAAAGCAACCCAAATGAGAATGTGAAATAGAAAGTACAATGGAAGCAAAAATTCAAGACCTTGACAGCCAAAGCAACCTCTTCCTGGCGCTCAAGCTCAGGCATCCAATGGTGGAGGAGCAATGGAGGAGGAGATAGAGAGAGAGAAACGTAGGTTTAGAATGTAGAGAGAGAGAGAGAGAGAGAGAGAGAGAGAGTCAGATGACAAATTTTGTTGGATTTAGAAATAGGTTTAGAATGTAATAAATGAGGATAATTAATAAGCTTCTAATAAAAATATTTGTAATAATAAGGCTCTTTTTTTAACCGTTGGATCTACTAAAATTCAATGGTTTAAAAAAGTTGTAACTCTAAAGAGTTACACTAGGTGTAACTTGAACCCATCTCATATATATATATTAGCCGTTATTAGTAGAACATAATTAGTTTAAATTTCTTTATTAGTTCTATCATTTCAATCAAAAAAAAAAAATCTTTATTAGTTGATTTAAATTTCTTTATTAGATAAGAAAAGAAAAGCGAGAGTTATATATTAATCTATACTCTGTGATTGGTTTTATATAGAATAGTGATTTTAAATTTCTTTATTAGATAAGAAAAGAGAGTTATGTATTAATCCAAACTTTGTGTTCGGGTTAAACTTACCTAATACAGTATTCTTTAAAATTGGATAGATTGGATTGTTATAAAAAAATTTAAAGTTATTTTGTTAAATTTATTTTGGTAATAGGTGGGATAAGAATAAGATGATCCAAAAAAAAACAAAAAAGGTGGAGTAACATTGAAAGCAAATTTTTACATTGCAAATACTTTGAAGGGATAAGCATAAGTTTAAACGTGATAACTGATTAGCTTACCAAGCATAAAATTAAAAACAAGAACAATAGTAAAAGCCTTAATATTGTTCACATTTATTTCTTTTCTAGTATAATTCCAGCAACAAATGAAGCATCAAATTAATAACCTTTCCACACATTTTTTACTATTTAGTTTCTAACAAAACCGAAAACTCAAACTTTGCTCATTCAATCAGTTCCCAATTAAACCAAAAATAAATTCCAATTTCCCTCATCATTCCCTCACTTAATCCTCCATTTTCTCAGCAACCAATCAAAAATCTCATCTTTCTAATTACGCAAATTGAATAATCCCCTTGAGCTATACTCTTTAAAGAAAAATAACAAATAACAAAGCATATATAATCACAACTTTCTCAGGAAACAAATAGAGATAGAAAGCGAGAGAGAAAGTGAGTTAGGACAAGAAGGAAAGAACCCTAGCATGCGGATTCAAGAAGAGGAGACATGTCAGCCCAGACCGAGTTGTCACTGAAGGGAATGGTGGTGCGTTCGGGTACAGAGACCTCCACCGTCGCATCATCTGCCACTTTTTTGCTGATTGATGCTTTCTGGGTTATTTTCAGTGCTCTGGATTCTCTCTCTTACTGTGTCTCTGAGTCTTTGCTTTGCTTTGGGACTGTTGGTTTGCGCAAACGCAAAGTGCTTTTCTTAACGAAGCAGACCCAAGTTTTTTGTTTAAAATAAAACCTAAGATATCAAAAAAATTTTAAAAAATCAAATGGGAGAGAACCAAAGTCTGATTTATGGATTCAACAACACATCAAACCATAACAAAACCAATTACAACAAAACTTAAATCTCACCATAAAACCATAACAGAACCAACCCAAAAAAACCAAAAATTAAACATGCATAACAGAATGAACAACACATATTCATTACAGAGCAAAAAAAAAATCAAAATTAAATTGCTGCAAAACCATAACAAAACAAAAGGGCCTAAAACAAAATTGGAGCAGAAAATTAGTAATTCCGTAAGACCCAAAACTGTAAGCAATCTTTTTTGTAATTTTCGTAATCTATAAAATAGCTTAACTTGAATATGAAAAGAGACAAACAAAATCATATGAAATCAACATGTTCTCCAGAACCAAATAGGATTACAAAAATGTACCAAGCTTTCGAGGTCAAGACTTGAGCTAGCAAAGACTATGAACAGAGAGAGTGAGACTGAGAGAAGAGGGATGCTTCGCGTTTAAGCCAAAGAGAAACGAATGAGGGGCAGCGTGAAGAGAGAGATAAGTATTAGGTTTCAAAAAAAAAAAAAAAAAAGAGGAGATAAATATTAGGTTTTGAAAATAGTGTTTTTAATTTTATTTTTTATTTTTTAAATATTGTGTTGTGCTGATGTGGAAAATTGTGATGTCAGCAGAGGTTTCGGTTTTATATATATACTAGTATTATTCCCGTGTGATGCACGGCTTAATAAAAAATATTTTGATAATATAATTAAATTTAATAACAAATAAAATGAAAAAAGAATTAATTCAAAATTTAAGGTTAAAAAATAAATTATGCTTGTACACTTGAAAGAAATTTAATTTTTATTTCTTATTTTGATATTTAAATCATTTGTTTTAGTGTTGATTTCATTCAAATGGTTATAAGTTATATCAACCCTAAACCAGTATATGTATCCATATGTAACATTCTAAATAAATAAATAAAAATATAATACTCTAACTTAATGTAACATTCTAACTTATCAATAAATAAATATAACACCTTAACTTAAAGTAATGTTTGTAATTGTATTGTGTTTTAGCCTTTAAGAACACATATATTATTTTTTTTATCATAAAAAAAACATAGATATTAATATTACACATGAAAAAATAATGAATTCAATAATTGAAACGGTTGAAAACAAAATTAAGCCAAAACCTCAATTCATTAATTAAAAAATATCAAAATTTTTGAACAAAAAAAAAAAAAAAAAAAAAAAAAAAAAAAAAAACAGAGTTAAGTAAAGATAGACTTACATAAAAATTTGGACGGGTGGATTTTCTCGTATCCAATTTCAGCCTATCTATAAAACTTGTTGATAAAAATCATATTATACATAATAAAAAGGCAAAAAATACACAAAATCTATTAAATTTTATGAAAGAAAAAAAAAATTACCTACGAGGTTGTAGGTAGGGTAGAGAGGAGAAGAGAAGAATAAAGCAAATAATTGTAAAATACGTAGTAGAAATAATGAAACACCAAAAAATTGTGTGTATATATAATGTGAATTTTAAGTTGTGAAGAAGATGATATGAACAAAAAGAAGTAATTTAGGTGAAACTCAAATACTTTTTTTTTTTTTTTAACTTTATTATTAGGAAAAAAATGACATAAGGTGCAAATTTATCCATTAAAAAAAAAAAAAACATAGAAAAAAAGTGCAAGTTCTATCTTTTTTTCCTTTTACGTTTTTTAAAGAAACGTAGGGAAAAAAATGCAATTTCAATCTTTTTTTTTATTTTACGTTTTTTTATCTCTCTTTTTTATTTAAATTCTATCCTTAGGTAATTCTATTCTATTGATTTTAGGTTTTGTTGATAACATTTTAGATAAACACAACTGTTATAGTTGTAAATCAAATACTACTTTCTTTCATTACTTGATTTGTCATATTTATCCAAAAAATATGTATATATCTATTCTTAAAATCTAAAAATTTATTAAAATTTCTGCAATTTGGTGAAGTCACTTGACACAACCATATATATATATATATATATATATATATATAGTAACAAGTATCAATTCAATCATTTATAGAATATAATAAGAATAATAATATAAAAAAAATTATATATATATAAAAAAAAAAAAAAAAGAAAAAAAAAAAAGCAAAGGAACAAGAAAATATTGTTAGTCACGTGGGGCTCACACTAACCGAACTTCTAAGCCAACCTTTCTCTCTCATATATACATATATGACCCCAATAACCCACTCAGAGACTCACACAACAATAATCGAGTTGTGAAAAACAAAACCAAATATTATATATTAATTCCCTTCTAGTTTTTGTTGCTGCAGCAGCCATGGAATCCGAGGATTACCTGTACGACAGTGACGCCAAGGAGACAACCGACAATGACCACTACTATTACAGCGACAAAGAAGAAGAGAAAAAAATGCAGAACATAGCTGTTGGAGACGGTGACGATGAGTCAAGAAGTAACAGGAAGGCAAAGCAAAGTTATGTTTTATTGAAAGAATCAGATATTCAACAACGTCAAGAGAACGAGATCACCGAGGTATCCAATTTTTTTTTCATATCAAAAGCTGCTGCAACAGTGCTTCTCCTTCATTATAACTGGAGAGTGTGTGACGTTCAGGATGAGTGGTTTGCTAATGAAGAGAGAATTAGGAATAAAGTAGGTTTATTTGAAAAACCGGTTTTCTTGCTGCCCAAGAAACTTAGAAAAGTTGAACTAACTTGTTCTATATGTTATGAGAATTTCCGTGTCTCTGTGATGGGTTGGGTTAGTTGAAGTCATCCCTTTTGTAGGGATTGTTGGGAGAAGTATGTGAGTGTGGCAATTAAGGATGGGGTTGGATGTTTGACATTGAGATGTCCCGAACCACACTGTAACGCGGTAGTGGATCGTGATTCGATTGATTTGTTTGCTAAAAAGGATGATAAGGAGAGGTACTCACAGTATTTGATAAGGTCTTATATTGAGAGTAATAAGAAGTATAAGTAGTGTCCAGGTGCAGATTATGAGTACGCGATAGAGTTGTGTGAAGGAGGTGGTGATGAGTGCTATGATGTTTGTTGCCATTGTAACAATGGGTTTTGTTGGAATTGTATGGATGATGCGCATAGGCCAGTGGGTTGTGAGACTGTGGCTAAGTGGCAATTGAAGAATAGTTCTGAGGCTCATAATATAGCATGGATGCTAATCAATACAAAGCCATGTCCAAAGTGTGGAAAACCCATTGAGAAGAACCAAGGGTGCATGCACATGACATGCATGAAACCTTGTAGACATGAGTTTTGTTGGCTGTGCCTTGGACCATGGAAGGAGCATGGTGAGACATCAGGTGGGTACTATGCTTGTAATACATTCCAGAGGAATAAGGAAGAGGGAATGTATAATGAGGCTGAAGATATTAGAAAAAGAGCTAAGAAGCATTTGGAAAAGTATACTCATTATTATGAGAGATGGGCAGGCAATGAATCATCAAGGCAACAAGCTGTTAAGGATTTAAAGCAAATGCAAAAGAACTACATGGGAAGACTTAGTGACATACAGTGGGCAACTGAGGCTGAGCTTAAGTTCATTGCAGAGGCTTGGTTGCAAATAATTGATTGTAGGAAAGTGCTTAAGTGGACATATGCATATGGGTATTACCTCCCTGAGGATGGAAAGAAGAAAGCAAAATCAAAAAGGGGGTTCTTTGAGTACTTGCAAGGTGAGGCAGAGTCTAATTTGGAAAGGCTTCATCATTGTACAGAGAAGGATATGCATGACTACCTCAACAAAAAGTGTTCAGATGAAGAATTCAACAATTTCAGAGCAAAGCTATCCAGGCTTACCACAGTGACAAGGAATTACTTTGAGAATCTGGTTAAGGCATTGGAGAATGGCCTAGAAGATACTAGCTCTCAAGAGGCTTGCAATATGATAAGGAGTAGGAAACCAAGAAAGGGGGAAAGGACTAAGGGTAAGAGGAGACCTTAGTCAAAAATATTAAATAGAATATGCTTCTTTGAACAAAGAATTCCATAGTAAAAAACAGTACTAAGCAATTTTCGTATGGCTTTAGATATATGTCAAGTATTTTTTGTGCTTTGGTAATTGATCGAGCACATTCTAGATTGATTTATTGTTATTTTTATTATATTTTTATCATTTTTATGTCATCTGTAGTGTAACTTGTCTCATATCACTTGATTATTATGTTCAAGATCATTGGCATTGCTAGATAAGTTTTCAATTTTCACATCTTGATCATATACAATGTGAACTTGCAGAATGGGCATCCATCCTTTTTTAGTTACCTTAAATTCTATATTTGCTTGATATTTGTATAGGAAGTTGAATATTTTTGTTCTTTCTTTTCAAAATATACATACAATTTAAACATATATAACTGGAAACTCTACCAAAAAAATAGTTGAGACTGTTAAACGAATACACATAAATGTGGCTTTGTCAAAGTCCTTTAATAGTATAGGTTGAAAGTCAGTTTTCGAGCATTCTCAACTATTAGCGGTAGGTTGTACTTCATGAAATAATGCTGTGAAAGACAAGTCTTTACTTAGCTTATTTATTTGGAACAATGAAATATGATGCAAGCAAAGCATTAAAATGCATGATTGATTACACCCTCTTGGTTGTGAGATTGTGTTAGAATTCACTTAAAACTTCATTTTGACAGAATTACTGATCTGGAATAACACTCAAATCAACAAACTTGGCATAAAATCACTGGTATGTTGTGTATACACAGAACCAATATTCTGGATGATGTTGCAACATTGGCAGAAAATTGGGTTTATCAAGGAGGAAGTATATTGCTTTAATTCCATAATTTTACTGTCACATCTGTAATAGTACCTAGTAGACCAGTTGTGCAATGTTCTTAGTGATAACTTCTACAGCAAAGTTGGAACATACATATGGACAGAATCAGAAACAGGTTTTGGAGATATCTGAACAAAAGATCAAGAAAGAAGAAAAAAGAAATTTCTTTAATATACCCTCATCATTATTATTGCAGTATAATACAAAGTCCAAAAACAAAGTACCCAAAAACAAAACTGAAAAAAAAAAAAAAAAAAAAAAAAAAAAAAAAAAAAATCTAATTATAAAAGAAAAAGGAATCTTACATGTTGAATGAGATTATAGAGACTAATATGTTGACTGTACTGGATATGAAACCCCTTTCTTTATGTATGGCTTTTAATACTCTCGCAATCCAAAAGTCAGATTGTAAACTTACTTGTCCGGCCTCTCTACAGTTTCTGAAGCTTCTTTAATCATCATCTTTAGTCTAAACCAAGAAAATTCAAATTGTTTGTTTCATACCAATGTGACACATACAGGCCTTTCTCAGCTTTCAACTGGCTTTCCAACCAATCTCTTCCCATCTTTTCTTTAAGGAGCTATGCCTAGAACTTGAGGAATAGGCTTAGGCTTCTTTCTTTTTTCCACCAACACAACTTGACTGGTTAGAACTTAGAACTGCACCAGCAATTGACACTGCAGTTTGAAGTGCACACCTTGAAACCCAACAAGGATTTGCAACTCTAGACTGAAAAGACCTTAATTCGTATCTGATTGTCATTGCATTGTATCCAGTTTGCCAATTACAAGTTCTAGTCTTCTCTACAACAATTTCTCCATCAACACCTGCCTTAGACGCAATTGATTCTGTAGGTGCAAGGAGAACCTGCAATTCAACATTGGCAATAGTTTCTATGATCAGAGCAGTACATGTCCACAAATAAGGTCCTATTGTCCTAAAAGACGTTTAAAAACCAAAAGATGAAAAATGAAAATTGACAATTTCAAATTTAAAGCGTAATAATCTAAATTTTACATTACCTGACTGAATTCTGAACTAAGAAACAATTTAAGAAATAAGGGGAGGCCTCAGATGAGGGACAGGATCTTTCACTCACTGTCATTCACAATAGCAAATATGCTTACTATTTCTTACCAATTGCTGGTAGTATAACCACTGCCAGTTTGTTGTTGACACATGCAGACCCAATCATTTGGATTAAACACTTGTTCTGACAATTTTATCAGGCAATCTCTGTTCTGGGCCATGTCCAATTTATGTATTATGGCACCAGCCATCTTTAAAAACATTTTAATTGATTACTCCTCACAAAACAAAATATTAGTATGGTGATAAGGGATCTTGTTTGTTATAACTAAAAGCTCGAAATTGTGTGAAAACACAAGAGCTTGTTTAGACCCCCGATTAAAAATTATGGTTATGTTGATTTTACTCTAACTTATCTACGTGCGAAAACAAGAGTGAATGAAGTGCAATCAACCGATACTACTCTAGTGCATAAACATAAACAACAAACAATAAAAGTAAAGTACAAGAGTAAGGGAAGAGAGATGCAAACACAAGATAACACGGCGATGTGTTATCGAAGAGAAAATCGAAGAACTCGGCGAAAAACCTCTCTGCCGCCCTTCAAGCAGTAAATCGATCCACTAGACAATAAGTTAGGATACACAAATAGCAAGAGATCCTCCAAGCCTAATCTACCCAATGTACCTAAGCCCTCCAAGCTCCTACTCCAACAAGGCTTCTCGGAATCATGTATTGTCTAGCTTTCTGGATCCCGCAATACACCTGATTGCATCCACCAAGCCTCACTAGCTTCTTTTAGCAAATTCCCAAAACTTCCCAAGCTCCAAAACACTCACTACACTCTGAAAAAGTGTGGGTTGTGTTTGAGTACAAATCTCCTCTCAAGGTATGTCAATGGGAGAGGGAAGGAGAAGAGGCTAGAATGATTTCTCACAAAGGATGAGTAGCTCTCTCTCTAAAAGATGGGTGTGTGTGTTATAGAAAACCTATCTAGGGTTTTTCTCTCTGAATGGCCTCTTGTACATTTGTGGGTAATAAGAGTATATATAGTATGGGTGAAGGGTGAGAAAGTCACACTTCAAAATCCTCCAGGTAGAAAGCCTTGCGGGTATCTCGTGGGAAAGCCTTACCCGCGAAATATTTGCAAAATTGACAGCCTGGCACGACTCTTCAGCTTCCAGTCATGTGCTTCTCACATGCACTTTTCGCGGGAACCCTTCTTGCGAACTTCTCGCGAGCTAGTCATGAAATGCACTAATCTTCGTTTCATGCTCGATTCTTCACCAACTTAAAACTAAACCCAATACAATAAAATCCCACAAAATACAAGGAACAAAATTAAAGCAATTACACCACTTTTTATCATAGAATAAAGCCAACATAAAATATAGTTGTAAATCACAACTTTACAATAACAAATGAGGACAATTTGATTGTATATACATCATAGATTTAAGGGTTTACTGGTTCAGAATCTAAATTAAATAATCAATGAGCGTAACATTCTTAAGGCATCTCTTATATTATTGTTGATGATTTGATGCAATTACAATAATGCAAGGATTTTTTTTTTTTTTTAAATCCATAGTAATTAAAAAATAAAGAGAAAATTTCTCAAGAAGAAAATTTTATTAAAAGTAATTAGCTTAAAAAAAAAAATCATCAGTAGCCTTTTTACAGAGCTTTAGGTATAAAAGATCATGTACCATAAATCTCTAAGCTAGAACCTAGAGATGAGATAAAGGAAAGTCTAAATTAATCCAATAAATTCCATAGTAATTTGGTTGTGCTCCTAGCATCAGGTTTTTTTGGTGTGGGTTGGCTTCATCTCTCTTGAATCCCATTCCCACTCTCTTTTTTTTGGAAGGACTACATCCTCTCTCCCAAAACCCATTCCACCCTGTTTTTAACTAATTATTATTGTTATTAGTATTTTTTTTTTTTTTTTTTGGTGGACTAGGCAACTAATCGTTTTTTATAAAAGCATTTTTGGGCAACCCTTGATGAATTTTATTTCGTTTGAAGAGGTTTGGATGCCGTGAAAATGTGCTTGGCTGTAAAAAATAGTATTTTTAATAATTGTTTAGTGATAACTAATAACTTCTACAGCTTTGTTTAAATTTTATAGGGCATTGTATAAAATGCTAGGTTTAATTTTTTTATGATTAGCCTTTATAAAAAAAAATTATATGATTAGTTTATCAGTTGATAGTCATATTATTTAATTTTTAAAATTAACAGTATTAATTTTTACGGAATGCATTTTACTTCTAAAAGGTGCAAGGCTTTAGAGTAATGTTTTAAATTCCGTTCCGTTCTAGCCGGAATATTCTGTTCCAGTCCTTAATCCAGTGCACATAACCCCTTGTTCCATTTCAGTCTAAATTCTGGGTTGTTCCAGACTATTCCGGTGTACTAGGCAAATTCCAATTATTCTGGTCTCTAAGTTCCAGCCTATTCTGGGATATTCCAGATTGGGTTGGATTTTTTCAAAACTTTGAAGCACAAAAGTCATCATTTGACCTATTTTAGCAAATGTGGCATTTTTGCATCTTCAATTCTGAGTTTCCGATCTGCAAGCTCCACCTCAGTGTGTGCTCCTACCTAAAATAATAGAAAGATAAATAAAAGGAAAGGTAAAGCAATTATGACCAAAGGTTTTGAATATCAGCCATGATCAACAAAAAATTTTTAGTTTCAAAATTTACATAAAAAACAAAGATAAATCCTTGTTCACTTTTTCTTTTCTTTTCTTCTCTCTCTTTGGCTGGAAAAGCCTTGTTCGCTTTTGACAAGATAGATATTGATTGAAGCCAGCATCCAGGAAGAAGAAAGCTGTTATACAAGATTTCATTAACAATCATTAAGAAATAGGACTTTTTTAAATTGCAGACCTTAATCATAGCCACACCGCCAGAGAGTTTAGCAATTCTTTCAGAGAGCTTTCTTGACAAGGATGCATTATCTGTTTCAGCCAAATCCTTCTTGATTTGCAAAATTCTTGCCTGTATTTCAGCTTTAGTAGTAGGGTCAGCAACAATGGTAGTTGAATTATTGGTTATGGTAACTTTTCGTGCAATGCAAAGCTGATCTGAAGTTGAACTTTCAAGCGTCAGACCCAAATCTCCATAGAGAAAATTAGCGCCTAATGACAATTGAAAGTTCAAATAGTGTATAAAATACACTATGAACGTTTAGACCCCCAAATAACAAATTACCAATTATAGCTTATTATCAAACAATTAATGTGCGGAACATGAACATAAGCTATAAACAGAATTGATAAAAAATCTAAGCCAATTAAAATCACATCCACAACAGAAATTAAAAGGCAAAGATAGAGAGAAGAGAGATGCAAACACAAGGACAACATAACGATGTGTTATCGAAGAGGAAACCGAAACCCTCAGCGTAAAACCTCTCCACCGCCCTCCAAGCGGTCAATAATCCATTAGAAAATGTAGTTGGGATATATGAACAGCAATAGACCCTCCAAGCCTAATCTAACCTATGTACCTAAGCCCTCCAAGCTTCTTGTTCCAACAAGGTTGCGCTGAACCTATTTCTTTTCTAGCTTCTCGGATTCCGCTACTTGACCATAGCATCAACCAATGTGAAATTGGTTCCTTACTAACTGCTTCCCAAAGCACCAAACAGCCCTCTCAGAGTAATGGATATGATGAGAAAATGTTTTGGTAAAAAGCCTCTCAAGGATTTAACAATGGAGAGGAAGAGAGTTGAGGAATTTGAAGAGTCTCTTAATGAAGATTGGAGATGAATCAATCTTGTTTTTCTCTAGGGTTTCTCTCTCAAAATTCTTTCTGGAAGCTCTCTTTCTTTCGTGGGTATAAGGGGTATTTATACTGGGGTGAGAATGGAATGTGAAAAGTCAGGTTTTTCAAAACAGGGCTAGCTCGCGGCTTGACTGAGTCGCGAGATCCAGCCGCGAGATAACTGAATGGCCAGTTGTCCTATTTTGTCCTGTAGTGCTCCAGCTAGCATGACGCTTCAACTTCTAGCATGCCTGGCACGTGTGCAGCTTCTGGCGGCTTGCAGCCGCAAGTCACCCGCAAGATCCAGTCACGAGTCTCTGTTTTTCTTGCACACTCTTGAGCATTTCCTCACAGTATCTCACTCACTACCCTTACAAGAATCCCACCTAAATACAGGGTTACTAATTGCTGAAATATAAGGAAATTTGTCACGGAATAAAGCCAACAAGATGGTTGATTAAATTCAACCTTACAACAATAAAATTATCTCAATGAGAAACTGAAGCTGAAATAGCAATCTCATCGCTAAGAAATACAATTATATGACAAATGCAATACGGCCCCCGGAAACATAAATGATGACGATGTTTATATTTACAAAGTTCAGAATAATGCAGATAGTGACGTTTGAGATATGTTTCTATCCACAGTTCACAGTCACGTAAAGAAAAATATGTAGTGACAGAGAGGGCGTGTGTAGTGTTTACATGTAATATGTACAGATGTATTGTCCTTTTGAATGTTATTTAGAAGATGCACCAAATGATCAAACCTATAAAAGTTATTGAACTCAACAGGGCTGGAAAAGAATTCACATTTTCTGAAATCTCTGTGTTCCCTTTTTTACCAAAAAATACAGGTAAGAAAAGTGCTTTGAAAATCTTAATGTACTAAGATTTTGTCTCCATTCGCTCATTCCCAACAAGCAATCAGAGATTAACAATTGATAACAAATAGGTTAAATAAATACATTTGAACAACATTTTGGCACAAAAGTTCCCACAAATTAGGGCCACAAAATAGCTTGAGTTTTACCAAATTGTGTATTTAACAGGAAAAGCACATCCATATAAGGGGCCTACATTGAGATCCTGAAAAAAAGAAACATCACAATAGTACTCACTTTACATTTTTTTTTTTTAATATGAATTCCAACAATTGACTAATTTTCTACATCAATTATTAGATACTTGAAAGCTCAATTTGAATTAACCACTATCATAACTCACACTGAGGTTCTTTACACGACTATGAGGGCCAGCAAACTAGGACATAAAAAATGTGAGTGAACATCTGGCTGCAAAGTGAACTATCTCATCATTTTGAGATGTAAAGATATTAATATAATGCTAGGTGGGAATGAGTTAAAATGTGTCGCAAAGAAACAAATTAATAAATTTAGTGAATGAAAAGCAGGTCATAGTCATGATAGATTCTTAACATCAAAACAACCACTGATTCAGAAAAAACATTATCTTATTATAGACATATGTCATGGAAAAATTAAATAATTAAGCAAATAAAGTTTGACATGCAGTACATAATTTGACCTGTCATAAGTGCAATATCTTGCAAAAGAGCTTTCTTTCCTTCTAAAAATCCTGGACATTTGACAACAGCAACATTTAGTAAACTTTGCATTTTGTTCACCACTAGTGTTTCCAGTACTTGCCTGGAGATATCCTCTGCAATGATTAGCAGTGGGACACTCAGTTGAGTAGTCTTTTCTAGTAAAGGAACAATTTCTTTGACAGTTGAAATCTTCTGATCAGTTACTTGGACTTTGGCATTTTCAAACCCCACTATAGATTTGTCATGGTTTGTAATGAAATGGGGTGACATGTAACCCTTGTCAATCTATCCAGAAATATCTAATAGAATTAAAAGAAAGGGAATAGAGGAAAAAAACTAGGAATCAGAGATAAAGGGAAAAAATGCAAAAAGACCCCTCTAACTTTAGGTCAAAATTAAACAGACCTTTGATGTTCTAATATCAAGTTTTAACTGCAGAAGTTTGGGAAACTGCCAAATTGTTCCTTCCTTCTTTCTTCCAATGGCTCAATGGAAGGAAAATGTTGTCAAGTGCTTCACACATTATTCTTCTTAAAGTAAAATTTACTATAAAAAAACATTTTATTTTTTATTTGATATTTATTTTCTTTTTCTTTTCCACCTTATCTTCTTCTGCTTCTTCCTCTCTCACTCCTGCCAACACACAACCACACCACCATCTCCAGCAGCCAAGAACCACCACAATTTGCCACTACAAAAACTGGCACACAAGGGCAAAGATTTGACAAAAAAATAGGAGGGATTTGGATTAGAAAAAAAGTGGTGGCCAAAGGGTGGTGTTTTGGGGTTGTGGAGGTGGCAAATCCGAGGCTGTAGGTATCAGATCTAAGCCAGAGGTAGTGGTTTAGGGCTTGTTGTGGGGTTGTGTTAGGCCTTGGTTTTGATGGTGGCCAAAGGGTGGTGTCAGTTATATGCACCTAGTCCTTGTTCAGTTTATGATACATTCTGTTGCTAAGAAAATGTAGAAATGAAAATAAATACTAATTAACATGACTAAATGTAGTAGTATCTACTTGTTAGCTGAGGAATGAATACAACAATTTTTCAATTGCATCTATTTGTGTCATGACTGCACAGAATTGGGAGCTTTCTGAACTGGGTACAACCTTTTATGAGTTTTATTTAAGAAGGAATGAACTTTCAATAGATTGATACTATAACCTCAATGCTGGTTTTCTTTAGTCCGTTTATTTTCAAAAAAAAAACAAACAGTGGGGTAATTAGTTCATTGCTGGTTTATAAAGTTTATTTTCATTCTGAAATTATGGTTCAATTCAAATTACATTCTGACCCATTTTCTTTCCTTTCTAATTAAGTTTTCCTTTCTTTGAGATGGTCATGAATCTTTTTGATTAAAAATCATCTTTAATGACCTACCTTCACTCCTTCTATTATTACAGAGGTCTCAAATGATAAACATGACTTAATAGAGATGACTCACCGGGGCCAATCTTTTCTATAGCTTCAGCAAATAAGTTCCCAAAAAATTCATCATTTCCAGAAGAAATTGTGGCCACAGCTGCAATGCGGCAAAAAATACAGTTTCAAGATTTTGTTTTTGACAAGTAATTATATTTTTTTAATTAAAAAAAGTGCAAAGAGGGGCACAAACCTAATTCACAGGACATGCTCTAAATATTTCTGACTCTGCTTTTAATTAACAAAATGCAAAGGAAAGAAATACCTTTTATATCATCTCTTCCTTTTACTGGCACACTTTTCTTCTTCAAGACCTTGACCAATTCTTTCAGTCTTATCCATTCCTTTCTTCAAAGAAACCCAGTTAGCCCCGAAAGCAACTGCCAGCATCCCAGATTTGATCATTGCTCGAGCCAAAACAGTTGCAGTAGTTGTATCATCACCAGCCAAATTATTCATTTTAGTTGCAACCTGCAAGCAGGATATGAAGATTTACATATCTATGATTGCTTTTGTCTTGAGAAATATCAATACAACAACAGGGGAGAGAATTATCTAGCAACCATGAATGACCTCTTGGATTAGCATTGCTCCTCCATTCTCAATTGCATCTGAAAGCTCTATGGATCGAGCAATTGTAACACCATCATTAATTACTTGAAGCGATCCAGACTCAGAAAGAATAACGTTACAGCCTGCATATTCTCACTTAAAATCAATACCTCTATCAAATTAGCAGTATGAAATTAAATAATTTAATTAAAAAAATACTTATGTTCTCTTCTGAGTATTTCAGTATGTGTTACATCTAGCATATTATAGCTTTTTTAAAGTGTCAGAAAAGTCACAAGGGCTTATGCCATAACAGAACCAACCCTATAAATTGAAAAATAGTTCTCATGTATAACTATTTCACATAGCCAAAGTGAGGCCACCCTAGCTGGCTGAAGCTTATTAAGAAAATAAGCAAATAAATATCACTTAAGCAAAGCTTCAGTTACAACTTACAAGCCTCCAAGGCTTCAACTGATCTTATGCCATATTCATAATGAACAGAGCTAGCTTCCCCTTCAACAGCCTTTTTTAATAAACATTCTACTGACACCATAAAAAACCAAGACCTCATACCTACAATCTTACTATCTTAGGCTTCAACCAGTCCCCATCGATGGCATTAACACAAGTTACACAATTAATGGCATTTTTTGGGTTTCATTCTTATAATTATGGTGTTAGAAGCAGTTGCAAATAATATCAATACACCATCTGACTCACTTGAGAAGAATATAATCAGGATTACACTTACAAATTATCTTCTCTATTTGAGACTTCAAGATATTCTCTTTGGGCCTGCTTTTACAGCAATACTCCTCACAAAATTTGTACTTCTCCACAACCCAGTTGCCCTTTGGTTCCAATAAAGGTTCTGCAACAATAACCCATTACTTCAAAACCAAAATAATACAAAGAGAAAGACATACAGAGAGAGAGAAGAAGACTACAGAAAAGATAATTTTTTGAGGGAAGAGAAGGAAAAAGACATATCCCTATAATAGTTGAAGAAGAAGAAGAAATGGTTTTGCTTTGGGGCTTTGGTTTTGGAATTGGTTGCAGAACAACGACAGACAGGTTTCTGAGGATTTTCAAAGGTTTTGGGTTTGAGGGGTTTTAGTACGGGGAATGTGCAAAATAGCTGTGTAAAGGGGTTGCATATAATTAGTTAGGCAACGTTTGAAACAATACAGGAAAGTAGCATCTCGAGTTTTAGAAACTCGAGATCCATATTAGAACTCGTGTAAGCCACAGAGATCTCGAGTCTTTAAGACTCAAGTTTCATGCAAAAATAATTTCACCTATAGTGGCGTTTTTAAGCCTTACAATGACGTTTTAAAACCCTATAGCAACATTTTCTTGGAAAAAAAATTTGTAAGTACCAGGTTTAGGGAGCCCTATAGTGGCGTTTTTAAGCCCTATAGTGACATTTTAAAGCCCTATAGCGGCATTTTTCTGCAATAAACATCGAGTCTTTAAAACTCGATTGTCACGTCGATTTTTTTCCATATTCAACCCATCCTCTTACAAATCGAAACTTAAAAACTCGAGTTTTAAATACTCGAGATACTAGTTTTCAACATTGTTTTGAAACATGACAACTAACTAAATTTTTTTATATTTATTGTTATTAGAAAAGGGTGTTCGGTTTTAGTACAACGACTTGGACCAGTTAACGTGACTCAACTCAACTGAGTCAACTCATGAACTATCTGCATCATTGGAGCGGTTTTGGGCTCATAGACCCGATTACCTTTATGGGCCATCCTACAAAACCTAGCACAAACCAGCCTTTCACTTTTCCTCCAAATTATGGAGTTATTTTTTTTTTTAATCTCATTCCCAACAAAGTATAAAATTCAGCAATCAACCTCACTATTGATTAGTAATATACAAATTAGTGAATGGTTTTCTATCCATCTCAATCGATATCTAATTTTCTAGCAAATAAATCTTATTTTCTTAAATATATATCCTATATAATGTATTTCAATTAATTTAATTAGTAAAATTTCACGTTTTCAAATAAAGAATTTTAGAATGAATCCCACCTAAACCGAAAAGAAACTCATTAGTATGTTGACTTAATGATAAAAAGTAAGCATTATGATTTAGTTATCATATATTCTAATCCTATTGTATCTATTTAATATATATATATATATATATATATATATATATATATATATATATATATTATTCACCATACAATTACTAGAAAATGCCAAATAAAAACCGATCTAGAAAACGAAAAAGAAAAGAAAAGAAAAAGTACAAGACCGAATTTTAAACAATATGCTAAAAGACTAAGTGTTGAGATAGCCAAAACTTTGATAACTATTTGTTGTATGTGTCACCAAATAATTATGAGACATATTCTCAAGATTGGGCAAGTATTTTGTTATATCGCGTTACACACATTTTCAATAAATAATCAAAATTATGTACTAATAATGGCTGAGTGCCTAACACCTTAGCTCATAAATGAACCCCTCAAACTTCTTCTTTTTTTAGATTCCAAACACAATTTTATTTAATTTAGTCATAGAGGAACCAAATTAAAAATAAAAAAATAAAAAAAAAACCCATCATTTATAAATAAAAAAAATTACATTTCCAAAGTGATTTTATGAAAATGGTGCTAGTTCATGGCTTAAACAAAACGGGCTCATGGACTCCCAAATTTATCCTTTGTTTTTTTCTTTTTCTTTTTATTTTTGTCCTTTTTGCATGACAAATTACATTGGAAATTTTATTGTAAAACTAAGCTTGCAATTCTTTCTAAATAAGAAAGGTTAGCCGTATTTAATTCAAAATTGAACAAATATGTGATTGGAGCATGTTTACTTTCAAAATAGCTTCACAATAGACCTTTTTCAAAAATCCAAATGTCAAATGTTTAAGTTACTTTTCAAATAGTGAGTTATAGGATTGTATTCAAAATAAGGTACTATCAAAAGATGGGCATTGTGGGGGTGTCTAACTCAGTAACACCTTATCCACATGTAACTGAACTTTTGAGTCTATATCTTTTGGTTGAAGACATCTTTTTATTTTCCATTTTAGCTTATGAGTTCTTAGGACTTTCTTAGCTAAATTTGGGGGAAAAAACATTAAACCTACAGGTAACTAATCACAACTTAGCAAACCAACTGGCCATGGTCAGTGGCAACTCCCTAAAATGAATGAGAAACTAAAAGCACATTCATACACAAACATCACCCTAGTGTCACACACAAGTCATCATATACACATGTCACCAAGTCTTCAAATTGTGGATGTCACTGTCTAAATTTGATTTCAATGTGATAAATAAATATTCGATTACTATATGGTTCAAATTTGTTATACTTTGATTATTTTATGAACTTAACAAAAACCAATATAAGTTGTACTTATACTTGACGTTGACCTAATTACCAAAAATCATTATATGAGAATCATAAATGAAATCTTGACTATGAAAGGTTACAACACAACTTATTCAAATGTTTTAAAAGGATTATAAAAACCCAAGCCGCACCAACCCAATCATACAATGGACCTAAAAGTGCAAACAATTCAGCCCAAGCCTAGACCAACTCCTTAATTTTAGCTGGACAGGGACACAATGCAAATTACAAGCAAGGCAAGAGAAATAAATGCGGGCCTGAAATTTTTGCTTTTAAATTATAGCAATTTCTTGAGTATAAAAAAACTTGAAAATGCAAAGAGCAAAGTGTAAAATTCAAAACAGATTTATTGTTTTTTCTTAAAATTAACAAAGAAGAGCATCGCACCATTGAGTTATTGAAATATATAATTCTGGAAGTGATAAAAAATTTAACAAAGAGGAGCACTGACACGTCATTTTATTGAAAAAAATTTCTTCCTAAAATATTTTTAAGAGTATTAGCAACCTTGAAAAGTTGAAATTTTCATTTGAGATTATAGCGTAATAATTTTGAGCATAAATCTTTTCTTAGAAGCCTTAAAAATAAATAATATAAATAAAAACCTAACTAACCGATGTCCTCGTAATGCACGGTGCATTTTGAAATATTTTGTAGAAATTTAAAAATTATAATCTTTGAGAAATTAACTTAAATTATATTACTTGTAATTAAAAATATAAAATATAAATTATTAATTTATTACGGTTAATGTAGTTGAGAATAGGAACTTATTGCTTGAGTGATTGACAAATACTTAACTATTTTCACTAATTTAAGAGTACAATTTTCTTTTTTCTTTTTATAATTTTTGATTGCGCATGCTATTAAGTTTTCTTTTATCTTTCATGGCAGTTTATTCCAAGTGTTGCTCAGACAATTCAATTTGAGTAAGAATATGTAATAATCCAAATAAATTTTTATTTTTATTTTTATAAATCTTAAAAAATAATCATAAAAAATCATTTTACATAGAGAATTAGTGTACTTATAAAATATTTTGTTTAAGTGTATTTATAAATATTTAACACGTGAAAATTTGCATTTACCTTGCCTATTAATACTTTGTTTAATTACATAGTATATTAATACTTTGTTTAATTACATAGTATGACTTTAGGTTATTACAATATTATATATAATACAGTAGTAACCATAATTTATTTTTTATAATTAACAAAATCCTAATAAGATTAGGAAGGGAAAAGAAAATACTTTGAAAAATCTCTTGATTTTAGCACACATCCCTAATTTAAATTTTTTTAATCTCTTAAAAAATGTTAATGTCTCAAAGTTAACTACAATAATTAATTATCTTTTTGGTCATGCTAATGAGTGCCCTTAAACATTGGTTAAAAATTCAGTTAAAGAAAGTTTTGACATTACTTTTATGGAAAATGAAAAAAACTGTCAAAATATTAATTGTTTTTTTTCTTTTCCTGTAAAAACTTTCTTTAATTGAACTCTTAACCAGTGCCCTAAGGGCACTCGTTAGCATTTCCCTTATCTTTTTTATGATGAATAACACTCTTGTTAATATAAGGTGGAGGATTATTTTTTTCCTCTCATGTGATTGTGTCTAGGGTGTCCACGGGTCGAGTTAGATTGGGTTTGGGTCTGACCCGCACTCAACCCAATTGAATTGGGTGAATAGAAAATGGACCCGTGGCCGACCGAACGTTCGGGTCGAGCCCGACGGCACGAGTCATCGGTTGAGAGGGTCGGATCCGATCGGGTGATTTCAGGTCTCAAGCACAACAACATAGATTTCAAAACCTTGAACAAAGAAATCAAAATCCAAACCAAAAACCACATATGTATGAGACTAAAACGAAATCAAAACCCAGAACAATCTTTTTATAAAAAAAAAAAAAAAAAAAAAAACCACAACAAAGAAATCAAAATCCAAACCAAAAACCCCAAATCTATGATACTAAAAGTCTAAAACGAAATCAACAATCTTTTCAAACAAAAAACCCATATCTACGAGACTAAAATAAAAAGAAGAGAGAAGATTAAACCAGCACCACCACCGCCACTCCCTCCCCCACCATCAACACATCCATCACAAGATTAGTACAATTTTTTTTTTTTTTTTAAAGAAAACTTTGTTTACTAACCCACCATCAAACTACACAGATCAGAGTCACAAGAGGATATTTCAAGTAGATCAGAGGAGGATTATGGAGTTTGAGACTCAACCAAGAACGATGAGAGCAACAACACTTGAATCAGTGACGGCGCAGTAAAGCCAACTGGGCGATGTCGGCCAGGAGGCTAGGGTTAGGGGCGGCGATGAGGCCCAACTTGGCGATGGCAGTAGCAAGGATGCTAAGGTTAGGGATTTGAGAGAGAGATCAGAGAAAGGGAGAGTGAGAGATTAGAAAGTAAGAGAGAATTTTCTTGAACCAATGAGAATGTTCTAAAACTAAAACATAACCTTAAGATTTTTTCCTTTTAAAAATTCTGGGTCGGACGGGTTGGTTTACACGGGTTAGAAGTCAAGGGACCCGAAACCAACCCGTAAAACCAAATTTTAAAATTAATTGACCCACATCCGACCCGTATGAACAATCGGATCCGCCCATGGGCCTTTGGGTCGGACCGGATTGGATGGGTGGGTCGGGCCTGACGGGTTGATGGATAGACCTAATTGTGTCCAACAATGTTTTAGAGTATTGTATTATAATCATTTTACATTACCTAGGGTTAACCTTTTTGTCCTTTAACAATATGTGTAAACATGTGTTTATACATTTTTTTATTATATATTTAAGTATTATTACTATCGGATTTTGAAAATATAAACTTATTTATTTTTCTACACAATGTGGCTGTAATAGTGAAATAAGGTTTGCAATTTCGATTTACTAAAATAGTTAACTTGTGAAATTAAGTATTTAAATATTATAAAATTATCCAAAATATTTATTGCTAATTGCTTAACTATTATATGTTTTTTTTTTTCATTTTAAAAAATTAATTAATTGAGACTAGATTTACTATGCTTCTTGATAAAATGATAAATTTAAGAAGCATATACTTCATCTTAAATTGAAGAAAACAAACACACACACACATACAAATTAATCTTTTATTGTAAAGTTGCATATTCTTCCAAAGTCATGATAATCAAAAAGAGCAAACAACAAATAATAATAAGATAAATATTTGTCTTCTAAACATAAGTTTACTCATTTGTTTTGGTTAATGCATTATTGGCGAATGACGGTCAATAATAAAAATGTATACTTCATTTTTTCTCTATTATGTGTTTCCAATAATATAATATTGGGTAGCAATTTTGGTTCCTTAATGAGGTTAGCTTGGATGCAGTAACAAAATATTTTTAAAAAATGTTAAATATTGGAAATTTTGAAAAAATCGAGGGTCCAATGGAGTGATACGATATGAGGAGCTAGAAAATGGGCATCGTAAGCTTTTTAACGACACTTCATTTGAGTTAAACAAGGGTTAGAAGGCCAAAAAATAAGTTCACATAAGTGGAAAGAATCATGCGAAACCCAGGGTGAATGGTTCAAAATAAACTTGACATGCCCGCTTTGCACATATATTTGTCACAAATTACTCATGGGTGACCCAAAAAGTTGGTACTAAGTAAACTAAGCATGCTTCTTTAATTACGCTTTGAAATAAAAAGCTCCATTGGATGTTCCCCAGATTGTTGAAAAATGCTTGCAACAAGGATGACGAGAAAAAAAATACGTCAAAAATTTCACATTTGAACCACCCCACTTCTCAATTGAATAACTTTTTTATTGTAGCACAAAATAATAAAAAGTTGGTACCTTTAAAAAGAATGTTACACAACCTTTTCAATGGTATCAAGAAAAAGCAAAATGGAGATTGTTAAAGCCTTGAACCAAGTACACAAAATTGGTTCCAAAAACTATATATAAGGACAAGAATTTGAACTAGAATGCCTCTAACAAAGCTTATTCCTCACTTCTAAATGACTGCAGATTCCTTCTTGGCCAATTTCAGCGAATCAAGGTAAACCATGTATATTGGAAAGTGAATAGGTGTGCAAACACCCTCCCTAAAGAAGGGTGCTCATTATCTGCAAATTTTGTTGTTTTAAATCCCCCCCCCCCTGCTGAACTTTATGTTATTTTGAAATCTGATGCCTCTGGTTTGTACTCTTTAAGGCTTTCAGCCATAACAATTCCTACTTTGGCTAGTTAATTTATAATGCATTATCCTTTTAACACCCCCCCCCCCCCCCCCCCACACACACACACACACACACACACACAAAAGAAAAAAAGAGAACCAAAGCACATGCTCACACATACCATGTGCTTTTGCCCTAATGCTCATAGTATGTATCAGCAAATTTTTTATTCTAGTTCTATAAATTTATCACCCCTTCGACTCGAAAACATTAAAATTAAAATACCACGAAAATACCTAAATTCTCTCTCAATTATTCTAGAAAATTTCCAGATAAATAATCCTTCATCAAATCCTAGCTTCCCATTTGGTATAATTCATAAATCCTTTTTATTTCATTGTTCTTATGCTTCTTGTCTTTATAAGACTATAATGAATGCCACGTATGTATGATTATGAATATTTATAGACATGCATAATTAAGGTAGGATTATTTTCAAGCTTATGTTAGTATGTTAATTCCATGATTAAATGAAGACATCCATGCATGCATAACATGGGTACCATATTTTTTTTTGTTAAAATTAAGAACTTGGGGGTATCAGTAGAGATTTTGTTTTTGTATCTTACCCATTTTTATTGTTCTTGAAATAAGCCCGTGATGGGTTTATGGATATCATGTCAGTTTGGGTGGCCGGGTATGGTTATGTATGAATTAATTGACTTCTCTCTAGCATGTAGTTAATCTCTTTGTGACGAAATATACATAAATGTTTTTTTTTTTTTAAATCTGGATGAATATGCTTTAGAATGTATTAAAATAAAATAAAAAATAAAAAAGACCACCGAAGCTGCACCAACGAAATCACATAGTGGGCCTAAAAGTTTGCACCATGAATTGATTCAAGATGTTGGTATCAATGGTGACCATCGACTTTTGAAGCATATTGAAGGATTTTTGGAGAGTGATTATTCGAGAGATGATACCGATGCTGCTCTTGAAGGACTTGTCAAATTTCTTGAGGACGAAAAACTTGAAAATGCAAAGAGCAAAGTGTAAAAATCCAAAAAAAATTAGTTTTTTTTTCCTTCTTAAAATTAGCAAAGAAAAGCATTTCACCATTGAGTTCTTGATATATATATATATATAATTCTGGAAGTGATAGAAAATTTAACCATTGAAAAAAATTGCTTCCTAAAATTTTTTAAAGGGCTATTAGTTGAAAAGTTGAAATTGTCATTTGAGCTCTTATAGCTTATAGGGTAATAAGTTTCAGCATAAATCTTAGATGCCTTTAAAAAAATATAAAAATTAAGTAGCTGATGTCCACCCAATGTACGAAGCATTTTGAAACATTTTGTAGAAATTTAACGGCAAATTATAATCTTTGGAAGATTAACTTCAGTTATATTACTTGTAATTAAAAAGAGAAAATAAAAAAATTATTAGAAATAATGTTGTTGAGAATAATAACTTATTGCTTGAGTGATTGACAAATATTTAACTATTTTCACTAATTTAACAGTACAATTTTTTAATATAAATATTATTAAATTTTCTTTTATCTTTTATTGCACTTTATATCAATTGTTGCTAAGAAAATTGAATTTGATCAAAATATGTAATATTTTCAAATCAATTTTTTCTTATATAAAGCTTAGAAAAATAATCATAAAAATTAATTTTACATAAAGAATTAGTGTATTTATAATTTTTTTTTTAAAGTGTACTTATAAATATTTAACACTTGGAAAAAATGCATTTACCTTATTAATACTTTGTTTAATTACATAGTATGACTTTAGTTTATTACAATATTGTATATAATACAGTAATAACTGATGGTGTATTATAACACTAACTCCAAACTCGTCCATAGAGGTCGTCCAAGGGAAACAACAAGAGAAGCGAACATAGGACTGCATGACAGTGTGCTCGTCCAGGCTGGGGTGACTCGTCCAACGTGCCTGGACGACCTGCCTACATTCTAAGTTCCCTATACAAGTTTTGGACGAGCTTTTCATTTTGCCCGGAACACGAAGGGGTATAATTAGTCACTATAGCCAGTTACTAGTGACAGTTATGGAAAAGACTCAAATAATGTAACTTCCATAGCAATTATGGAAGTTACCTCCGAGTCTTCCGAAATTCCTCAACGGCAGGAGCAGTTACCAAGCAAATAACTATCCCAAGATGAGTGCTATATAAGCATTCACCAATGATAAGGTAATTCATTCAGACACTTCCATAAAGATTGGAATCCCAGAAACACTTCCTTTTTTACTTGGAATTACAAACCCACTGACTTTACCATTGGAGGATTCTTGGCCGGCCTCCATCGGTCTCCTCTGATTTTGTATTTTCTTTTTTAGGACTCAGCCTTAAGATCATCAACGCCCGAGACTTTTCAGCCTACTGATTTCCAAAGAATCATCAGTTGGCGCTGCCTGTGGGAAAGTTGTGATTCTGTTAGATTTCATCTTTGAGTTCTACAGTTCCTTTCTCCGACAAAAGGCTACAATGGTTCGGACAAGATCAAGGGCTACTAGTCCAGGCCATCAAGAAAGTAGGGATGCCTCTAGTAATCCCCATCGCAATCGTCAATCTGTGCCTGCCATGCAACCATCCTTTGTTCAACATGTACAATCCATGGCAGCAGCTATGACGGAGTTAACTTGCCAAAACCAAGAATTGACAAGGGAGATTAATCTTAGGAGGCAAAGGCGTGAAGCCTATGGAGAAGAGCAAGGCCAGAGCCAGGGAGATGAAAGAAACGCAGAGCTTGAAAGGCAGTTAAGCGGTACCACTTCACGGAGGGTGCCACATTTGGAAAGAGAGATGGACCAAATGAGAAGAGTTATGGATGAGATGAGGGAGAATATGAGAAGGACAAATCCTGTAGAAAATTTGGTTCACAAAACTGATTCCCCCTTCATGGCTTCCATCAACGCTCACCTTTTGCCGCCGAAATTCAAGATGCCTTCTTTAGATTCGTATGATGGGACACGTGACCCGTTTGATCACATTGCCACCTTCAAAACTACCATGCACCTTCAAGGGGTTCTAGATGAGATAATGTGTAGAGCTTTTCCTACCACCCTTAAAGGGCCCGCGCGAGTGTGGTTTAGCAAAATACCTCCGAACACAGTGACTTCCTTTGAGGAGTTAAGCAAGTTATTTGTCAACAACTTTATCGGAGGTCAGAGGCACAAGCGTTCCTTGTCCAGCTTGCTAAACATGGAATAAGGAAAGAATGAAAGTTTGTGGTCCTTTATCACGCGTTTCAACAGGGAAGCCCTGACAGTGGACGAGATGGACAATAAGCTCCTCTTGGCGACCTTCCATAATGGAGTTAATTCTGACCTGTTCATCCACAAGTTATATGAGCAGGTGCCTCAGACCATGGCTAAACTTGTCCATTCAGTCCAGAACTTTATGAATGCGAAAGATGCTATCATAGCCAAGAAGAGGAAGAGAGCTGAGAAAATTGAAGCCAACCCCTCGCGCCATTCAAAACAAGGTCCTCATCCTAAGAAGGGACGAACGGAAAATAAGAAGGACAGAGACAAGAAAGCTGGCCCTTCGGCATGGAGTCAACAATACACGCCACTAAACATGCCGCTCAAACAAATCCTTATGCAAATCAAGGATGATCCTTCCTTGAAGTGGCTGGGGAAAATGAAGGGAGATCCCAATAAGCACAATAGGAATAAGTATTGTCGCTTCCATAGAGATCATGGGCATGATACAGACGAGTGTTTTGATTTAAAGCAGCAGATTGAGAATCTCATAAGTCAAGGGAAGTTGAGAAATTTCCTTGGACGAGACCACAAGGATGAGAAATTGAAAGGGAAGGTAGAAGAATCATCACGATCACCGCTCGAAGAAATAAGAGTTATCATAGGGGGAAGTTCAACTGGCCAGTCGTCCAAGTCAAAGAAGGCATACCTGAAGGTAGTGCAGAACGTCCAACTCTCTGGACGATCACCAAAGGCAAGGACCACGGACGAATAAGCGATCACTTTCACGGACGAGGATGCCGAAAGAATTCACCACCCTCACGTTGATGCTATCGTCATCACCTTGCTTATTGCTGACTACACAACCAGAAGGGTGTTGGTGGACAACGGAAGCTTAGCGGACATTTTATATTATCCAGCTTTTCAGCAGATGAGGTTAGGATGAGACCGGCTCCGTCCAGTGAACTCCCCCTTGGTAGGCTTTGGTGGAATGAAGGTACAGCTTGTGGGCACTATTTCATTACCAGTGGTAATGGGGGCATACCCGCAACAAATCACCAAGGATGTGAACTTTCTTGTGGTAGATTGTTCATCCTCCTACAACGCCATAATTGGAAGGCCAACTTTAAATAGTTGGAAGGCTGTTACATCTACCTGCCACCTGTCGGTCAAGTTTCCAACAGAGTATGGAGTAGGACAAGTACAAGGAGACCAATTAGTAGTAAGAGAATGTTACCTGGCCATGCTGGCCATGGACGAGCAAGTTCAGGCCATGAATATTGAAGAAAAGAAAGTTGTGGCAGAGCCCACGGAAGCGTTGGAAGATATTTCCTTAGATGAGAATAACCTTGAGAGGTGTACCAGGGTTGGAGTAGATCTAGAAGATAAGATTAAGAAGGAACTCGTTTGGTTTTTGAAAAAAAATATTGATGTGTTTGCTTGGAGTCATGAGGACATGCCGGGTATAGATCCTAGTGTCATTACCCATTGTCTGAATGTATGTCCTTCCTCCAAGCCAGTGCGACAAAAGAAAAGGGTGTTTGCCCCTGAGAGAGATAACGCTATCAAAGACGAAGTTCAAAAGTTGATTGCGGCGAAGTTTATTAGGGAAGTTTATTATCCAGACTAGTTGGCCAATGTAGTGATGGTCAAGAAAGCAAACGGTAAGTGGAGAATGTGTGTGGGTTTCACCAATCTAAACAAGGCTTGCCCTAAGGACAACTACCCGTTGCCACACATTGACTAGTTGGTAGATTCCACTGTGGGTCACAAGTTGCTTAGCCTCATGGATGCTTTCTCGGGATACAATCAAATAAGGATGGACGAGGCAGACCAAGAGAAGACATCCTTTATCACCAGTCAAGGCTTGTTCTGTTATAAGGTAATGCCCTTCGGTTTGAAGAACACGGGGGCAATATATCAGAGGTTGGTCAACCACATGTTTCATCCATAAATTGGGCGGAATGTGGAAGTCTATGTAGATGACATGCTGGTGAAGAGTCAGGACGAGGGAAAGCATCTAGACGACTTGCAGGAAACATTTGACACACTTAGGCAGTACAACATGAAGTTGAATCCCAGCAAATGTGCTTTCAGAGTATCATCAGGAAAATTCCTTGGATTTATGGTTTCGCATAGGGGGATTGAAGCAAATCCTGATAAAATTCAAGCAATACTAGACATGAAGCCTCTGCAAAATGTTAAAGAAGTCCAATCTCTTACCGGGTGAGTAGCTGCCCTTAACAGGTTTATCTTTAAAGCTACTAACAAATGTTTGTCATTTTTTAAGGTTCTTAAAAAAGCATTTGAATGGACTGACGAGTGTCAGAAAGCTTTCAAAGATCTGAAGACATATCTCACCATGGCTCATTTACTAAGCTCATCCTTGCTGGGAAAGGAGTTGTACTTATACTTGGCAGTTAGCACACATGCCGTTAACTCAGCATTGGTAAGGGAGGAAGGCAAGATGCAAAAGCCCGTGTACTATACAAGTAGAGCACTGAGGGGAGTGGAAAGACGATATCCATAAATAGAGAAGTTGGCTTTTGCATTAATAACGGCTTCCAGGAAGCTGAGGCATTACTTCCAAGCTCATGTCATCAATGTCATGACCGATTATCCACTCAAGAAAGCAATGAATAAGTTGGAAGCTGTAGGACGACTGATCCAATGGGCTATTGAGCTTAGTGAATTTGACATTAAATATCAACCAAGGCATGCCATAAAAGCTCAAGCCCTGGCAGATTTCATTGCGGAGTTTACCCCAAGTTATGATGATTCAGACGAGATAGAAAATAGTAAGAAGTGGGTCGTCTATGTGGATGGCTTGTCTACACAGCATGCAGGAGGAATAGGTGTGGTTCTACAATCCCCAAAAGGGGATAAACTGAAACACAAGGTTTGTTTGCACTACCAAACAACTAATAATGAAGTCGAGTATGAAGCCCTCCTCAAAGGGCTGGAGTTGGCTAAGTCTGTGGAAGCGAAGTCAATACTCGTCTTGGGAGATTCTCAGTTGATCTTGGGCCAAGTAAATGGGATATATGAGGCTAAGGAAGAACGAATGAGGAAGTACCTTAATAGGGTGACGCGTCTTATGAAAAAGTTTGAGGAAGCTGACTTCGTTCAAGTCCCAAGGAAGGAGAATGTGGAAGCTGATACCTTAGCGAAAGAAGCCTCAACAAATGAAGCCATGGACGAGTTTGATGAGATTCAGTATATACCAAGTATAGATATCCTAGAAGTACAACAGGTAGAGAGCAGAGGAAATTAGATGACCCCAATTGTATCATACCTGAAGGATGGACGACTTCCAGAAGAGAAAGACGAGGTTAGAAAGCTTAGAGTAAGATCGGCCAGGTACATTCTTATGGACGAGGTGTTATACAAAAGAGGCTTTTCTCAGCCTTATCTTAGGTGTTTAGCTTTAGATGAGGCGACCTATGTATTAAGGGAGGTTCATGAAGAAGCATGTGGCAATCACTCGGGAGCCAGGTCACTCGTCCACAAGGTCGTCCGAGTAAGATAATATTGGCCAAATATGCAAGCTGATGCCAAGGCATATGTCAAAGTCTGCGATCAATGCCAACGGTTTAGTAATGTCCCCAGACAACCATTAGAGTACCTCACCCCGATGATGGCCCTATGGCCCTTTACATAATGGGGACTTGAAATCTTGTGTCCCTTCCAACTAGGTACAAAGCAAATGAAGTTTCTAGTAGTTGGCATTGATTATTTCACAAAGTGGGTGGAAGTGGAACCCTTAGAAAATATCATGCAACAAAATGTCAAGAACTTCGTCTGGAAAAATATTATGTGTAGGTTTGGGGTGCCCAAAGTATTGATATCTGACAACGGACGACAATTTGATAATGCACTTTTTAAAGACTTCTGTGAACACTTTGGAATTCAAAATCACTACTCCTCACCCACCCACCCACAAGCAAACAGTCAGGCTGAAGTTGCAAACCGATCCTTGTTGAAGATCATCAAGACTCGGCTTGAGGGGGCGAAGGGAGTATGGCCTGACGAGCTACCAGGTGTTCTGTGGGCATACCGAACAACGGTGAGAACCCCTACAGGGGAAATCCCTTTCAAGCTAGCCTACGAAAGTGAAGCAGTCATACCTGCAAAAGTGCATATGGCCAACCACAGGGTAATGACGTATCAAAATAAGGATAATGAGGAGCAACTCCGTTTGAGCCTTGATCTAATAGACGAGGTAAGGACGGATGCAGAGCAAAGGACAGCGAAGTACAAAAACCTCATGGCTAGGCAACATGACGCAATGGTAAAACCAAGGCGGTTCAACATAGGAGATCTCGTCCTGAAGAGGGTTTCCTTAGCAACCAAGAACCCGGCTCATGGCAAATTGGGACCTAATTGGGAAGGCCCCTACAAAGTTGTCAACTGTAAAAGAAAAGGATCCTACTATTTGGAGGCCCTAGACGGGAGGAAATTGGAGCATCCTTGGAATGTTGAGCACCTGAGGAGGTACTACCAGTAAAATGCTAGCCTGGAGACCGTTTATCTACTTGTCTATCTACATAAAGAGCTTGTTTGTCTACATATTTTTAGTATTGCTTTGTTATTATTATGTTGAAGTTATGGACGAAGTTATGGTTTGGCTTGTATTTATTTTCCTAAAAGGCATTAGCTTCTAAAGTGCATGCCTCATCTATGAACAATATTTATGCTATGTACATAATGTTGTGCTTGAATTCTTGGTTTCCACTGTTTTCGTTGAAATTAACCCATAAGAGGGCTAAGAGCCTGAGACAAATAAATTCTCTGGACGTAGGGATGTACTATCTAAATTCTCATAAGAGTGAAGCAAAGGCATACTCGTCCAAACCATGGACGAGCTGAAGCCCTAGACAGGTGAAGCCATAAACTGTCCAAACAATGGACGAGTTAAAGCCCTTGTTGCATTAGTTCAGCCCATGGACGAGGAAATGCATGTGCAAATGTTTCATCTATTGATTAAGACACCAACCAAACAATCCAACCTATGGACGAGTGAAAGGTTGAGCCTTGTCTTTATAAAACGTGAAAATCAGCTAAGTCTAAGGACGAGTAAGGCTGATAATTACCATTTCACATAGACAAGTCACACTTGATGAAATTCAAGGAATGGAAAAAATATATATCCATGATAAAAGAGAAATCCCTTCTATGGACGAGCCAAAGTTCAAAATCTCATGGAAATAGAAACTCTCGTCCATATCATAATAGAAAAATAACATTCATTCAGTTGCTTAGGGGTGAACGACCAACGTCCAAACACCCTTGTGAAATAAAACTTTAGTTATTTTAACAACTCGTCCTAAAACCACGGACGAGCTTAGTGTACTTGAATTACATAAAAAAAGTCTCAAACAGTGGACCAGATAATAATAAAAAAATAAAAAAATAAAAAAAAAAAAGAAGAAAAAGAAAGGAATACAAACATTAAAATATTTTCTAAGTAGGGGGGGCATCCACGTTGGGGTCATCCTGAGGAGGCAGAGTTGTAGCGTCGTCTTCAACATTGACGTCCTCAGAATTGGTTTGAAGGAGAGAGCTAGTAGCAGCAGTCAGGTTAAGCTTAATGGAGCTAAAGTCCACTTCAGGGAAGTTTTCTATAGCCTCCATTCTAAAATCCTCAAAGCCTACTGCATAATTGGTGTCCAGAAGATCAGTGTATTGCTTGGATGCCTTGAATTCAGCCACTGCATCTTCTTTCGCCTTGGAGAGAAAAGTACTCAACTCGTTGTTCTTTTTCTATAGATGATCAAGACGAGTATCTTTCTCCACTACATTAGCTCTTAACTCCTCAACCAAGTTTTGTAGCTCTTTCGTCTCTTCTTTAGCCTTGGCTGCTACCTCAGCCCATTTCTTAGATTCTTCCTTCACCTCCTGAATCCTCGTCTCTAATAAGACCCTCGTCTTGTCCAACCCTGTGGCTTGCCTAGACGCTGCCATAAATTTTGACATAGCCTAAAAAAAAAAAATGAAATGAAAGTTAAATAAAAAATACGTATATACATTTTAGCAAAAAGTGTGTGATTACATACCTTAAAAAGATCACGAACACGAGAATGTTCGAAATCCTTTAAGGACATGTCATAGCAAGTGTTTATGTCCTCGTCTAAAACAACTTTCTAAAAATGTTCCCAAGCTAGGTCTTCATTTTCAATAATGTTTGAAGGAACCCGTTGAGAAGGCTGGGACGTGGCAGACACAGTTGTCTTGGGCGGAGGAGTTTTAGACGGAGTGGTCTCAATTGGAGTGGACGAGTCCACATCAAATACTTGGGTCGACGGTTAAGACGAAGGAAGGTTAGACTTGACTGTTTGAGTCACCCCATGCTTAGCCATTTTGCCTCGTCAGCTGGGGAGATTTTCCAAATCGAGGTTCTTGGACAAAGACTTCCTTTTGTCCCCAGCTGATGGACGAGCCTGAGACTGAGTTTCAGGATGACTCCCTTCACCCATAGCCTCTTTCCCTTTGTTTTCTTTCATTGTTGACATTCCTAAAGCAAATAACAATAACAATAAGTGACAAATTATAAATAGATCAGGAAAATATAATATAGAATGTTTAAAAGACCATTAAATGAAAACTTACTTCTTTGCACTGTGACCTTGTGAGCAATAGCCTCGTCTGATGGTTCAGGACCAAGTCCCCACTGGGCAAGACAACGTAAGGTAACCAAAGAGTGAAAATTCCTATCAGCGTGAAGGCGAGCCCTGTGGACGCGGTCACAGTAAAATTTGCTTAAGGATGGTTGTTTAACACCTGTGAAGCAAATAGTATACAAGGGTTATAAATAAATAAAAAATGAAATAAAAGAAAGAGAAAAATGAAAAAGGGGAGGGACGTACTTTCAGGACGAAGATTCCTTAAGTCCCCAGAGTAAGGAGCGAAGGGGTCCCTACCAACGTCTATAGGGTTTCCAGACCAAAAACTGGAGATGAAGATAAATTCCATCTTCCAATTCTTGTCAAACGAGGCCAAGGACTTGATTAATCTACAATCTCTGCCCCTAGCTATAAATTGGTAGAAGCCAAGGGATTGACTTATTTCCAAGGGCTTGTAACAGAAGAGGAACTCATCCACAGTAAGAGGACGGTCCCTTCCAAATACTTCTCTCCACAAAATTTGCATAGAGATAATTAATCTCCATGCATTAGGGTTGAATTGGCATACACCTAAACCTAACTTAACTAACAACTCTCTAGCAAATACATTCAAAGGCAACCTAAGACCCCCCAAGAAATAAGCCTCATAGACGCCTATTCCAAAATGGGGATTGCAGCACCATTCTTCATGGACGGGCAACCTAGGGTTAAGTTCTTCCGAGATCTGGTACCATGTCCTAAGGTTCTCAAGCCTTTGCTCAGTCGTTTTGGAGAGAATACCTACTACACAACTATAGACGGTCTCCTCCTCGTCCAAAGGACTAGATGGAGGGACATTGGACGAGGTACCAGCTTGGGAACCAGAGGCTTTCCTAAGTTGCTCTTGGAAAACTTCTAAAGGAAACCCAAGAACACCAGAGGTATATCCCTCATCCGTGGAACTCCCCTTACTACTATGACTACTATTATTAGAACCACTGTAACTGGTTGTATCTTGGTACTCGTCTACAGCCTTTTCTATACTATTGCTAGAAGAAGAAATAACAGTATCAGACATTTTGAGGAAAACTTAAAAGAAAACCTAAGGATGAGAAGGAAAGGAATACCTGGCTCTAGATGGAAGAGAACTATGGACGCAGAGAAACCTCTAGACGAAGCTTTAGACGAGAAGTGTCAGGAATGAAAATCTCAAAAATGTGAAGGGTAATGGAGGAATTCCACTATTTATAGGCAGCAGACTTTAGCATCAGAAACGACGCAACCAACCAAAAGCTGCCACGTGGCATGCGTCTCGAGAAAATTAATCGACGTGACCATTCACCAATGAGGCTGTGACACGTGGCACATCAAATCATGAATATAAACACATTTCCTCAGACGACTCATGGACAAGGGGGCAACTGATGGTGTATTATAACACTAAATCCAAACTCGTCCATAGAGGTCGTCCAAGGGAAACAACAAGAGAAGCGAACATAGGACTGCATTACAGTGTGCTCGTCCAGGCTGGGGTGACTTGTCCAACGTGCCTGGACAACCTGACAAGTTTTGGTTTTCATTTTGCCCAGAACACAAAGGGTTATAATTAGTCACTATAGCCAGTTACTAGTGACAGTTATCGAAAACACTCAAATAATGTAACTTCCATCGCAGTTATGGAAATTACCTCCGAGTCTTCTGAAATTCCTCAACGATAGGAGCAGTTACCAAGCAAATAACTGTCCCAAGATGAGTGCTATATAAGCATTCACCAATGATAAGGTAATTCATTCAGACACTTCCATAAAAATTGGAATCCCAGAAACACTTCCTTTTTTACTTGGAATTACAAACCCACTGACTTTACCATCGGAGGATTCTCAGCCGGCCTCCACCGGTCTCCTCTGATTTTGTATTTGTTTTTTCAGGACTCAGCCTTAAGATCACCAACGCCCGAGACTTTTCAGCCTACTGATTTCCAAAGAATCATCAATAACCATAATTTTGGTTATGTAATCAAACAAATCTTAATAATATTAAAAAGGGAAAAGAAAAAAAAATTTGAAAAATCTCATATTTTAGCATGTCCCTAATTTAAGTTCTTCTAATTTATTCAAAAATGTTAATGCCTTGAATTTCTTATCATGTCTCAAAGTAAGATAACTACATAATTATCTTTTTGGTGTTGAATAACAATCTCGTTAATTTAAGTTGGACGATTTTTCTTTTTCCTCTCATGTGGTTGTTTCTTACAATGTTTTGTGTTCTATATTATTGCTTTGTATTACTTTGTGTTAACCTTTTTTTTTTTCCCTTTAACAATTGAGAAATGTTATGTCTACAATATTTTTACAACAAATCTTAAGTGGTATATTGTTATTTGCTGTTAATTATTGGTGGATAAAAAAGTAATTTTAGTAATAAGTTTCAAATTAAAATGAATAACAACCTACCACCTAAAATTTGTTGTGAATGTGTTGTAAAAATATTTGTAAACGTAACACTTCTCTTAACATTATGTATAAACATGTGTTTATGATATATTAAATAATTATTACTAGCCGATTCCAAAAAACATAAACTTATTTATTTTCTACACAATATGGTTGTAATAGTGAAATAAAGGTTTACAATTTTGACGTACTAATAAAGTTAACTTAAACAGACTTATGAAAAATCAAAATTTAAACATCACAAAGTATGTAAAATATTGATTACTAATTAATTAATGTATATTCCTTTTTAATACTCTTTTCAAAGTTAATTCATTTCTAACTAATTTCACTGCACTTATTAAGAAGAAGAAGGTCAATTTTATTTGTAAATACTTCATCTTAATTTTTTTTTTTTAAACCCCAAAGAAGACAAACACAAATTAATTTGTTGTTCTAAAGTTGCTTTGTGATTCTAAAGTAATAATACTTAAAAGGAGCAAGTAAAAATTGATATAAAATATAATAAGATAAATATTTGTCTTCAAAACACAAGTTTTTGAATTTTTTTGGCTGCACTAAAATATTATTGGTGGGTAATTATAAAACTGTACACTTTTTTCCCCCTTATATTATGTGTTTATAAAGGTTTGCAATTTTAATTGTCTAATAAAGAAAAAAAAAATGTTTTCTTAAAAAAATTAAGGCGATTAAAACTAGGTGATAACAAAATCCTAATTCGCTGTCCAAGTTGAGATGGTGGTGATAACCTGCGGAAATTGTTTTCTTTTATTAGCTAGTCATATGTATTGACAATTATAGGGACAATCGCCATACCAGGGACATCGAATATGATTGCGACTATCATAGGTACTACACAAAAAAGACGAAAGTATTTGATAGCTATATATTGACAACTCGAGGGGTTATTCTCATGGTTAAGTTGTAAACTATAAATTTTGATTGTGACCACCATAAATACCATGGAAAGAGATTCCTTTTGTACTTAGAAGAGAAAGATCAGCTGAAATTTAAGTTTGCTAAAGACAAAAGTCATAAGCTAAAAGATGGTCATACAAATCCTTAGATGGTAGAGAATCAATTATGGTAGTGATTGAAGGGATGTAAGAGTCATGGTTAGATCCAAAGCTGGCCAAGAGAAAAGAGATGAGTTCAAATCATTAAGTGGCTGATCAATAGTAACCAATGTGTCCACAAGATTGGTGAGCTTGTGAAATAATCAGCAATAGACTAGCTACCTTTTTCAAGGTGGAAGTTAATAATGAAATTCCATTGTTCGAGTCTTAGATTGCAAAGTAAATATGCGTTTAGAGCTACCCAAACCTCCCTGGAAGTTGTGCATGCTACCATATGTGCAAGAATATTTTCTAAGAGTGATGATGAATGAGTGCACTTAAACATATGGTTATACATTTATTTTTGCTATATTGGAATATTATTGGTTGATAATTCTTAAAAAATAGACTTATTTATTTTTCTACCTAACGTGGTTGTAATAGTGAAATAAAGTTTGCAATTTTGTTTTACTAAAATAATTAATTTAAGAAGTCAAGTATTTAATATCATAAAATTATCAAAAATATTTTATTTCTATTTACTTAATATATACTTGTTATATATATTTTTTTTCATTTTGAAAAATTAATTCATTAAGACTATATTCACTATACTTCTTAAGAAAAATATCAATTTTAGTAATATATTCTTCATTTAAATTGTAATAAAACACACACACACACAAATTAATCTTTTGTGGTAGAGTTGCATATTCTTCCAAATTATTGATAATTAAAAGGAGCAAACAACAAAGAATAATAAGATATATATTTTTCTTCAGAACACAAGTTTATACATTTGTTTTGGTTACTATAAAAGCATTATTGGTAGCCAATAATAAAATGTATGCTTCATTTTTTTTTTTCTCTATTATGTGTTTCCGCTAATTTGATATTGGGTTGCAATTTTAATTCTTTAATGAAGTTAGCTTGGATATAGTTACAAAATATAAAAAAAAAATGTTAATTATTAGAAATTTTCAAAATATCATGGGGATCAAAATGGGGTGACATGATATGAGGAGCTAGTAAATGAGCATCATAAGCTTTCTAACAACTCTTCATTTGAGCAAAACAAGGGTCAGAAGGCCAAAAAAGAAAGTTCACATGAGTGGAAAGAATCATGTGAAACTCATAAAGAATGGTTCAAATAAGTTCGAGGTGCCCACTTTGTACATAAATTTGTCACAAATTACTCATGGGTGATCCAAAAATTTGGTACTAAGTAAATTAGGCATGTTTCTCTACGCCATAAAAAAAAATTAAAAAAAAAAAAAAGCTTTGGTTGATGTTCCCTAGATTGTTGGAAAATGCCTGCTCCAAGGATGACAAAAAAATCAACATTAAAAATTTCACATTTGAACTACCCTACTTCTCAATTGAACCACTTTTTGATCATAGAACAAAACACAAAGTTGGTACCTTAAAAAAGTATGTATAATGTTGAAAGCTTGAATTTGTGCAAAAACACAAGAGTTTGTTTAGACCCCCAAATTAAATTACGGCTAGATAGCTTTTACTCTAATTTATACTAAGTGCGAAACAAGAGTAAATAAGCGCAAATAATTGTTATCACTATCCTAAGCCATATTCATCGATTATCAACAATAAAAGGAAAGTTTAAGAGTAGGGAAGAGAGATGAAAATACAAGATAACACCGAGATGTGTTATCGAAGAGGAAACTGAAGAACTCAACGAAAAACCTCTCCGTGACCCTTCAAGTTGAAATCGATCCACTAGAGAATAAAGTTGGAGTACATGAATAACAAAAGACCCTCTAAGCCTAGTCTGCCCCATGTACTTGAGCCCTCCAAGCTCCTGCTACCAACTGACTTCTCGGAGCCTTGTCTTCTCTAATTTTCCGAATCTCGCAATTCAACCCGATTGCATCCGCCAATGAATGGCTCCTTCCAATGCTTCCCAATAGCACCAAAATCTTACTTTACACTCAGAATGGGTATTGTAAGTGTTTAGACTAGCAACCTCTCAAGGATGTAGAGATGGAGAGGTAAGAGTTGAGGAAAACCACAAGGAAATGTGTAGATGATTGTGGGTATAATAATCTCTGACTCTCAAGTGTATTTTCTAGGGTTTTCTCTCTAAAAAACACTTCTTACAATTTGTGGGTAATGAGGGTATATATAGTGTGGGTAAAGCAAAACATAACTTTTTGCCAAACAGAAAGTTTTGTGAGTCCTTCACGGGTTGGCCTTACCCGCGTGACACTCACGAAAACCTCCAACCTGGCATGACTCTTTATCTTCCAATCATGTGCTCTACACGTGACTCTTTCACAGGTAAGCATCTCGCGAGACACTCGCAAAATCCACTTATTCATCCTTTGAAACTTGAGTCTTCACAATCTCTCACACTCATCCCTTACAATTAAAAACCCACATACATATAGGGAAAAATGATTGAAGAAATTACAATCAAATTTGGCACGGAATTAAAGCCAACACAACATAGTTGGAAATCACAACTTTACAAATGTAATACAAGCTTTCCAATGATATCAAGAATAAGCAAAAAGAGTTCATGAACGCCTTCAACCAAGTACACGAAATTGATACCTAAAAAATATATATACAATAAAAAAGGGACAATCTTTCAAAATAGGATGCACCAAATCGGGACCCAAAGCACGTGCTAACGTATTACATGTCCTTTGGCCCTGATGCTCATAGTATGTATGTGCAAATTTGTTTTTCTCATCAATATATATATATATATATATATATATATAAGAAGAGACCTCATGTGGGAAAGTATGTGGTTCAGGGGCGGAGCCAAGAATTTTTGTTTGGAAGGGCCAAGTTGTAGAATTAATATATTTATCAAGACAACCCCCCATACACAAATATATACACACGCTTTTTTATTACATATAGGGGCAGAGCCAAGAATTTTTATTTGGGGGAGCCAATTAAGTTGTAGCACTAATATATATATATATATATATTTATTTATTTATTTATTTATTTATCTAGACAACCCCCCCCCCCCCCCCCACACACACACACACACACACACCACACACATATATACACACGCTTTTTTATTATAATAAAATGTATATATACACACACCCAACAAAAAAAAAAAAGCTTAGTATTTTCAATCAAAATTATGTTTGATGGAAATCTTTCATAAAATAAAATTCATTTTTACTATTTTTATAGTAAAATTCTTAAAAAGTTCCATTTTTGATACAAATTATCAAATTTTATACTAAAGTAAGTAAAAAAATATTTCAATTGAACTAATGAAATTTTCAAAAACATGAATGATCCAAAACTTGGAGGAATAAGTTAGGCTCCAAACATATTTGAAGCTATCTTGCTCTAGCCCATTATGTGGCAACTAGAGAGACATTTCATGTGTAATTTTAGTGAAAATATTTTTTTTTAATGAGTTAATGACTTCTTAATTGCCATATAACGGGTTGAAAAAGATATATATTCAAATATGTTTGGTGCCAAATTTTATCAAATATTCAACAAATATTAGAGCACATTTTACAATAAAAATATAATTGCTTAAAATAAAGTTATGTCTCTATAATTATTAAACCAATTTTTCTTTTAAGAGCATCATTGGATTAAATCAAATATTTTCGGGGGGGGGGGGGGGGACACTTATTTTTGTAGACTAAATTTTGAAAACATTAAAATAATTATATATATATTTATTTATTTTAAAATTTTTCAAAATTTTGGGGGGCCATGGCCCCTTGACCCTTGCACATAGCAATGACCCTAGAGGTTCTGCCAAGTAGCGCAATCTATGCAAAGACAATTAAAATATTCTCTAGTACCACATCAGAGATAAGAACAAATTAAATATTAACTGTTTGTTTTATTTGTTTCAATGTTTCAAGACATTTCCAATTAAAAAATAAAGATTCTTTGTATCATTTAGTCCAATGTTTCAAGACTTTTCATCTCTCATACATACACACAAAACTTTTTGCATTTTAACTCACTATTTTCACCTTTTGCACTCCTATCCCTTTATATATACCTACCCATAACGCTTCAAGCCATCCTATGTCAAATACTCACAAACAAAAAATGATGTCATTTACCTTCAATATTTCGACGACACCTACCTAGCTCTAACATTGTTGTTGCATCTAATCCTAACCTGTATGAATTGGCTACAACTAAGGAAGGGGGCTTGCATTTTATATTGAGTGACAACGGGAATTACGATTTTAATGTTAAGGTTGGATGTTGTAGATTTGTGGGTTTTATAAATGATGTAATTGACTGTGAGTGTTTGAAATATGTATTTTGTTTTAGAATTAAGGAGAAAGAGAAATATACATTCTATATCAACTTCTATTTTACAATATTCCTCCAAAAGTTTTTTTTTTTTTTTTTTTTTCATTACTTCAGTTGCATAATTATAATGGATATGTGTGTGTAATTTATAATTGTTACTTTTTATGATCAACTCATTACTAGTAAAGTTCTATAACAATTACGCTATAATACATGTACAACATTCTCTAAAACCATCTTATATAAAACATTACAATATATTATCCGTGCATCGCATGAGTAACTTGTTAGTTTTTTATAAATTCATAACCGCTTCTACTAAAAAATATGAAACACAACACCATTAAAATACCCAAATACTCTCCTAATCATTCTAGAAACTTTTCAAATAAAATAATCCTTCATCAAATCCAAGCTTCCCCTAAAGAATAATTTCTTAATCCGTTTTTATTTCATAGTTCTTATGCTTCAAGTTGCTATATTAATGAATACCATGCATGTGTGATTATGAATATTCATAGACATGCATAATAAAGCTAGGATTATTTTCAAGCCTATGTTAGTATGTTAATTGTCATGATTAAATGAACACATCCATGGATCTATAACCTGGGTATCACTTTTTTTTTTCTTCTTCTTTTTTTAAGAACATGGGTATCAATTGAGATTTGGTTTTTGTGTTTAGCCATTTATATTTTATTGAAATAAGCCTGTGATGGATTTATGGATATCATCTTTGAGTGGGTTTCGTTATGTATAAATTAACTTTCTTCTCTCTAGCATGTAGTTCGTTTTTGTGATGAATATATACGTATATATGTTTAAAATTGGACGAATATGCTTCAGAATGATTAAAATCAAAAGGAATAAAAGATTAAAAAAAAAAAAAAAAAAAAAAAAACCGAAGCGGCACTAACCAAATCATATAATAATAGGCTAAAAGTATAAACAATTGAGCCTAAGCCCACACCAATTCCTTAACAATACAAGGCAAGGCAGGAGAAATATAAAATGTAAGCTATTCATCCAAACAGAAAGAAATCAATATGGGCTTGCAATTACCCATTTATAGAAGAATCAAACATTTATTTGTAATCACACGATTAGTTCTAAGCCGACCTTTCTCATATGTATATACATAACCCACTTAGGCTCACAACAATGGGTAAGGCTCCTCCTCAATTTATAATTCTCCCGATGCTTCCCATTTTTGATGTATAATTTTAAATTATAAAAACTTGAACTGAAATATTTGATTGATGATATAGTTATTGATATTTGATTGTTTTGAAATTTTGCAAGTATGAAGAATATATAAAAATAATGGAATCCAACAATAGATTTGTCAAAATCTGCATCCAGTAAAAAAAATTAAGTGATTTAAATAATAATAATAATAAAAAAGATTTGTCATAATGGAAAATAATGATTTTGCGGAACCTTTTTAATGAAGTAATTTGACTTATACACATCTAGATCATGAATGTTTAGAATCCATATTATGCAAGGAGACGTTGCTTTTGCTAATTCGACTATTATGCTTGAACTTTGTTCTTACATGACCCGATCAATTTGATCAAACACTCGCCATTTGTCCATGGTTCATTGATAATTTTTAGTTTGATTAGGGAAACCACAAAAAATGAATATGCTAATGAAGGCAGTAGCGACTCTAGGATTATTTTCTAAGGGGTCAATAAGAAACATAAATCATACAAAATCTAAAATAAAAGAGAACTTGAATATATTGACATCACAAAAAAAAAAAAAAAAAAAACACACACACACACACACACACACAAACTCAAATACATAAGGTTTCATATTTAAAAATCGTTACATAATATCTTTATTATCAATCCTTCTGATCTACATCTCTTTCAATATACATAGCCAAGCAATTATTCATCCACTGAGTTTTAAGATCTAACATGATTTTTTTCTAAGCTTTAAGATTTAAAAAATTATACTTTTGTTGTTGGACTTTTTATTTTATTTTTATTTTTTTCCAGATTTTGATCAAATTGGTTTGTTATTGGGTTTGTGTGTGTGTTTAAAAAGACCAAGATATTGTTAAGAGTATCATATTCAAGTTCATTTCAATTGAGTTTAAACAAAAATTAAGTTCATGGTGTTCAAAATTTTATTTTAAAGGGTCAAAAAAAAAAATTATATATAATAATAATTTTTTTTTTTTTTTTGCCAATTCAAGGGGTTCATTTGAACCCCTGGGCTTCAAGTGGAGCTGCCCATGACTGAAGGCTATAGATTCGGTCAAGAATAGAAAAAATAATAATAATAAATAAATAAATGAAAAAAATCGTCTTATTCAAAACCCAGCCAATTATGAAATCCCTTCTCTATTGTCTCCTACTTCATGTTTAGAGCTGGGCCCAAAGCCAATCTTAAGGAATAGTGAAGCTTCATAGGATCTTTTTGTCCAAGTATATTTTAATTTTTACTATATATATATATATATATATTTTTTTTTTTTTTTTTGAGAAACATTTTTTACTATATATATATATATAGGAGATTCTGGCAATATGCCCTTAATTTCTAAAAAAAATTGGCAATATGCCCCTGTTTGCAAACTATATAGGGGCGTGCCCCTGTTTCGATACTCGATTACCCTAAAATCGAGTTCAATTAAATACTCGATTTGTAGAAAATCGAGTTATGCCCGATCAAACTTATAAAAAAAAAAAAAAAAAAAAAATTGCATGGAACTCGACTTTCAGGAAATCGAGTTCCATGCAAAAAAAAAATTTATAAGTGTGATCACCTCATATTCAGGGAGCCCTATAGTGGCGTTTTTAATCCATATAGTGACGTTTTAAAACCCTATAGCGGCGTTTTCCTGCAAATTTTTTTATAAGTGTTGTTGCCCCATATTCAGGGTGCCTATAGTGGCGTTTTTATGCCCTATAGTGACGTTTTAAAGCCCTATAGCGGCGTTTTCCTGCCAAAAAAAATTTTATAAGTCCCCATACCAGGTTCAAGGAGCCCTATAGTGGCGTTTTTAAGCCCTATAGTGACGTTTTTAAGCCCTATAGCGGCGTTTTGGAACTCGACTTCCCTAAAATCGAGTTCCATGCATTTTTTTTTTTTGTTTTTTTTTTTTTTTTAAAAGTTTTATTGGGCATAACTCGATTTTCTATGAATCGAGTATTTCATTGAAACTCGATTTTAAGGTAATCGAGTATCGAAACAGGGGCATATCCCTATATAGTTTCGAAATAGGGGCATATTGCTAAATTTTTTAAAAATTAAGGGCAAAAGGCTAGAATCTCCTATATATATATATATATATATATATATATATATGAAATTCATTACTATGTACTCTAATTTTTTCTTTTACACTTACCTTTAGTGATGAATTAGACACGGTAATTGACAATGTGAAATTCTTTATTAATACTTAATTATTTTGTCATTACTTTCATCGCAAGGTTCATTTGTCAATAATACATGGCAGATTATTTACCAAAGAAACAATCCATGGTAAATTTTTCAATAAATAAGAAAGAGTGAGTTCAAATCAATTGTACTTTACTTATGAAGTCAATTAACTCTTAGAGTCTTTTATTGTCAAAATACCTAACATTCAACCAATGGTGGCTCTAGGAATTTTCTCAAGATGGTCATGAAGAAACTTAAACTGAACAAAATCTAATATAAAGATAAATTCATATTTTGACAATAACCAAAAAAAAAAAAAAAAAAAAACAAAGTACATAAAGTTTTACAATTTCCTTCTACGAAATTTTTTGTTTTAAAATCATTACATGATAATCTCATTATCAATGCTGCATGCTACATCTTTTTCAAAATTTTAGTTAAATAAAATTTTTCTTGGATTTTTCTTTTTGTTTGTAAGTGCTCAATATATTGTTAATAGGAACAAAGTTTGAGGACAAAATTTGATTACAAACTTAGTTATAGCCTAAAACTACAACTTTCACTAAACAAATTAACAAGACTACATATTTTGAAAATCTAACCATTGAATCGTATGTTCTTTATGTTCTTAAAACACATGTCAAATTTCATGTCAATCGGATATTATTTACTATTTGATCCATAAACTTATTTTTTACGTATATTTTTAGACTACAAAAACTCAAAATTTAAACATTTAATTGATGACATAAGCTATTGATCTTTGATTTTTTTGAATTTTTACAAGCATGGAGGATATAAGAAAATATATATAATCTAATCGTGAATTTGTCAAAATTCATATCCAATAAAAAAAATATTAAGTGGAGTTGTAGCCTTAGTCTACAACCAAGTTAATTTGTTGCTTAACATTGTCCAAAGTTTAATTATTTTGGGCTTAAAAAAATTTAGGATGGTCATACATTTTTTTAAGGGTAAAAAAATCACAAAATTTTTAAATTTTATATATAATAATGATTTTTTTTTTCAGGTCAAAGGGGTCCTATGACCACCCCGGTTGTAACGTGGAGCCGCCAGTGCATTCAACCATGTTTATTCATGGCTAAAAGAATTATATATACTATCCTCATCACACGTGCTCCGTAAGTGTGATAAGACTCCTTTTTTTTTTAGTTTAATATAATTTTTCAATTTGACTTTGTATATTGTTAGTGAGGTTACATAGGAAGATAATTTTAATAAGCTAAAATTTAAGATTTGAAAAGTAGTAAACTGTTGGGTTTAGTGTGTGCTAGTTTTTAGGAAAAAATATATCAAACGTGTGTGAAATATATTTAAATAGAGAGTATGTGCTAATTTTTAGGAAAAAGGTTTCTTAAGTTTTTTTTTTTGAATTTTGTTGAATTGCAATTTTAATCCTATTTTTCATTTTTTAGGAATAATGATTATCAAATTAAATTAGGGGTTTTTTTTACATTTGTTTTGAAGCCATAACTAAATTTCTGAACCTTTTAATATATAGAAATAAATGTGGTGTAGAGAATGCTTCGCCGTTAACTTGTGACTACTCTAGGGCAGGTGCGGTGGGAGGGTTTTAGTGGCGGTTCTAGAATTTTTTTTCAGTGTACTCATTAAAAAAAAAAAAAAAAAACACACATGCAAATACATAAAGTTTTAAAATCTCCTTTACAAGTTTTTATAATTTGAAATTGTTGTATTATATGATAGCTTCACTACTAATGTTATCGACTATATCTTTTTTTAATATACACAATTAAGTAATTATTAAACTACTGATCTCCATTTCAATTACCAACATTTTGCCTAAATAAGTAACAATATAAACAAAATGCATTACCTGTTGAAAATTTTTTTTGCAAAATACTAAAGCGAACACTAACAGACTAGCTATTTGAAAAGTGTGCATTTAAAAAAAAAAATAGTGTTTATAAAATATAACCTTTGAAAACACAATTTAAACGTTTGATTTGGGCTTTTAGGCTAATTTGTTTGTTTGGACAATTTTTGAAAATGCTGCATCCACAACATTTTTGCAACATTTACAAAACGAAGTCTAGGTGGTAAGTTTTTACTAGTTCTAGTTTGAAAATACCACTGAAATTTTTTATTTGTCCACTAGTAACAACTTGCTACTTAGGATTCATTGCGAAAGTTTTGCGAAAATGTTATGAACATAGCATTTCTCACAATTTTTTGGTTCAACATTCAACCAACCAAAATTTTGGAGAAGTTGAATTTAATTTTTAATGGGCTCAAATTGTTGTTTAAGGTGTTCAAATTTTTTTAGGGTGGTCAAAACCCATATTTATTTAAAATTCAATTTTTTTAAGGTATATTAAAAAAAAAACAATTCAAGTCAAAGTGTTCATGTGACCACCTTGAACTACACTTGGTGCCGCCATTAAGGGTTTGGAAGGTAGTGTGGTCGCTCAACATTCCTCCAAAGGTAAGGAACTTTTTGTGGAGGGCATTCTCAAATATCTTGCCAACTTGGGACAACCTATGCCAGAAGAAGGAGCAAGTGGAGCCTCTATGTGCGATGTGTTGCCAACAAAGAGAAATTGTTTGCCATATTCTGTAGGATTGCCCTTTTGCTCGTAATGTGTGGGCCCTGGTCAAATGAAAGATTCAGAAAAGCAATGCGATGTGAAGTATGCTGGAAATATTTTATTTTATATTTATTTTTGAAAGTTCAAATAGTGTATAAAACACTCTTGAACTTTTAGACCCCCAAATACAAAATAACAAATTCAAGCTTTATGACAAACAACTAGTGTGCAGAAAATGAACACAAGCTATAAACAGAATTGGTAAACAATCTAAGCCAATTAAAATCACATCCACAGTAGAAAATAAAAGGCAAAGATTAAGGGAAGAGAGATGCAAACACAAGGACAACACACGATATGTTATCGAAGAGGAAACCGAAGCCCTCGGCGTAAAACCTCTCCGCCGCCCTCCAAGCGGTCAATAATCCACTAGAAAATGTAGTTGGGATACATGAACAAAAATAGACGCTCCAAGCCTAATCTACCCGATGTACCTAAGCCCTCCAAGCTTCTTGCTCCAACGAGGTTGTGCCGAACCTTTTTCTTTTCTAGCTTACCAGATTCCGCTATAATCCATAGCATCCGCCATCCTTGGCATCTTCCAATGCTTCCCAAAGCTCCAAAAACACTCAACACTCTAAATGGGTGTGGGTAGTGTTTGGATAGAAATCTCCTCTCAATAGGTATGACAATGAGAGAGGGAATGAGAAAAGACTACAAAGATTTCTCTCTAAGAATGAGTAGCTCTCTCTAATTGGGTGGGTGTTTTGAAGAAACCTCTCTTAGGGTTTTTCTTTCTGAATAGACACCCATATTTTGTGGGAATGAGGGGTATTTATACTGGTGTGAGAATGGAATGCGAAAAGTCAGTTTTTCCAAAAACAGGGCTGGCTGGCGACTTGACCTCGCGACTTAACTGAGTCGCGTGTTCAAGCCGCGAGCTAACTGAATGGCCAGTCTGGATTTTTGTCCTGTAGTGCTCTAGCTGGCATGATTGTTCAGCTTCCCTACATGCTCTGCGCGTGTGCAACTTTTGGCGGCTTACAAGCCGCGAGCCTCCCGCGAGATCCAGCCATGAGTCCCTGCTTCACGCACAGTCTTGAGCATTTCTTCACACTCTCTCACACACTACCCTTACATGATTCCCACCTAAATACAGGGTTTCTAAGTGCTGTATTACAAGCAAATTTGTCACAAAATAAAGCCAACACATGGTTGATTAAATTCAACCTTACAATCTCCCCATTTGGCTATTCCGTGACAAAACACCCTAAAACAGACTCTAGACTTAAACATGAGTTTGGGAACAATGGTAAAACTCACTCACACCTAAATCTAGAAGCTGTGAAGCTCTTGAATCATATAAATATGAATCTCCTGAAACACAACAATACACAATGATCATTGTATGCAGAAAACATGAAATGCATATGAAACAGGCATAAAGTGATCAAGCAAAGATGGAGTTAAGAAACAAACCATGGCTTGATCAAACAAGTAATCACTAGAAAGTAGTGATCACAATGCTCATTCACACTTGGAATGAACACTTGAACATACAAGCTAACAAGAACAATGCAAGTTACTTGTATGCCCAACACTCAACCAATGCATAAAACACTAGGTATATGCATCTAGGAACAATCCTACAAGGGCACAAGAGTGATAGTACTTAACAAGAAAATGCATGACATTTAGTTAAAAGTACTGATTTAATCAAAATATAAAAGGCTGCATAAAGTATGGTACAGACCATAAAGCCTACAAATTAACCTTAAAAGCTTACAAAAGCAACATGGGTACAAAATGCAAAATAATGAATAAAAACTTAAACAATATAAGCTAAAAGTGCTTAAAGTTTCTCCCTTTCAGAATGATGAGAAGCTGTGATGCAGTTGTAACATATATACTTGTAGCCTGAAACACTTGCACAAAACGCATTAGACCCTTAAGGTAAAGTAAGTAATAAAAGGACAAGTATAATATAACAAGTAAATTGCGATCAAGTAAACATGATGTGAAACATGTGAGCAACTTGATTATACACCAAACCAGTCATATAAAAATGACTACAATGATCACATAGTAAAGTAAATGATCATCCGAACATGCATTCAATGAAGCACAATAGCATAGGGATATAAACATGTCCAAAACACAAACATGATGCAATACAAGAAAACAAACAAAATAAAGTTTTATTGTTAACACAATGTCTTCTCCCCCTTGGTATATGTATCTTCCTTATGGAATATCTCTCCCCCTAAAAATGTGCATGAGAAATAGAATTTCTCCCCTTAAGGATGTGCACAAGAGTCATATAGAAATGACAAAAACTCTCTGGTATACTCTCTAAAGTACACTCTCCCCCTTTTTGTCAGGAATAGACAAAAGGTCAAGGAGAAACGAGGGCAAGAGATGAAGGAACAAACAGTGCTAATGATGCATGAGGGGTGCGAGATGAATGAGAAAATGAAGCTCAAACCTAAGACAATGTAAAATGCTAATGAGCATAAGGTAGACATGACATACTAGGATGAAAAAGTAAGGTAAAGACCAATGCATGACAAGGGTAGCAAAGGTGTGTGCAAGAGGTGGCTAAATGCAATGCATGACCAATGCATGGTAAATGCACATGTGGGGAAATGTGTGTTAAATACACAACCAATGAACCAAACATGTTCCTAATGAGGAAACATGAGAAACCCCAAAGTTTGGTACTCATCGGAGTCCAAACAAACGAGAAAATGCCTAAGAGGCATTTTATCAAACACCTACCATGCACAATATGAACAACAATGTGAAACAATGCATGAACATCATGAAATCCACCCTTAATACATGTTCTTTTTGCCACAAGGGGCCAACATCCAATGCAAATCAATCACAAGAAACCAATCCCATGAAGAAATTTGACAAAAATTAAGTTTTCCCAACCCCTATGATAAAAATCCCAACCAAGAGCACAAAACTCTCCAAAACATAATCTAAGGATCAAAATTAATGAAAAGAGTTTATAATTACCTTAGAGATGTTAATGGAATGAAAAACCATTCAAATTGGTTGAGTTTTGATGTAAAAATATTGAAAAAGGGGTTTTAGAGAGGATGGGAGAGGTTTAAAACAAGATTCTCACAAAAAACCCTTTAAAAAGCTATTTCTGGGCGTTTCGCGACTGGGCGAGTCGCGAGGTTCAGTCGCGAAAATTTTCGCGAGTCGCGAGCAAGCCGCGAGTGAGTCGCGAGCAAGCCGCGAGTGAGTCGCCAAAAGCTTCTGGATGAACTCACGACTGGGGTTTTGCAACTGGCGAGTCGCCATCTGAGCCGCGAAAAACTCTGACACTTCTTTTTCAATACAGAACATGTTTAAACAATGAAAAACAAAGTAAACACTAAACATGAACACAAAGAGTGATAAAAATCACTTCCAAAAACATATAAAATGATCAAAAATCTTTTTGGATTAACCCATATATGATTGAGCACACACAAATCACATTTAGACAAGTACAATCTAACAAATGAATAAGACATTCATTGAACATTAGGCATGTGTGTTGTGTGTGTGTATCAAATGTGGAATAGTCCTTAGTCTAGAGTGAAGCTTCAATGATCAATTCAATCAAGTCATACACAACTAGTACTAATTCAAGTGGTCTATCTCAATTATAGAAATAAACAAATATGACCTCCCACAAGAAAATGATTACATACGATGAAGCTTTTCATTTGGCTTCTTTACAATTCATAAGATTTGATCATTTTGAATCAAAACATCTCATTTTGAGATCGATGCCTGAAATTTGTGATATTTCAATTTGATGAACAAGCCTTTGGCTTTTTGGGCATCATACATTTTCATATAAGTCGCTTTCCCTTTTTCCTAGTCGAATACTAGTATGTGCGACGGCTTTTGCAGCTCATTATCTCTTTTCATTTTGAGATTTACATTTATTGAGCTCTTTAAGCAATAAAAATAAAAGAGTGGGAAGAGATATAAGCACAAGTCTACGCATGTATCAAAACCAACATGACTATTGACTAATCATTCATGACAAGCTCGAAGATCGATTTACAACAATCACACAAAGATGTCAAGATTTTTCCCACAAAGATATAATTGCAAAACTAACAAGCTAAGCTCATAAATGCACAAAGCCATTTGTACAAAGGTACAAGGCCAAACTTACATGTGATATGTGCTCAAACATATACAATCAAACTTTTTGAATTTTTCACTTTTTATGTGGTTTTGGATTTTTTACTCACATAAAACTGAAATATAAAAGTAAGATCAAAAACAAAAAAAATGCATACAAATAAATGCAAGATGCACAAAATGCATGAAGATATGACATTTAATGCATGAAGGGTCCTACAAAGATCGAAAGAATTAGATCAAGGACCAAAAGAGCAAAATCTCAACCATAGGAACCCTTCCTCATCCAAACGGAACGATTGTTTGGAATGAGTGTCTCAAGAGAAGTGAGACGAGGGTTGGAAGGATGAGAACCGGAGATGCACATAGTCAAGGAGTTAAGAGCATTAAACATTTTCTTTAACAACATGCTATTTTCACTCAAAACCGGTTTACTCTTTTTAGCACAACTTCCAAGAAGCTTAAGTTTTTCTTTTCTTTTGATTCTTTTAAAAGCATGAAACTTAGAGCATTGAGGTCTTAGATGACCAAAGGCACCACAATGGTGACAAACAATGTGTTTAGGTCTACTAGGCTTTTTGGGAAGAGATCTAGCAACATTGTTTTGTTCTCTTTTCAACTTGGAGCATTGAGGTCTTATATGACCGATCACACCGCAATGGTGGCAAGTTGGAACAAACTTAGATCCATTCAAAACCTTAGGTTGAGACCTAAACGAAGGCTTTGACTTAACAGCCTTTCTCTCCACCTTTTGATTTCTTTTATGTGGAGGAATGTACACCGATTTGTCCTTGAAGGTAGAACACACACTAGGCACAAAATCGGGTACCACAACATGATTGCAACAAATATTTTCATCCTTTTTAACAATAGGTTCAGCAATCAAACACTTGGCATGCATCTTAAGAGATTCATTTTCACATTTAAGATCATCAACAAGTTTGTTAGACAAAACAAGTTTAGCATCCAAGTCCATATTCAAACATTCAAACTCTTTTAGCTTTTCAAGAGAAATTTCAGCAAGTTTTTTATATTTCTCAACCAATTTGTTGAATTCATTAAGCTTAGCAATCAAATCATCCTTTTCACAAAATAACTTGCTCAAATTCTTTTGAAACTTCTTAGCATTTTTCTTCAAGAGTTTGTCAACAACAGCCATAGATTCAAATAACATGTCATCACACTTATGAGGATTAACACTCATAGAGGCATTTTCACAAACACGTGGCATGTTACAATCATCACCAACCAAATCATGCAAAGATGCATACAAAGCACAATCCATGGCAAATAAACACAAAGGGTCAAGGATCACACTTAGGTATTTAAACCAACAAGTGTACCTGCTCTGATACCAATTGAAAGTTCAAATAGTGTATAAAACACTCTTGAACGTTTAGACCCCCAAATACAAAATAACCAATTCAAGCTTTATGACAAACAACTAGTGTGCGGAAAATGAATACAAGCTATAAACAAAATTGGTAAACAATCTAAGCCAATTAAAATCACATCCACAGTAGAAAATAAAAGGCAAAGATTAAGGGAAGAGAGATGCAAACACAAGGACAACACACGATGTGTTATCGAAGAGGAAACCGAAGCTCTCGGTGTAAAACCTCTCCACCGCCCTCCAAGCGGTCAATAATTCACTAGAAAATGTAGTTGGGATACATGAACAGCAATAGACCCTCCAAGCCTAATCTACCCAATGTACCTAAGCCCTCCAAGCTTCTTGCTCCAACGAGGTTGTGCCGAACCTTTTTCTTTTCTAACTTACCGGATTCCGCTATAATCCATAGCATCCGCCATCCTTGGCATCTTCCAATGCTTCCCAAAGCTCCAAAAACACTCAACACTCTAAATGGGTGTGGGTAGTGTTTGGATATAAATCTCCTCTCAATAGGTATGACAATGAGAGAGGGAATGAGAAGAGACTACAAAGATTTCTCTCTAAGAATGAGTAGCTCCCTCTAATTGGGTGGGTGTTTTGAAGAAACCTCTCTTAGGGTTTTTCTTTCTGAATAGCCACCCATATTTTGTGGGAATGAGAGGTATTTATACTGGTGTGAGAATGGAATGCGAAAAGTCAGTTTTTCCAAAAATAGGGCTGGCTGGCGACTTGACCTCGCGACTTGACTGAGTCGCGTGTTCAAGCCGCGAGTTAACTGAATGGCTAGTCTGGATTTTTGTCCTGTAGTGCTCCAGCTGGCATGACTGTTCAGCTCCCCTACATGCTCTGCGCGTGTGCAACTTTTGGCAACTTGCAAGCTGCGAGCCTCCCGCGAGATCCAGCCGCGAGTCCCTGCTTCACTGCACAGTCTTGAGCATTTCTTCACACTCTCTCACACACTACCCTTACATGATTCCCACCTAAATACAGGGTTTCTAAGTGATGTATTACAAGAAAATTTGTAACGAAATAAAGCCAACACATGGTTGATTAAATTCAACCTTACAATTTTGACTAATGAGGAACTTACATCTCAGTAGTTATGAAAATATTGTGACATATACAAAATTACCCAACATTTTCACAATACATTTATTTTCAGTTGTGGTAGGTTTTTGATGTGGGATGCAAAAGCGTCAAGAAGTAGAACACGTCTATTTCTAGAAAACAAGAAACAAGACACGTTTTCTTTTGAAAATAATCTCAAATTCACGAAGGTTCCTTAAATCCACAAGGAGAAAGTGTTATGGAATCCACCAGAGAGACAATAGACAAAAGTTTGAATTTTAATTAATATTAATAATATTGAAAATTTTTACAACCTTAGAGGCCTATTTACGAGCTCTGTAAAACTTGACAAACAAGAAAATATATTCTAAAATAACTCTTAATTAATACCTAATCATAACAAGAACCAAATTTGACCTAAAAACAAGGAAATAAATCACCTAAACCTAAAATAAATTTTTTTTTTTTTTGGTAAAAATATCAAAATTAAATAATTACAAAATTAAAATTGTAGATTTTGTCATACATCAGACCCCTTCACTTGAAACAAACTCATCCTCGAGTTTATCTTTCAAACCTAAAATCTTCCGCTCCAAATAAACAAATACTTTGAATGCTTGAGTTCCTTGATCTTCTTTCTATACTTGCAACTCATTAATGGGATAAACAAATCAACTTGAATTTCTTTTTCTTTGGTCTTCATGTGTAGAGATTTACCAAATAAGAACTGACAATTGAATCAAATCTATCAACCCCAATAAAATCAATAAACTTTGGTGTACCACTTATCATCAAAATAAAAGGATCTTGAGATTGACAATCATATGATTTGATTTACTGAGATCCTTGAAACTTTCACCTTCAATTTCTTCTTCAATTATCTCTATCATCTCGACTTCAAGATCTTTCTCTAAAGGGTCTTCATTAATCTACTACGCAATCTTAATTTTAGATTCTTCTTCTATAACAATGTCTTCATTAATTTCCTTAGAAATTTCTATATTTTCTTCATGAAAAATATGTTGTTCAACATACAGTTCTTCTCTTAATGGTGGAATATATGGTTCTTCAAAATAATTCAAGTGTGAACTTTTTGGCCAATAATAATCTTATTTTGCATACGACGAAAGTTCATCACAATCCTAAGGATAATATTTGATAGTAAGCATCTTTTTCATCCTTGGCCATGAACAAATTTTCTCTTTACATTGTCGGATTATATCAGTTTGTATTCATTCTCACAAACGTAAGGCATACTCTCTAATTTTATACAAAGTGAGTTTAACTTTTCTCTCATCACGAATATTCTCACAGTCAAATAAATCCTATAGATCAAGTAACCAATCAAGAAAATCTACTTTATAAAAATAACCATTATAACTTGTAATTCTTCTATAAGGCCTATATAAAATTTTCTTACCAATAAGTTGCTCGTGAGTTATGTCTCCACAATAGTTATCCCTATTGTTTCCATGCTTCATCGACGGCATCCTAACAAAGTTATTTGTGAGTGCTAGTTGTACGTCACGTAATACTTGCTAAGTTTTTTGTCATCAGAATTATTACTGTCACATTCGTTAGCCACTAAAGCAGGATAAGTCAAGGCTCTGATACAAATTGATGCAGGATACGGAAGCGTTAAGAAGCAGAACATGTCTACTTCTAGGGAAAAAAAAATGTTTGCTTTTGAAAATAACCTTGAATCGATGAGGGTTCCTTGAATCTACAAGGGTCTTTGAATTCACAAGAAGAAAGGGTTTTGAAATCCACCAGAGAGAGAATAGACAAAAGTCTGAATTTTTATTAATATCAATAATACTGAAATGCATTTAAAGACTTAGTGGCCTATTTACAAGAAAATTAATTCTAAAATAATTCTTAATCAATACCTAACCATAATGGGAACCAAATTTGATCTAAAAAACATTAAAAGCACCTAAAAACAAGGAAATAAATCACCTAAACCTAAAATAACATTTTTTTACATAAAAATATCAAAATTAAATAATTACAAAAATTAAATTGTAGATTCTATCCTACACCAGTTTTGGTCTAATATTCTATTGTTTTATTTTAACTTATAAGGAATTGAGACCTCAATAATTGTGCAATATTGTGACACAACAAAATATCACAATTTTTTCAAAATAAAATTTGATTATTTTATTTTATTTTGACCTATAAAGAACTAACAAATCAATAATTATGAAAATATGGTGACAATTTGTTGTGTCAATATAAGTATTCCAAAACCAAAATAATGTGTCAACACATATAAATATATATATTTTTTAAACGAGCTCAAACCATTTTTTTTTTTTTTTTTGAGAAACCAGACTAAACGTCTGGGCAATTATTAGAAAACAGATACCAAATACAAAGTATTAGTGAACATCAAGAATAGCCAGTGGGGCGATGTCAAGTGGTAAGTCTTCCATCCATGCCTGATACACATCACCATATTTGGCTTTTTTGGCTAGAGCATCTGCTACCCTATTACAAGACCTTTTAACATGCTAAAATTCAACTGTGAAAAGACTAGAGGCACACACTGTAATGTACTCAATAAGGTTGCCGTATGGGGCCTCACTTGCACCACCATGGTTTAAAGCTTGGATCACTGTCAGCGAGTCTCCTTCAAAAGTGACGTCTTGGATGCCAACTTCGTAAGCAAATTTCACCGCTCTTCTACAAGCCATTGCTTTGACCTCCAGCACTGTGGAAGGGAGAGGGATGCGTCCTAACATGGCTACGATCACCTCTCTGTTTCTGTCCCGAATGATAACGCTATACCAACCGTGTTGGAGTTGTTGAATACAGGGCCATCAAAATTTGCTTTGAAAGGATAGGAGCTCGGAGGGCACCATGATTGCGTGGAAGTAGCCGTGGAGTTGCTTGAAGCCTGGACATCTTGTGCGTCAAGGTAGTCTTGCAAAAACTTTGCAACTTGAGGGCCAACCAGGTTCAACAAAGGAGATGGGAGTCCAATCCTCAGTTTGTTTCGCCGCTGCCAGAGACTCCACACCATGCATATGAAAAGTTCAACTCTGTTATCCTCTGTTACCTACAAAAATCTAGAGAGGAGGTCAATAAAATCAATTGGTGGGGAGGAGATGGCTTGGCTGAACCAACCATGCTCCCTTCACACCTGTTCCACCTCGGGGTAGTCTAGCACCATGTGTAGTGGATCTTTAGCCACTGCCTTGCAAACCGGGCACAGATTCACATCAACAATGTGCCACCTGGTAAGATTGTACATTGTGGGCAATGCTCTGTTACAGGCTCTCCAAGCAAATACCTTCACCTTATTTGGAACTTGTAACTTCCAAAGGCCTCTCCAAAATTGCTTCTGGGCGTTTGGGTTAGAGCTACTAGCATTATTAACCATAGCTGAATTGGCCAACATTTTATAGGCACTTTGGGTTGTAAAGACACCCGTTGGCGTATGGGACCATATTAGATGATCCGGGGGGAGTCTAGCACTGAGGGGAATACTAAGAATCAACTTCGCATCAAGTGGCGTGAACAATTGCTGGATTTGATCCACCTTCCAAGTGGCTGACTCAGGGTCAATGAGAGTGCAAACTTTAGCATCAGGCGAGAGAGAAGGAGGGGGAATCATCACTATTTTACAAACTTGATCAGGCAGCCACTTATCTTCCCTTATACAAACAGATTGGCCATTCCCAACCTGCCACACCATGCCTTTTCTCACCCCATCTCTTGCACTAAGGATGCTCTTCCAAGCATACGACCCCACCGTGCATTCATTGGCCTCTAGAATCGAACAATTAGGGAAAAATCTCACCTTAAACACATTATAGCAAAGGGAATCCGGGTTGTGCATCATGCGCCATACTTGCTTTGCTAACAAAGCATCATTGAATTTTTCAATCTCTTTGAACCCCATACCACCACTTTCCTTGGCTTCACACAAACGTTCTCAATTTACCCAATGAATTTTCCTTCCCTTATTGCCGTACCCCCACCAGAATTTTCGAATCATGGTCTCCAACTCATGGATCAACCCTTTAGGAAGCTTAAAACAGCTCATTACATAGGTTGGAATGGCTTGTATCACGGACTTGATCAACACCTCTTTATCGGCCTGAGACAGGAGTTTTTCTTTCCACCCTTAAAGCTTTTTCCACACATGCTCCTTAATGTAAGAAAAACATTTTTTTTTCCCTCTACCCACAAGGGCTGGAAGGCCCAAGTATTTTTCAAAGTTTCTTATGGAAGGCACACCAAGGAGCTGTTGGATACTTTCTTGCACCTCTGGGGAAGTATTGGTGCTAAAGAATAGGTTGGTTTTATCCTTGTTAATTTTCTGCCCACTGCCTCTTTCATAGGTAGCCAAAATATTTAAAATGACTTGGCATTCAGATTGCTTTGCCCAGCAGAAGAGAACACTATCATCTGCAAAGAAAAGGTGAGAGACAAATGGCCCATTACGACAAATAGATACCCCTTTATTGCACCATCGGATTCAGCTTTATGGAAGAGCCCTTGAAGGCCAATAGCACACAACAGGAACATGTAAGGAGACAAGGGGTCACCTTGGCGAAGCCCCCTAGTAGGTTTTATGTGCCCCACAGGTTCCCCATTGAAAAGCACTACATAGGAAACTGATTTAATGCAAGACATAATAATAGACACAAAGCTATCCGAGAACCCCAAATGAAGCATCATTTTTTCTAAAAAACTCCATTCAACCCTATCATAGGCCTTGCTCATGTCTAGTTTAAGAGCCATGTAACCTGATTTTCCTCGTGTTTTCCTTTTTGAATAATGTAAGGTTTCAAACGCAACAAGCATATTATCAGTAATTAATCTGCTTGAAAGGAAAGCACTTTGAGATTCAGAGACAACATGAGGAAGTACAGATTTCAGTTGGTTCACCAACAGCTTAGCAATAATTTTGTAAAAAACATTGCAATGGCTAATAGGCCTAAACTCAGAGACACTCAGAGACTTTTTTGGGGGTTTTTACTTTAGGGATCAAATAGATGAAAGTGGAGTTTATAGAGTCGGGGATAATACCTTCATTCAGAATAGCAAGGGCTGCCTTGGTGACATCCTTTCCTACAATAGGCCTTGCTCATGTCTAGTTTAAGAGCCATGTAACCTGATTTTCCTTGTGTTTTCCTTTTTAAATAATGTAAGGTTTCAAATGCAACAAGCACATTATCAGCAATTAATTTTCCTGAAAGGAAAGCACTTTGAGATTCAGAGACAACATGAGGAAGTATAGATTTCAGTCGGTTCACCAACACCTTAGCAATAATTTTGTAAAAAACATTGCAAAGGCTAATAGGCCTAAACTCAGAGACTTTTTTGGGGTTTTTTACTTTAGGGATCAAATAGATGAAAGTGGAGTTTATAGAGTCGGGGATAATACCTTCATTCAGAATAGCAAGGGCTGCCTTGGTGACATCCTTTCCTACAATGTGCCAGAATGACTTGTAGAAGACGGGAGACATGCCATCGGGGCCAGGGGTTGAAAGTGGTGCCACTTGTTGCATGGCTGAATGAATTTCATCAGCTGTGAAGTTTTGGGTAAGGCTTAAATTCATCTCCTCTGTGACCTTAGGTGTAATCCCCTACAAAATAGCATCAATACTTGTCGGGTTAGAGGTTGTAAACAGATTGGAAAAATAATTCACAAATAAATTACCCATTCGTCCATTCTCTTCCACCCAAACTCCATTGTCATCTTCCAAGCCCAAAATATAGTTATGTTTGTTCCGTTGGGTGGCCCTATGAAAGTATTTTGTGTTACTATCTCCATCCCTCAACCAACTGTTACGAGACCTTTGCTTCCACATCACTTCTTTAATTTTAAGTGCTTGAATTTCATCACGAAGCTGTCCAATACAGCCGAGATCGATGTTGTACAGCCCCATCCCCTTCGCCCTATGCAACTCCTTTAACTTCTTTTCAAGATTAATTCGGACATGCCCAAAAGTGTTGCGGTTCCATACTCGGAGATTTATTTGGCAAAGGTCAATTTTCTGTGATAGATTAGCTACTGGAGAAGAGCCCAAAGGAGTTTCCCAAGAAGTTTTAATCACTGTTTCACAAGATTTATCCTTAAGCCACATTGCTCTGAAGGGGCGACCCTTTCAATAAAATCTCCTAGCCTTCAAATCAGAAACCAATAGCAGTGGTCTATGATCCGAGTGAAAAGCCTCCAAATGGTGAACACGGTTAGTGGGAAACTTTAGCAACCAGTCCACTGTAGCTACACCTCTGTCTAATCTCACCCAAACATTATGATCTCCTGGTCTACGATTACACCATGTAAAAGGGAAGCCAGTATAACCAATGTCCTTAAGACTACAAAAATCTAAAGCTTCCCGGAACCCCTGCATTTGACACTCTGGTCTATCAAGCCACCCTTGTTTTTCCTCCGCTCTCAGAATTTCATTAAAATCCCCAATACAAACCCAGGGTAGAGAGAAACGACGACTTAAGTCACGTAGTAGTGACCTGGAATCTTCCCGACTGGCAGAGTTAGGGTTGCCATAGAAACTCGTTATCCGCCAGGCGTCATCCATCCCTTGATCAACTACTGCATCAATGTGATTGTCTGATGAAGTCTGAACATCCAACTTAATTTCTTCTTTCCAAAGTAAGGCCAAACCGCCACCTTGGTTTGGATGTGGAACAACAAACTTATGAGCAAAATGAATTTTCCTGTGAACTTTCTCAATAACTTCACTATTCGACTTAGTACATCTATACTATCTATAACAAGATTTTCCTCTTTGGACTGGACTTTTATGTGATTCAGAAATACCCCTAGACCCTATGTTTAATAGGGACAAAACTTGAGAAAAATCCAGTAAAAATATATCTCTAACTCCACGTAAAATGCCTACAAAATAGGACACTCTCCTACTAGTCCATGTCTTCAAAACAAACTTATCCAAAAATTAAAATTTAAAAAAATAAAATAAAAAAATAAAAAATAACTTCTCAGTTCACTTTGATATTTCCCTCAAGACCACATTCCAAATTTTTTTTTTTTCTAATTTATCAACTCAACAAGTTCTTTTATTTAATTTTTTTTTTTTTGAATTTCTGGTTTCCTTAATTCCTAATCTCACATACTCTAGACTAAATAAATAAATAAAAGAGCCTCATCACACGCACTTTGCGCATGTGATGAGGCTAGTATGATAAATTAGAATACAAAAAAAAAAAAAATAAATAAAGGAAAAAAAGGGTAGCCGAAATGGTGAGTTTCAGCTAACCAATTGACTAGTCACTAAACCAAAAAGGGATCTCCCCCCTCCTTATACCAGGTTTTTTTTTTGGTCTTTTAAACTTGATTTCTCTTTATTTTGAGGCTTTTAAGTAATAGTATTAAATAATAAGTGTTGTGTCTATCACTTATTTACAATACTTTTACAACAAATTTTCAATGGTAAGTTATGATTCTTATGTGAACCCACCATTAAAATTATTTTTTCCCCACCAATAATAATCAATAATAACTTGTCACTTACAATTTATTGTGAAAATGTTGTAGACATAATATTTTTAATATAAACAAAATTTCATTCTCACCTAAACTCACTGTTTTGGCTTGTTACAGAACACAAAAGTTGAACAAACCAAAAGCTGTATAGTTAGGGCCATTGGCTCTTTTTATATAGTGTAAGGTTGAATTTAATCAACCATCTAATTGGCTTTATTCCGTGCCAAATTTGCTTGTATTTCAGCATTTAGAAACCCTGTATTTAGGTGGGCTTGTTGTAAGGGTAGTGAGTGAGATAGAGTGAAGTTTGCTCAAGAGTGTGCAAGAAAACAGAGACTCGCAGCTAGGCCTCGCGGGTGACTCGCGGCTGCAAGCCGCCAGACGCAGCACACGTGCTAAGCATGCCAGAAGATGAACAGTCATGCCAGCTGGAGCACTACAGGACAAAACAGGACAACTGGCCATACGGTTATCTCGCGACTGGATCTCGCGACTCAGTCAAGTCGCGAGACCAAGCCGCGAGCCAGCCCTGTTTTGAAAAACCTAATGTTTCACATTCTCCTCTCACCTCAGTATAAATACCCCTTATACCCACAAATGAAAGAGAGCTTCCAGAGAGAATTTTGAGAGATAAACCCTAGAGCAAAACAAGATTGATTCATCTACAATCTTTACATAAGTGTCTCTTCAAATTCCTCAACTCTCTTCCTCTCCATTGTCAAACCCTTGAGAGGCCTTTTATCAAAACCTTGTTCTCACCATATCCATTACTGTGAGAGTGCTGTTTGGTATTCTAGGAAGCAGTTAGGAAGGAACCAATCTTCATTGGTTGATGCTACGGTCTAGTAGCGAAATCCGGGAAGCTAGAAAAGAAAAATGTTCGGCGCAACCTCGTTGGAGCAAGAAGCTTGGAGGGCTTAGGTGCACTGGGTAGATTAGGCTTGGAGGGTCTATTGCTGTCCTTGTATCCCAACTACATTTTCTAGTGGATTGTTTACCGCTTGGAGGGCGGCGGAGAGGTTTTACGCCGAGGGCTTCAGTTTCCTCTTCGATAACACATCGCGTGTTGTCCTTGTGTTTGCATCTTCCTTCCCTTTATCTTTGCCTTTTATTTTCTGCTGTGGATGTGATTTTAATTGGCTTAGATTGTTTACCAATTCTGTGTTATGCTTTAGTTCATGTTCCGCACATTAATTGTTTGATATAAAGCTTGAATTGGTAATTTGTTAATTGGGGGTCTAAACGTTCAAGGGTGTTTTTACACTATTTGAACTTTCATATAGTTAATAGGTATAGATTAGAAACAAAAAATAAAAAATGGGATATAACGCGTGTTGTAACTTGTAATAAGAGTGTTATGTAAAATAAATAAGAAGAAAATGCTTTTCTAGTCCCGACATTTTAGGCAAGTTTCTATTTTGTCCCTTCTTATTTTTTAGCTCCTATTTTGGTCCTGATATTTTTTTTCAAATTGTTCTCAATGTAGTTCCTAATTCCTATCATCATCTCCGTAATGAAAATTGTCTACATGTTAGTGCGTAGTTTTTTTTTTTTTTTTAGAGTTTCAACATATGGCATCCGCTCTTGATGATAACTCTTTATTATCAGACCAAGACACCAATCAGTTTTAGGTGTAGGCGAGCATTGAACCCTAGATCTCTTATCCAATCATCAAGGACTTTACCAGTTGAGCTAACTGGAACCCACTGTTAGTACGTAGTTGATACACTAAATGTTGATGTGGCTATTAAAATAATAGAAGTAAAAGAAACCAAAACAAATAAGAGAAAATAAAAGGATAAAAATAACCAAAAAATAATAATAATAAAGTAGATGAACAGAAAAAAAAAAAAAAAAAAAAAAATAGACAATTGCCCTGGAGATAATTTTTTCCAAAATGAAAGAGAAAAAAAAAAAAAAAAAAAAAACCATATGGTGTTGCACACCGGACAATCTTGAAGAAATAGAGGTAGAAGAAAAAACACGAAAAAGAGGTAGAAGAAAAAACCATATGGGGTTGCACACCGGCTGATGCGTTTGCGTTTGTGTTTTTCTGTTCTTTTTTCTTTTTCTTTTTTTCACGCATTTTGGGACAAATTTTACGTTACGGCTACTGTTCATGAACAGTAGCCGCAAAGTTTGACTTGTCAAACAATTTTCAGCCAATTAGTGCACACCGTGCACTGTTTACGGACCCACAAATTTCACTTTTCAGTAACTTTTTCATTAAAAATGGGTCTCACGGTACTATTCACACATTTAAAAATTATTTTACCACAGTTTTTTTCAGTTTTCTGTTTCAGTTTTCAGTTTTCAGCTGTATCCAAACGGACCCTAAAGGCAAAAGAAAAAAACAGAACGTTTCATAGGGACAAATTTGTCCAAAATGAAAGGGACAAAAGTCATATGTCGTTGCATAGTGGACAATCTTGAAGAAATACAAGCAGCAGAAAAAAATTGAAAGAGACAGAAGGCCAAAGAAAAAAACAAGAACGTTGTATAGGGACAAGAGTAGTATTTTCTTTCAAACACTGCTATAAAATTATTCTTGTATTTTATGCATAGTTCTAAATTAGAAAAATTTGGAATTTAAATAATTTATTGATGATGTTGTCATTGATTTTTAATATTTTAGAAATTTTGCAAATATGGAAGATATAAGAAAAATATGTAATCTAATAGTGAATTTATCAAAATTCATCTTCAATAAAAATATATTGAATAAGGTTGTAACCTAAAGTTACAATCAATTTTGTAATTAAACTTTGTTTATATCAAAATACTTGTAATTTCTTAAAAATGTTAAGGACATATTAATCATTTTGTAGTATAAAGTGGTGGACTTCATGTAATTAATTCTCTCCCTTCTTATCATTTCCATACAAATTAGGCTGATACCAAAACAGTGGTCCTCATGGAAATATCATTACTCTACCTCGTTCACTTTTCTCTTCTCTTGTACAACCAAATGGAGGAAATAATCCTTCTCAAAAAAAAAAAAAAGAAAAAAAAAAGAGAGGAAATAATACCCCTTCCTTACTTTTTCTTTCTTTTCTCATTCCCTTCTCCCATTTCCAAACATATTGTTAGTCTTTGAGTTTGAGTTTGCTGACTTGCATTGTCTCTTGTTGGCTGCAACTTATCATTATCCGTAACTGTTCCAAACCCTTGCATGCATGAATATAACTGAATTCGAAGAAAATGTCATTATATTTGATTTGGAATAGTAAAGAGAGTTTGTCCTTTCCTGTCACAAAAGTATTTTGCTTTTGAAAATTGGTGTTAAGCGTGTTTTTTTTTTTTCCCCGATTGATGAGAGTGAAAACTGAGAAGTTTAAAGGGAAACAACAGAGAAACTTCATCATATTCAATAATTCAAATGCCCACTTCACCATCCCAACGTCATACTGAAATACAAACTATTGCCATCTTCTCGGATTCTACCAGCCAACCCCACTCATATAGCGTTTTCAGTGTCAAAATCTTTGAAATAAATAACCCATAATAATGCATTTGTCTTTGTCATTTCGAAAGACGTGTATATTATGCCGTAGCCATCAGCCACGATGTTTTTTGTTTTTAACCATGAAGTTGACTACTCCTTCACCGTGCTAGGTTGAATTCATCAATTGTGGTGTTAATGGAATCCGAACCTTTTTGTCTTCTCATGCGGAATTGCGGATGTCCATGCATGTATAATAATATTTACTAGTTTTGATTTCTTTTTAAAATGAATAAATATTGATTTAAGTTTTTTGTTTTTTAGCCATGAAGTAAGTGGACGACTTGACTCCATAGCACTTTCCCTGAACCTAGCTATGCCTTTACGTCACTTTTCTTGATATATTTGTGGTGTTAATAGAACACAAGAAAACTAAGGGATGTTTGGTTTTTTTTTGTTTCATCACTCATCATTCCTCACTCAATTTTCATCACTCATTACTCATCACTTAAAATACCTCAATTTCCTATACCCACCCATTTGGCACATGTTTTCAGCTTCTCATCACTCAATTTTTTCTACTTTTTGTGAGACCCATACTTGAGCACCATGTCAGGCATTCCTGTTAGCCTACCCGCCTCACACCAATTTTTTTTTTCCTTCAACCCCCAATACCCACAACAACCACTTCGGTTCTAAGCTTGAAACACAAACCTAGAAAATTCATTAGCATCCTTGAAGCACCCAGAAAATTCACAAACCCACAACAACCAATTCGTTGCCCCAATCATTGATTTTTTTTTTTTTTTAACTTTTTTATTATGTGTCTAAGATGACAAAGGCGAAAAGGAAGGGAAAAAAAAAAAAAAAAAAGAACGAACAGATGCAGCAATGATCAGACCTATGACGATCTCCACCGTCACCAACGGCGGCACCATTTATGACTTGGTGCAGCTCGAACCTACGATGATCTCCCAAAACCAGGCATTCCTTTTTTTTTTTTTTACTTTTTTTTTTCTTCAACCCCCAATACCCACAATAACCACTTCAGTTCTGAGCTTGAAGCACAAACCCAGAACTAATGGAGCAACGATCGGACCTGCACAAACGACGAACTGATGCAGCGACGATAGGAACTGCAAGGATTGGACCTGCACAAATGACGAACTGATGCAGCGACGATCAGACCTGCGATGATCTCCATCGTCACCACCGACGGCGAAGACCAAATGGGTTCTATGATGAAGAACAAACAAACAAAAACAAAAACAAAAACAAAAACAAAAAAAAAAAAAAAAAAAAAAGAAAGAAAGAAAGAACTGCAGCGAAGACCAAATGGGTTTTGTGATTAAGAAAAAAAGAAAGAACTGAATGGAGTGCAGCGAAGACCAGAGAAAGAAGAGAGAAAGAAGAGAGAAAAAAGAAAGAAAAGTGGAGAAGAAAGCCATTGAAGAGACCATCAAAAGCAGCGCCTCATGTGTGTTGCTCTAATAGTGGGTCCAGGTTGTGGGTTTAATTACAAAAATGCCATTGAAAACTAAGTTTTGGAAACTGAAAACACCTAAAATGTATTTTCAGTTTCCATAACTCATCACTCAAAAATCAGAGAATTGAGTGATGGAAACAAAAACTGAGTTATGATGCCAAACACACTTCTCAGCTGTGGGACCCACATATTTTGAGTTTTGGGTGATGAAAATAGAGTTATGAGTTATGGAAATCATAAATCCAAACAGCCCCTAAACATGCTTTTGATTATTATTATTATTTTTTTTTTTTTTGGTTGAGAATCAACATGTTCTTGATTTTGAAAACACAAGAAAATTATTATTATTTAAAAAAAAAAATATTCATAGAAACAAATTTTGGACAAAAAACAAAAATAGTTATCTAACATATCCTAAGATTTTTCTCTTTCAAAATTTCGAAACTTGATTAAAATTATTATTAGAAATATTCTATGGGAGGCTAAGGCCCCATTTGATACGCGAGTTTAAACACATGTTTTTAGTTTTTAAACAATATTATACGTATTTTCACACACTTTTTCACCCACACGTATTTTCAAAAAAACTGAAAACTATTGTTTAAACACATCTACCAAACGGGCCCTAAACATGGCTGTCTTGGGCTTTTAATTGTTTATACTTTTTTTTTTTAGAGAGACTTTCAATTTATAGCGTCCACTCTTTAAAATAGTTATTTATCATTAGACCAAGACACCAATCGGTTTTTAGTATAGATGAAGATTGAACCTCAGATCTCTTATTCAACCATCAAAGACTTTACCAGTTGAGCTAACTGAATTGTTTATACAATTATACTTTTAGGCTCGTTATATGATTTGGTTAGTATGTCTTCACTTATTTATTTTGTTTTCTCTTTTGGTTTTATCCATGTGATGTACAACTTAATTAAAAATTATATGTGAATTATATATATAAAGACAAATTTAATACATTGAGTGAGTGATTATATGCAAATAATATATTTTTTTTATGAAATACAAAAAATTAGAATAGAATAACTAATCCTATGTGGGCAACCAATACTCATTATAGTAATTGACAATTTTCATGCTTTATTGGTTCCTAAAACATGCATGCATGAAAATATCATCATATTTGAGCTGGAATATTAAATGCATAAAATAGAATTTATCCGATAAACGTGAGAAATGTTTATTAGAATTCTATCCAATAAACACTGCAATCAATAAAAGAAAATTTGTAATCATAAATGTAGTAACACCTTAATTATAACTAAAAAATGCTAAAAATATTATTAAGTTTTACAAACTTACGTGGTATCACAAATGAACGTGACAAGAAATAAACTAAACAAATTTGATTACTTATTACATGTTAACACATCACTAAATCACAAAATAGTAAAAGCTATTGTTAGAGCATTCACATCAGTGCTACTAAAGTTGTGTAAAATAAAAAAAGACACCACTTTTACACATTTTGCCTCAAAATTGCTCCACATCAGTGCTTCTAAACTTGTGTATATATTCTCACTAGCTAGAGTAACCGTGTATATTTATACGGTTACTGTAGCATGTGTATTTATTATTTTATTAATTTCTATTCGCACCAATTTTTCTCTCTCTTCTCCGTGCACAACGATCTCAGCTCCTCATCTTCTTTTCCTCAGATGCACACAAACACACCCACACACAAACACATCCACACATACAAATCAACACAAAAACACACCCACACACAAACAAACCCACATAGACAAACCAACAGAGAGATAGATCGGTGCTTGTGGAGCTTGGTTCGTGGATCGGCCGGTGAAGAAGTGATCTGGGTCATGGAGCTTGGTTCGTGGATCGGCTGGTGAAGAAAGGATCTGGATCGTGGAGCTTGGTTCGTGGATCGGCCGGTGAAGAAAGGATCTGGGTCATGGAGCTTGGTTCGTGGATCGGCCGATGAACAAATGATCTGGGTCGTGGATCAGCCGGTGAAGAAAGGATCTGGATCGGGCGGTGAAGAAAGGACTCGGTGAAGAAGTGATCTGGGTTGGTAGTTTTTAAGAAAGAATGAGAGAAGGTAGAAAAGAGAGAGAGAGAGAGAGAGAGAGAGAGAGAGAGAGAGAGAGAGAGAGAGAGAGAGAGAGAGAGAGAGAGAGAGAGCGTCGTATGTAGGTAAAGGGTAGTTGAGAGAAATAATAAAAAAATTGAGAAGAATGAATATTTTATTGAAATATCTTGTAAAATAGATAAACTGATGTGAGTAAGTAATAGTGTAAAATAGAAAAGGTGGGTTTTTTCGTGTAAAATAGACAAAAAATTTAAAAGAACTGATGTGGATGCTTTTATGGGGAAAAAAGAAGAGAAAACATTAGGTCCGGGCGTGGCGTAAAACCAGTGTTTTACGCCACGTCAAAAAAAACCTCCACACAGGGGAAAAAAAAAAAAAAAAAAAAAAAAGGCTCCCACAAAAAACCTTCACGCACGCACACAGCTTCCTTCACAACCTCCTTCACACTCACAAAAAATCTCCTTCACACCGAACCTCCACAACTTGCTCGCACACTCGCCGGTTCACGCCATTTGCTCTGCATTCTCTCTTCCTTCACGCTGAACTCCACCACCGCCACACAGATCGCCGGTTCATGCCATTCCTCTGCTTCCTCTCTTCCTTCACGCCGAACCTCCACCACCGCCACACAGATCGCCGAAGCAGAACGATTTCGAAGAAGAAGAGTTCGTCGGAGCTTGGAAACAAATCGGAGCCACTGTGAGCCACGATCCAAAGGTTTGTTTTTCATGATTTTCCCTTTTCCCCAATTTGGATTTCGAATTGGGTGTTCCGATTTTTTGTTTGCTTCATCGAAAAGTTTCAAATTTTGAGCATTTCCTTTTTGATGAGAACGGAGGGTGAGTGTTTGTTCATATCTTGTATTGTTCTAATGAAAGATGCTGTGTTAGGTTTTGATATGATCTGGCGTTTGTTTGGCTTTTGAATTAGGGATGTTTGATTGATTTGATTAAGTTAGATGGACTGTTAGATAAATTGGCTTTAGATGTACAATGTGATGGGATTGAGTTTGGAAATGATAATTGAATACTGAATTGGAACTTGCTGTGAAGAAGTTGACAATTGTGTTGAAAGTTTCAAAATTTGTTTTACTTTTTCACAAGTGGGTTTTTGTTGGGTTGCTATAGCTGTATTGTGCTTATAAGATTGATATTGTGCTTTTTCTGATTTCTTTTGTTGTGGTTTGAACTGGGTAAATTTTGGTTTTTGAAGTTTATGTTGGGTTGCTAGAGTATTTTTTTGTATGTATATGCATATGTGTATGTGGATTTTACTTGGTGCAATATTGATATGTGTATGTTGGGTTGCTGGATCCACAACAAAATTTTGTTTAGTGTTTGTTCATCTATGCTTGATGCTACTTGGGAAGTCTTGCTAGCTTGCTATTTTGGAAGCAAACAAATTAGCTTTGTCTTCCTGTGTGGAGGTTGTGAAGGAAGCTGTGTGCGTGCGTGAAGGTTTTTTTGTGGGAGCCTTTTTTTTTTTTTTTTTTCCTGTGTGGAGGTTTTTTTGACGTGGCGAGGTCTCATTGGCGTGGGGTAAAACACTGGTTTTACGCCACGCCCAGACCTAATGTTTTCTCAAAAAAGAATAATACTTGTGCCGTATACTAGAGTGTGAAAACTGGATTTTTTTTTCTATAGTATCCAACAATAGAGAAACTTCATGTGGTTGAATCAAATGTGTGGCCGAGAGCAAAAGAGTAAAAAATATCTGACCTGACCATCCTAACGTCAACACAAATTATTGCTATATTCATGATGGATTCTACAGCATATTTTCAGAATCTTTGAAGTGTTTTTTGTTTTTTAACCATGAAGTCGACTCCATAGTCCATAGCACTTTCACTTCACCTACCTGGCTTCAATTGTGGTGCTAATCGAATCCGTTCTTTTTGTCTTCTCATGCGGATGTAAATGCATCTATAAATAATGTATTTACTAGTTTTGATTTTTTTTTAAATGAATAAATATTGATTTAAGTTTTTTTTTTTATTTAGCTATGAAGTAAGTTGACGACTTAGACTCCATAGCACTTTCCCTTCATCTAGCTACTAGCTTCAATGTTTTTACTTCACTTTTCTTGACATATTTGTGGTGTTAATGGAACCTCTCATTAGCCTCTACGCGTTTTTTTAATGTAGAAATTTAAGTTATTTATTCATTTTCTATTGAAACAACTTAATTATCATTATTTTGAAAATAAATTAGAAAAGATATTTAATATATTGATTGTCCTCATACATGAGACATTAAATTAAAGGGAAATAATAACAGAAAAATTCTGTTTGATTAGAGCTTATAAGCTACTTTTAGCTTTTATATATAACTTTTTTAAAAATCTCTTTTTTTTTTTTTTTCAAATTTTCTTAATTTTTTTGTTTCACTTTTTTCAAAGTACAAATATACTTTAAATACACTTTTAATAAAAAGTTTTCAACAAAATAGTTAAATATGTCATTCTCAAACAGACACAAATTAATGTGCAGTTGAATCACATTCAAATCAAATGTGTGGCCAAGAGCAAAGGAGTAAAAGACATGTGACTTGATTTGACCCCTCCATCGATCCCGACGTCATATTAATACATAAGAAAATTATTGGGTACTCTGGGAATATATTCCCTTCATCTCACTTAAAGGTGGGCTCTATGGTGGATGAGATATTACCCCCCCAAAAAAAAAAAATCACACAAGTAACATTATAACAAAAAAAAAAAAAAAAAAACACACACACACACACACAATCAGTATCAGACAGATTCACACATATATAGTATAAATTTATAACAAAGAGAGTGACACTCAAGACTCAAAACACTCACTTTGTATTCTCAGAGTCAGAGATACCGAGATAGTCAGATAGAGAAGAAAGATGAGATGAAATTTATAAGAGAGAGAGAGAGAGAGAGAGAGAGAGAGAGATTTGTGATTTATGTTGTTGTTTGGTTTTGGGTTGGGATGATATTTGATCTCGATGTGTAAGATTTTAAGTTAGAGTGTGCACAAATATTTTTAAGGGTAAATTAAACATATATAAAGTGAACCCCTGAACATAATGTGACGCCCCTTTAATATATATATATATATATATATATATATATATATATATTAATAATAGATAAGTAGTTAAGAATAGGTAAGTGTGATTAAAGACAGTGACAAAACTAAGATTTGACTTTAGAAGTAAATTTTGGGAACTAGGGTTGTCCATGGGTTAGGTTTGTGCCCAACTTGGAATCGACTCAACAACTTCTGGTGACAGGGCAACTGACTCACTGCCGACTTCTGAAAACCACGGGTGGAGTCAGTTTCAGTTTGGGTGGGCAGTGATCGGTTTCGGTCGAAACCAATGGAGCAGCAACGTTGGTAAAGATTTGGCCAAATCTTGACGTCTCTGGTCAAGATCTGGCTGGATCTAGTCAAGAAACAGCTGGATCTCAACAAATCTTGTCCAGATCGCGCCGATTCTCGACGAATCTTGCCGGATCTACATTTGAGAGAGGGGGGAGGGTGATGAACAGTGAGATTTGGAGGTGAGGTCGGCCAGGTCAGTTGGGGTCATTTTTTCATACGAATACCTGCTGACTAACCATGAGTTTTGGAAATAAATATTATGAATGTTGTGATATAAGATAAATAGTGACAATGGGTTCTTATATAAATTCCATGGGTTTATAATATGGTATGAAATATATAAATGTCATGGGTGTATATTAGTAACACAAATTCATAGTTCTCCATGGGCTTGATATATGTTTGCTATGAATTTTGGAAAAATGAATAGTATTACGTAACATAAATAGTTACCATAGGTTTTATAATAAGGTATGAAATAAATAAATGTCATGGTTTAAGATAAATAATCATAACTTTCCATGATCTTTTATATTAGTATTACAAATTCATAATTCTCCATGGGCTTGATATATGTTTGCCATGGGTTTTGGAAAAATGAATAGTGTTACATAAAATAAAGAGTTACCATGGATTTTATAAGATAGATTCCATGAGCTTGTAATATTATAATAATAGGTTTAAGAAATTAAAGCATTGTTCATCGTTAGACTTTAAGTGAAATACTTATCATTTCTAAAAAAAAACAAAAGTGAAATACTTATGATATAGTATTTTGCCAAGTATTGATAACCTTGGACTTTTTACTAAATAGTGTCAAGCAGCAAGCTTGAACTTTTAATAGTGCCAACGTAAACTGGACTTTTGATATTGCCAATGAAAATTGGACTTTTGAAATATTGTCAAGCATAAGAAGCCTAGGGCTTTAAAAAGAATGGTATGTGTGCATTGGACTCGTAGGGCCAGTTTTGGGCTTAACTAAATAATGATGGTAAAATTGGATAAGATATGAATTTTTGAGCTTTTTGTGATAGTTTATATCGTGGCCCAATTTAGATAATGAGATAGGAAATATTTAAGGGCCAATGGGAAGAGAAATATACATGGAGACCCAAAATAATTTATGGGTGATATTTTTGTATTTTTTGGTGAATAAATCTATGTGATTAAATAGGATTGGGGCATGTGGTATGAGTGAAAAAATTGTACCTCAACATATAGCAAGCTAAATATTTGTATCATTGTTTGTTGTTGACATCAATATTTTCTTGTTGATTTAATTTGTTGTGGTTTTTTTTTTTTTTTGGTGCTTTGTTCCATGTAATCTATCTTCTTTAAATGCAAAATTTACTGCCAACATGAAATTGGATACAAGAGAAAAAGAAGGATCTAAAAAGGTTCTTACATGTGGGCTAGCTTATAATATTTTGCTAAATTAGATTTAGCAGTCCAATTCTTATGTAAGTTTTCTTTACTTAACTTCATTTTTTATTTTATTTTTTTATGTTCAGAAATGAAAAACTAAGCCAAAATCCGAATTCATTATTTTTTTCATGTATAATATTAATATGTATTCTTAATATATGTATTCTTAGAACTCATTTCTTCTCCCATACTAGGAGGCAGGGTAACTCTGTAGTCCATAATTTAGCTAAGAGAGCTAGGTTATCTTTCCCTTTGTTAGTCTGGATAGAGGATATTCCATCAGACATTTTTTATTTTGTTGTTGTTGATTTTCAATTTGATTGAATAATATTGATTAGTCTTTTTCCTCAAAAAAAAAAAAAAAAAAATTCTTAAAGGCTAAGTGATTGTTTGGATCCGGTTGAAAAAGCTAGCGCGTCTGCGTTTGGCGTTTTCCTTTTCTTTTTTTTGGATGTACACGTTTTTGGGTAGGAGACAAAGTTACTGTTCACGCACACAAAGTTACTCTTCATGCACTGTTCACACACTGTTCACGCATTATTCACGCACAATTCATGGGACCCACAACCACTTTATTCAGAAAAAAATATTAAAAATGAGTCTCACGGCACTATTCACTCATTTAAAAATTATTTTGCTACAGTGTTTTCAGTTTTCAGTTTTCAGCAAAATAAGCTGTATCCAAACGGATCCTAAAGCACAATACAATTAGAGCATTATTCTAGTTGTATAAGTTAGGGTGTTTTATATATATATATATATATATATAATGATTATTGGTGATCTCATATTTAACTCATACTTTTTTTTTATACAAGATATATTTAACTCATACTTGATACTGAGGAAACTACGTCTACTAGTTTAAGGGAAAATATATCGTTTGACTTTATTAATTCAAGCCAAAGTTTTCTATCTTTCGCCAACTTTATGGGTTGGTCCCCCTTTTTCTATGGAATTCATATGTTTGTTGAAACTGAAGTTAATGGTTTTCTAGTTTAAGAAAAAGATCAATTTTAGTAGTATATACTTCGTTTTAAATTGTAAAAACACACGCACACACAAATTAATCTTTTGTGGTAGAGTTGCATATTCTTCCAAATTATTGATAATTAAAAAGAGCAGACAACAAAGAATAATAAGATATATATTTTTATTCAGAACACAAGTTTATACATTTGTTTTGGTTACTATAAAAGCATTATTGTTGGCCAATAATAAAGTCTATGCTTCATTTTTTTTCTCTATTATGTATTTCCGTTAATTTGATATTGGGTTGCAATTTTAATTCTTTAATGAAGTTAATTAGCTTGGATATAGTTATAATATATGAAAAATATTAATTATTGGAAAATTTCAAAATATCCTGGGGTCAAAATGGGGTGATATGATATGCGGAGCTAGTAAATGGGCATCATTAGCTTTCTAAGGACTCTTCATTTGAGCTAAACAAGGGCCAGAAGGCCAAAAAATAAGTTTACATAAGTGGAAAGAATCATGTGAAACTCATGAAGAATAGTTTGAAATAAGTTTGAGGTGCCCAATTTGTATATAAATTTGCCACAAATTACTCATAGGTGATCCAAGAAGTTGGTATTAAATAACTTAGGCATGTTTCTCTATGCTCTAAAACAAAAGGCTCTACTTGATGTTCCCTAGATTGTTGGAAAATACTTGCCCCAAGGATGACAAAAAATCAACTTTGAAAAGTTCACATTTAAACTGTAGGGGTAATAGGCACAGTAGAACATATCTCTGTACATATTGGACTAAGGGCCCAATTCGAGGACATTAAGTAGTCCGAGGACGAGTAAACACTTTCAGGATAATCCGTATTAGTAAGTGAAGAGGTGAAGTGTGATCATGATCATCCAATAGGGCCGTCCGAGGAGGAATGCTTCCTTGGCTAGGCAAAGTCGAAATCAGAGGATGTGGTCTGCCATCAAGAGTAACGTTCCGGACTATTCCATAGATAAGGATAAGTATCAGGAAGAAACCAGACAGAGGAAAGCTGTGAAATATCTAAGGGAAAGCTGCTACCACCACATTGAATGCTCTGCAGCTAACCCTCTAGCCGCATTAATGAGGAAGTGATACATGAACAGTAGTTTTCAGCCTTACAGCTACTATCCAAAGATTTTAGGAAGGTATTGAAGGGACAAAGATCCACACCAGCAATCTGATCTACACGTGGAGGGTAGAGATGAAAGGGGAAGATATTATAAAATAGAGGAGAGACCCTGAGAGAAGGGGATTGGAGAATTAAGGAAGAAACATTGTAGCAATCAAAACTATATTTGTAACCAACTTCAAGTAATAGATACAAAAACTGATCTCCTCAGACTATGCCGAAGACTATTTTCCTTAGATAAATCCAATCTACTTTTAGTTTACTATCATCTGGATCTATTATAACTGTTACCCAACTCATTAGAACCTAGTTTTCCAACCCACTCTCTACAAATTCATTGTATTGGGCTCTTTGGACCTAAATCCTTTTATCATTTGGGCTTAGGATCCAAAAAGCGTCCTTACAATTGGTGCCGTCTGTGGGAAATCCTTGTGTGATAGTGAGTGTAACAGTCAGTTATGGTAGGTTCAGGTCCAAACCGAGAGGAATCCATGAGGTCCCAACCTCAAGATCATTTCATCAATCTTGAGCATAGAAGGGACCGGGAAGCTAGTGTACATACCACCCATACTAGTAAAAGTCATTCTCGAGGTGGGAGTCATATCTCTCATGAGGAAAATGCTAGGAACATGCAGCTGGAGATTGATCATTTGAAGAGGAAGTTGCGCCATGAACGTTGAAGGCGAACTCCCTCCAATCCTGACTTCTCTTCTGACGATGAAAAGGATGGTAGTTATAGACCCAGGTCAAGGACTCTTCCTAGTGAGTCTTTCTCATATGACGAGGATTCCCACCATAAGCGTAGGAGCAGGAGCCCGTCTCGTAAGGGCATGAGAAACGATGCCATGAGCAGGGCTTTAAACTAGATTTTCAGGTCGCCTTTTACGCGTAGAATTGAAGGGGCAAAACTTCTTCGACGATTCACTCAACCTACATTCACCATTTACAATGGCCGAACAGACCTTGTGGAGCATGTAAGCCACTTCAACCAGAGAATGACTGTCCACTCTAGAAACGAGGCCCTGATGTGTAAGGTGTTCCCATCTAGTCTAGGGCCTGTGACAATGAGGTGGTTTGATGGCCTGGGGGCAAGTTCTATAGATTCCTTTAAGGAACTTACCCGAGCATTTGGATCTCGCTTTATCACATGTAGTAGGGTTCCTCGACCCTTAGATTCTCTGCTGTCTATGACTATGCGAGAAAGGGAGACCCTGAAAACATACTCAGACAGATACTGAGAGATGTTTAATGAGATAGATGGTGACTTTGACAATGTAGTCATCAGGACTTTCAAGGTCGGCCTACCTACCAAGCATGGCTTAAGGAAGTCTTTGACTGGGAAACCTACTACCAGTGTACGCCAGCTCATGGACCGGATTGATAAGTATAAGAGGGTTGAAGAAGACCAACAACAAGGGAAAGGAAAGGCTAAGGTTATCTCTCAAGAGATGAGGGATTTCAGGTCGAACCAATACAATAATAACTGGCCCCAAAGAGACTTTGCTAGGCAATCGGGGTCTACCAATGCTCTGATGGTTAACGCGGTGTTCCGAGAACCAGTGCACCAAGTCTTGGAGAAGATCAAGAACGAGTCATTCTTTAAATAGCCAAACAAGATGGGAGGCGACCCCATGAGGCGCAATCAAAGCCTTCACTGCCAATACCACCAGGACCGAAGGCATACCACAGAGGATTGTAGAACTTTGTGGGATCACCTAGACCAGTTGGTCCGAGAGGGGAGGTTAAAGCAATTTCTGTACCATCCTAGTGGTCAGGGGGGCCAAGCAGGGTCAGAACCTCAAAGAGATGCTTCTTCGAGAGACCCTTTGGGCATAATCAACGTCATCCTCGTCGTTCCGGGGAGGACTGGTTCTTATCCGTCCAGGGTGATGTCTGTAGCTCGAACACCTACCGAGGACTCTGAACTTGAGTCGAAGAGGGCTAGGGTGGAGATCCGACCAATGTTGAGCTTCTCAGATGATGACAAGACTGGGACCATACAACCACATGATGATGCCTTAGTTGTCACCCTCAAAATAGAGGGGTATGATGTAAAAAGAGTGTTGGTGGATCAGGGTAGTGGGGCAGAGATTATGTATCCTGATTTGTATAAGGGGCTAAATTTGAAGCCAGAAGATTTAAGAGTTATGATTCACCTCTGCTGGGCTTTGATGGAAATGTTGTTATTCCAAAGGGTCAAATTAGACTACCCGTGCAGGCTTGCTCAGAGGTGGTGGAGGTGGATTTTACTGTGGTGGATGCTTATTCTCCATACACAGCCATTATAGCACGGCTTTGGCCCCATACCCTGGGGGCTGTTTCTTCTACCCTCCATTTGAAAGTGAAGTATCTGTCCGGAGACTAGATCGAGGAGCTGGTTGGGAGCCAGTTTGTGGCCAGGTAAAGCTTGGTGGCCGCAATTATGCATCAGCCTGAAACTGAGTCCTCGGCCTCTATTGATAGGGGTTTATAGCAATCAAGGACTCCGGTGTTACCCGTGAATGGGATAACCGAGGAGGCGAAATGTGAGGACTTAGAGAAAATTGTTGTAGGTGATGATCTGGAGAAGTTTTTTCAGGTTGGAGCTCAACTACCTCCTCAAGAGATGGAAGAACTGGTAGAGTTTCTCAGGAGAAACATTGACGTGTTCGCGTAAAGTTCTTACGAAGCTCCTGGGGTGGATCCGAGCTTCGTCTGTCATCATTTAAATGTTAATCCATTTGTTGCCCCCAAAAAGCAACCACCTTGGCGCTCATCTAAGAACCATTTTGATGCTGTCAAAGACGAAGTAATGAAGTTTAAGCAGGCTGGGGCTATTAAGCCCTCAGTGGTTGGCCAATACTATAGTGGTAAAAAAGAAGAATGAGAAGTGGCAAGTGTGTGTAATAAGGTCTGTCCAAAAGATCCTTTTCTTATGCCTAAGATAGACCAGCTGGTAGATGCAACTGTAGGCCATCCTCGAATGAGATTTTTGGACGCCTTTCAAGAATACCATCAAATACCACTGGCCTTGGGTGATCAAGAAAAGACAGCTTTTGTCACCCCTATTGGAAATTACCACTACAAGGTGATGCCTTTTGGTTTGAAGAATGCAGGGTCTACCTATTAGAGGATGATGACTAGGATGTTTGAGTTACAATTGGGCAAGAATATTAAAGTCTATATAGATGATATGGTGGTAAAGAGTAAGGTGGTGTCCGAGCATGTGGGAGACCTCGAGGATATTTTTGAAATACTAAGGAAACACAAGTTACGCCTTAATGCTTCCAAGTGCTCTTTTGGCATGGGATTAGGCAAGTTTCTAGGCTATATGGTCACTCACCGTGGAATTGAGGTCAATCCTGATCAGGTTAAGGCAATTAACAGTCTACAACCACCTCGAAATCCCAAAGAAGTCCAGAAGTTAATAGGAATGATTGCTGCCCTGAATCGGTTTATCTCTTGGTCAGCGGACAGGTGTAGACCCTTCTTCCAGTTATTAAATAAGTAGAAGGGATTTGAGTGGACCGAGGAGTGTGCCTCGGCCTTTCAACTGCTTAAGAAGTACCTTTCTTGGCCATCTGTCATGTCCAGGCCTGAGGTGAACGAGGTCTTGTTTGCTTACATTGTTGTGACTTCTCATGCTGTGAGCTTGGTGCTGATCCGAATTGATGATGGTGTACAGAGGCCAGTTTACTATGTATGCAAGTCATTACATGGGGCAAAAGCTCGTTATCTACCATTAGAGAAGGTCATTTTGGCAGTGGTACATGCTACATGTAAACTCCCCCACTACTTCCAATCCCACACAGTTGTTGTTTTAACCCAACTTCCACTTGGATCACTACTTCGAAGTGCTGACTTCACAGGGAGGATTTTCAAATGGGGTACAATCCTAGGGGTTTTTGACATCAAGTACATGCCTCGCACCTCTGTCAAGGGTCAGGTCCTCGCAGATTTGGTGGCCGAGTTCGCTAAAACCCCAGTAGAAGAAGAGGTGGAGAAATAGGCATGGATGAAAAATTAGTTGGCATGGTCTCCTCGTGGGAGCCTTTATCCTGAAGGGTATATGTTGATGATGCATCAAATCAAAGGGGATCCGAAGTGGGGCTAGTTCTAGTATCTCTTGAGAAGATCACTATTAAGAAATCCTTAAGACTGGGCTTCTTGGCCACAAACAATGAGGCTAAGTATGAGGCTCTATTGGTAGGGATGGCTATGGTTCAAAAAATGGGCAGAAAGGCAGTGGAGATATTCTCGGATTCAAGATTGGTTGTAGGCCAGGTGAAGGGGGAGTTAGAGGCTAGGGATGTGAGAATGTAAGAATATTTGAATCAAGTTAGGCACTTGCAATCAGGGTTTGAGTCTTTCAGCTTGCTACATATCCCTAGGAATGGAAACACACATGTCGATTCTCTAGCCACTCTTGCAACCTCCTCGGCACAGGGTTTACCTCGAGTCATCCTTGTTGAAGACTTGTGCAAGCCTACTGAGGTGAAGAGAGGTATGGTCCATATCCATCAAATTAGAGTGGGGCCTAGCTGGATGGACCCTATAGTGCTATTCCTTAAGGAGGATATCTTGCCTGAGGAGAAATCAGAAGCTGACAAGGTGCGAAGAAAGGCTCCTCGGTTTTGGGTATTCGAGGACCAAAAATTGTACAAACACTTTTTTTTTCTGGGCCATACTTACTATGCATACACCCAGAAGTATTAGAGCTACTTCTTGAGGAGTTACATGAAGGGATTTGTGAAAGCCACACAGGAGGAGGGTCTTTGTCTCGTAGAGCCCTCACTTAGGGATACTGATGGCCGAATATGCAGAAGGAAGCACAAGAATATGTGAAAAAGTGTGACCAATGCCAAAGATTTGCACCAAACATTCATCAGCTAGGGAGAGCCCTTAATCCTTTGTCCAGCCCTTGGTCATTTGCTCAATAGGGCTTGGGCATTGTAGGTCATTTCCCTAAGGTAGCAGGGAATAAGAGATATTTGCTAGTCGGCGTGGATTACTTCATCAAGTGGATTGAAGTTGAACCATTGGCAAATATCAAGGACGTGGATGTCAAGAGATTTGTTTGGAAAAATATTGTCACTCAATTCGGAATCCCTTATACCCTCATCTCGGACAATGGTCTTCAGTTTGATAGCAAGGCCTTCAGGAGGTACTGTTGTGACCTGGGAATTACGAATAAGTATACCACTACGGCTTATCCACAAGGAAATGGACAGGCCGAGGCTGTTAACAAGGTCATAGTGAATGGACTCAAGAAGAGATTGGACAATACAAAGGGAAAATGGGTGGAAGAGTTATCGCACGTCCTTTGGACATATCGGACCACACCTCGTAGGTCAACAAGGGAGACACCATTTTCAATGACTTATGGTGCCGAGGCTATTATTCCTTTGGAGACTGGATTCCTAACGTTGAAAATGATTTCTTTCACTTCGAGCAACAATGATGGGTTGTTAGGGAAGAGCTTAGACTTAATTGAAGAACGAAGAGAAAATGCCATGGTCCAATTGGCCTATTATCAACACAAGCTCAAGCAAGAGTATGATGCCAACGTGAAGCTAAGGCCATTGGCACCTGGAGACTTGGTATTAAGAAAGGTTTTAGGTACTGCAAAGAACCCAACATGAGGAAAGTTAGGGCCCAACTGGGAAGGGTCATATCTCATCACCTCGGTGGCTAGAATAGGTGCATATTATCTTGAAGATCTAAATGAAAATGTTGTACCACGCCCCTAGAATGTAAACAACCTTAGAATGTATTATTATTAATGAAAGTTTCCCTTGTCATATTCTCATTTATTACGTTATGCGTTGTACTTTCTATTATTTATTTGAATATCAAACAGAACCTTGGTCATATCTGGCTCCTCAAACCATATACCTTTGGTAAATTGATATTTTCAGACATCTTTCTAAGTATTAAACAGAACTTTAGTTATGTCTGACTCCTCAGACCATGTGTTTTGGGTAAATTAATACTTAATGACATATTTCTAAGTGTTAAACAGAACCTTAGTCATGCCTGACTCATCGGACCACATGCTTTGGGTAAATTAATACTTAATGACATCTTTCTAATTGTTAAACAGAACCTTAGTCATGCTTGGCTCCTTGGACCACATGTTTTCGGTAAATTAATATTTAATGACATATTTCTAAGTGTTAAACATAAGCTTAGTCATGCCTGGCTCCTTGGACCACATGCTTTGGGTAAATTAATACTTCCTATCATTCTGCTAAGTATCAAAACAAAGTCTTAGCCATATCTGGCTCCTCGGACCACATGCCTGAGGTAAGTTAGTACTGCTTATTAAATATTTGAATGTCAAATGGGGTCAGCCACTCTACATGGCAAAGGTCTTCATTATGGTAACATGTTTAAAAAAAAAAAAAAAAAAGAGCTCATGAGCATCACTTAAAGCATTTGCAGGAATACCTATATCTGTTTGAGAATTAATTGCTTCTCTAGTCCTTTAAACTTACTAATGAGTGGAGGATTGAGTAGAGTTAAACCTATATGTACACTACATCAATGTGTATGTCTTTAAAGTTAAAATTGTACTTTGCCGAGATAGGGAACTTAGCAAATTTAACTTATCTTGTTACTGATCATATAAGGTGGGATAACTATGCTGCCACTTATGCAGAAAACTAAATGAAGCTTTATCTCATTTCCATGTTAGTTAAGTGTTAGATAAAACAGAAACTATGTTAGAATCAACATCAATATCACAAATATGAAGGAAAAACTTGTAAATTATCATTGATCTGAGCCTTAGAAAAAGGCAAATTGCTTACAAAAGGTCAAATTGGATTAAAAGTTTTGAAAAAAAAAAAAAAAACAAAAAAACAAAAAAAACTACTCAAAAACTACTTTTTTTTTATTACAATTTTTTCTTTGGGCAGGGCCTTGGACTAGGAGACTCCGGCCTCCGAGGATCCTTGGTCTTTGCCTTTGGGGTCACCTTTGGCAGGTAATGGAAGAGTTGCAAGAACAATCTCCATCCTGGGTGCCTCCTTGTCTTTAATGGGATCCTAGGGAGCAGTCGGGGGCTTGGTGGCATCAGGGGCCACTCCCTTATTCATCTCAGCCTCTTTTTCAGTCACCCTAGGCTGCTCGACCTCTTTTGGAGGGCTGCCAGAGGGGGGAGGGACCTTTTCTAGGCTATTCTTCTCGAGCTTTACCACCTCAAAAAGGGTGTCTGCCATGGAGCTGATGGAGGAGGAGGCATGGATGACAGGGGGGTAGTATACACTCTCTGCCCTCCTGAGTATAGAAAAGGCCTCAATCTCGGCTTGGTTGAGGGCCTCATTCCATACTTGGAGGCAGTAATTTCTACATACCCCCAAGACCTCAGCCCTTAGGGCGTCCTCGGTCTCTGTCACCCCTATGTCGTAGCCATCTTGCTCGGCTTGATATCTGGCCTTCTCGGCCTCCTCCAATTTCTTCTTTAACGCAATGATTTGCTCTTTGGAGGTGGTCAGTTGGTCCCCAGCCTGGCGAAGGAGCACTTGTTGACCTTCGGCCTGCCTCTTATCGCTGTCCAAGGCAGCTTCAGCACTTTTTTTGTCCCTCTCCACCTCTATCAGCTTACTCTTGAGTTCTTGGTTACTTTTTTCAGCCATGTGGAAGGCCTCCACGGCCGCTATACATCTCCCTTCTTTTTCTTTCATTTGTTGATGAGAGGAGTTTACCATATCCTCAGCCCTGTATGTGGCTTGAACAGCCTGCCAAGGAGAGAAGCATGTAACAAAGGAAGAAAAAGAAGTAATAAAAAATAAAAATATAATAAGTAAAAAAAAAAAAAGAGAGGGTTAAAGGACTTATCAAGGCGAGGTCCCTTTTTAGGTCGAGGAACACCTCATGTTTCCTCATGGATCTAAGATTAGCCAGATCCTTGGGCAGCAATAAGGCTTAATCAACTGTGTTGGCCACATAGCCCACCTTGCCCCCTAGAAGTCTCTTATAGAGGCATCACTTGGCAGAGGAGCTCCGTCCAGCACCGAGGATGGGGCCCAGGCTGGTATTACAGCTTGATGGTCACTCCTCCTCTCACTCTCACTAGATGATCTTGTCTGCATGCCTCTGGCTTGTTTGGCCCCCCTCTGGGGCTCATTCTCCTGGGAGGGGTGGGTTCTTCCTATTTCCACCATTTCCTTACTTTTTTGCTCCCTCTTCCTCTTGTGATCGGCTGGGTCAGATCGGAGGGGTGGGAAGCCTAGTTGTGGCTGCCTTCCCAGACGCATTTCCCCTAGGCTGGGACTCCAGCAGCTCTTGAAGGGTGGACCTCGGCTTGCTCTATATCCCCATATCACCAGGCACGTTAGTAAATTCTTGGTTATGACTAGCTGAGGCCGAGAGAGTATGGCCGAGGTCACCAGTTGGGGCTTTTGGGGACAAAGGTTGATTAAAGATTTCAAAGTCATCTTCAAAGTCTTCAGAGTCAGAGACTTCAACGATCCCTTCCTCTTCCTTACTTAAAGGTTGGGACGAGGTTGCCTCCTCCTTGGTAGCACGTTGGAAGGGCAATGTTACCTTTGGTATGCCTTCGGGGATAGGATTGGTGGTAAGAGTGCCTTCCGGGATAGGACCGGTGGTGAGAAAGCCCGGAGTGGCAACACTGATCCGATGTAGGCGAGGGTCCTTTGCTTTGATGACGCACTTCGGCGCCTGGTAGCTTTTGGAGATGGGGGTGTAGCCGAGGATTAAATGTACTGCTCTGAGTTGACCGTCTGTGTGGACGAACACCTCGGCCTTCAATATCTTGTCCAACCTCGGATAGTTGACAAGACTGAAGTTGGGAACGGCGGCACGCTTATCTGCAAAACCATCAGGAAAAACAAAAAACATCGTCAGCAAAAGATAGCGTGAATCAAAGGAAAACTCATGCACAGACACAAACAAAAGAAAAAGAAAAGGAGATGATTTTTAAAATAATGAACCTAGACCTAGAGCCCCACTTGGTGTCCCCTCTCTCATCGGGCAGGGGAGGCCATTATGCCACTCCACCGATACGATCATGAAGTCCTTGTTTAGGTCTTTGTTAGAATCAGGGAGGCATTGGATGAGCCTAACCTTGGGGTACCTAGATTTTAGGTAATACTCCTGCCCTGTTAGGCGGTGGAGGTTGTAAATCCAATTAACGTCATGATGGGTAAAACTTAAGCCCATTTTTTCATTTAGGGCATCGACACCACCTAAAATCCTAAACATATTGGGGGCACATTGGGTAGGAGCTAATCAATGGGCCCTAAGGAAGTCCTTAGTGACCGTGCCCATAGGGATCCTCATCCCTCCTTTTATAAAGGCAATCATTGGGATTACCACCTCTCCCTCTTGCCTCTCCTCATGCCATTGCCCTTCCTTACAGTACCTAATGGCTACTCTTGGAGGGATCCTATACTAAGCTCTAAAGCTCTCTAAACCCTCATCGGAGTCTACCAAATAGACGAATCTACCCATTCCTAAGAAATGTTTGGAGGTACTAAGAAGATTGAGAGAAGTAAAAGGAGCCGAGGAGAAAAAGACACAAAGAAAAGAAAAGTATATGGAAAAATAAAGTGAAAAGGTTTATAAAGACTTATAGAAAGAAGAAAACTCTCATCGGACAGGCTCTTGGTATTTGTGAGGGCGTGGGTAAGTTGGGTAAGTCTGTAGGTTCAGTGTATGATTGCTAAAGTGAGAGGAATGATAGATTCGGGCAATATTTATATTGAGAAGAAAATTACAAGCGGGAAAATTCCCGCCCGGATTCCAGCAAAATCCTCAGCCGTTGGATCCGCATTGCACCTAGAACATGGGGAACATGGAGCCGTAAAAATTTAATGAAGGCGCGTCTCAGATGCCGAAGCGTCAGGAGCATGCCTTGGGCAGTTAAAAAGGCATCTGCGTAGTTAGAAATGATGTGTGGTGAGCACGGAGTAACTATGGGGACATCGAAATCCTCCTTTCTTCCCAAGGAACCAGAAAGAAGAATCTCGAGGGGCTATTGTAGAGGCAATAGGCCCAGTAGAACATATCTATGTACATATTGGGCCAGGGGCCTAATCCAAGGACATTAAGTAGTCCGATGACAAGTAAACACTTTTAGGAGAATCCATGTTAGTAAGTGAAGAGGTGAAGTGTGATCATGATCATCCAAAAGGGCTGCCCGAGGAGGAATGCTTCCTCAGCTGGGCAAAGCCGAGGTCAGAGGATGTGGTCTGCCATCAAGAGTAAGGTTCCGGACTATTCCATGGATAAGGATAAGTATCAAGAAGAAACCAGACAGAGGAAAGTTGTGAAATATCTAAGGGAAAGCTGCTACCACCGCATTGAATGCTCTGCAGCTAACCCTTTGGCCGCATTAACGAGGAAGTGATACCTGAACAATAGTTTTTAGCCTTACAGCTACTATCCAAAGACTTTAGGAAGGTGCTGATGGGACAAGGATCCACACTAGTAATCTGATCTACACGTGGAGGGTAGAGATGAAAGAGGAAGATATTATAAAATAGAGGAGAGACCTTGAGAGAAAGGGATCAGAGAATTAAAGAAGAAACAATGTAGCAATCAAAACTATATTTGTAACCAACTTCGAGTAATATATACAAGAACTAATTTCCTCGGACTGTACCGATAACTATTTTCCTTAGATAAATCCAGTCTACTTTTAGTTTATTGTCTTCTGGATCCATTATAATTGTTACCCAACTTATTAGAACCTAGTTTTTCAATCCACTCTCTACAAATTCATTGTATTGGGCTCTTTGGGCCTAAATCCTTTTATCATTTGGGCTTAGGATCCAAAAAGCATCCTTACATAAACCATCCCACTTCTCAATTGAATAATTTTTTGATCATAGCACAGAACACAAAGTTTGTACCTTTAAAAAGTATGTAATACAAGCTTTCCAATGATATCAAGAATAAGCAAAAAGGAGTTCATGAATGCCTTCAACCAAGTACACAAAATTAATACCTAAAAACTAATATACAAAAAAAGGGAACAATTTTTCGAAATAAGATGCACCAAATCGAGACCCAAAGCACGTGCTAACACATACCATGTGCTTTGGCCCTAATGCTCATAGTATGTGTGGGGCCGGGGAGCTTATGATTCAGCCCACATTTTATTAAGGCTTGGGGTCCATGCCGAGGAGGGTATGTGCCGAGGACAAATGGGAAAAAGGGCCGGTGTGTCTAGTGGAACAGCCGAGGATGACCCTGTCCTCGGCACTACAGGACTTCAAAGAGATTGGCGACGTCTCAATGATAGCTATCCCCAAAAAGCCCCCAGAAGAGGATACGAGTAGAATGGGACCCACGTTGGGGGTACGGCGCGGAACTGGTTCAAGATAAATATGACCTCTCTGCATTTAATGACTTCACCGGTGTCCTGACTGTGTTAATGAGAAAAGACGCCTGGTCAGGGTGATTTCGATCGTCGCAACTAATAGAAAGTAAGATGGGACCGTCGATAGGACGGGTACAGAAGTTAGCACCTGCCTGACCAACAAGTGGAGGGCTAAGATCAACCGAGAAGGGTTATATAATGTGAGGGTTGACACACCTCTAAAGTGGCTGGGAAAAATGGCCAAAACCAGAGCCTCCCAGCCCACCTCTAGGAGAAAGACTCCCAGAGCGTGCACGATCTATCTATGTATGTACACGTTTTATTTATGTATGAACACCCCGGAAAACCGCCGTCTCGTGATCAAGGCCTAGCCTTTCAATCCCACGCTCTATAAATGATATTGTGAGGGCCTATTTACGTGCGAACCCAGTATCATTCTTGGGTCGCTCCAAATCGTGTCCTTACAATTGGCGCCGTCTGTGGGAAAGGCTTGTGCGTTGGCTCAGGCGTTTGGTCGAAACAACCTCCTTGTCACTTCTAAACAGCCGTTTATATTGTATGGTGTTAGCGTAAAGTTCCACCAGGGGTTATGTTTCTTTAGTAGGGGCTGCGCTGGGTAGCATCAATAGCACGGATGGTTCTAAGGGTTTGGCCGAGGAGCTAATTCCCCGTGATCCAAGGTCTCAAGCCATAACCGAGAAGTTAATGCCCCTACTTCTCAAAAATTGGGTTTTGGACAGAACCAAGGTATTGCATGGTCCTCGGACTCAAACCTATGGGGAAACCAACTACTTCTCTAAAAATGGGTTTTGGACAGAACCAAGGTATTGCATGGTCCTCGGACTCAAACCTATGGGGAAACCAACTACTTCTCTAAAAATGGGTTTTGGACAGAACCAAGGTATTGCATGGTCCTCAGACTCAAACCTATGGGGAAACCAACTACTTCTCTAAAAATGGGTTTTGGACAGAACCAAGGTATTGCATGGTCCTCGGACTCAAACCTATGGGGAAACCAACTACTTCTCAAAAATTGGGTTTTGGACAGAACCAAGGTATTGCATGGTCCTCGGACTCAAACCTATGGGGAAACCAACTACTTCTCTAAAAATGGGTTTTGGACAGAACCAAGGTATTGCATGGTCCTCGGACTCAAACCTATGGGGAAACCAACTACTTTAAAGAAATCTAGATACTAAGCAGGACCTAACACTACACGTAACTACCTCCATTGAATGAGGATCAAACATGGGATCAAAGCTCTGTCGGTGCAGGTAAGCTAATGTTTCGAAGTATGATTCTGAGTGTATCGCATGCACAACTATTCATACATGTTAGGATAATTAGTTCAAAATTCGTAAGTAAAAGTAAGTATTGACAAAGGCAACTAACCAGTAACCAAAAGGAAAAAGGAAGAAAAGAATTTCACCCACGTTCAACAGTTTCAAACTACTGGCAGATTACAAAGTTTTCAAAATGAAAAAGAAACAAGTTAATTGTTAAAATCAAAACAAATACGAAGTATGGCCGGGGTTTCTACTTCTTTAGCTTGGCATCGACCACGCCCTGGGAAGACTGGGCAGGTATGGCTGGATCCTCGGCGGTAGGCATCTGAGTGCCAGGCACGGGCTCAGCAACCTCTTTGGGCACCTCCAGATCCGTATGCTGAGACGCTTCTATCAAATCCTGAAGCTCTCCCTCTTTGAGCGGCTCCACAGGAGAAGCGCCGACCCGTACGGTTTCGGATTCAGTGGCCCCTTCTTCACGTTGGTCGCTCACAGCTGCGGAGCTGGTGGAGGTGGCCTCGCGGATGGCTGGAGGGTAGAATATGTTCTCCGCTTTCCACAAGTCAGAAGAAGCATTCACCCCAGCCCACTTCAGGGCCTCTTCCCAAACCTGGGAGCAGTAAAGCCTGCATACTTCAGGAATCTGGGCTTTAAGGATGGCTTGGGTTTCAGCTACCCCCGCATTATAACCCTCATCCTCGGCCGTTTCCTTTGCAGCCTCAGCCTCGTTTCTGGCAAATTCGGCCTCCTGCTTGGCCCTTATGGCCTCCTCACGGGCATACTCTGCCACACCTTTCTCATGCTCTGCCATGGCCAGTCTTTTATTTAAGTCCTTGACTAATTCTTTAGCTATTTACAACTGACCCTCGACCTCTCGCAGACGTTTTGTTTGGTCCTCAGCTTGTTTTTGGGCGCTGGCTAAACCCGCCGAGGCGCTGTCCCTTTCTCGGGTGGCCTCTGTTAGGGCAGCCTTGGCCTTGGCCAGGTCGTCCTCAGAAGTTTTGAGAGTCCGTGCAGCCACTAAGCGCTTGGAGCGTTCACTCTCGGCTGCCTTACTCTGGTTGTTCACCTCTTCCTCCATCCTATAGGTGGCCTGGAGAGCCTGTCAAGGGAGATAAATACATCGTAAATAACAAACTGGGAGTGGGAGTTGACAAAGTTCTAGGTTTCAAGAGCCTTACCATGCCCAAATACCTCTTCGTACTAAGGAAGACCTCCTGCATCCTCATTTTCTTCAGCCCATCCATGTCGGTGGGAAGCAGCATGGCTCTCCCTAATGCGTCTGCCACATAACCACCCTCGCCATCTCCAAGGTCCCTCATGGACGCGGTCTCTAGCAATGGACCCCCGTGGAGCATTGGGGCGGGAAGCCAGGCGCTTGGCAGTGATTGGGCCTCGATCCCCTTTCCCCTGCCTTGGGAAGATTGGGACGCAGTCTCTTTATCCTTGCTTTGGTGCCCAATCTTCAGCTATTTCGTGCGAGGGGCTCCCTCCTTCTCCTTAGAAGGTTGGGATTTTCCCCTATCCATGGCCTCCTTGCCCTTGGGACTTCTCTTTCTCTTCGAATCAGTGCCTTCCGGCCGAGGAGGCAGGGCTGGTTGGGAAGGAGCAGGAAGTTTGGGGCGGGGGGATTGTGGTTGTGACTTGGTGGAGGACGACCTAGTTTGGGTGGTCTGGGGCTGAAGTGGTGGGGTCGGAACATCAGATGGCGGTGCTCCCTGCGCACCCTCCCCCGGTTGACCCTCGAGGAGTTCGAATAGGCTGGGCTAGGGTATTCTCTTGGATCCCATCTCGGCTTGCGAAGATGTGCCTATTAACGATAGTTCCGCCTCGGACAAAGCTGGGTCACCTAAATCACCAGAAGGATCCTCGGACGGGCTATTTAGGTCAAATGCCCCAAATCCTTCCTCGGACTGATCTAACTCGTCTTCGTCCTCCGGTACTTGGCGAGACGAGGAGGGGCCCACCGGCGGGATGCTCTCTGGGACAGATGGTCTTTCGGAGATCAGAAATCCTGACTCGACCACAGTGATTTTTGGAAGCTGAGGACGGTTGGCGCTGATCACGTGCCTAGGGTCCCCAAATGACTTCTGAACAGGAGGGTACCCTAATATTTTATGAGCGGCTCGGACTTGACCATCTCCGTCATTTACGAAAACCGCCGCTTGTAGAACAGTCTCCAAGTCCGCCCGGTTAACTAAGTGAAAATGCCGTTTAAGAGCATGTGAATCTACAAAAGAAAAAATATATGCATGGTTAGTTATCGAGCCACATCAGGCTAAAAAAGGGTGCAAAGGGTCAGCGTCCTTCCATTCCTTATACCCCACCTGGTTCTCCTTCTACCACGGGGCATGGATCGCCATCATGCCACTCACCAGAGACGATAAGGAAGTCCTTGTTTAATCCCTTGTTAGAATCGGGAAGGCACTGGATTAGTCGAACCCTGTCGTCCCTCGTCTTCATGTAGAATGTTTTCCCCTTCAAATGTTGGAGGTTGTAGCACCAATTCACGTCATGGTAGGTCAATCTTAGCCCCATCTTTTCATTTAGTGCATCCACGCAACCCAAAATCCTAAACATGTTGCCGGCGCACTGGGTGGGGGTTAATCGGAAGTGCCGGAGGTAACCCCTCGTTACCGGCCCCATAGGGATTCTCATACCCCCCTCTACAAAGGCGAGGACGGGAATTACTACCTCACCCGTTTTTCTCTTATAGTGCCACTCCCCCATCTTACAGTGCCTCAAACTTACGTTGGGAGGGATTTTGTAATCGGTGATGAACTTGTTCATTGCCTCTTCAGTATCGACTAGTTTCCTTAGTCTCGATTTAACCTTCGACTTAACCATTTCTATGATTTACTAAAAAAACTCAACCAGCAACGGGAGAAGGAAAGGAACAAGAGAGGAAAATTAAACCCAGAAAAGAGAAAAAAATGAGTTAATGGAGGCAGGGAACTTACATAAAAAAGGAAAGACGCTTCGGATAGACTTTTAGTGCTGGAGATAGACTCGAATTTGGACGAAAGTTCAGATGAACCCAGGGTATACACGCTGGAACTCTTAAGTGCAAAACTGAAGAGGCGGATCCGTTCCAAAAAATCATTTATACTTTCTAGGGTAACTGCACAACTTTTCCCGCCCATAAAGACCAAGGAATCACCACCGTTGATTTTCATCATGCCGTTGAACGTGGGAAACACAGAGCCGCCCGCATTTAATGAGGCCACGTCTCACCTTCCAACTGCACCAAGAACGTGTCTCGGTCAGATGAAAAGTCTTGGGAATCAGTAAGTGACAAGGATTGACAAGCCTTGACAGATATCCGATATCATCAAAAGCCTCCTATCCGTCCGAAGAGTCGGATAGCAGGATTTTGAGGGGCTATTGTGGGGCCGGAGAGCTTATGATGCGGCCCACATTTTATTAAGGCTCGGGGTCCATGCCGAGGAGGGTATGTGCCGAGGACAAATGGGAAAAAGGGCCGGTGTGTCTAGTGGAACAGCCGAGGATGACCCTGTCCTCGGCACTACAGGACTTCAAAGAGATTGGCGACGTCTCAATGATAGCTATCCCCAAAAAGCCCCCAGAAGAGGATACGAGTAGAATGGGACCCACGTTGGGGGTACGGCGCGGAACTGGTTCAAGATAAATACGACCTCTCCGCATTTAATGACTTCACCGGTGTCCTGACCGTGTTAATGAGAAAAGACGCCTGGTCAGGGTGATTTCGATCGTCGCAACTAATAGAAAGTAAGATGGGACCGTCGATGGGACGGGTACAGAAGTTAGCACCTGCCTGACCAACAAGTGGAGGGCTAAGATCAACCGAGAAGGGTTATATAATGTGAGGGTTGACACACCTCTAAAGTGGCTGGGAAAAATGGCCAAAACCAGAGCCTCCCAGCCCACCTCTAGGAGAAAGACTCCCAGAGCGTGCACGATCTATCTATGTATGTACACGTTTTATTTATGTATGAACACCCCGGAAAACCGCCGTCTCGTGATCAAGGCCTAGCCTTTCAATCCCACACTCTATAAATGATATTGTGAGGGCCTATTTACGTGCGAACCCAGTATCGTTCTTGGGTCGCTCCAAATCGTGTCCTTACAGTATGTATGAGCAAATTTGTTATTCTCATTTTTTATAAATTCATAACCCCTTCTACTAAAAAGTATGAAACGAAAACATCATTAAAATACCCAAATACTCTCCCAATCATTCTAGAAACTTTTCAAATAAAATAATCCTTCGTCAAATCCAAGCTTCCCCTAAAGAATAATTTCTAAATCCCTTTTTATTTCATAGTTCTTATGCTTCAAGTTGCTATAATGAATAGCATGTATATGTGATTATGAATATTTATAGATATGCATAATAAAGCTAGGATTATTTTCAATCCTATGTTAGTATATTAATTGTCATTATTAAATGAACACATCTATGCATCTATAACATGGGTATCACTTTTTTTTTTTTAAAGAACATGGGTATCATTTGAGATTTGGTTTTTGTGCCCTACCCATTTATAATTTTATATTTTATTGAAATAAGCCTGTGATGGATTTATGGATATTATGTTTGGGGTGTATCGCCCTCTCACTTCGCACCAATACGGCCAAATTTGTCAAATTGCACAATTTAAGCAAAATATTAGGGGAAAAAAAAGCACTTGAGCAAAATTATTTATTTAAGTAACATATTTTTGGAACTCCAATTTAGCTCAAACTTAAGTTCTAAGCAATATAAGCTCTACTTCTTAGCATGCTGGCTGAAACTTGAGAGGGTGTTTGGTACACCATTTCAAACAACAATTTTCAGTTTTTAAACAACATTACACGTATTTTTACACATTTTTTCACCTACATGTATTTTCACACATATTTTCAAATAACAAAATACATGTTTTCAAGTGTATATACCAAACACTCCTAAAATTGTCAATTTTGAATTCAAAAAATGTGTTACGTAACTAAATATGAGTAACTTTTTGACGGTGATTTTCTCCTAAAAGTTTGCTAAAATTGTGGTATTAGAGCACCCTCATCAGGTGTGCCAAATGCCAAATATTTGGCATTTGGCACACCAAACTCCAAAACATGAGCCTCATGAGATGTTCCAAATGCCAAAAATTTTGGCACACAACTATAGTACCGTCTCAAATATGAGACGGTACGGACATCCATGCCATTTTTTTTATTATTTGTTTATTCCCTCAGACTTTCTCTCTCATTATTCACTCAGACTCGCTCTCTCTCTGCTCTCATCTGTGTTCTGTTCTTCTCTCTGCATCTTCGTTCTTCTCTCTTGCCGATCTCGCCGAAGCCACCAATCTCGCCGTTGATCTTGCCAAAGCCGCCGATCTCGCCGGAGCCATAGTCGTCCTCCACAGCTCCCTCTTCACTCTCATTCTCTTCATCTCTCATCCTCAAGTCGCCTGAAGCCGATCTCGCCTAAAGCCACCTCAAGCCGCTGAAATCGATCTCGCCTGAAGCCGATCTTGCTGTTGATGTCTCCCGCCTGAAGCCGACCTCGCCGCCTGAGCTGTGGGTTTGTTTGATTTGAGATTTCTTTTTTCCTGGTTGTGTTTTTTTTTTTTTTTTTTTAAGGTGCCGTTGGTGGATGTGGGTTAGTGCCAGTGGTGGCTGTCGGTGTTGTTGCCGGTGGTGGCCATTGGTGATGATGATGATGATAGTGCCGGTGGGTTTGTCCTGATCTGATTGCCGCTCTGGTTGTGTTTTTTTTTTTTTTTTTTTTTTTTTTTTTGAGGCGGCATTGGTGGCCGTTGGTGTTGTTGCCGGTGGTGGCCGTCGGTGTTTGTGCCGGTGGTGGCCATTGGTGATGATGATGATGATAGTGCCGGTGGGTTTGTCCTGATCTGATTGCCGCTCTGGTTGTGTTTTTTTTTTTTTTTTTTTTTGAGGCGGCGTTGGTGGCCGTTGGTGTTGTTGCCGGTGGTGGTCGTCGGTGTTTGTGCTTGTGGTGGCCGTTGGTGATGATGATGACGATAGTGATAGGGATAAGGAGGAGGAATATATTATTTTAATGTATAGTAAATATTATTTTAATGTATAGAATTGAAGTATAGAACATCTGAAAAATGGTATGTTGTAAAATGATGTGCTAAAATGATAAAATGGATTTTTGATGTGTTAAAATGACATTTTTTATGAGAGACCTGATGGAAATACTCTTAGGTAAATTTGGTCTGCCAACGCAATTTAAACTTCTGTGCCTCTCTTTGTCGTTTCACGTGACTCACTATTGAGTATTTGTATTTACTATTAATCTGTATTTACTATTAACATAATTTTTTTTATTTATTAACAGTCTTTGTAAAAAAAATTTCATTACTCATTTGTCTAATATGTTTATTTCTGCTCCCAGTTTTCCACCACCTATTTTCAGATTTCTCTCTAACGTGAGATACTATTTCTCTTTCCATCAGTCAACACACATTTTCAGATCTGATCTCTCTTTCAGATCAGGCATTCAACCATGTTTTGCTGCCACAATGAACGCCGGTCACCGCCAGACCACTGTGAGGCCAAGATGAAGATTCCCCAGATCGGTGTGAAGAGGAGAACGTTGAATGTTAATCGACAGCGTCTGGGTTACTGCCTGCGTTAAGATCGATAGCTTTTTGTTTCGGCCCGGTATCTAATTTCCGGCCGAAACCAGGTATATATCCCCGGAACGGCCGGTATTTAAGCCGACACAAAACACCAACGTGCCTGTACTCTGTACCGGTCGTCTTCCTTGCTAACTAGTCCAGCCCAGGCTGGATTTGTGCTCATATCAATGAGCCTGATGCACAAATAATCAGATGACTGGTTTTGTGGTAACATTGGCAGTGGGTATTATTTATGTTAAAAAGATCTTTTGCTCTTTTTAATTTCCTAATCCATTGTCTTGTTTTACCCTTCTTCTTCTCCGGCGAGCTTTGATTTCGGTGCCTATGATGCTCAGGTGGCGGTGGTGATGGAGAAGAAGAGAGAGGCAAAGAAGAGAAGAAAGGCTTGTTGGGAGAGAGAAAGAAAGAGGGTGGTCAGACTTTTTAGGTGAGAAAAAAAAAGTTGTATTTGGCGTGGCTTCTTTGTAACCTTTGGATTTTGTTTTTGCCACATGTCCTTCATCAGTTTTAAAATGGGAGAGAACGGGAGACTTCAAGACTGGAGGGGAGCCGGACCCAATAATAAGTCAAATATTATTTTGCTCTTGGCTTCGCATTTCATTTGATTGTGACTCAAAACTACATGAAGTTTCTCTGTTATTTCCTTTAAACTTCCCAGTTTTCACACTCTTCCTAAAAAGGAGTCAACTTTGTGGTCACCCGACACCAATTCTCATTTCTTTGTCAATCACCAACTATAAACAGTAATTATATCTCATTTTCTTAACTATTAATTACGTGTCAATGCATGGACGGCTCCAGAATTTTTTTTGAAAGGGTGATCATTAAAATCCAGTAAAAAGAGAACTTCTTGTGAAAAAAAATACACACACAAATACACTAAATCTTACTATTTTCTTTTACGATTTTTATTATTTTGAAATAATTATATAATAGTCTCGTTATTAATGTTACAAACTACATATTTTTAAAAGTTTAGTTAAATAAAATTTGTCTTGGACTTTTTTTTTTTTTTATTTGTAAGAACCTAATATATTATTAAGGGGATTAAAGTTTAAGAACGAAATTTGGCTGCAAACTTAGTTGTAGTCACATGAATTAACATTATTACATATTTTGAAAATCTAATTGAAGAATTGCATGTTTTTTATGTTCTTAAAACACGTCAAAATTTCATGCCAATCGGATATTATTTACTATTTGATTCATAAAATTATTTTTTGTGTATAATTTTAGATTGCAAAAACTTGAAATTTAAATATTTGATTGACGACATAACTATTGATCTTTTATCTTCTTGAAATTTTGTAAGTATGGAGAATTTAAGAAGAAAATATAATTAAATTGTGAATTTGTTAAAATTCTGAATTTATTAAAATTCACATTTAATAAAAAAATATTGAATAGAGTTGTAGTTTTAGTTTCCAACTAAACTTGTTGCTAAATTTTGTTCAAAATTTAATTATGTTGGGCCTAATAAAAATTTAGGGTAGTCACAAAAATTTTTTAAAGATAAAAAAATCATAAATTTTTTAAATTTATATATAATAATTTTTTTTCCAAGTCAGGAACCACTCTCTACTTTACGTAGAGCCGCCCATGTGTCACTGTTATTCAACTACTAATTATTCTCTACCAGAGTTTTTGATCTCAGCCACACATTTGTATCTTATTCAACCATGCGAAGTTTCTCATCAATTGCCTTAGCATTGTGAGAAAATCTCAGGAAGAGTGATGCAGCTGGGTTTATAAAAAGGGGTGTAATTAATAGAGAGAAACGTGTAGAGAGTGAAATTAAGCTGTGTTAAGATCTTAAAAAAATAAAAAAATAAAACAAAAAAACAGAGCTTTGTTCAGAGTGAAGATCTTGTTGCAATCTTGGTGTCACTGGGTTTCTAGTGGTATTATTGTATTTTTCAAATTTATTGTGAACTTAAGTTTTGGGCATAAACTTGAGCATTGCATTCTCTATTCTATTATAGTAAATTGTTCCCTATATATTAATTAGAGGGTTTTCAATCTTGTGTGATTAATTTTCTTGCTGCTCTTGCGTGATTATTTATTTATTTTTTTGCTTCAGTTTATATTTAAATTTTATTTACATATATAGATGGAGATTTATCCCAACAAATTTATGGCAAATGTCCTCTTCATGAAGTGACTCAAAACCTTCATAATTTTAACCAGATTGCATAAACAAAACCAAGAAATACTTGGTGTCCAAACTCCTATATCGCAGCCCTCCAGCCATAAAAAAGTTGTATCATTGACCACACTCTTCTCATTTTTACAGGATTTTGGAAGAGGTGATTGGTGGACACCCATACCCTCAAACCATGTTTAGTTTCATGGAGATGCTTAAATCATTGGCACCATTTTTCACTGCCGCTGTTGTGATTGTACTAAGTCCCTTTGTAAAAGAACGCATACCTTCTGCAGTCAGCAATTATCTCGTCTCCACCTTTCAAATGTGGCTCGCTAGATTCTGTACGCCTCACATCACTGTCGTCATTGAAGAGAAAGGTGAACTCAAAAGCAACCAAATCTATGAAGCTGCCAAAGCCCACCTACATATCCTGATTTCTGATTCAACAAAACCAAAACGCTTCAAGGTAAGCAAAGAAGATAGGCAAACGGAATCAACAATTGATATCATAAAGGATGTAGAGGTTATTGACTACTTTAGAGAAATTAAACTCAAATGGAAGTTACGTACAGAAAAAGGAGAGTATCATTACAGTCCTATTAAGAAATATTTTGAGCTTTCCTTTGACAAGGGATACGAAATGGATGTGCTAGACTCTTATTTAGATGATATAGTAGACCGTTATGAGAGAATTCAGAAAGAAGACAAGGTGGTAAGGATTTATACCTGTAAAGAAAAAAATCGTGATCGTGCGGTTTATCCTGAACAAGATCGTGATCGTAATGTAAATTGGAGTTATGTTAATCTTGAACATTCAGCTACGTTTGAGAAGTTGGCAATGAACCCAGAGAAGAAGGAGATGCTCAAGGATGATTTGGACAGGTTTCTTGGAGGGAAGGATTTATATCAGAAAGTTGGCAAGTCATGGAAGCGAGGGTATTTGCTTTATGGTCCACCGGGTACGGGTAAATCAAGCTTGATTGCTGCCATGGCTAATTACGTCAAGTATAATATCTATGATTTGAACCTTACCGCTGGGCTTTCAAATGAAGACTTGAGAAGTATATTGCTCTCAACAACTGATCGCTCAATACTGGTAATCGAGGATGTAGATTGTTGTACAAAGTTCAATGACAAAGAGAAGAGGCATTACACGGTTAGCATTCTTTATTCTCACAAAATTTAGTTGCAATTACTCCTATATATATATATAGTCAACTATTATACACTTCAGACAGTTTTTCTGCGAATGGATTTAGTTGGATGTATATTGAGTCTTACATTTGATGTTTATTAGATTGAAATTGACTATAAATGAGTACAATGAGTTTCAATATAAAGTATTTTTTTCAATACAAAAAAATTGTTATAATGATTCTAAGTGTGTGAGCGTCTTTTTATTAGACTTGGCTATAATTTTAACGAGATATTTAGTTCAATGAGTCTAATTAGTTTTTATCCTGGTAGAAAATTTTTCCTACTATTGGATGCATGTATTGTTGGGTTTGAGTCTGAGAATTGAATTAGTAGTATATTTTAACAGAGAAATGGAATAGAAATGGGAATAAAAATTGCATACCAATCATATCTCTTAAACCCCTGGAAGTTAAGAGTTTTGTGTATTGATTATAACTTTTAATGAGTACATATGCTATGCACTATGTCAACAACATGTCAACAACCATTACAATTATCATCCTAGCTGATACAAATGACATTATCTAATTATTTCATTTAATAGTATTTAGTTATTTTTTCAGTTCACACAATCGGGTTTATTGAACATAATGGATGGATTATGGTCGAGCTGTGGAGATGAACGAATTATTGTGTTCACCACCAATCATAAGGACCGGCTTGATCCTGCTATATTGCGCCCAGGCCGCATGGATGTGCACGTGCACATGTCATATTGCACCATGGATGGGTTCAAGATTTTGGCTTCTAATTATCTTAATATCGAAGCTGACCACCAACTCTATAAACAGATTGAAGGATTGTTGGAGAATGTAGAGGTTACCCCAGCTGAAATTGCAGAGGAACTTTTAAAGAGTGGTGGTACTGATGTTGTTCTTGGAGGACTCGTCAAATTTCTCGAGCAAAAAACCCTTCAGAAAGCAAAGGCTGCAGAGTTGAAGGAACTTCTGAAGAGTGATGATAATACAGATGTTGATGTTGAAGGATTTGTGGAATTTCTTGAGCAGGAAAAACTTAAGAATGCAAAGGCTGCAGAGGCAGAGCAACTTTTGAAGATTGATCATACTTATGTTGATGTTGGTGTCGATGTTGAAGGACTTGTTAAACTTTTCAAGCAAAAAAAACTTGAGGATGCAAAGGCTGCAGAGGTAGTGCAAGTAAATATCCAAAAGAATCATAAATGATGGGTAATTTCAAAAGAGGTGGTTCGTGTTCTCAAGGAATTAGTAATGTTCCCAAGCCATTCTAGCACTTGTCAAATCGCATTTAAGTTTTTCATCTGGGTGACCATGAGTGACTCCCTGCTGGTGGTGATCATTATTTGTTCCTCCCCTCATTTCTGTGTTTTTCTTCTCTTTGTGAAATAATATGCATCGTGTCAATGTGTGGGTTTGCACTGCTGTGAATCTGATTATGTACTTGTGCAAATTGTGTGACCATGCATGTGTGTGAGACTTTGGTGATTTAGAAAAGAATTACATGTTTGTTGAATGGATATTTTGCATTAAGCTTTTTATGTGTGCTGCTATATGCCTCTGATCAATTTACTTTTATTGCTGGTAATGTTGACTCTTAACTCTTTTTATGTGTAACAACCCTCCCCTCTCTCATCTAGTTACAGTCCTACCACTATTGAATGTTCATAATTAATTAGTATTTAATCATTTAATGCTTTGGTGAGAAAGCATATAGAAGTCTTCGGAGGTTATTTTCTGTTCTTTGAAAAAAACTACATGCAAGCCAAAGATGTAAATCAGTGTTATTTGGTAACTGTACTTCGAGAGAATAGGAACTGATCACATAATATGTTGTGATATGACTCTTTCCCTTTCACTTCTCCCTTCTTTTGTATTTTATTTGTTTGATGATCCTGAAGTTAAAAAAAAAAAAATTTAAAATCAAAAATTGGTGGTTTTTTGTAATATAATAACTTAATTTCTTTCATGTTTACACTGGCATTACTCAAATATGTAAAGTAAGATTAAAATTCAAATTCTTTTCGTCTGAAGACTTTACAGTATCAATGGATGTCATGTCAAAAAAGGCAACACATGCCACGTCTTTTTCAATGTTCCATTTGGATTATAGTTTTTGGAAGTGCTCTTCACAAATGAAAGGCATACCATTTACAGCCACTGATGCCAATGGGCTACTCAAATTCAATATGGACTCCACTCTTTGGGCTCATATTGGGAACAAGGGAGACAACCAAATGCGAATGTTAATCTAATATTGTTACTGAAAACAAAGCAATGGATGAAGGGTAACATTAATGGGGGCAATATACCTCTCGTGTTGCCATGCTCGATCAACGCATGTTGAAATTGATTTTCACTTTAGTTTGAGTCATGATAGCCAATAAATCTCTTATCATCTTTTTCTTTTCTTCCTTTCTTGGGTTCAGTTGGGATCAATTAGTAAACATTTTTTTCCAAGTGCTTATCTTTGTCCAGATTTGTACTTTTACAGACCAAGATCAATGTTGTTCCAATACAGTTGGCTTGAAGGATAATGACTATTAAATAATGCAAAATAATAAGAAATTGCAACCATGAGAGCTCTTGTGGTCGCTATTGGCTTTTGTGTAGATTAGATGCCTTAAGGCTGTAAACGAACCAAGCCGTTCATGAACAACTCGGACTCGGCTCGATAAAAAGCTCGTTCATGTTCGTTTGTTTACAAATAAGCCAAGCTTAAGCCTTAGTTTTAGTCTTGTTTAATAAACAAGCCGAGCTCAAGTAAAAAAATTGTTCGTGAACAATAGGGCTTGATACAAAACATGTCGAGCTTAACCTCGTTTATAGCTTAATATATGTTTACTAAATAAACTTATTATTATGACATTACACATATGTTTTGGAATGTTAATTTATTTAGATTTGTGAAAATTATAGTTGTACGAATGACAAATGTAGATCTAAAAATTGTATTTTGTATAGTTACTCAAGCTATAGACAATAAATGATGATGGATGGATTTAATTATGTAAAGTTGTAATTTGAAAAAATTCTAATCACGGGTGTTAGAAGTATGATAAAATGAGTATATATATATATATATGTGTGTGTGTGTGTATGTATATTTGTTTACTTGATTTTTGGTGATATAAGCATTTGATGATGTAATTTTTTGGATCCCAAATTAAAAAACTTGACTTGAGCTCGAGTTTGAGCTTGATATTAAGCTCGAGCTTGGTTTGACTAATTAATCAAACCAAGCCAAGCCGAACTCAAGCTTTTTGGCATTCTCACAAGCTCAAGTTCAAACATTGTTTTTAGGCTTGTCTCAAGCTCAAGTCAAGTTTGAGCATTTGATTTTTATTGACGAGTTTGGATGATGCGCATAGGCCAGTGGATTGTGAGACTCTGGCTAAGTGGCAATTGAAGAATAGTTCTGAGGCTCCGAATATAGCATGGTTGCTAGTCAATACAAAGCCATGTCCAAAGTGTGGAAAAGCCATTGAGAAGAACCAAGGGTGCATGCACATGACATGCATGAAATCTTGTAGACATGAGTTTTGTTGGCTATGCCTTGGACCATGGAAAGAGCATGGTGAGACATCAGGTGGGTACTATGCTTGTAATACATTCCAGAGGAATAAGGAAGAGGGAATGTATAATGAGGCTGAAGATATCAGAGAAAGATCTAAGAAGCATTTGGAAAAGTATACTCATTATTATGAGAGATGGTGGTGCGGACACGAGGTACAAGCCCCCAATTACACGCACGTATAGGAGGAAGAGCAAAAAGAAGACGGCCCAACCTGTGGCCTTATATGGATGGAGCATACTAGTTATTGGGCTTGAAATTAAGCAAGCCCGAGCATTTAATGATTACGGTTTCTTTAGGGTTTTTTATTGTTGGCTATTTAAACACTTTTTCAGATTATTGTAAGACAGTTTTGAGAATTATAAAAAAATAAACGTGTGTTGTCTTTCACTGGTGCTGACTCTAGTTTGCTTGGTGCTGACTCCAAGCAGCCCTTAGGTGTTGACTCCTAAGGTTTATCTTTCGTTCTATTGTTAGTGTGGTTGTCCTACGTCAGTTTTGGTATCAGAGCAAACTTTCGGTCCATACAACATAACCGTAGACAACCAATAGAAAGCAAAACCATCAAAAAGAGTAACCCACACAAGACCCATTAGCCACCAGCCACCGGAACCCACAAATCAACACTCACCGCCGCAAGACCCAGCCACCGAAACCCATTGTCGACCCGCCGCTGCTGAGATTGACGATCAATTGCTGTTGCTGAGATTGACGAGCCACTGCCGCTGCCGAGATCCGAGACAAGCAGCCACCCGCCGTTGTCTGCGCCTTCTTCGCATCGCCACCAGCGTCAGTCCCCTACGCCGGCAGAAGACTCTCATCGCAGAGAAAATATATATATATATATATATATATATATATATATATATATATTTTTTTTTTTCTTTCTCAGTTTTGAGTCCGTTGTTTGTTTCTTTAGTTCAGTCTTAGTCTGTAACTTCTTCTAAGTTTTAAGTCCTTCGTGTATTGTATTTTATTATTTTTGCATTAGAAAAAAAAAAAAAAAAATCTGACCAAGCAGATTCCAGGCCCGTGATAGACTAGTCCAAGCCCAAGAGCATGTCATCCAAGTGGGCTTCCTTTCCAAGTATTAGGTTCTTTCTTTGTCTCATTGGTAGCTTCAATTTGTCATTCTTAATACATCTCTAGTTTCTTAACGTGCATACCCCACCATTAGTTTATTTAATTTACCTTGTTTTGTTAGCTAGTTGTTGTGTTGGCCATCTGTTTCTTTCAATACCCATTTAAAAAAAAATTAAAAATTAAAAAAAAAAAAAAAAAAAAAAAAACTATTTGTTTCCTTTGATAAGCCAAAACCAAAAAAAAAAAAAGGTGGGGGGGGGGGGGGGGGGCTTATTGGCATGTGAAATATTTGATTCTCATTATTAATTGTGGAGCTTATTGGCAATTGACTTTTATTTGGGCTATCTCTCAATATTGTGAACACTGTCACTACTTGATTGCAATTTCTTCACATGCACTCTTGCCTGACCCTAATTTTAAATTGAGAATTGGTTACTTGAAATTTTGTGAATCTCAATTGCATTCATAAATATTGTGTGCATGCATCTACGTAGTGGTCGCATCATGTCAAACTCTGAACATCAATCCACTTCTGAGTCTAGGTCCTCCTTAGAGCAAACCATAGAAGACCTATCAAAAAATGTCCGTAATTTAATGGATAGGGTTGATCAAATTGAAGCATCTCAAAGAGAGACCGTTAACCATGAAGAAGATAACCTGCTTAGGCAAAATCACCACGGTTACTTTCATAGGGTTCCAAACTTTGAACATGATCACTATAATCACAATGACCCTAGGGATTATGATGATAGAATGTTCAAGGAAAAGATAGAAGCACCCACCTTTGACGGCTGCCTAGACCCATGGGTTTTCACTGATTGGTTACGTTAGATGGATAAATTCTTTGACTACTACCATTGAGCTGAGAATAAGAAAGTGAGGTATGCTAGGATGAAGTTAATTGGAAGAGCCGACCTTTTCTAGGAGGACCTTGAGGATAGCATTAGGCGACGACATGAGTCCCCCATTACTGATTGGCTTGAGATGAAGGGTGCACTCTGAAGGAATTATCTTCCTTCAACTTATAGGAGCTCCCTCCTTGAGGAATGGGATCGCCTAAAGCAAGGCACTGCTCCTATGGCTGAATATATAGAAAAGTTCAAGGAGTTCAAAAGGCGAATTCGAATAGTTGAGGAAGAGGTTGTCACACTCAATAGGTTTAAGAAAGGTTTAAATGCTAACCTGCTAGGTGAGATTATCACCCGAGGAGTCACTACCTTAAAAGAAGCATATGACCTCACTAGGAATTGTGAATTAGCATCCAAATCTATCTTTTGACGACGTTCTGAGCCCCGAAGTGTTCCCGCCAACCCTCAACCTTTTGGTAGCAAACATAGACTTGCCTTACCCCCTAAGGTCAACCCCAATAGCACCCCAATAGAAAAAGAGGACAAGGGAAAATGTGTGGTCAATGAGCCTTCAAGATTAGGCTCTCGCCTCCAATGCTTCAAATGCAATGGGGTTGGACACATCGCTGCTAGATGTCCCTCTAGGACCCTTGTCATTCAAGAGGGTGATGAAAAGGTAGAAGATGTTGAGGAGCTGGTGTATGATCCAAATGTTGAAGAAACCCAAGATGTTGAAGCAGAATGGGAAGACAATCCTAGCTATCTCACATGCATTAGAGCCATTTCTCCCCAGGTTGATGACTCCAAGAACTTTGGTGTCCCTAGAGTGAATGTGGTAAGGTGTGCCTTGGCAGAGCAAAGAGACACTGGTGATTGGCGAAGGAGTGCCATCTTTCAAACTTACACTAAGTGTGGAGACAAAACTTGCAAGGTTATCATAGATAGTGGAAGTTGCATTAATGCAGTGTCTTCTAACGTTGTTTCTCGCCTAGGCTTGAAATTGACCCCACACCCTAACCCATATAAAGTTTCTTGGGTGGATACTTCCTCCATAGCCATAAAAGAAAGATGTGTTGTTCCACTTCAATTCCTCACCTACAAGGCTGAAATATGGTGTGACGTAATTCCCATGGATGTAGGGCATATCATCTTAGGTAGACCTTGGCTGTATGATCTAGATGTCACCCTTCATGGTTGATCCAATTCTTGCTCATTTATGTTTAAAGGTAAGAAGATTGTGCTTAATCCTTTGAAACCCAAGCCGATTGGCATGAGCAAGAAGACAGAAGCACCAAAGGCGAAAAGCCTGAACATCATAAGCCCAAGGGCATTTGAAAGGGTAGCAATTCAAGAGTCCATTGTGTTTGTCTTGGTTGCCAGGGAACTACGTGGAGAGACCAATGAGGAGCAACCTGAAGAAGTGAGGTTAGTGCTCCAGGAATTTAAGGATGTTTTCCTTGAGGAACTCCCCGATCATTTGCCACCCATGCGTGACATACAACACGCCATAGATTTTGTGCCCGAAGCGGCCCTACCTAACTTGCCTCATTATAGGATGAGCCCTGCAGAGCATGTCGAGTTGCAAAGGCAAGTAGAAGAACTACTTAGGAAGGGTTTTGTACGTGAAAGCATGAGTCCTTGTGCGGTCCCTGCACTCTTAACTCCAAAAAAGGATGGAACTTGGCGGATGTGTGTTGATAGTCGTGCCATCAACAAGATCATTATGAAATATCGATTTCCTATCCCCCGGTTGGATGACATGTTAGATATGATGGCTGGAGCAATGATCTTCTCTAAGATAGACTTAAAAAGCGGCTATCATCAAATTAGGGTTCATTCGGGTGATGAGTGGAAAACTACCTTCAAGACGAAGGATGGTTTATATGAGTGGATGGTGATGCCTTTTGGATTGTCTAATGCTCCTAGTACCTTTATGAGAGTGATGACTCAAGTGCTCAAGCCTTTTATGGGGAAATTCTTGGTTGTGTACTTTAATGACATCCTCATCTATAGTAAGTCTAGGGAGCAACACTTAGACCACCCAACTCAAGTTTGTACTACCCTTAGGAAGGAGAGTTTATATGGCAACCTCAAGAAGTGTTCTTTCTTCACTAATAAAGTCGTCTTCCTAGGTTTCATAGTGTCCTCTGAGGGAGTTTCTGTTGACTCCCAAAAGATTCAAGCGATTGTGGAGTGGCCCGAGCCCAAAAATATCCATGAAATTCGAAGCTTTCATAGGCTCGCTTCCTTTTATCGCCGATTCATCAAGGGGTTTAGTACCCTTATGTCCCCCATTACTGACTGCATGAAACAAGGGGAGTTTGTTTGGACTAAAGCTACTGCTAAGGCTTTCAATGAGGTAAAGCAAAAGATCACTGAGGCACCTGTCATGCGTCTCCCTGATTTTACCAAGCCTTTTGAGGTGGAATATGATGCCTCAAGTATTGGTATATGGGGAGTACTTAGTCAAGAGCGTCACCCAATTGCTTATTTCAGTGAAAAGTTGAATGACGCTAAGCAAAAGTTCTCCACATATGACAAAGAGTTTTATGCCATTATTCGAGCTCTTTGGCTTTGGCGCCATTACCTGTTGTCTTGAGAATTTGTTATCTACTTTGATCATGAAGCTTTGTGCTATCTCCATTCCCAAAAGAAGCTGAATTTTAGGCACGGTAGTTAGGTTGAATTTTTGCAGTGCTACCACTTTGTAGTGAAGCATAGGGCGGGAATTGAGAATAAGGCTGCTAATGCACTAAGTCGAAGGGTGTCTTTGCTATCCATCATGAGTGTTAAGGTTACTGGGTTTGAACGACTCAAGGATGATTATGAGTCATGCCCAGATTTTGGGGACCTCTACACTAGCCTAAGTAATGCCCCACGGCCAATCCTGGATGATTATACCCTTCAAGATGGTTACTTGTTCAAGGCCAACAAGTTATGTATCCCTCGGTCTTTAGTGAGAGATTTCCTAGTTTGGGAGATACATGCGGGAGGCCTAGCAGGTCATTTTGGCCGAGACAAGACAATTGAGGAAGTGGAACGTCAATTCTATTGGCCTAGTCTTATGAGGGGCGTTGCCAAGATAGTTGGTCAGTGTCGTACATGTCAACTAGCCAAACATCGCAAGCAAAACACTAGCCTGTACACACCTCTACTTATGCCAGATCGCCCGTGGCAGGATGTGAGTATGGACTTTGTGTTAGGTTTGCCCCGCACCTTTAGGAAGCATGATTCCATTCTGGTAGTTGTTGATCGCTTCTCCAAGATGGCTCATTTCCTACCATGTTCTAAGACCTCTGATGCTTCTAAGATTGCAAAACTCTACTTTGATGAGATTGTCAAACTTTATGGTCTTCCCAAAACCATAGTGTCTAATAGGGATGTTCGCTTCATGAGTTATTTTTGGAAGACCTTGTGGCATTTAGTGGGCACCAAATTGAAATTTTCCACAGCATTTCATCCTCAAACTGGTAGTCAAACTGAGGTGGTTAATCGTAGTCTAGGCAACCTCCTTCGATGTCTAGTGGGTGAAGCCAATCGAAATTGGGATTCTATTCTTCCGGTAGCCCAACTTGCATATAATAGCTCTGTCAATAGGTCTATAGGTGCTAGTCCTTTTGAGGTTGTGCATGGATATACACCTAGGAAGCTTTTAGATCTTTTGCCCATGTCCCCACATGTTAGGATTTCTAAGTCTGCTGAGGCATTTGCATAACATCTTCATGATTTGCATAATGAGATTCGCAAAAAAATTTAGGCAAGTAATTCTCAATATAAAATTCATGCTGACACTTATCGACGTCATGCAGAGTTTCAGGTAGGGGATTATGTCATGATTCGGATTCGACCTGAACGGTTTCCCTCTAGGACCGTTAAGAAATTGCAAGCTCGTAGTGTCGGACCATTCAAGGTATTGAAACGAATGGGCCCAAATGCATATGTCATTGACCTCCATCATGATTATGGTATTAGCTCCTCCTTTAATATTGAGGATCTAGTTGCTTATAAAAGCCCCACAACTATTCCTAATACCCCTTTTGATGAGTCTTTGCCTAATCCTATTGATGCCCCTATTCCCACCCCTTTACCCTTAAATTTGCCCTATGCACATAAAGAATCTATTGATGCTATTTTAGATGAGCAGATTGTTTCTACCAGGGATGGAGGAGTTCACTGTTTCTTAGTTCGGTGGCGAGGGCAACCAGATTCTGATTGCACATGGATTACTCGAGATGAGCTATTGCGACTGGATCCTGATTTGCTGGAGTACTATCAGAGCTCTTCAAATTTCCACTTGACGGGGTTGAGTTCTTCTCACCCGGGGGGAGTTGGTGCGGACACGAGGTACAAGCCCCCAATTACACGCACGTATAGGAGGAAGAGCAAAAAGAAGACGGCCCAACCTGTGGCCTTATGGATGGAGCATACTAGTTATTGTGCTTGAAATTAAGCAAGCCCGAGCATTTAATGATTAGGGTTTTTTATTGTTGGCTATTTAAACACTTTTTCAGATTATTGTAAGACAGTTTTGAGAATTATAAAAAAATAAACGTGTGTTTTCTTTCACTGGTCCTGACTCCAGTTTGCTTGGTGCTAACTCCAAGCAGCCCTTAGGTGCTGACTCCTAGGGTTTATCTTTCGTTCTATTGTTAGTGTGGTTGTCCTACGTCAGATGGGTAGGCAATGAATCATCAAGGCAACAAGCTGTTAAGGATTTAAAGCAAATGCAAGAGAACTACATGGGAAGACTTAGTGACATACAGTGGGCAACTGAGGCTGAGCTTAAGTTCATTACAGAGGCTTAATTGTAGACAATTGAATGTAGGAGAGTGCTTAAGTGGACATATGCATATGGGTATTACCTCCCTGAGGATGGAAACAAGAAAGCAAAATCAAAAAGGGGGTTCTTTGAGTACTTGCAAGGTGAGGCAGAGTCTAATTTGGAAAGGCTTCATCATTGTACAAAGAAGGATATGCATGACTACCTCAACAAAAAGTGTTCAGGCAAAGAATTCAACAATTTCAGAGCAAAGCTATCTGAGCTTACCACAGTGACAAGGAATTACTTTGAGAATCTGGTTAAGGCATTGGAGAATGGCCTAGAAGATACTAGCCCTCAAGAGGCCTGCAGCATGATAAGGAGTAGGAAACCAAGAAAGGGGGAAAGGACTAAGGGTAAGAGGAGACCTTAGTCAAAAATATCAAATAGAATATGTTTCTTTGAACAAAGAATTCCATAGTAAAAAACAGTACTAAGCAATTTTCGTATGACTTTAGATATATGTTAAGTATTTTTTGTGCTTTTGTAATTGATCGAGCACATTCTAGATTGATTTATTGTTATTTTTATTATATATTTATCATTTTTATGTCATCTGTAGTGTAACTTGTCTTATTTCACTTGATTATTATGTTCAAGATCATTGGCATTGCTAGATAAGTTTTCAATTTTCACATCTTGATCATATACAATGTGAACTTGCGGAATGGGCATTCGTCCTTTTTTAGTTACCTTAAATTCTATATTTGCTTGATATTTGTATAGGAAGTTGAATATTTTTCTTCTTTCTTTTCAAAATATACATACAATTTAAACATATATAACTAGAAACTCTACCAAAAAAATAGTTGAGACTGTTAAACAAATACACATAAATGTGGCTTTGTCAAAATCCTTTAATAGTATAGGTTGAAAGTCAGACCATTGCGCACCCTTGATCCGGTGGTCACTCCACAAGTATAAATGCTTGTGAAATGTGGGGGGCCAGGGCCGAGATTTAAGTCTCTAGGAGAGAGCTTCACACACATATACACTTAGATTAGTTATAGGTTGTACTTCATAAAATAATGCTGTGAAAGACAAGTCTTTACTTAGCTTATTTATTTGGAACAATGAAATAAGATGCAAGCAAAGCATTAAAATGCATGATTGATTACACCCTCTTGGTTGTGAGATTGTGTTAGAATTCGCTTAAAACTTCATTTTGACAGAATTACCAATCTGGAATAACACTCAAATCAACAAACTTGGCATAAAATGACTTGTATGTTGTGTATACACAGGAGCAATATTCTGGATGATGTTGCAACATTGGCAGAAAATTGGGTTTATCAAGGAGGAAGTATATTGCTTTAATTCCATAATTTTACTACCACATCTGTAACAATACCTAGTAGACAAGTTGTGAAATGTTCTTAGTGATAACTTCTACAGCAAAGTTGGAACATACATAAGGACAAAATCAGAAACAGGTTTTGGAGATATCTGAACAAAAGATAAAGGAAGAAGAATAAAGAAATTTCTTTAAGATACCCTCATCATTATTATTGCAGTATAATACAGAGTCCAAAAACAGAGTACCCAAAAACAAAACCAAAAAAGAAAAAATAATTATTTAAAAAAAAAAAAAAAAGAATCTTACATGTTGAATGAGATCACAAAGGCTAATATGCTGACTGTGCTGGATATGAAATCCTTTTCTTTATGTATGGCTTCTAATACTTTCGCAGTCCAAAAGTCAGATTGTAAACTGACTTGTCCAGCCTCTTGACAGCTTCTAAAGCTTCTTTAATCATCATCTCAAGTCTAAACCAAGAAAATTCAAATTGTTTGTTTCGTTCCAATGTGACACATACGGGCCTTTCTCGCTTTCAACTGGCTTTCCAACCAATCTCTTCCCATCTTTTCTTTAAGGAGTTATGCCTGGAACTTGAGGGATAGCTGGCTTAGGCTTCTTTATTTTTTTCCACCAACACAGCTTGAGTGGTTAGAACTTAGAACTACACCAGCAATTGACACGCAGTTTGAAGTGCACACCTTGAAACCCAACAAGGATCTGCAACTCCAGACTGAAAAGGCCTTCGTATCTGATTGTCATTGCATTGTATCCCGTTTGCCAATTACAGGTTCTAGTCTTCTCTACAACAATTTCTCCATCAACACCTGCTTTAGACGCAATTGATTCTGCAGGAGCAAGGAGAGCCTGCAATTCAACATTAGCAATAGTTTCTATGATCAGAGCAGTAGATGTGCACAAATAAGGTCCTAAAAGATGTTTTTATAAACCAAAAGATGAAAATTTTCAAATTTCAAATTTCAAATTTAAAGCATAATAATCTAAATTTAACATTACCCGACTGAATTCTGAACTAACAAACAAATAAAAAGTAAAAATGCCCAAGAAACCATTTAAGAAAAGGGGAGGCCTCAGATGAGGGACAGGATCTTTCACTCACTGTCGTTCATAATAGCAAATATGCTTACTATTTCTTACCAATTGCTGGTAGTGTAACCACTGCCAGTTTGTTGTTGACACATGCAGACCCATTCATTAGGATTAAACACTTGTTCTGACAATTTTATCAGGCAATCTCTGTTCTGGGCCATGTCCAATTTATGTATCATGGCACCAGCCATCTTTAAAAACATTTTAATTGATTACTTATGGTGATAAGGGATCTTGTCTGTTATAACAAATGAGGAAAATCTAATTGTATATACATCATAGATTTAAGAGTTTACTGGTTCAGAATCTAAATAAAATAATCAATGAGCTTAACATTCTTAAGGCATCTCTTATATTATTGTTGATGATTTGATGCAATTACAATAATGCAAGGATTTAAAAAAAAAAAAAAAAAAAAAAAAAAAAAAAATCCATAGTAATTAAAAAATATAGATAAAATTTCTCAAGAAGAAAATTTTATTAAAAAGTAATTCGCTTAAAAAAAAAAAAAAAAAAAAAAAAAAAAATCATCAGTAGCCTTTTTACAGAGCTTCAATAAAAGATCATGTCCCATAAAGCTCTAAGCTAGAGCCTAGAGATGAGATAAAGGAAAGTCTAAATTAATCCAATAAATTCCATAGTAATTTGGTTGTGCTCCCAGCATTAGGTATTTTTTTTTTTGGATTTTGGTGTGGGTTGGCTTCATCTCTCTTGAATCCCATCCCCGCTCCCTTTTTTTTGGACGGACTACATCCTCTCACCCAAAACCCACTCCACCCTGTTTTTAACTAATTATTATTGTTATTAGCATTTTTTTTTTTTTTTTGGTGGATTGGGCAACTAATTGTTTTTTATAAAGGCATTTTTGGGCAACCCCTAATGAATTTTTTTTCGTTTGAAGAGGTTTGGATACTATGAAAATGTGCTTGGTTGTGAAAAATAGTATTTTTATTATTTGTTTAGTGATAACTGATAACTTCTACAACTTTGTTTGAATTTTATAGGGCATTGTATAAAATGCTAGGTTTAATTTTTATATGATTAGCTCTTATAAAAAAAAAAAAAAAATTATATGATTAGCATATCAATTGATAGTCATATTGTTTGATTTTTAAAATTTACAATATTAATTTTTACATAATGCGTTTTACTTCTATAAGGTGCAAGGCTTCAGAGCAATGTTTTAAATTCCATTCCATTCCAGTCGGAATATTCCATTTCGGTCCTTAATCCAGTGCACATAACCCTTTGTTCCATTTCGGTCTAAATTCCGGCTTGTTCCGGACTATTCCGGTGTACCGGGCAAATTCTAGTTATTACGGTCTCTAAATTCCGGCCTATTCCGAGATATTCCGGATTGTGTAGGATTTTTTCAAAACTTTGAACACAAAAGTCATCATTTGACCTATTTTATTCCCATATCATATTTTAAATTTTGTTTTGGTTAATTAGATATAATGAAATTTGAAATTATAAATATATAAATTATGTACATGTGTGTATATATACCCGGTGTGTAATCACGAAAAAGTGCATTGAAACACACCGGTACTAGAATATTCTGTTCCAATTGTTAATCTAGAACGGTCTCCAAAATGGAATTCAAAACATTGCTTTGGAGGCCTTTGCACTCAAGTACACCTCATTATTTGATTAACACTGATCTCACTCTGACTATAAACAAAGGAAAAATCAGACACAGAGAGAAGGGGGAGGAGAGAGGATACGACACCTTTGCCACAATATCTGCACCACTCTGCTCATGTAGATCTTCCATCGAATTCTACGTAGCACCACCACCAGGGACTATTCCTTCATCCATGGCAGCAAATGTGGCGTTTTTGCATCTTCAATTCTGAGTTTCCGATCTACAAGCTCCACCTCAGTGTGTGCTCCTACCTAAAATAAAAGAAGGATAAATAAAAGGAAAGGTAAAACAATTATGACCAAAGGTTTTGGTCATAATCAACAAAAAATATTTAGTTTCAAAATTTACATAAAAAACAAAGATAAATCCTTCTTCTCTCTCTTCTCTCTCTCTGTGTGGCTGGAAAAGCCTTGTTCGCTTTTGACAAGATAGATATTGATTAAAGCCAGCATCCAGGACGAAGAAAGCTGTTATACAAGATTTCATTAACAATCATTAAGAAATAGGACTTTTTTAAATTGCAGACCTTAATCACAGCCACACCGCCAGAGAATTTAGCAATTCTTTCAGAGAGTTTTCTTGACAAGGATGCATTATCTGTTTCAGCCAGATCCTTCTTGATTTGCAAAATTCTTGCCTGTATTTCAGCTTTAGTAGTAGGGTCAGCAACAATGGTCATTGTATTGCTGGTTATGGTAACTTTGCGTTCAATGCCAAGCTGATCGGAAGTTGCAGTTTCAAGCATCAGACCCAAATCTCCAGAGAGAAAATCAGCGCCTAATGACAATAAAATTATCTCAATGAGAAACTGAAGTTGAAATAGCAATCTCATCATAAAGAAATACAATTATATGAAAAATGCAATATGGCCCCTGGAAACATAAATGATTACAATGTTTATATTTCCAAAGATCAGAAAAATGCAGATCGTGACGTTTGAGATATGTTTCTATCCACAGCTTACAGTCACATAAAGAAAAAGATTTAGTGACAGAGAGGGCATGTGTAGTGTTTACATGTAATATGTACAGATGTATTGTCCTTTTGAATGTTATTTAGAAGATGCACCAAATGATCAAACCTATAAAAGTTATTGAACCCAACAGGGCTGGAAAAGAAAGTCACATTTTCTGAAATCTCTGTATTCCCTTTTTTACCAAAAAATACAGGGTAAGAGTGTTTTGAAAATCTGAATGTACTAAGATTTTGTCTCCATTCTCTCATTCCCAACAAGCATCAGAGATTAACAGTTGATAACAAATAGGTTAAATAAATGCATTTGAACAACATTTTGGCACAAAAGTTCCCACAACTTAGGGCCACAAAATAGCTTGTGTTTTACCAAATTGTGTATTTAACAGGAAATGCAAATCCATAGAAGGGACCTACATTGAGATCCTGAAAAAAAGAAACATCACAATAGTACCCACCTTACATTTTTATTATTATTATATGAATTCCAAAAATTCACTAATTTTCTACATCAACTATTAGATACTTGAGAGCTCAATTTGAATTAACCACTATCATAACTCGCACTGAGGTTCTTTTCACGACTATGAGGGCCAGCAAACTAGGAAATAAAAAATGTGAGTGAACACCAGGCTGCAAAGCGAACTATCTCATCATTTTGAGATGTAAAGATATTAATATAATGCTAGGTGGGAATGAGTTGAAATGTGTTGCGAAGTAACAAATTAATAAATTTAGCGAATGAAAAGCAGGTCATAGTCATGATAGATTCTTAACATCAAAACAACCACTGATTCAGAATAAACATTATCTTATTATTGACATATGTCATGGAAAAATTAAATAATTAAGCAAATAAAGTTTGACATGCAGTAAATAATTTGACCTGTCATAAGTGCAATATCTTGCAAAAGAGCTTTCTTTCCTTATGAAAATCCTGGACATTTGACAACAGCAACATTTAGTAAACCTTGCATTTTGTTCACTACTAGTGTTTCCAGTACTTGCCTGGAGATATCCTCTGCAATGATTAGCAGTGGGACACTCAGTTGAGTAGTCTTTTCTAGTAAAGGAACAATTTCTTTGACAGTTGAAATCTTCTGATCAGTTACTTGGACTTTGGCATTTTTGAACTCCACTATAGATTTGTCATGGTTTGTAATGAAATGCGGTGACATGTAACCCTTGTCAATCTGTCCAGAAATATCTAATAGAATTAAAAGAAAGGGAATAGAGGAAAAAAAAACTAGGAATCAGAGATAAAGGGAAAAAATGCAAAAAGACCCCTCCAACTTTAGGTCAAAATTAAACAGACCTCTGATGTTCTAATATCAAGTTTTAACTGCAGAAGTTTGGGAAACTGCCAAATTGCTCCTTCCGTCTTTCTTCAGATGGCACAATGGAAGGAAAATGTTGTCAAGTGCTTCACACATTATTCTTCTTAAAGTAAAATTTACTATAAAAAAACATTTTATTTTTTATTTGATATTTATTTTATTTTTCTTTTCTACCTTATCTTCTTCTGCTTCTTCCTCTCTCACTCCTGCCAACACACAACCACACCACCATCTCCAGCAGCCAAGAACCACCACAGTTTGCCACTACAAAACTGGCACACAAGGGCAAAGATTTGACAAAAAATAGGAGGGATTTGGATTAGAAAAAAAGTGGTGGCCAAAGGGTGGTGTTTTGGGGTTGTGGAGGTGGCAAATCCGAGGCTGTAGGTGTCAGATCTAAGCCAGAGGTAGTGGTTTAGGGCTTGTTGTGGAAGTTTGGGGTTGTGTTAGGCCTTGGTTTTGATGGTGGCCAAAGGGTGGTGTCAGTTATATGCACCTAGTCCTTGTTCAGTTTATGATACATTCTGTTGCTAAGAAAACGTAGAAATGAAAATAAATACTAATTAACATGATTAAAAGTAGTAGTATCTACTTGTCAGCTGAGGAATGAATACAACAATTTTTCAATTGCATCTATTTGTGTCATGACTGCACAGAATTGGGAGCTTTCTGAACTGGGTACAACCTTTTATGAGTTTTATCTATCTGTGCCTTAAGAAGGAATGAACTTTCAATAGATTGATACTATAACCTCAATGCTGGTTTTCTTTAGTCCGTTTATTTTCAAAAAAAAAAAAACAAACAGTGGGGTAATTAGTTCATTGCTGGTTTATAAAGTTTATTTTCATTCTGAAATTATAGTTCAATTCAAATTACATTCTGACCCATTTTCTTTCCTTTCTAATTAAGTTTTCCTTTCTTTAAGATGGTCATGAATCTTTTCGATTAAAAATCATCTTTAATGACCTACCTTCATTCCTTCTTCTATTATTACAGAGGTCTCAAATGATGAAGATGACTCAATAGAGATGACTCATTGGGGCCAATCTTTTCTATAGCTTCAGCAATTAAGTTCCCAACAATTCGTCATTTCCAGAAGAAATTGTGGGCACAGCTGCAATGTGGCAAAATACAGTTTCAAGATTTTGTTTTTGACAAGTAATTATATTTTTTTTATTAAAAAATGTGCAAAGAGGGGCACAAACCTAATTCACAAGACATGCTCTAAATATTTCTGACTCTGCTTCTTATTAACAAAATGCAAAAGAAAGAAATACCTTTTATATCATCTCTTCCTCTTACTGGCACACTTTTCTTCTTCAAGACCTTGACCAATTCTTTAACAGTCTTATCCATTCCTTTCTTCAAAGAAACCGGGTTAGCCCCAAAAGCAACTGCCAGCATCCCAGATTTGATCATTGCTCGAGCCAAAACAATTGCAGTAGTTGTACCATCACCAGCCAAATCATTCATTTTAGTTGCAACCTGCAAGCAGGATATGAAGATTTACATATCTATGATTGCTTTTGTCTCAAAAAACATCAATACAACAACAGGGGAGAGAATTATCTAGCAACCATGAATGACCTCTTGGATTAGCATCGCTCCTGCATTCTCAATTGCATCAGAAAGCTCTATGGATCGAGCAATTGTAACGCCATCATTAATTACTTGAAGCTATCCAGACTCGGAAAGAATATCGGCCTGCATATTTTCACTTAAAATCAATACCTCTATCAAATTAGCAGCATGAAATTAAATAATTTAATTAAAAAATACTTATATTCTCTTCTGAGTATTTCAGTATGTGTTACATCTAGCATATTATAGCCTTTTTAAAGTGTCAGAAAAGTCACAAAGGCTTATGCCGTAACAGAACCAACCCCATAAATTGAAAAATAGAAGTTCTCATGTATAACTATTTTACATAGCCAAAGTGAGGCCACCCTAGCTGGCTGAAGCTTATTAAGAAAATAAGCAAATAAATATCTCTTCAAGCAAAGCTTCAGTTACAAGCCTTCAAGGCTTCAACTGATCTTATGCCATATTCATAACGAACAGAGATAGCTTCCCCTTCGAGAGCCTTTTTTAATAAACATGCCACTGACCTCATACCTACAATCTTACTATCTTAGGCTTCAACCAGTCCCCATCGATGGCATTAAGACAATTTACACAATTAATGGCATTTTTTGGGTCTCATTCTTATAGTTATGCTGTTAGAAGCAGTTGCAAATAATCTCAATACACCATCTGGCTCGCTTGAGAAGAATATAATCAGGATTACACTAACAAATTATCTTCTCTATTTGAGACTTCAAAATATTCTCTTTGGGCCTGCTTTAATAGCAATACTCCTCACAAAATTTGTACTTCTCCACAACCCAGCTGCCCTTTGGTTCCAATAAAGGTTCTGCAACAATAACCCATTACTTCAAAACCAAAATAATACAAAGAGAAAGACATACAGAGAGAGAGAAGAAGACTACAGAAAAGAGAATTTTTTGAGGGAAGAGAAGGAAACAGACATATCCCTTTAATAGTTGAAGAAGAAGAAGAAGAAGAAATGGTTTTGCTTTGGGGCTTTGGTTTTGGAATTGGAAGCAGAACAATGACAGACAGGTTTCTGAGGATTTTCAAAGGTTTTGGGTTTGAGGGGTTTTAGTACAACGACTCGGACCAGTTAACGTGACTCAACTCAACTGAGTCAACTCATGAACTGTCTGCATCATTGGAGCGGTTTTGGGCTCATAGACCCGATTACCTTTTTGGGCCATCCTACAAAACCTAGCACAAACCAGCCTTTCACTTTTCGTCCAAATTATGGAGTTACGTTTTTTTAATCTCATTCCCAACAAAGTATAAAATTCAGCAATCCAGTGAAAGCCATTTTGACTCACCGTGGAATAGGTGGGCTGGGAGGCTGTGACAGTTGCACAGAATTGGAAGAGAGTATTAGTCATGTTTTGAGGGACTGTCCGACAGCAAATATGTTCTGGGAGCAAGCAAACTGCCCTGATAGTCTAAAACAGTCCTTCTCGGATGATCTCGTGGTGTGGATAAAAAAGAATGCCTTAGATAATTCAAAGGTTCATGGTAAGGATTATGACTGGTGCAACTTCTTCCTGCTTGGCTTATGGAATTTATGGCTTCAACGTAACAGAAAGGCTTTTAAGCAGCAGCCTCCCAACCCAAATCTGGTTCAGGTGGTGGAAATGCAAACACGGGAGCTTTTGTATTGTGTTTTGGAGCCTAATACCAGGAAAGATAGACAACTGAAACAGGTCCAATGGTTGAAACCTCCTGCAGGTTGGCACAAACTTAATACGGATGGCTCGGTGGTCAGTACAAATGGGCTGTCAGGGTGCGGCGGATTGATTAGAAATTGTGCCGGACAGTGGGTTGTGGGCTTTGCAAAGTCCATCAGTGTTAGCTCAAGTATTGCCGCGGAGTTGTGGGCTTTGAGGGAAGGACTGGGGCTGTGTTTAGAGAGAGGAATTTCTGCAGTGGAGATAGAACTTGATGCAACCGCAGCAATTTCCTTAGTTTCTAGCAATGTCAATTCTAATGGAGTTTTGTCCGGTCTTGTTGATGATTGCAGGGAATTGTTGCTGCGCCTGCCTCAAGTTAAGTTATCGCATTGCTTCAGGGAAGCAGATTTTTGTGCTGATGTGTTAGCAAAACTGGGATCGGCTTCTGCAGACTTGTCTTTAGTTTTTGTTTCCCCTCCCCCTGTTATTTTGCAACCCTTGTACGATGATATGATGGGCTTTTGTCGCTCTAGAATTTGTATAACTGGTGCTTCTGCCAGTGTTTTTTAGTTAATGTTATCTCCATGTTTACCAAAAAGAATTCAGCAATCAACCTCACTATCGATTGGTAATATAGAAATTAGTGAATGGTTTTCTATCCATCTCAATCAATATCTAATTTTCTAGCAAATAAATATTAATTTCTTAAATATATATGCTATATAATGTATTCCAATTAATTTAATCGATAACATTTCACATTTTCAAATAAAGAATTTTGGAATGAATCTCACCAAAACCGAAAAGAAACTCATAAGTATGTTGACTTAACAATAAAAAGTAAGTATTATGATTTAGTTATCATATATTCTAATTCTATTGTATATATACATGGTCAAACTACATATTTGGTCTTTAAGCTTTATACTATATGTTAATTTGGTCCTTGACCTTTTAAATGTCTTAATTTGGTCCTTAACCTTTTGGTATTGTGACAAAATGGTCTCTGTCGTTAAGTGCTAGATGGAAAATATTGACGTGGCTAACGGTAAAATTAATATATTATTTTTATGCCACCTAGATTTCCACATAAGCTGCCATGTGGAATTAATTTAAAAAAAATCAAAGTTTTTCTATCTCAGTCGAATATATCCCTCTCTCTATGCTTACTGCTCAGCCTCCATGACCGAAGCTTAGGGTGAGTTTGGTTCAGCTTTTTGTAAAAGTGCATAATGAAAAAGTGGAGTTTTCAAAAAGTGCATAATGAAAAAGTGCATTTTTAAAAAGCTGAGTGTTTGATAAAAACTGTTAAAAAGTGCTTTTTGAAAAAACTGAGTGTTTGGCTAGCACTTATAAAAGTGGAGGTTTGAGTTATAAATTACCAAAAATGACAATATATATATATATATAAGTGAATTTTTTGTTTTAATTATCTCTCTTAATGCAAGTTATGGACACAACATTTTTACAAAAATTTCACAATAAAGTCTATATGACAAGTTGTTAATGGTAGATAAGAAAAATAATAATGTCATTAGTAGGTTCAAATGAGAACCAATAACAAATTACTGTGTAAAATTTATTATGAGAAGTGTTACGTTCACAACATTTTTCGCAATATTTTCACAACAAAATTTATGTGGAAAGTTGTTACTAGTTCTAATTTGAACCCACAACTGAAATTATTTTTTTACTAACCAATATTAACTAATAACAATCTGTTACTTAAAATTTATTGTGAAAATATTACAGTAGCATTTCTCAATTAAGATTTTTTATTTTTTATATTATTTTTTATTTTTCCATTTCACTTTCAACCATACGTTTTAGTTTTATTTCTTTTTCTTTTTTTTTTCTTTTTTTTCTCCTCCACACATTCTCCACTATCTCTACCCCTCTTTTTACTCTCCTTTTCTCCCTCATTCTCCCTCATTCATCAGAACGTTCCAGGAGCTCTTTCTTTCTCCAGCTCCCTCTTTTTTTTTTTTTTTTTTACTTGATTCCAAAACTCTCTCTGTGATAAGAAAATTTTCCTTTTCTCCCTTATTCAAGAACATTCCAGGGAGCTCTCATCTTCGTGCTGTTGCTCATCTTTGTCCCCAACCCAGTCCAGATGGGTTAGCTGGCTTCTGTCCTTTGTCTTTTTTTTTTTTTTTTTTTTTTTTTTTTTTTTTTTTTTGCTTTTATTGTTATGATTTGATTAATTTTAAAACTGTGTTTTTGAGTTTGTATTCTGGTAATCTGATTATGCTTGAGTTTAGAGATGTTTGAGAGAAAGATTGTTTATTGTTATGATTTGTAGTGTTTGTTCTGTGTTTGTTCATGGGTATTTCTGTAATTTCATCATTAGCAACGGTAACCCATCAAAAAGTGCAGTGCGCGTTTTCATTTATGGACCCTCGAGGTCCATAAAATTTCCACGTTCAGTCCGCGTTTTTGGCCTATGCCCAAAACGCAATTTTAGGCCTGACTTTTTTCAAAAAGCGCTTTTTGAGCTCAAAATGTGGAAACAAACGGGCACTTACTCAAGGCTAAGCAAATACAAAAAAACCCATTCCAAGTCCAAAAATTGTAGATATGTAATTTGTATCCTTCATTTTCTTTGAATAATTTTTATTTAAAAAAAAAAAAATACCCTTCATTTCTATTCCGTCAAATGGAAAAATGAAAGAAGGGATAGTATTGGGAAACTTAATTTTAGAAGATGGAAATAGAATAGAAGTTAAAATACCCAGACCTTTGCAAAAATAATTTGTTTTTGATTTTGCAAAGCTAAGTTAACTATACCCAGACCTTTATAACAAAACAAAAAATTTTAGTAAGATCACATGAAGCGCTTACTCATATCCATACCCATTTACAAATCTACTTAGAATTGGAAACATCCAAACCCATGAATCCATTTTGAAAAACAAACCAAAATCTAAATCAAATCATACCACCATCTATATGGCTTGCAAAAATGAACAATACCCACAAATGCAAAGGGCTTCATCCACTCGAAACACACCAATCTGAAATCACCAAACCCTTCTCCTTTAGTTTCCCCTCATGCACAGTTCAAAGATAGATAGAGGCTTAGATCTTCGATCTTGGTAGATTGATGAGATAGAGCGAGTAAGAGTGAGAGAGCGGGAGGCTACAAAAGAAGGTTTGGATTTGGCAACCACTGGTATGATGGCGGTGGCAAGCGGCGGAGAATAGCAGTGGCGTTGAAGGAACTCAGAGTGTGAGCTTCGGTCATGTCGTCATGGAGGCTAAGCATAGAAGAGAGAGAGTGAGTCTGAGTTAGATCAAAGAGGTAGAGAGTAAGAGGGGTTGAGCTAGAAAACTGCTGATTTTTTTTTTTAATAATGCCACATGAAAGCTTATGTGGAAATTGTCGTGGCATAAAAGATAATATATTAATTTTACCGTTAGTCACGTCAATATTTTCCATCTAGTACTTAATGGTAAGGACTATTTTGATACAATATCAAAAGATTAGGAACCAAATTGACACATTTGAAAGGTTAAGAATCAAATTGATATTAAGTGTAAAAGCTAGGGACCAAATATGTAGTTTACTATATATATATATATATATATATTATTCACCATACAGTTACTAGAATATGCCAAATAATTATGAGACATGTTCTCAAGACTGGGCAAGTATTTTGTTATATGATTATATCAAGTTACACACATTTTCAATAAATAATCAAAATTAGGAGTACGTTTGGTACACTGAATGTAGATTACAACATGAATTGTAATCTTTATTATTAGTAATAAAGTATGTTGTAATGTAATAAATAAACATATTTATTAGTTTGGTTATGAGTTATAATATTAGAATGAAACTTAACATTTATTTTAGGAAATATCTTATTCATACAATTATATATCCTTAAAAATTGTTATTTTTGCTTTCTCAAAAAAAAAATTGTTATTTTTAAAATTAAGAGAGATATGTGTTATTTTTTATGATTTTTTATTTTTATAATTGTTAGATGTATATGGAAAGTTTGTTTATTTGGAAATATATTAAGTTTTGAAATTATTGCACTTACTAAGGAATAGCTAATACAACCTTTTAAAGAAGAATAGTTATTCCTCATTTTGAAGAATAGCTATTCATAAGGAATGACTATTCCTTGTAATAAAAACTTAACCAAACTAAAGAATAAATAATAGAGTGTTTATGTCTGAAACTACTCCTGGGCTAGTTATGTCTCCTAGACCGGATGCCAACCTTGATAAGGTTAGTGATTTGCTACTACATAATCCCAGGCAGTGGAATTTGGATCTCATAGATAGAGTGTTTTATCCTTGGGAAGCGAATGTGATTAAAAGGATCCATGTTTGTGAAGACAATGTTGAAGACAAACTTATCTGGCCCCTAACTCCAAGTGGTGATTATTCTGTTAAAAGAGCTTACCAGATGTTATCAAGTGCCGCTTTGACATCCAAAGCTAGCTCGTCATCTTCAGAGGGCTTTAAAGGGGTGTGGAAAGGAATTTGGCGAATCCGTGCACCGAATCGTGTTCGTCACTTCATGTGGAGAGCTGTAACGGATTCGCTTCCAACGAAGATGAATCTGTGCCATCGACATGTAGTGGGGGATGCGCTCTGCCCTCTCTGTGAAGAAACTCAAGAATCTATCCTCCATAGCTTGTGGTACTGTGAGCAAGCCCAAGTAGTGTGGCGGTCAGTAAGGTGTTTTGTACCACTGTATGAGAAACACCACCGTACATTCATGGACCTGTTTGAAAGCGTGTTGCTACAAAATTCAAGCTTCAACGTTGCATGGTTTGCAACTATTGCGTGGTGCCTCTGGAAACGGCGAAATATCTTACGGGAACATCAGCCTACGTGGCCATTGTTGGAGGTTGGTCGACGAGCTTGTAACCTGGTGGAAGAGTTCCTGGAACTGCAGAAAAAAGCCTCGAAACCGGACATCACTCATCCCCCAGTCAAATGGACCCCACCTCCGGAACTTGTTTACAAAGCAAACTTCGATGCGGCCCTGTTTGAGCATTTGGGTCTAGCTGGGTTGGGAGTGGTTTTTCGGGACTCAGGTGGCAATATCATCGTAGCTTTAAGTCAGAAGATCAAACTGCCCCAAACGGTGGAGCTGGCGGAAGCACTAGCAGCTAGGCGGGCGATCACCTTTGCACCTGAACTGAGTATCTTCCAGGTCATGGTTGAGGGGGACTGTATGCGAGTTGTTCAGGCTTTGAACGGCCAGGGCAGTTGCCTAACTATGTTTGGTCATGTGGTAGAGGAGACTTGCCAACTGGGCTCTTGTTTGGAGTTGTGTACTTTTCATCATGTAAAGAGGGAAGGAAATAAGCTAGCACATTCCCTTGCCCGTAGAGCAGTTTTATCTGCAAATTTGGACGTTTGGGTGGAAGAACTACCTGAGGACCTGGATGCTGTATTCCAGGGTGATTTAGCGGTGTAATTTTATCATGTGTTTTTCTCTATTTAATAAAGCTCCTCTTACCTTTTTCTCAAAAAAAAAAATAAATCATAGTAATAACTATTACATTACAGCGTCTATTACAGTCTACCAAACATGCCCTAGGTATTGATTATGTATGAGTGCCTAACACCTTAGCTCATAAATGAACCATAAAAATAAAAATTACATTTCCAAAGTGATTTTCTGAAAATGATTCTAGTTCATGGCTTCAACAAATCAGACTCATGGACTCCCAAATTTAACTTCTTTTTTTTTTTTTTTTTTTTTTTTTTTTTTTTTTTTTTGTGTCATTTGTGCATGACAAATTACATTGGAAATTTTGTTGTAAAACTAAGCTCGCAATTCTTTCCAAATAAGAAAGGTTAGCCGTATTTAATTCAAAATTGCAACTTATTTTTCAAACAAATATGTGATTGGAGCATGTTTACTTTCAAAATAGTTTCACAATAAACCTTTTTCAAAAATCCAAATGCCAAATGTTTAAGTTACTTTTCAAATAGTGAGTTATAGGGTTGTATTCAAAATAAGGTACTATCAAAAGATGGGCATTGTGGGGGTGTCTAACACCTTATCCACATATAACTGAATTTTTGAGTCTATATCTTTAGTTGAAGACATCTTTTTATTTTCCATTTTAGCTTATGAGCTCTTAGGACTTTCTTAGCTAAATTTGGGGGAAAAAAAACATTAAACCTACAAGTAGCTAATCACAACTTAGAAAACCAACTGGCCATGGTTGGTGGCAACTTCCTAAAATGAATAAGAAACTAAAAGCACATTCATACACACATCACCCTAGTGTCACACACAAGTCATCATATACACTTCACCAAGACTCCAAATTGTGGATGTCACTGTCTAAATTCGATTTCAATGTGATGAATAAATATTCAATTACTATATGGTTCAAATTTGTTATACTTCGATTATTTTATGAACTTAACAAAAACCAATATAAGTTGTACTTATACTTGACTTTGACCTAATTACCAAAAATCATTATATGAGAATCATAAATGAAATCTTGACTATGAAAAGTTACGACACAACTTATTCAAAAGTTTAAAAAATCCACTTAATATCCAGATGAGTGGCATTTAATTATCGTACATATTAGTCTGAAATATATATATATATATATATGTGTGTGTGTGTCAGTAAAATTATATTTAACTCTAAAGTTTAAAAAATATACATATATATATCTTAGCTCTACCACTAGTTTTATATCACATTTATCTAGTCTCAATAGTTCATCTACTATTTTAACATATATATTAACTAGTGCAATATCCCTTTTTTTTTTTTTTTTTTTATAAATCACTATCATATTTCATATTTACAGTTTTTTTTATAGATAATTTCATATTAACAGTTAAACTTAAATAGGAATTGTATTTGTACATATAATAAAAAGAAAAAGTCTGCAGCATAGAATTAGTAATTTTATTATAGTTGTAGGTGACTAAACCACCATGAGAAGCCTATATATAGATCAATTAATAAACTAATAAATGAAATCGACATTACTATAATTTAACTATTTAAAAAAAAAAAAAAAAGGATTATAAAAACCCAAGCCGCACCAACCCAATCATACAATGGACCTAAAAGTGCAAACAAATCAGCCCAAGCCTAGACCAACTCCTTAATTTTAGCTGGACAGGGATACAATGCAAATTACAAGGCAAGGCAAGAGAAATAAATGCGGGCCTGAAATTTTTGCTTTTAAATTATAGCAATTTCTTGAGGATAAAAAAACTTGAAAATGCAAAGAGCAGAGTGTAAAATTCAAAACAGATTTATTGTTTTTTCTTAAAATTAACAAAGAAGAGCATCGCACCATTGAGTTATTGAAATATATAATTCTGGAAGTGATAAAAAATTTAACAAAGAGGAGCATTGACACGTCATTTTATTGAAAAAAATTTCTTCCTAAAATTTTTTTAAGAGTATTAGTAACCTTGAAAATTTGAAATTTTCATTTGAGATTATAGCGTAATAATTTTGAGCATAAATCTTTTCTTAGAAGCCTTAAAAATAAATAATATAAATAAAAACCTAACTAACCGATGTCCACGTAATATGCACAGTGCATTTTGAAATATTTTGTAGAAATTTAAAAATTATAATCTTTGAGAAATTAACTTAAATTATATTACTTGTAATTAAAAAGATAAAATATAAATTATTAGTTTATTACGGTTAATGTAGTTGAGAATAGGAACTTACTGCTTGAGTGATTGACAAATACTTAACTATTTTCACTAATTTAAGAGTACAATTTTCTTTTTCATTTTCTTTATAATTTTTGATTGCGCATGCTATTAAGTTTTCTTTTATCTTTCATGGCAGTTTATTCCAATTGTTGCTCAGACAATTCAATTTGAGTAAGAATATGTAATAATCCAAATAATTTTTTTTTTTTTTTTATAAATCATAAAAAAAATAATCATAAAAAATCATTTTACATAGAGAATTAGTGTACTTATAAAATATTTTGTTTAAGTATATTTATAAATATTTAACACAAGAAAATTTGCATTTACCTTGCCTATTAATACTTTGTTTAATTACACAGTATGACTTTAGGTTATTACAATATTATATAAAATACAGTAGTAACCATAATTTATGTTTTATAATTAAGCAAATCCTAATAAGATTAGAAAGGGATAAGAAAAACTTTGAAAAATCTCTTGATTTTAGCACACATCCCTAATTTAAGTTTTTTTAATCTCTTAAAAAATGTTAATGTCTCAAAGTAAATTAACTACAATAATTAATTATCTTTTTGATGTTGAATAGCAATCTTGTTAATATAAGGTGAAGGATTATTTTTTTCCTCTCATGTGATTGTGTCTAGGGCTGTCCACGGGTTAAGTCGGATCGGGTTTGGGTCTGACCCGCACTCGACCCAATTGAATCGGGTGAATGGAAAATGGACTTGTGGCCGACCGAATGTTCAGGTTGAGCCCGACGGCATGAGTCATCAGTTGAGAGGGTCGGATCCGGTCGGGTGTGTGGACGACTAAATTTCTCCATTCGAAATGAGTCAAACAAGTAAAATAATTTCACAAATGCGAATTTGTATTAATGAATATGTGGTACAATTCTCTATAATTACAAAAGAGTGATCCTCTAATTCGATCTCCTTGAAAGGCTTGTTGATTGGAATTGTGGTAATGTGATTTTAATTCGAACACCAAATATACTTCAATTTGGCTGAAGAATGGATTGAAGATCTTTGAAACAGAATTACAATGGATCTCTGTCTATGAGCTTGTTAGAAATCCTTTGTTCTTCACGTTCTTCGTGTTCTTCGTCTTTGAAGGTTTGTGGTGGAAGTTCTTCGGGGCTTTAGAGGTTTGAATCTGTAGAGCTTCACTGATTTGTAGTTTGTTAAGGATTCTGGAGGCTTTTGAGCTTGATTCCAGTGAACTTTGAGATCTAGGAATATGATTTGGATGATTCATCTTTGAATGTTCTTCGTATTTGAAGGTTTGTGATGGAAGTTCTTCGGAGCTTTGGAGGCTTGAATCCGTAGAGCTTCGCTGATTTGTGATTTGTTGAGGTTTCTGGAGGCTTTTGAGCTTGATTCCAGTGACCTTTGAGATCTAGGCAAGTAGTTTAGATGATTATGATTTGAATGTTCCTTGCATTTGAGGTTGAAGTTCTTGAAGGCTTCAGGGCTTGATTCCAGTAGAGTTTCAATACTTCTGAATCTTCTTTGATGCTGCTTGTGCTCTAGAAGGCTTGGTCTCCAGATGGCTTGATCTCTAGATGGCTTCATCTCTCCTTAAATGATTTAGGAAGGCTTCTATTTATAAGAGTTTGGGGGTGGGTAAGTGACACGTGGCAGAGTCTGATTGGTAACACGTGTCATAGCCTGATTGGTCCGCTTATGTCACCGCTTACACGCGCTGGATTGCATATGTCATCACTTACACGTGCTGGACTGCTTATGTCATCGCTTACACATGCTGATGTGTGATTGTTTTTTGCATGACACTTGGCAAATTTCTGTTAGTTTCTGAGTAGTGATAGCAAAACTTAGCAGCAATACATGGCACTTTGCAATTAGCTGTATTTTATGGACTTGGTAGTATAATGTGTCAGCTTGTGATAGGTCGGGAATTTTCCCTTTCTACAGGGTGATTTCGGGTCTCAAGCAGAACAACATAGATTTCAAAAACTTGAACAAAGAAATCAAAATCCAAACCAAAAACCACATATGTATAAGACTAAAACTAAATCAAAACCCAGAACAATCTTAAAAAAAAAAAAAAAAAAAAAAAAAAAAAAAAAAAAAAAATCAAAATCCAAACCAAAAACCCCAGATCTATGATACTAAAAGTCTAAAATGAAATCAAAACCCAGAAACAATCTTATCAAAAAAAAAAAACCCAGAACTGAGAAATCAAAATCCAAACAAAAAACCAATATCTACCATACTAAAACAAAAAGGAGAGAGAAGATTAAACCAGCACCACCACCGCCACTCCCTCCCCCACCATCGACACATCCATCACAAGATTAGTACAATTTTTTTTTTTTTAAAAAAAGAAAACTTTTTTTACTAGCCCACCATCAAACTACACAGATCAAAGTCACAAGGGGATATTTCAAGTAGATCAGAGGAGGCTTGTGGAGTTTGAGACTCAACCAAGAACGGTGAGAGCAACGAACACTTTGAATTAGTGATAGCGCAGTAGAGCCAATTGGGCGACGTTGGCAAGGAGGCTAGGGTTAGGGGCGGCGATGAGGCCTAACTTGGCAACGGCAGTAGCAGGTAAGGTTAGGGATTTGAGAGAGAGATTAGAGAAAGGGAGAGTGAGAGATTAGAGAAAGTAAGAGAGAATTCTCTGGAACTAGTGAGAATGTTCTAAACTAAAACGTAACCTTATGATTTTTTCTTTTTATAAATTTTGGGTTGGACGGGTTGGTTTACATGGGTTAGAAGTCAAGGGACCCGAAACCAACCCGTAAAACTGAATTTTAAAATTAATTGACCCACATCCGACCCGTATGAACAATCGGATCCATCCATGGGCCTTTGGGTCGAACCGGATTGGACAGGTGGGTCGAGCCTATCCAACAATGTTTTAGAGTATTGTATTATAATCATTTTACATTACCTAGGGTTAACCTTTTTGTCCTTTAACAATATGTGTAAGTATGTGTTTATACATTTATTTATTATATATTTAAGTATTATTACTATCGGATTTTGAAAATATAAACTTATTTATTTTTCTACACAATGTGGCTGTAATAGTGAAATAAGGTTTGCAATTTCGATTTACTAAAATAGTTAACTTGAGAAATTAAGTATTTAAATATTATAAAATTATCCAAAATATTTATTGCTAATTGCTTAAATATTATATGTTTGTTTTTTTCATTTTAAAAAAATTAATTAATTAAGACTAGATTCGCTATGCTTCTTGTTAAAAAGATAAATTTAAGAAGCGTATACTTCATCTTAAATTGAAGAAAACAAACACACACACACATACAAATTAATCTTTTATTGTAGAGTTGCATATTCTTCCAAAGTCACGATAATCAAAAAGAGCAAACAACAAATAATAATAAGATAAATATTTGTCTTCTAAACATAAGTTTACTCATTTGTTTTGGTTACTGCATTATTGGCGAATGACGGTCAATAATAAAAATGTATACTTCATTTTTTCTCTATTATGTGTTTCCAATAATATAATATTGGGTAGCAATTTTGGTTCCTTAATGAGGTTAGCTTGGATGCTGTAACAAAATATTTTTTAAAAATGTTAAATATTGGAAATTTTGAAAAAATCGAGGGTCAAATGGGGTGATATGATATGAGGAGCTAGAAAATGAGCATCATAAGCTTTCTAACAACACTTCATTTGAGTTAAACAAGGGTCAGAAGGCCAAAAAATAAGTTCACATAAGTGGAAAGAATCATGCGAAACCCATGGTGAATGGTTCAAAATAAACTTGACATGCCCGCTTTGCACATATATTTGTCACAAATTACTCATGGGTGACCCAAAAAGTTGGTACTAAGTAAACTAAGCATGCTTCTTTAATTACGCTTTGAAATAAAAAGCTCCATTGGATGTTCCCCAGATTGTTGAAAAATGCTTGCAACAAGGATGACGAGAAAAAAAATACGTCAAAAATTTCACATTTGAACCACCCCACTTCTCAATTGAATAACTTTTTTATTGTAGCACAAAATAATAAAAAATTGGTACCTTTAAAAAGAATGTTACACAACCTTTTCAATGGTATCAAGAACAAGCAAAATGAAGATCTTTAAAGCCTTGAATCAAGTACACAAAATTGGTACCAAAAACTATATATAAGGACAAGAATTTGAACTAGAATGCCTCTAACAAAGCTTATTCCTCACTTCTAAATGACTACAGATTCCTTCTTGGCCAATTTCAGCGAATCAAGGTAAACCATGTATATTGGAAAGTGAATAGGTGTGCAAACACCCTCCCTAAAGATGGGTTCTCATTCTCTGCAAATTTTGTTGTTTTAAATCCCCCCCCCCCCCCCCCCCCCCTCGAACCAAAGCACATGCTCACACATACCATGTACTTTTGCCCTAATGCTCATAGTATGAGCAAATTTTTTATTCTAGTTCTATAAATTTATCACCCCTCTGACTTGAAAACATTAAAATTAAAATACCATGAAAATACCTAATTTCTCTCTCAATTATTCAAGAAAATTTCTAGATAAATAATCCTTCATCAAATCCTAGCTTCCCGTTTGGTATAATTCATAAATCCTTTTTATTTCATTGTTCTTATGCTTCTTGTCTTTATAAAACTATAATGAATGCCACATATGTGTGATTATGAATATTTATAGACACGCATAATTAAGCTAGGATTATTTTCAAGCTTATATTAGTATGTTAATTCCATGATTAAATGAACACATCCATGCATGCATAACATGGGTACCATATTTTTTTTTTGTTAAAATTAAGAACTTAGGTATCAGTAGAGATTTTGTTTTTGTATCTTACCCATTTTTATTGTTCTTGAAATAAGCCCGTGATGGGTTTATGGATATCATGTCAGTTTGGGTGGCCGGGTATGGTTATGTATGAATTAATTGACTTCTCTCTAGCATGTAGTTAATCTCTTTGTGACGAAATATACATATATGTTTAAATCTGGATGAATATGCTTTAGAATGTATTAAAATAAAATAAAAAATAAAAAAAAGACCACCGAAGCTGCACCAACGAAATCACATAGTGGGCCTAAAAGTATAAATATCTGAGCCCAAGCCCACACCAATTCCTTAACAACACAAGGCAAGGCAAGGCAAGGCAAGAGAAAAGAAATGTGGGCCTGGAAATTTTGCATTTAAATTAAAGCAAATTTTTTCTTCTATCCACATGCGCACATGTCATATGCACCATGAATTGATTCAAGATGTTGGTATCAATGGTGACTATCTACTTTTGAAACATATTGAAGGATTGTTGGAGAGTGATTATTCGAGAGATGATACCGATGCTGCTCTTGAAGGACTTGTCAAATTTCTTGAGGATGAAAAACTTGAAAATGCAAAGCGCAAAGTGTAAAAATCCAAAACAAATTAGTTTTTTTTTTTTTTTTCTTCTTAAAATTAGCAAAGAAGAGCATTTCACCATTGAGTTCTTGATATATATATATATATATATATATATATATATATTTATATATATATATATATATATATATTTATATATATATAATTCTGGAAGTGATAGAAAATTTAACCATTGAAAAAAATTGCTTACTAAAATTTTTTAAAGGGCTATTAGTTGAAAAGTTGAAATTGTCATTTGAGCTCTTATAGCTTATAGGGTAATAAGTTTCAGCATAAATCTTAGATGCCTTTAAAAAAATTTAAAAATTAAGTAGCTGATGTCCACCCAATGTACGAAGCATTTTGAAACATTTTGTAGAAATTTAACGGCAAATTATAATCTTTGGAAGATTAACTTCAGTTATATTAATTACTTGTAATTAAAAAGAGAAAATAAAAAATTATTATAAATAATGTTGTTGAGAATAAGAACTTATTGCTTGAGTGATTGACAAATATTTAACTATTTTCACTAATTTAACAGTACAATTTTTTAATATAAATATTATTAAATTTTCTTTTATCTTTTATTGCACTTTATTTCTACTGTTGCTAAGACAATTGAAATTGATCAAAATATGTAATGTTTTCAAATCAATTTTTTCTTATATAAAGCTTAGAAAAATAATCATAAAAATTCATTTGACATAAAGAATTAGTGTATTTATAATTTTTTTAAAGTGTACTTATAAATATTTAACACTTGGAAAAAATGCATTTACCTTATTAATACTTTGTTTAATTACATAGTATGACTTTAGGTTATTACAATATTGTATATAATACATTAATAACCATAATTTTTGTTATGTAATTAAACAAATCTTAATATTATTAAAAAGGGAAAAGAAAAAAAAATTGAAAAATCTCATATTTTAGCACATGTCCCTAATTTAAGTTCTTCTAATTTATTCAAAATTGTTAATGCCTTGAATTTCTTATCATGTCTCAAAGTAAGTTTACATAATTATCTTTTTGGTGTTGAATAACAATCTCGTTAATTTAAGTTGGACGATTTTTCTTTTTCCTCTCATGTGGTTGTTTCTAACAATGTTTTGTGTTCTATATTATTGCTTTGTATTACTTTGTGTTAACCTTTTTTTTCCTTTAACAATTGAAAAATGTTATGTCTACAATATTTTTACAACAAATTTTAAGTAGCATATTGTTATTTGTTGTTAATTACTAGTGGATAAAAAAGTAATTTCAGTAATAAGTTTCAAATTAAAACGAGTAACGACCTACCACCTAAAATTTGTTGTAAAAGTGTTGTAAAAATATTGTAAACGTAACACTTCTCTTTACAGTATGTATAAACATGTGTTTATGATTTATTAAATAATTATTACTAGCCGATTCCAAAAACATAAACTTATTTATTTTCTACATAATATGGTTGTAATAGTGAAATAAAGGTTTACAATTTTGACGTACTAATAAAGTTAACTTAAACAGTCTTATAAGAAATCAAAATTTAAACATCACAAAAGTATGTAAAATATTGATAACTAATTAATTAATGTATATTCTTTTTTAATACTCTTTTCAAAATTAATTCATTTCTGCCTAATTCACTACACTTATAAAGAAGTAGAAGGTCAATTTTATTTGTAAATACATCATCTTAATTTTGTTTTTTAAACTCCAAAGAAGACAAACACAAATTAATTTGTTGCTCTAAAGTTGCTTTGTGATTCTAAAGTAATAATACTTAAAAGGAGCAAGTAAAAATTGATATAAAATATAATAAGATAAATATTTGTCTTCAAAACACAAGTTTTTGCATTTGTTTTGGCTACACTAAAAATATTATTGGTGGGTAATTAAAAAACTGTACACTTTTTTTCCCCTTATATTATGTGTTTATAAAGGTTTGCAATTTTAATTGTCTAATAAAGAAAAAAAAATGTTTTCTTAAAAAAATTAAGGCGATTAAAACAAGGTGATAACAAAATCCTAATTTGCTGCCCAAGGTGAGATGGTGGTGACAACCTACTGAAATTGTTTTCTTTTATCGGCTAGTCGTATGTATTGACAATTATAGGAACAGGCTCCATACCAGGGACGTAGAATACAATTGCGACTATCACAGGTACTACACAAAAAGATGAAAGTATTTGATAGCTATATATTGACAACTCACGGGGTTGTTCCCATAGTTAAGTTGTACACTATAAATTTTCATTGTGACCACCATAAATACCATGAAAAGAGATTCCTTTGGTACTTAGAAGAGAAAGATCAGCTGAAATTTAAGTTTGCTAAAGACAAAAGTCATAAGCTAAAAGATGGTCATACAAATCCTTAGATGGGAGAGAATCAATTATGGTAGTGATTGAAGGGATGTAAGAGTCATGGTTTGATCCAAAGCTGGCCAAGAGAAAAGAGATAAGTTCAAATCATTAGGTGGCTGATCAATAGTAACCAATGTGTCCACAAGATTAGTGAGCTTGTGAAATAATCAGCAAGACAGCAATAGATTAGCTACCTTTTTCAAGGTGGAAGTTAATAATGAAATTCCATTGTTCTAGTCTTAGTTTGCGAAGTAAATATGCATTTAGAGCTACCCTTACCTCCCTGGAAGTTGCGCATGCTACCTGTAAGGACCGAATTTGGGATGGATCCAAAATAGGATTGGATTTCAACCCACTAAGCCCAAACAATGAATTTATAGAGACTGAGTGAAAAAACTAATTCTATTCCAGAAGAAAAATCATAATAGTTACAGTATTAAGAGCATTAAACATAAACAAGATAAGAAAAAACGATCCTCAGCACGACCTGAGGAGCTGTGTTATAATATCTTGCTGATGAACACGATTATCAGTATTCAGTGGATTGTTCCTAGGGGTTTTTTTTCTCTTTAGTGTTTTTCTGATCCCTTTCCCTTTAGCCCTCTTTCCATGTTATATACTATAATTCTGGTATCATCTCCACCATACACGTGTAGGTTAGATTCTAGGAAATCCTTCTTGTCCCATCCAACCCCTCACAGAACCTTCAACTAGTAGTTGTAAGACTGCTTAACCACTGTTCAGGTATCACCTCCACATTAATGCGGCCAGAGAGTTAGTTGAGAGGCATTTAATGTGGAGGTAGCAGCTTTTGAAGATATTTGTTGCCTCCCTTTGCTCATCCCTTATCAAATGTCCGACTCCCTATTGTGATGCAACTTTGAAGAGTGTCCAGGATGATAAGACGGTTTTAATCACCTCGGGTCTACGTCTCCGAGATGACTTTTCTCCTCGGACGTATTTTGGACTATTATATACAATCTTTACCTCTTCTTCTCATACCCTTCCCATTATGACCTTTATTTGACCATCCTCGGATTGGGCCATTTGATCACAGGCCCAATTTATACAGTTTTAATAGTACCTTCTAGATAATAGGCCCCCACAATAACCCCTCAAAATCTTACTTTTCGACTCCTCGGGAGGAAAGGAGGATTTTGATGTCCTCAACCCATCCCGTTTATGGTTAAACCCTGTTTACCCAAATTTCCAAATGCCTTTGTACCTGCTCAAGGCATGCTCCTAACGCTTCGGCGTCCAGAGCATGCCATCATTAAATTTTGGCAGCTCCCTTGTGTAATACCCCAATTTTTGTTTTTAGGATTATCACTGTACCTTGTTAATTTTAATATAGAGTTGAGGTACTCTATGTGTGTGCATAGTAAGATGGGAGTAGACAATTTTGTGGTGCTACAAATAGGTGAGAAAATTAAAGTTTTAGTGCATACAATTTAGTGAGACAATTAAAATAAATAAATAAAAAGAAAAGAGGAAGATGTTTTATGGGCCTCTTGGAGACTAAAGAGATAAGTTTAAGTGGGTTTTAACCTACAGCCCACTACCCCACTAAGCCCACATCTCAGATGCGTCAAATATAATGTAAATGAAGAGATAAATTAGGGTTTTTCATAGAAAGGGTTTCATCGCTTAGGAGGCTAGGAGGTGTACTTTTTCCTTGGAGTTTAGAGCAAATACAATTGAAGAAGCAATCAGATTGTTCAAGGTATGATTTCTCACCATTAGAAACAAGAATTAAGGAGTTAGAATTTTGTCATGGAAAACTCTAGTGATGTGTAGACGGTAAGATTGGTAATTTCTTAGATTACTCTTTTTACACTGTTTCAATTATTCTTGAATCTTATAATGCCACTGTTCGGAGTCTAAAAGAACAGCCGAAATTAATTAAAGCATGAATAAGGCTGCATCGTTTTGTAGGACTATAAGGGCTTTAAGGTCTATAGGAACTTTTGGGCTATTGATCTATGCCGTAGGGTTAATTATGAATTGCTGGAGAAATTGCAATCGACCCCACCCATGTAATCTCATCTTGTCAAAGTCCAAGTCCAAGTCCTCTTATGGATGATTAATGGCCTTGGTAGTCTTTGCCTAGACTTTGACTTGTCCAAACAAAATGAACCATGCAGTTTCAACACTACTACAATTGTATTGAAGGATATTGACAGACTTGATTTTTATCCGAATTGTAATTGCATCCCAAAATATTGTGATATTAAATCCATTAGGGTCAATGATATTAAGTCCATGAACAAAGTCATATTAGATTCGGCCCACAGTTTTCATTGGAGTTATATATTAAATCCTAAAGTATTGGCCATTGCCTCTAAGTTTTGATAAATTTGAGGAAACACACTTTTGGGTAGAGATGCTTTGCATTAGTGCTATCGTTTAGTTCAGCAAAGTATTTTACTAGTGAGTCAGTTTGTATAGTTTAATAAGATTTATATTTTATGGAAGATATTAAGTAATTTCCATGATTGATTCTAGGTCCTATCTAAGAGTATTTTGAGACAATTGGAGGGTGTTTCAGCTGGACTTTCAGAGTGATTCAAGTGCTGTAAGTAATTATGCATAATATGCACAAGTTTTGTCCATTAGGTTCTTAGAAGTTAAGAGTTTTCAAAAGTTTTGTATTTCAAACTTGTATTTTCTAAAGTTGTCAAAAGTATTTTTGTATCATTGAAAGAGAAACTTTGACTATTAAATAAAGAGATACTTCGAATTCTAAATAAGTTTTGGATGTCCAAATCCCATTTAAAATATGATTTCTAAACTAAACTATTTTCCGAAAATAATTGAGTTTCAATGTAAGTTTTCTAAAAAGGTTCTTGTTCTTTAAGTTTGTTTAAAACCAAGTGATTTCAAGTCATATTCTTATTTTTCAAAGGGTATTTAAGACGTTTCTTTTAGCAAATTGGGTTTTCAAACTTACTCAAGAATTGTAAAAATATTTATATAAACTCTTCTATTCTTATTCATTTCCTAAGAGAGTCAAGCATGCTTTGATTTATGTTCAATTCGATATTGTGACCTTTGATATGCCTTTGTATTTGGAATAATTGTTAATATCAAGTAAATTATTATTGTCACGACCCAAATCCATGGAACATAAATTTAGATATATGACTAACTTGCTAAACTTATATAACTTACTAAACATAATTAATCCAAAATAAATTAAAACTCCAAAGAAACAATACTCTTAAAAACCTCTTACAAAAATCCAAACTCCACAAATTTAGAATAATCTCCAAAATACAGTGAAATCTAAAGCGGAATAAAAAGAAATAACTAATAATCTTTTAAGACTTCAAGTGTTGTTGACTTCGCCTAAAACTCCCATGCTCTACCTTGCACCGTACGAAGCAATCCAAAGGTTCGATTCCCCAACTAAACTTTAATCTGAAAATTGTAATTGGTGGGGTGAGCCACACATCCAGTAAGTAATTATACAAAATACACAACGGAATAGAGTCAAGCCAGGCACGAGTATCTTGATTTTTCACAAACTCATTCAATGATATCAAAAATAATTTTTCCAAAACATATAATGAATCACTTAATATAATGGTAATCACATCTTAAAATCATTAGAAAACACATACATATAATTGATCAGAGCACAGTGTCACATATACACATCACATATTCTCACATACAATCTTGTGAGCGGATACCAACATCTAACCCCTGCTAGTGAGGGATCAACACATATTCTCACATATAATCCTGTGAGTAGATTTACACATATCTGATATATCTAATCAATTCTAAAAACACTTATTTTTGAGTCTCATATCACAAATGTAAAGTTTATACAAAATATAATAATTTACTTGATATTAACAATTATTCCAAATACAGAGGCATATCAAAGGTCACAATATCGAATTGAACATAAATCAAAGGATGCTTGACTCTCTTAGGAAATGAATAAGAACAGAAGAGTTTATATAAATATTTTTACAATTCTTGAGTAAGTTTGAAAACCCAATTTGCTAAAAGAAACGTCTTAAATACCCTTTGAAAAATAAGGATATGACTTGAAATCACTTGGTTTTAAACAAACTTAAAGAACAAGAACCTTTTTAGAAGACTTACATTGAAACTCAATTATTTTCGGAAAATAGTTTAGTTTAGAAATCATATTTTAAAAGGGATTTGGACATTCAAAACTTATTTAGAATTCGAAGTATCTCTTTATTTAATTGTGATACCCCAATTTGATTGATTGTGTGATGTGTGTAGATGTGTGATGAGTCCCACATCGGGTATTTACTGGGTTGAACTGGGCTTTATTAACAACTGCAAGGAGCCTCAATTGTGACTAGTCCTTTTGAGGTATAGCGTAGATGTGGCTAGCGCTTTTCCTTGGGTCGTTACAATTATATTTTGTATAAACTTTACTTTTGTGATATGAGACTCAAAAATAAGTGTTTTTAGAATTGATCAGATATATCAGATATGTGTAAATCCACTCACAGGATTGTATGTGAGAATATGTGTTGATCCCTCATCAGTAGGGGTTAGATGTTGGTATCCGCTCACAGGATTGTATGTGAGAATATGTGATGTGTATATGTGACACTGTGCTCTGATCAATTATATGTATGTGTTTTCTAATGATTTTAAGATGTGATTATCATTATATTAAGTGATTCATTATATGTTTTGGAAAAATTATTTTTGATGTCATTGAATGAGTTTGTGAAAAATCAAGATACTCGTGCTTGGCTTGACTCTATTCTGTTGTGTATTTTGTATAATTACTTACTGGATGTGTGGCTTACCCCATCAATTACAATTTTCAGATTAAAGTTTAGTTAGGGAACCGAACCTTTGGATTACTTTGTACGGTGCAAGGTAGAGCGTGGGAGTTTTAGGCGAAGTCAATAACACTTGAAGTCTTAAAAGATTATTAGTTATTTCTTTTTATTCCGCTTTAGATTTCACTGTATTTTGGAGATTATTCTAAATTTGTGGAGTTTGGATTTTTGTAAGAGGTTTTTAAGAGTATTGTTTCTTTGGAGTTTTAATTTATTTTGGATTAATTATGTTTAGTAAGTTATATAAGTTCAGCAAGTTAGTCATGTATCTAAATTCATGGTCCATGGATTTGGGTCGTGACAGTGTTGGTATCAGAGCTCTAGGTTATGATTCTGTAGACAATTAGGACTTCTGATATTTTTGTATAGGATGTGGAAGAATAGGCTTGAATCATTGGATAGTCAATGGGTATTTTATGGTTTGATAATTGTTAGGAGCTGTGTGCTTGTATGCTTAGAGTCATAAGAATAGTAAAAGCTTTAGTATCTCTTGTATACTATGATTTTTCTTTGAGGTTTATCCAACTCTAAAGTGTTGTTTGTTTGGTTATAGGAAAATGCCAACCCGCAATTCTGCCCCTTCTAGTTCTGAGCCAAATCCTGAAAACCTTGAGGGTGTTTTTAATGCTATTAGAAGTCTTGTTGAGGTGGTGGAAAAACATGTTAGTACTAGTGGAACAAAAAGCCCAAAGATGCTGAGATTGAAGGATGTACCATTGAGCAATTCAGGAAAATGGGTCCTCCTTCGTTTTTGGGAAACCCTGATCCTACAAAAGCAGAGACTTGGATAATGCAAATGGAGAAGATATTTGATGTGGTTGGTTGTACTGAAGTGCAAAAAGTATCTTTTGCTTCATTTATGCTGAAAGGGGAAGCAGAGCATTGGTGGAGATCCACTAAAAAGACTTTGCCACTTGAGAAAGATGAGATATTGACTTGGACTATTTTCCTTGATGCCTTTTATGAGAAATATTTTCCAGAAAGTATACGTGATGAGAAAGAAGTGGAGTTTATGGAGCTCATTCAAGGGAATAAAACGGTATTACAGTATGAGGCTAAATTTACTGAGTTGGCTCGGTTTGCCCCTCATATTGTGTCTGATGATGTTAGGAAGGCTAAGAAATTTCAAAGGGGTCTATGACCAAGTATCAGAACTAGGATGGCAGCCTTACGATTAAAGGCTTATTTTGAGGTAGTAGAAGCTGCAAAAGTTTTTGAGAAGGAATGTGAAGACTATCAGAGGATTCGAGATCAAAATAAAAAGAGATCCAATCCTGAAGAATCTCAAAAAGAAGATGAAAATGACAAACCATTCAAAAAGAAGACGACAATAGAACTAGAGCCTAAGGTGGTGCAACAAGTAATAGAGAATTGTTCAAAGTGTGGTAAAAAGCATAACGGTGTTTGCTATCGTAAAAGTGGGGCATGTTTTAAGTGTGGAAAAATGGGTCATCGTATCAAAGATTGCCCAGCTTTGAAGAGTGAGCCGATGGTTAAGTCTAATGATATGAATCAGAGGCCAAAAATCCAAGGACGGGTGTTTGCCATTACTGGGCAAAGTGATGAGGAAACTAAGTCAGGTATCATCTCCTTATTTTCTCTTATTAAGTGAAACAGTGGTTGCTGAGTTTATGTAAGTATTGTATGGTTATGATAGTAGATAAGGAAGTAATGGCTGACTTAATTCTCTTAAAGATTTGAAATTTTGATATGATATAATGTGGATTGGTTAGTAGGATATTTTTTTGAATTCTAGATAAGGGTTGTATTCAATAGTGCATTTTCCCTGTGGAAAGGATATTATGCATTGACAATAGGTTATGGAATAGGATGACTGTGAGGAATAAATATCGATTACCCAAGATTGTCCTTAAATCAGGTTACCGTCAACTCAAAGTTCAGAAGGAAGATATTTTTTAAGATTGCCATTCATACATGTTATGGACAGTACTGAGTTTTAGTGATGCTAATTGGTTGACTAATATCTCTCTATGTTCAAGGACTAAGGTATGTCAAGTTTAGAGGACTAAACTTATTTTAAGGGGGGAAGAGTGTAATACCCCAATTTTTGTTTTTAGGATTATCACTGTACCTTGTCAATTTTAATATAGAGTTGAGGTACTATATGTGTGTGCGCAGTAAGATGGGAGTAGACAATTTTGTGGTGCTACAAATAGGTGAGAAAATTAAAGTTTTAGTGCATACAATTTAGTGAGGCAATTAAAATAAATAAATAAAAAGAAAAGAGGAAGATGTTTTATGGGTCTCTTGGAGACTAAAGAGATAAGTTTAAGTGGGTTTTAATCTACAGTCCACTACCCCACTAAGCCACATCTCAGATGTGTCAAATATAAGGTAAATGAAGAGATAAATTAGGGTTTTTCATAGAAAGGGTTTCATCGCTTAGGAGGCTAGGAGGTGTACTTTTTCCTTGGAGTTTAGAGCACATACAATTGAAAAAGCAATCAGATTATTCAAGGTATGATTTCTCACCGTTAGAAACAAGAATTAAGGAGTTAGAATTTTGTCATGGAAAACTTTAGTGATGTGTAGACGGTAAGATTGGTAATTTCTTAGATTACTATTTTTACACTGTTTCAATTATTCTTGAATCTTAGAATGCCATTGTTCGGAGTCTAAAAGAACAGCCGAAATTAATTAAAGCATGAATAAGGCTGCATCGTTTTGTAGGACTATAAGGGCTTTAAGGTCTATAGGAACTTTTGGGCTATTGATCTATGCCGTAGGGTTAATTATGAATTGTTGGAGAAATTGCAACCGACCCCACCCATGTAATCTCATCTTGTCAAAGTCCAAGTCCTCTTATGGATGATTAATGGCCTTGGTAGTCTTTGCCTAGACTTTGACTTGTCCAAACAAAATGAACCATGCAGTTTCAACACTACTACAATTGTATTGAAGGATATTGACAGACTTGATTTTTATCCGAATTGTAATTGCATCCCAAAATATTGTGATATTAAATCCATTAGGGTCAATGATATTAAGTCCATGAACAAAGTCATATTAGATTCGGCCCACAGTTTTCATTGGAGTTATATATTAAATCCTAAAGTATTGGCTATTGCCTCTAAGTTTTGATAAATTTGAGGAAACACACTTTTGGGTAGAGATGCTTTGCATTAGTGCTATCATTTAGTTCAACAAAGTATTTTACTAGTGAGTCAGTTTGTATAGTTTAATAAGATTTATATTTTATGGAGGATATTAAGTAATTTCCATGATTGATTCTAGGTCCTATCTAAGAGTATTTTGAGACAATTGGAGGGTGTTTCAGCTGGACTTTCAGAGTGATTCAAGTGCTATAAGTAATTATGCATAATATGCACAAGTTTTGTCCATTAGGTTCTTAGAAGTTAAAAGTTTTCAAAAGTTTTGTATTTCAAACTTGTATTTTCTAAAGTTGTCAAAAGTATTTTTGTATCATTGAAAGAGAAATTTTGACTATTAATGTAACGACCCAACGAAAAGCGCTAGCTACATCTGTGCTATACCTCAAAAGAACTAGTCACAATTGAGGCTCCTTGTAGTTGTTAATAAAGCCCAGTTCAACCCAATAAATACCCGGTGTGGGACTCATCACACATCCACACACATCACACAATCAATCAAATTGGGGTATCACAATCTCCCCCACTTAAATCCCTAACGTCCTTGTTAGGGCCCACTTTGTGAAGTAGTGTCTACGAGCCCACACGGGGTTACCAACCTGGCTGTGATACCATATGTAACGACCCAAGGAAAAGAACTAGCCACATCTGCACTATACCTCAAAAGGACTAGTCACAATTGAGGCTCCTTGCAGTTGTTAATAAAGCCCAGTTCAATCCAGTAAATACCCGATGTGGGACTTATCACACATCCACACATATCACACAATCAATCAAATTGGGGTATCACACCTTGTGCCCCACGTTCAACGGCAGGATGTAAATCTAACGGTGGAGGATTCTCCTAGGTTTACGAGCTGGAGTTTTCCCGCTTGTAACTTCTGTGCCACTATAAATAGCTTTTCAAATCAATTTCTTTTCCTACTTTCAACAATCACACAGTCCCAGAGTTCATTCATTGAATCTGTCACTCTCTTTCATCTCCCTATGCATCTACAAATACTAAAAATTTGTCCGAGGACCTTTTTTTCAAACTTGTAAGTTTCCTTGAACTCTCCTAGTTTCCGTTTCAAACTTGTTAATTTTTCTTTAAAACTTCTTAGAAAATGGGTAAGTTCAAGCATCTAGTTGATTCTGAGGAGAGTATGGAAAAGTTTAGGAAATACAGGATCCCACCAAGAGTGGGCATCAAGTATGCTGCTCAGGGGGAATGGGTAGATGATAGGAAAACAGGAGAGGTGGTCATCCCTGTGATAGCCTTCATAGAGGGAGGGATGACCATTCTAATGGGTACCCTCACTAGGAACTTTCTTAGGTTCTTTAGGCTATCTCCCACGCAGTGTGCCCCAAACATGTTTAGGGTATTGGGAAATATAGAAGTTCTAAATGAAAGAATGAATTTAAATCTGACCCATCATGATGTGAACTGGATATACAACCTACATCATTTGAAGGGACAGGGATATTACCTTAAGTCGAGGTATCCTGAAGTAAGGTTAATCCAGTGCCTCCCTACATCAAACAAAGGCTTAAAGGAAGACTTTTTAATTCTTTCTGGGGCATGGCACGATGGCCTACCTTGTCCAACTAAGGAGGGAAAACTAGGTGGGGGTCTAGTCGTAAATTTATGTGCCTTGGCTTGTGTTTTTCTTTTATTTCCCCCTATCTCTGCTCTTAACAAAGTTTTTCTTCCATTTTAATGATTTCGCAGATAACCGTTCTACCAAACCCCAACTCAACTTAGTTAACAGAGGGAGCCTAGATAGAGTTTTACGATCTGAGGTGTACGTAAACGAAGCCGACGGTCAATTACGAGTGGCGCATCTGATTCTTGGGTACACACCTATTTCTTGCACATTCCAAGCCCCTAAGTGCGTGATAAAAGCCAAAGATCCTTGGCTTTTATCACACATCTGATTCTTGGGTACACACCCATTACTTAGCCACTCTTTGTGGCCACCCCTTCAATAGGAGCATCATCATCCCAACCCGTTCTTCAGGAAGAGGAGGAAGAAGAAGAAGAAGAAGAAGAAAATCCAAAGGGGATTGTGACTTTGTTAGAATCCTCGGACGAATTTGAAGTGTTCAATCAACCTCCCTCTCCCGAGGATACATCGGCTGACATTGACTCTTAACAACAAGTGGACATCATCACTTCTAACGAGATGGGCATCCAGAGGAAATCCAAAAGAAGTTTGATGGATTTGATAGAATCTCATCCCAAAAGAGATGCACTGGGGAAATCCGCGCAGCCAAAACTTCCTCCACCTCCTCCCAAATCTCCTCTTCCTCATCCTCAACCATCTCTGCCACCTAGGCTCGACCCTACTGATCCGAAAAGGAAGAGAGAGCAGAAGGGAAAAGATGTAGTGGATGCTGAGAGATCTCATCCTGCTCATGAAGACGATACCCAGAGAGCTGCAAAGCAGCAAAAGATTAGCCAGGTATCGCACAAAAGGGTGGAGAGGGAAGGTAATCAGCCTCCAGAATCTCAGGCTTGGCTTCCAGGCCCTATGCTTAATGGTGAACCCCTGAGAGAGGATGCATCAATCAGGAGTTTCAACGCAGGTGTTGGATGCCATGTGGCCTCAGCTTTAGAGGAGGCTTTATTACTTCCCAACGACATGGCCGAGTTGCAGAATATTAGGAGAAACGAGGTTTTCCTTAACCTCAAGAGATACTTGAGCATGGTATGATGTTGTCCCCCTATTTCTCTTTATTTATTTATTATGTTACTAACCCTTTTCTTTTAGGCTGTTCAAGCTACTTTCAAGGCTGAGGAGATAACAAACTCCTTCTATTAGCAGTTGGACGACGAGAGGAAAAGGTGTGTAACAGCTGTTCAGTCATTCAACATTGCTGACCAAAGCATTAAAGACTTAAGAAAAAAGTTGGATGAGGAGGAAAAGGTCAGAAAAAGTGCCGATTCGGCCTTGGAAGGCGCTTAGAGGTAGGCCGAGGAGTAGAAGCAGCTTTTGTGTGAAGCCAAGGATTAGCTGGCTTCTTCCAAAGAGGAAATAGCTGCCCTTAAGAAGAAGCTGGAAGAAGCTCAAAAGCTCAAAGACCATACTGAGAAGCTAAGAGTTGAGGTCAAGAAGGCAAAAGTAGAGGCTAAGAAAGCTAAAGCAGAGGTTGAGAAGGCTAGGGACGAGGTTGAACAGCATGGTTACGACGTCGGCGTAGTCGAGACTGAGGATACTCTCTGGGCACAGGTCCCTACCGTATGTCGAACCTACTGTGCTCAGACTTGGGAGGAAGCCCTAAATCAAGCCAGGGTTGAGGCCTCTTCCAAACTGAGAAGGCCAAAAAGCATATTCTTTCCACCAGCCATACGAGCCTCGGACCTTCCTTCTACTCAAGGTGAGGTGGCTTCTACAGTTGCTGACCCAGTCCAGGAAGCGCAGCCTCAGGATCCTCTTCCTCTCAATCAGAGTGAGCAGTCAAAGGAATTTGAAGTCTCAAAGGAAACATCCTCGGACAAGGCCGCAAAGGTTCCTCAAGATGGGACAGCTTCCCAAGATTTTCAACAGGCCTTAGCTTTAACGACCATGCCTGTTGAAGGAGCCTCCAAAGATAAGGAAGAAACAATTCCTACTGAAGCGGATAAACCAACTAACAAGACTTCCAAGCTTCAAATTAAATTGAAACAGTGAATCTTTACTTTGTAATATAATTATGATTTTTGTAAGGGAATTTATTTTTTTCAAGACATGTTTTAATGAAATATGCATTTTTATTCTCTCAAATTTGTTTGAGTTATTATTTATTGTATTTTTATTTTGTTTGTTTTCTTATTTTTGTCTCAACTAATTTTCATTTTGATTGTCCTTTGTTTATATAAGAGAAAAACAAAGTTTACACATACTTTTTTAATTGGTAATTAAAGTGGATTGTAACCATTGAATCCATAGTGATACTAAAACATATTTTGAATATATCTACTCTACTAAATTTAACTTCAAGAAAACATTTTAATGTTTGATTGAATAAAGCTAAGTCTAGGGCATTTCAGAATACTTTAAGTGATGCTTATAGGCTCATCGCGGTTTACATCTTTATTAGATGATCACAAACCTTGTGATCCGAGAATGGGAATGGTGGGTTTATTCCCTTTAAATGCTCAAGTTCATGTTGAACTAGAATTTTAATAGTACCATGATGTATTAATTTCCATTAAGTCTGTGGTCCGAGGAGCCTAACATGACTTAGTTTCTATTTAATACTTCAATAGATGTCCAAGGGTATTAATTTCCACTAAGTTTGTGGTCCGAGGAACCTAACATAACTTAGTTTCTGTTTGATACTTCAATAGATGTCAAAGGGTATTAATTTCCACTAAGTTTGTGGTCCGAGGAACCTAACATAACTTAGTTTCTGTTTAATACTTCAATAGATGTTAAAGGGTATTAATTTCCACTAAGTTTGTGGTCCGAGGAACCTAACATAACTTAGTTTCTGTTTAATACTTCAATAGATGTCAAAGGGTATTAATTTCCACTAAGTTTGTGGTCTGAGGAACCTAACATAACTTAGTTTCTGTTTAATACTTCAATAGATAGGGAAACACATTATACCTAACTGGAATGAATTAAAAAGGAACTAAACAGAACTGTTCTTATTAATAGTAGTACCTTTTTAGGTTGTTTACATTCCAAGGATGGAGTACAGTTTTTTCATCTAAATCCTTTAAATAGTACACACCTATTCCTGCCACTGAGGTGATGCGATACGGTCCCTCCCAATTAGGCCCTAATTTTCCCCAGGCTGGATTCTTGGTAGTTCCCAAGACTTTTCTCAATACCAAATCCCCTGGGGCTAACGGCCTTAGCTTTACATTGATATCATAATCTTGCTTAAGCTTGTGCTGGTAGTAGGCCAGTTGGACCATTGCATTTTCTCTTCGTTCTTCAATCAAATCTAGACTCTTTTTTAGCAGCTCATCATTGCCATCCGAGGTGAATGCGCTTGTTCTCAGCGTTGGGAAACCAGTTTCCAAAGGAATTATAGCCTCGGCCCCATACGTCATTGAAAAATGAGTCTTTCCTGTTGACTGTTGGGACGTTGTTCGATACGTCCAAAGGACATGTGGTAGTTCCTCCACCCATTTTCCCTTTGCATCATCCAACCTCTTCTTAAGTCTATTCACTATGACCTTGTTGACAGCTTCGGCTTGCCCATTTCCTTGTGGATAGGCTGGAGTGGAATATCTATTCTTTATCCCTATGTCAGAACAGTATTTCCTGAAGGCTCTACTATCAAATTGAAGGCCATTATCCGAGATGAGGGTATGAGGAACCCCAAATCGAGTAATAATACTCTTCCAAATAAACCTTTTGACATCTACATCCCTGATATTAGCCAAAGGTCCAACTTCGATCCATTTAGTGAAATAATCTGTGCCAACTAGTAGATACTTTTTATTTCCTATTGCTTTAGGGAAAGGACCTACAATATCCAAACCCTATTGAGCAAAAGGCCAAGGGCCAGAAAGAAGATTGAGAACTCCTCCAGGCTGGTAAATGTTTAGCGCAAATCTCTGACACTAATCACATTTCCTTACATATTCTTGTGCCTCTTTTTGCATGCCTGGCCACCAGTATCCTTGAGTAATAGCCCGGTGAGATAAAGATCTTCCTCCTATGTGACTTCCGCAAACTCCTTCATGCAGTTCTTCTAGGAGTGATTCCGATGCATCAGGATGTACACAAAGCAAATATGGTCCAAAAAAAGAACATTTGTACAACTTTTTGTCCTCAAACATCCAAAACCGATGAGCTTTTCTTCGTACTTTCTCAGCCTCTGATTTCTCCTCGGGCAATATATCCCTTTCAAGGAATAGAAATATAGGATCCATCCAACTCGGCCCTAACTTGATTTGATGGATTTGGAGCAAGTCTCTCTTTATTGGGGTTGGGGTGCATAAATCTTCAACAAGTATTACTCGGGGCAAATCCTGTGCCGAGGAAGTGGTAAGGGTGGCCAAAGAGTCTGCATGGGTATTTCCATTTCTGGGGATATACGATAAGTCAAAGAATTCAAATTTTGTTTGTATACGTCTAACTTGGCTCAAATATTCCTGCATTCTTGTATCTCGTGCTTCCAATTCCCCTTTTACTTGGCCTACGACCAGTCTTGAATCTGAGAACATTTCCACTGTCTTTACACCCATTTTCTGGACCATCACCATTCCAATCAATAAAGCTTCATATTCTGCTTCGTTGTTTGTAGCCGAGAAACCCAACCTCAAGGATTTTTCAATGGTGATCTTCTCAGAAGATACCAGAACAAGCCCCACTCCTGATCCTCGCTGGTTTGCTGCTCCATCCACATACACTTTCCAGGGTGAGGGACATTGTGCGGAGATTAGGCCAACTGATTTTTCATCCATGCCATGCTGCTCCACATCTATTTCTTCAAGACATTTAGCAAATTCGGCTACTAAGTCGGCGAGGACCTGGCCCTTTATAGAAGTATGAGGCATATACTTGATATCAAAAGCTCCTAGAATTGTACCCTATTTGGCAATCCTTTCGGTATAATCTGCGCTCTGAAGTATTGACTTGAGCGGAAGCTGAGTTAGGACGACCATGGTGTGTGCTTGGAAATAATGGGGAAGTTTTCTTGTAGCATGCACTACCGCCAAGATAGCCTTCCCCAATGGTAAATAACGCACCTCGACTTCATGAAGTGACTTGTTCATGTAATAGACTGGCCGTTGTATACCACTGTCTACTCATATCAAAACAAAACTTATCGCATAAGAGGCTATCGCCAAGTAGGCAAAAAGAACCTCATCCACCTCAAGACTAGACATAATAGGTGGCCGAGATAGATACTCTTTAAGCTGTTGAAATGCCACGGCACATTTCTCGGTCCATTCCAATCCTTTCCATTTATGCAGTAAAAGGAAGAAAGGTTTGCACTTGTCTGTTGACCTGGATATGAATCGGTTCAAAGCAGCAGTTATCCCAATCAGTTTATGAACCTCCTTGGAATTCTGAGGTGGTTGCAAGCTGTTAATGGCCTTAATCTGATCAAGGTTCACCTTAATTCCCCTATGAGTCACCATATAGCCCAAAAACTTTCCTGAACCTACCCCAAACGAACACTTAGATGCGTTCAGACGCAGCTTATGCTTCCTCAGAATTCCAAAGATGTTTATGAGGTCTGCCACATGCTCGGACACTACCTTGCTCTTTACAACCATATCGTCAACATAGACTTCAATGCTCCTGCCCAACTATGGTTCGAACATTTTAGTCATCATCCGTTGATAAGTAGACCCTGCGTTTTTCAAACCAAAGGGTATCACTTTGTAGTGATAGTTTCCAGTAAGAGTAACAAAAGTTGTCTTTTCCTGATCGTCCAGTGCCAGTGGTATCTGGTGATATCCTTGAAAGGCATCCAAGAAACTCATCCGAGGATGGCCTACAGTTTCATCCACCAACTGATCTATCCGAGGCATAGGGAAAAGGTCTTTGGGACAAGCCTTATTGAGATCTGTGAAATCCACACACACACGCCATTTCCTTGTTTTCTTTTTCACTACCACCGTATTAGCTAACCACTGAGGATAGAACACTTCTTTGATAGCTCCTGCCTGTTTGAGCTTTGTTACCTCATTTTTGATAGCCTCGGCATGCTCTTTGGACGGACGCCGAGGTGGTTGTCTATTCGGAGTAATGGAAGGGTTAACGTTCAGACGATGACAAATGAAATTTGGATCTACCCCCGGGGCTTCGTACGCATCCCATGCGAACACATCAACATTTTTCCTAAGAAATTCAACCAATTACTCCCTCTCCAGTAGAGGCAATTGAGCCCCAACCTGAAAGAATCTCTCCAGATCATCCCCAACAACCACCCTTTCTAGATCTTCACATTTCACCTCATCGGCTGGTCTACTGAAGAGAGATGCCGGAGTTTCTGATTACTATAAATCATTCTCAGCAGTGGCCAAGGTTTCAACCTCTAGTCGATGTCGAATAGCCGCTACCAGGCACTGCCTAGCCATAGATTGGCTTCCCAATATCTCCAGCACTTGGTCTCCTGAGGGATACTTCACCTTCTGGTGAAGAGTGGAGGAAACGGCTCCCAAGGTATGAAGCTAGGGTCTGCCCATAATGGCCGTATATGGAGAGAAAGCATTTACCACAATAAAGTCCACCTTATCCACATCTGAACCAGGTTGTACGGGTAAGCTGATCTGACCTTTTGGAATGACCATTTTGCCTTTAAAACTCACCAGAGGAGAATTGTAGGCTATTAAATTCTCAGGTTTCAAATTTAACCCCTTGAAGAGGTTAGGATACATAATCTCCGTTGCGCTACCCTAGTCAATCATCACCCTTTCCACATCATACCCACTAATTCTAAGTGTGACCACCAAAGCATCATCGTGCGGTTGTATGGATCCTAGTTTGTCCTAATTTGAGAAGCCTAACACCAATGGGATTCCCATTTTGACTCTCTTCGGCATCGAATTGGAGCCCTCATCTGGGCAACAAGATACTGACATTACCTTGGAGGGGCAAGATCCAGTCCTCCAGGGGCAGCAAATATGACATTTATCGTGCCTAGAGGGGGTCTTGAAGACGTATCTCCCCAAAATGCCGAACCCGTTTGGCTTCCTCGGCCACTGGAATGATGCAAAAGTTGCTTTAATTTCCCTTCTTGGACCAATTGGTCCAAATGGTCTCACAAGTTTCTACAATCCTCAATAGTGTGTCCATGATCCTGATGATAACGGCAATAAAGGCTTTGATTATGCCTCATAGGACCTCCTGCCATCTTGTTCGGCCTTTTGAAGAACGGTTCGTTTTTAATCTTCTCCAGAACCTGTTGTATTGGTTCTCGGGAACACGGCATTCACCACCTGGGTGTTGGCAGATCCTGACTGCCCAACAAAATCTTTTCGAGGTCGGTTATTATGGGATTGTTCCGACCTGAAATCCCTCCTCTCCTGAGGGATCACCTTTGCCTTTCCTTTCCCCTGCAGTTGGTCCTCCTCTACTCTTCTATACTTATCAATCCGATCCATGAGTTGACGAACACTGGCAACAGGTTTACCCGTCAGAGATTTCCTTAAACCATGCTCGGCTGGGAGGCCAACCTTGAAAGTACTAATGGCCACATCATCATAGTCCCTGTCTATTTTGTTAAACATCTCCCAATATCTATCCGAGTAGGCCTTCAGAGTTTCCCCCTCCCGCATGGACATAGATAATAAGGATTCCAAAGGCTGAGGAACCCTACTACATGTGATAAAGCGAGCACCAAAGGCCCGGGTGAGTTTCTTAAAGGAATCAATGGAGTTCGCCCTTAAACCGTTAAACCATCTCATCGCCACTAGGCCCAAGCTGGATGGAAAGATCTTACACATCAAACCTCATCTTTAGAATGAACGGCCATCCTTTGATTGAAATGACCGACATGTTCCACTGGATCTGTTCGACCATTGTAAATGGTGAACGTGGGTTGATGAAATCGCCAAGGAAGACTCGCACCTTCTATATTTCGTGTGAAAGGTGACTTAGAAACTTGACTCAACGCCTTGTTCATGACATCGTTCCCTAGGCCTTTTCAGGGCGGGCTTTTATACCTGCTTCTAGGGCGATACTCCTCGTCGTAGGAGAAAGTCTCACTGGGCGGAGTTTTGGATCTTTGTCTATAAGTAGCATCATCTGTCTCATCAGAGGATAGCTCAGAGTTGGGCAATGAATGTCTTCGTCGTGGGCGACGCAATTCTTTCTTCAGTTCATCAATTTCATGTTGCATGTCTCTATCATTTTTTGCATGGGAAACATGGCTCATCCCTTGAGACTGGCTTTTACTAGTATGAGTTATGTGCACACTTCCCTCATGATCTCCCCTTTGTTGAAGGTTTACAAACGGATTGCTATATTGAGAACCCCTTGATTCTGCTTGGTGTAAATCAGCATCCACCTGGTGTGGACCCATCGTCGTTTAGTGTGGATCTGATTCTTCCATCTTTAACGTTACACTGGAATCTCCTTCAGAATAGATCAAGTTCTTCCCACAGACGGTGCCAATTGTAAGGACCGAATTTGGGATGGACCCAAAATAGGATTGAATTTCAGCCCAATAAGCCCAAACAATAAATTTATAGAGAGTGGGTGAAAGAACTAATTCTATTCCAGAAGAAAGATCATAATAGTTGCAGTATTAAGAGCATTAAACATAAACAAGATAATAAAAAACGATCATCGGCACGACCTGAGGAGCTGTATTATAATATCTTGCTGATGAACACGATTACCAGTATTCAGTGGATTGTTCCTAGGGGTTTTTTTTCTCTTTAGTGTTTTTCTGATCCCTTTCCCTTTAGCCCCCTTTCCATGTTATATACTATAATTTTGGTATCATCTCCACCATACACATGTAGGTTAGATTCTAGGAAATCCTTCTTGTCCCATCCAACCCCTCACAGAACCTTCAACTAGTAGCTGTAAGGCTACTTAACCATTGTTCAGGTATCACCTTCACATTAATGCGGCTATAAAGTTAGTTGTGAGGCATTTAATGTGGAGGTAGCAACTTTTGAAGATATTTGTTGCCTCCCTTTGCTCATCCCTTATTCAATGTCCGACTCCCCATTGTGATGCAACTTTAAAGAGTGTCTAGGATGATAAGACGGTTTTAATCACCTCGGGTCTACGTCTCTGTGATGACTTTTCTCCTCGGACGTATTTTGGACTATTATATACAATCTTTACCTCTTCTTCTTATACCCTTCCCATTATGACCTTTATTTGACCATCCTCGGATTGGGCCATTGGATCACAGGCCCAATTCATACAGTTTTAATAGTACCTTCTAGATAATAGGCCCCCACACTATCATATGTGCAAGAATATTTTCTAAGAGTGATGATGAATGAGTTCACTTAAACATATGTTCATACATTTATTTTTGCTATATTGAAATATTATTGGTTGATAATTCTTAAAAAAATAGACTTATTTATTTTTCTACCTAATGTGGTTGTAATAGTGAAATAAAGTTTGCAATTTTGATTTACTAAAATAATTAATTTAAGAAGTCAATTATCTAAATATTATCAAATTATCAAAAATATTTTATTTCTATTTACTTAATCTATACTCGTTATATATATATATATATATATTTTTTTTTTTTTTCATTTCAAAAAATTAATTCATTGAGACTATATTCACTATACTTCTTAAGGAAAAGATCATTTAAGTTAATATATATTTCATTTAAACTGTAAACACACACACACACACAAAAATTAATCTTTTGTGGTAGAGTTGTCTATTCTTCCAAATTATTGATAATTAAAAAGAGCAAACAACAAAGAATAATAAGATATATATTTTTCTTCAAAACACAAGTTTATATATTTTTTTTGGTTACTATAAAAGCATTATTGGTAGCCAATAATACAATGGAAGTTGTGCATGCTACCATATGTGCAAGAATATTTTCTAAGAGTGATGATGAAAGTGCACTTAAAAAAATGTTCATACATTTATTTTTGCTATATTGAAATATTATTGGTTGATAATTCTTAAAAAATAGACTTATTCATTTTTCTACCTAATGTGGTTGTAATAGTGAAATAAAGTTTGCAATTTTGATTTACTAAAATAATTAATTTAAGAAGTCAAGTATCTAAATATTATCAAATTATCAAAAATATTTTATTTCTATTTACTTAATATATACTGGTTTTTTTTTTTTTTTTTTCATTTCAAAAAATTAATTCATTGAGACTATATTCACTATACTTCTTAAGAAAAAGATCAATTTTAGTAATATATATTTCATTTAAATTGTAAAAAAAACACACACACACACAAAAATTAATCTTTTGTGGTAGAGTTGCATATTCTTCCAAATTATTGATGATTAAAAAGAGCAAACAACAAAGAATAATAAGATATATATTTTTATTCAAAACGCAAGTTTATACATTTGTTTTGGTTACTATAAAAGCATTATTGGTAGCCAATAATAAAATGTATGCTTCATTTGTTTTTCTCTATTATGTGTTTCCACTAATTTGATATTGGGTTGCAATTTTAATTCTTTAATGAAGTTAGCTTGGACATAGTTACAAAATATAAAAAATGTTAATTATTGGAAATTTTCAAAATATCTTGGGGATCAAAATGGGGTGATATGATATTAGGAGCTAGTAATGAGCATCATAAACTTTCTAACTACTCTTCATTTGAGCAAAACAAGGGTCAGATGGCCAAATAAAAAGTTCACATAAGTGGAAAGAATCATGTTCAAATAAGTTTGAGGTGCCCACTTTGTACATAAATTTGTCACAAATTACTCATAGGTGATCCAAAAATTTGGTAGTAAGTAAATTAGGCATGTTTCTCTACGCTCTAAAAAAAAAGCTTTGGTTGATGTTCCCCAGATTGTTGGAAAATGCCTCCTCCAAGGATGACAAAAAAATCAACGTTAAAAATTTCACATTTGAACTACCCTACTTCTCAATTGAACAACTTTTTGATCATATCACAAAACACAAAGTTGGCACCTTTAAAAAGTACGTATAATGTAATACAAGCTTTCTAATGATATCAAGAATAAGCAAAAAGATTTCATGAACGCCTTCAACCAAGTACACAAAATTGATACCTAAAAACTATATACACAATGAAAAAGGGACAATTTTTCAAAATAGGATGCACCAAATCGGGACCCAAAGCACGTGCTAAGCATAGCATGTCCTTTGGCCCTGATGCTCATAGTATATATGAGCAAATTTGTTTTTCTCATCAATATATATATATATATATATATATATATATATATATATATATATATATATATATATAAGCAGAGACCTCATGTGGAAAAGTATGAGGTTCAGGGGCAGAGCTAGGAATTTTTGTTTTGGGGGGGGGGGGGGGGAGTTGTAGAATTAATATATTTATCAAGACAACCCCCTACACACACATATACACACACGCTTTTGTTATTACATATAACAGCAGAGCCAAGAATTTTTGTTTGGGGGGGCCAATTAAGTTGTAGCAGTAATATATATATATATATATATATATATATCAAGACACCCCCCCCCCCCCCCCCCCCCACACACACACACATATATACACACGCTTTTTTATTATATAAGTTGTATATATACACACACCCAACCCAAAAAAAGCTTAGTATTTTCAATCAAAATTATGTTTAATGGTGATCTTTCATAAAATAAAATTCATTTTTACTATTTTTATAGTGAAATTCTTAAAAAGTTTCATTTTTTATACAAATTATCAAATTTTATACTAAAGTAAATAAAAAATATTTCACTTGAACTAATGAAATTTTCAAAAATATGAATGATCCAAAACTTAGAGGAATAAGTTAGGCTCCAAACATATTTGAAGCTATCTTGCTCTAGCCCATTATGTATCAACTAAAGAGACATTTCATGTGTAATTTTAGTGATAATATTTTTTTTAATGAGTCAATGACTTCTTAATTGCCACATAATGAGTTTGAAAGTACAAGTAAGGTGTAAAACACTAATAAACATTTAGACCTCCAAATACAAAATAACCAACACAAGCTTATACACAAACAATATATGTGCGGAAAGATGAATATAAGCTAAATCCAAATTGGTAAAACACTCCAAACCGAAATTAATCACAACCACAACAATAATTAAAAGGTAAAGAGTAGGGGAAGATAGATGCAAACACAAAGATAACACGGCAATGTGTTATCGAAGAGGAAACCGAAGTACTCAGCGAAAAACCTCACTGCCGCCCTCCAAGCGGTCAAATAATCCACTAGAGAATGAAGTTAGGATACATGAATAGCAGAAGACCTTCCAAACCTAATCTACCCAGTGCACCTAAGCCTTCCAAGCTTCTTGCTCTAACAAGGTTACGCTGAACCTTGTCTTCTCTAGCTTACCAAATCCCGCAATAAGCCCATTGCATCAACAAAGTAAATTGGTCCTCTCTGAACTGCTCCTAAGCACCAAAATACCTCCTCACTGATATGGGTAAGGTGAGATAAGGATTTGGCAAAATGTACCTCTCAAGGATATGTCAATGGAAAGGGTGAGAGTAGAGGAATTTGGGGAATAAAATAATAAAAATTGTGAATGAGTCAATTTTGTTTTCTATAGGGTTTCTCTCTCAAAATTCTCTCTCGAAGCTCTCTGCATTTCGTGGGTATAAGGGTATTTATAGTAGAGTGTATAAGGAATGCGAAAAGTCAATTTTCATCCAAATATGGCATTCTGGCGACTCAACCTTGCGACTAGAACGAGTTGTGAGTCTGAGTCACGAGCTAATTGCCTAGCCAGACTAAAATTTTTGTCATGTAGTGCTCCAGCTATCATGACCCTTCAACTCCCCTGCATGCTCCACACGTGTGCCACTTTGGCAATTTGCCAGTCGCGAGTCAGTCACGGGACTCCTTTGATTGCACACATCTTGAGTTTTCTTCATACTCTCTCACGCACAACCCTTACATAAATCCCACCTAAATACAGGGTATCTAATTGCTAAATTACAAGCAAATTTGGCATGGAATAAAGCCAATACATAATTGAATAAATTCAACCTTACAATCTCCCCCTTTGGCTATTCTATGACAAAACCCTAAAACAGACTCTAGACTTAACATGTGAGTTTGGAACATTTACCAAAACTCACTCACACCTAACTCTAGAAACTATAAAGCTCTTAAACCATACGAACAAGTTTTTTCTTGAAAACAATAACACAAGACGATCATTGTAAGCAGAAATCTTGAAATGCATATGGAGCAAGCACAATGCGATCAAATAGCAAATACTATAGCAATAAAGCATGACTTGACCAAACAAGAACAATCACTATAAATAGTGATCACAATGATCATTCACACAAGGAATGAACATCCGGACATGCAAGCTAATAAGCTCAATGCAAAGTATCGTTTGCATGTCCAACACTTAACCGATACAAAAACACAAAGTAGTTGCATCAAGGATATAAAATCCAACAAGGGCACAAGAGTGATGTACTAAAGAAAATACATAACATTAACTAAAAGTACTAAGCAACAAAGCATGGGTACAAATATAAAGTACCGAATATGAAATGAAAGATTTAAACCAATGTACTTAAAGCTTTAAACAAAAGCAATGTAAATATCCAAGAGTTATATAGACAAATAAGCTGTGATGAACTTGGAACATATATACCTGTAACCTGAAACACTTGCACAAAACACATTAGACCCTTAAAATAAAGCAAGTAATAAAAGGACAAGTATAATGTAACAAGTAAATTGTGATCAAGTAAACATGATGTGAAACATGTGAGCAACTTGATCATACACCAAAACAGTAATATAGAAATAACTACAATAATCACATAGCAAAGCAAATGATCATTTGAACATGCAATCAATGAAGTACAATAGCATAAGGAAGTATGAATGTCCAACACACAAATACGATGCAATGAGAACAACAAAGCAAGGATACTAAACATAACTTAAAGCACCATAAAGCAAACAAGAAAACAAACATAAAGAAACACAAACAAAATAAAGTTTTCTTATTAACACAATGTCTTCTCCCCCTTAGTATATGCATCTCCCCAAAGGAATATCTCTTCCCCTACAAATGTGCATAAGAAATAGAATTTCTCCCCTTAAGAATGTGCACAAGAGTCATAAAGAAATGACAAAACTCTCTAGTATACTACTCTAAAGTATACTCTCCCCCTTTTTGTCACAAATAAACAAAGGGTCAAGGAGAAACGAAGGCAAGAGATGAAATTAGGAACAATGATAATGATGTATGAGAGGTGCGAGATGAATGAGAAAATGAAGCTCAAACCTAAGATAAAACAAAATGCTACAAAGCATAAGGTAAACATGACATGCTAGGATGAAAAAACAAGATATAGGTTAATACATGACAAAGGTAGCAAAGGTGTGTGCAAGAGGTGGCTATGTGCAATGCATGACCAAAGCATGAAAAGTGCACATGTGAAGCAAAGTATGTTAAATACACAACCAATGAACCAAACATGTTCCTGATGAGGAAATATGAGAAACCCCAAAGTTTGGTACTCATCAGAGTCTAAACAAGTGAGAAAATACCTAAGAGGTATTTTATCAAACACTTAACGTGCACACTATGAACAACAATATAAAACAATGCATGAACGTCATGAAATCCACCCTTAATACATGTTTTTTTTGCCACAAGGGGCTAACATCCAAAGAAAATCATCAAAAGAAACCAATCTCATATAAAAACTTGACAAAAAATAAGTTTTCCCAACCCGTATGATGAAAATCCCAACCAAGAGCACAAAACTCTTCAAAATATAATCTAAGGATCCAAAACAATGAAAAGAGTTTAAAATTATCTTAGAGATGTTAATGGAATGAAAAACCATTCAAATTAATTGGGTTTTGATGTAAAAATATTGAAAGAGGGGTTTAAGAGAGGATGGGAGAGATTTAAAACAGGTTCCCCATGAAAAACACTTTAAAAAGTTGTTTTTAGGTGTTTCACGACTGGCGAGTCATGAGATGAGTCGTGAAAATTTTCGCGAGTCGCAAGTGAGTCGCGAAAGCTTCTTGATGAACTCGCGACTGGGGTTTCGCGACTGGGTGAGTCGCCAAAACGAGTAGCCAAAACTCTGACACCTGTTTTTCAACATAAAACATGTTTAAACAATGAAAAACAAAGTAAGTACTAAACATGAACGCAAAGAGTGATAAAAATTACTTCCAAATACATATAAAATGATCAGAAATCTTTTTTGATTGATCCATATATAGTTGAGCACACACCACATTTAAACAAGTACAATTGAACAAATGAATAAGGCATTTATTGAATATTAGGCATGTGTGTTATGTGTGTATCAAATTTGAAATAGTCCTTAGTCTAGAGTGAAGTTTCAATGATCAATTCAATCAAGTCATACACAACTAGTACTAAGTCAAGTGGTCTATCTCAATTATAAAAATGAACATATATGACCTCCCACAAGAAAATAATTACATATCTTTAAAACTTTTCATTTGGCTTCTTTACAATTCATAACATTTGATCATTTTTTATCTTTACATCTCTTTTTGATATCAATGCCTGAATTTTTTTATATTTCAATTTGATGAACAAGTCTTTGACTTTTGGGCACCATAAATTTTCATTACAAGTCACTTTCCATTTTTCCTAGTCGAATACTAGTATGTGCGACGGTTTTTGCAGCTCATTATCTCTTTTCTAGATTTAACATTTGTTGAGCTCTTTAAGCAAAAAATATAAAAGAGTGGGAAGATATATAGGCACAAGTTTACGCATGTATTAAAACCAACATGACTATTGACTAATCATTCATGACAAACTTGAAGATCGATTTACAACAATCACACATAGATGTTAAGATTTTTCCCATAAAGTTAAATGTGCATACAAAACAACTAAGCTCATAAATGCACTGAGCCATTTGTACGAAGGTACTAGGCCAAACTCACATGAGATATGTGCTCAAACATATACGGTCAAACTTTTTGAATTTTTCATTTTTTTATGTGTTTTTGGATTTTTTACTCACACAAAACTAAAAAATTAAAGTAAGATAAAAAACAAAATCAATGCATACAAAGAAATGCAAGATGCACAATATGCATGAAGATATGACATTCAATGTATGAAGGGTCCTACAAAGATTGAAAGAATTAGATCAAGGACCAAAAGAGCAAAAACTCAACCATAGGAACCCTTTCTCATCCAAACGGAACAATTGTTTGGAATGAATGTCTCATGAGAAGAGAGATGAGGGTTGAAAGAGTGAGAACCAGAGATACACATCGATAAAGAGATAAGAACATTAAAAACTTTCTTCAACAACTTACAATTTTCCCCCAAAACCGGTTTAGCTTTCATAGCACAATTTCCAAGAAGCTCAAATTTCTCTTTTCTTTTGATTCTTTTAAGAGCATAAAACTTAGAGCAATGAGATCTAAGATGAACAAAGGCACTACAATGGTGACAAATAATGTGTTTAGGTCCACTAGGCTTTTTGGGAAGGGATCTAGTAACATGGTTTTGTTCTCTCTTCAACTTATGACATTGAGGTCTTATATGACCAATCACACCACAATGGTAACAAGTTGGAACAAACTTAGATCCATCACAAACCTTAGGTTGAGACCTAAACGGAGGCTTTAACTTAATAGCCTTTCTCTCCACCTTTTGATTTCTTTTGTGAGGAGGAATGTACACCCATTTGTCCTTTGAGGTAGAACACACAATATGCACAAAATCGGGTACTACAACATGATTACAACAAATATTTTCATCTTTTTTAGCAATAGGTTCAACAATCAAACACTTGGCATGCATCTTAAGAGATTCATTTTCACATTTTAACTCATCAACAATCTTGTTAGACAAAACAAGTTTAACATCCAAGTTCATATTCAAACATTCAAACTCCTTTAGTTTTTCAAGAGAATGTTCAGCAAGTTTCTTATACTTTTCAACCAATTTATTTGATTCATTGAGCTTAGCAATCAAATCATCATTTTCACAAATGAACTTGCTGAAATTCTCATGAAACTTCTTATCCTTTTTCTTCAAGAGTTTGATGTTAGGAATATTAACAACACCCAAAGGTTCATGTAACATAGCATCACAATCATGAGGATTATCACTCATAGAGGCATTTTCACAAACACATAGCATGTTACATTCATCAACATCTAAAACATGCATAAAAACATACAAAACACTATCCATGGCAAATAAACACAAGGGGTCAAGGATCACACTTAGGTAATGAAACCACAACAAGTGCACCCGCTTTGATACCAATTGAAAGTTCAAATAGCGTGTAAAACACTGATGAATGTTTAGACCCCCAAATACAAAATAACCAACACAAACAATATATGTGCGAAAAGATGAATATATGCTAAATCCAAATTGGTAAAACACTCCAAACTGAAATTAATCATAACCACAACAGTAATTAAAAGGTAAAGAATAAGGGAAGAGAGATGCAAACACAAAGATAACATAGCAATGTGTTATCGAAGAAGAAACCGAAGTACTCGGCAAAAAACCTCACCGCCGCCCTCCAAGCAGTCAAATAATCCACTAGAGAATGAAGTTAGGATACATGAATAGCAGAAGACCCTCCAAACCTAATCTACCCAGTGCACCTAAGCCTTCCAAGCTTCTTGCTCCAACAGGGTTACACTGAACCTTGTCTTCTCTAACTTACTAGATCCCGCAATAAGCCCATTGCATCAACCAAGTAAATTGGTCCTCTCTGAACTGCTTCCCAAGCACCTAAATGCCTCCTCATTGATATGGGTAAGGTGAGATAAGGATTTGACAAAATGTACCTCTCAAGGATATGTCAATGGAAAGGGTGAGAGTAGAGGAATTTGGAGAATCAAATTATAAAAATTGTGAATGAGTCAATCTTGTTTTCTTTAGGGTTTCACTCTCAAAATTATCTTTCGAAACTCTCTACATTTCGTGGGTATAAGGGTATTTATAGTAGAGTGTATGAGGAATGCGAAAAGTCAATTTTCATCCAAACAGGGCATTCTGGCGACTCAACCTTGTGACTAGAACGAGTTGTGAGTCTGAGTCGCAAGCTAATTACCTAGCTAGACTAGAATTTTTGTCATGTAGTGCTCCAGCTGTCATGACCCTTCAGCTCCCTTGCATGCTCCACACGTGTGCCACTTTGGCGATTTGTCAGTCGTGAGTTAGTTGCGAGACTCCTTTGATCGCACACATCTTGAGTTTTTTTCATACTCTCTCACACACAACCCTTACATAAATCCCACCTAAATACAGGGTATCTAATTGCTAAATTACAAGCAAATTTGGCATGGAATAAAAACAATACATGATTGAATAAATTCAACCTTACAGGGCTGAAAAAGATATAGATTCAAATATGTTTGGTGCCAAATTTTATCAAATATTTAACAAATATCAGAGCACATTTTACAATAAAAAATAGAATTGCTTAAAATAAAATTATGTCTCTATAACTATTAAATCAATTTTTCTTTTAAGAGCATCATTGGATTAAATCAAATATTTGGGGGGGGGGGGGGACCACTTATTCTTTTAGACTAAATTTGAAAACATTAAAATAATTTTATTTATTTATTTATTTATTTTCAAAATTTTAGGGGTGCCATGGCCCCTCCACCCTTGCACATAGCTATGCCCTTAGAGGTTCTGTTAAGTGGTGCATTCTTTGCAAAGATAATTGAAATATTCTCCAATGCCACATCAGAGATAAGAACAAATTAAATATTAACTATTTATTTTATTTGGTTCAATGTTTCAAGACATTTTCAATTAAAAAATAAATATTTTTTGTATCATTTAGTTCAATGTTTCAAGACTTTTCATCTCTCATACATACACACAAAACTTTTTGCATTTTAACTCACTATTTTCACCTCTTGCACTCCTTTCCCTTTATATATACCTACTCATAGCCTTTCATGCCATCCTATGTCAAATACTCACAAACAAAAAATAATGTCATTTACCTTCAATATTTTGATGACACCTACCTAGCTCTAACATAGTTGTCTCATCTAATCCTAACCCGTATGAGTTGGCTACAACCAAAGAAGGGGGACTTGCATTTTATATTGAGTGACAATAAGAATTACAATTTTGATGTTAAGGTTGGACGTTGTAGATTTGTGAGTTTTATAAATGATGTGATTAACTGTGAGTGCTTGGATGTATTTTGTTTTAGAATTGAGGAGAAAGAGAAAGATACATTCTATATCAACTTCTATTTTACAATATTCCTCCAAAAGTTTTTTTTTTTTTTTCATTACTTCAGTTGAATAATTATAATGGATATGTGTGTGTAGTTTATAATTGTTACTTTTTATGATGAACTCATTATTAATAAAGTTCTATAACAATTACGCTATAATACATGTACAACATTCTTTAAAACCACCTTATATAAAACATTACAATATATTATCCATGCATTGCACGAGTAACTTGCTAGTTTTTTATAAATTCATAACCCCTTCTACTAAAAAATATGAAACACAACGCCATTAAAATACCCAAATACTCTCCCAATCATTCTAGAAACTTTTCAAATAAAATAATCCTTCATCAAATCCAAGCTTCCCCTAAAGAATAATTTCTTAATCCCTTTTTATTTCATATTTCTTATGCTTCAAGTTGCTATATTAATGAATACCATGCCTGTGTGATTATAAATATTTATAGACATGCATAATAAAACTAGGATTATTTTCAAGCTTACGTTAGTATGTTAATTGTCATGATTAAATGAACACATCCATGGATCTATAACCTGGGTATCACTTTTTTTTTTCTTCTTCTTTTAAGAACATGGGTATCAATTGAGATTTGGTTTTTGTGCTTACCCATTTATATTTTCTTGAAATAAGCCTGTGATGGATTTATGGATATCATCTTTGAGTTGGTATCGTTATGTATAAATTAATTTTCATCTCTCTAGCATGTTGTTCGTTTTTGTGATGAATATATACATATATATGTTTAAAATTGGACGAATATGCTTCAGAATGATTAAAATCAAAAGGAATAAAAGATAAAATAAAAAAAACCGAAGCGGCACCAACCAAATCATAGAATAGGCTAAAAGTATAAACAATTGAGCCTAAGCCCACACCAATTCCTTAACAATACAAGGCAAGGCCAGAGAAATATATAAAATGTAAGCTATTCATTTAAACAGAAAGAAATCAATATGGGCTTGCAATTACCCATTTATAGAAGAATCAAACATTTGTTTGTAATCACACGATTAGTTCTACGGCGACCTTTCTCTTATGTATATATATAACCCACTTAGATTCACAACAATGGGTAAGGCTCCTCTTCAGTTTATAATTCTCCCGATGCTTCCCATTTTTGATGTATAATTTTAAATTATAAAAACTTGAACTGAAATATTTGATTGATGATATAATTATTGATATTTGATTGTTTTGAAATTTTGCAAGTATGAAGAATATATAAAGATAATGAAATCCAACAATAGATTTGTCAAAATCCATATCCAATAAAAAAAAAGATTTGTCATAATGGAATATAATGATTTTGCGGAACCTTTTTAATGAAGTAATTTGACTTATACACATCTAGATCATGACTGTTTAGAATCCATATTATGCAAGGAGACATTGCTTTTGCTAATTCGACTGCTATGCTTGAACCTTGTTCTAACATGACTCGATCAATTTGATCATACACTCGCCATCTGTCCACGGCTCATTGATAATTTTTAGTTTGATTAGGGAAACCACAAAAAATGAATATGCTAATGAAGGTAGTAGCGACTCCAGGATTATTTTCTAAGGGGTCAATAAGAAACATAAATCATACAAAATATAAAACAAAAGAGAACTTGAATATATTGACATCACAAAAAAATAAATAAATAAAGTAAAATACAAACAAACACAAACACAAACTCAAATACATAAGGTTTCATATTTTAAAATCGTTGCATGATATCTTTATTATCAATCCTATGATCTACATCTCTTTTAATATACATAGCCATGCAATTATTCATCCACTGATCTCTTATTTGATTGATTAATTTATTTTTTAAGATCTAACATGATTTTTTTTCTAAGCTTTAAGATTTAAAAAATTATACTTTTGTTGTTGGACTTTTATTTTATTTTTATTTTTTTGCAGATTTTGATCAAATTGGTTTGTTATTGGGTTTGTGTGTGTGTTTAAAAAGACCAAGATATTGTTAAGACTATCATATTCAAGTTTGTTTCAATTGAGTTTCAAAAAAATATAAGTTCATGGTGTTCAAAATTTTATTTTAAAGGGTAAAAAAAAATATATATATGTATATATATATATATATATATATATATATTTTTTTTTTGGGACCAATTCAAGGGGTTCATTTGAACCCCCTGGTCTTCAAGTGGAGCCGCCCATGAATGAAGGCTAAAGATTCGGTCAAGAATAGAAAAAAAAATTAAATGAAAAAAATCGTCTAATTCAAAACCCCGCCAATTATGAAATCCCTTCTCTATTCTCTCCTACTTCATGTTTTGAAATGTATTGTTCTTATAGAGAGAGGTAAGGTCTTTCTGTCCAAGTATATTTTAATTTTTACTACATATATATATATATATATATATATATATATATATATATATATATATATATATATGAAATTCATTACTATGAACTCTAATTTTTTCTTTTACACTTACTTTTAGTGATGAATTAGACACGGTAATTGACAATGTGAAATTCATTATTAATACTTAATTATTTTGTCATTACTTTCATCCGAAGGTTCATTTGTCAATAATACATGGCAAATTATTTACCAAAGAAACAATCCATGGTAAATTTTTCAATAAATAAGAAAGAGTGAGTTCAAATCAATTGTACTTTACTTAAGAAGTCGGTTGACTCTTAGAGTCTTTTATTGTCAAAATACCTAACATTCAACCAATGGTGGCTCTAGGAATTTTCTCAGAGTAATTATGAAAAAACTTAAACTAAAAAAAATCTAATAAAAAGATAAATTCATATTTTGACAACAACCAAAAATAAAAGCAAAAAAAAAAAAAAAAAACCAAAATACATGAAGTCTTATAATTTCCTTCTACGAAATTTTTTATTTTGAAATCGTTGCATGATAATCTCATTATCAATACTACATGCTACATCTTTTTCAAAATTTTAGTTAAATAAAATTTTTCTTGAATTTTTCTTTTTGTTTGTAAAGGCTCAATATATTATTAAGAGGAACAAAGTTTGAGGACAAAATTTGACTACAAACTTAATTATAGCCTAAGACTACAACTTTTATTAAACAAATTAACATGACTACATATTTTGAAAATCTAACCATTGAATTGTATGTTCTTTATATTATTAAAATACATGTCAAATTTCATGTCAATCGGATGTTATTTACTATTTGATCCATAAACTTATTTTTTACATATAATTTTAGATTATAAAAAATCAAAATTTAAACATTTGATTAATGACATAAGTTATTGATCTTTGATCTTTTTGAATTTTTGCAAGTATGGAGGATATAAGAAAAAATATGTAATCTAATTGTAGCCTTAATCTACAAAAAGTTAATTTGTTGCTTAACATTGTCCAAAGTTTAATTATATTGGGCTTAAAAAAATTTAGGATGGTCACACATTTTTTTAAGGGTAAAAAAATCATAAAATTTTTAAATTTTATAACTAATAATGATTTTTCTTTTTTCAGGTCAAAGTGGTCCTGTGACCACCCTAGCTGTAACATGGAGCCACCAGTGCATTCAACCATATTTATTCATGGCTAAAAGAATTATATATACTAGCCTCATCACACGTGCTCCGTAAATGCGATGAGACTCTTTTTTTTTTTAGTTCAATATAATTTTTCAATTTGAATTTGTATATTGTAAGTGAGGTTACATAGGAAAAGATTTTTAATAAGCTAAAATTTAAGATTTGAAAAGGAGTAAACTATTGAGTTTAGTGTGTGCTAGTTTTTAGGAAAAAATATATGAAACGTGTGTGAGATATATTTAAATAGAGAGTATGCGCTAATTTTTAGGAGAAAAGTTTCTAAAGTAGTTTTTTTTTTTTTTTAATTTTGTTGAATTACAATTTTAACCCTATTTTTTATTTTTTAGGAATAATGATTATCAAATTAATTTAGGGGTATTTTTTTTTTACATTTTTTTGAAGCCATAACTAAATTTCTAAACCTTTTAATATATAGAAATAAATGTGGAGCAGAGACTGCTTAACCCTCAACTGGTGACTACTCTAGAGCAGGTGCGGATGGGAGGGTTTCAGTGGCGGCTCCAGAAATTTTTTTCAGGATGGTCATTAAAAATATAATAACAAAAATAGAACCTGAATACATTAACATCACCAAAAAAAAGAAGAAGAAGAAGATACGCAAATACATAAAGTTTTAAAATTTCTTTTTCAAGTTTTTATATTTTGAAATCGTTGTATGATATGATAGCTTCATTATTAATGATATTGACTACATCTTTTTCAATATACACAATTAAGCAATCATTAAACTACTAATCTCCCTTTCAATTACCAACATTTTGCCTAAATAAGTAACAATATAAACAAAATGCATTACCTTTTTGAAAAAAATGTATCACATAAATCTAACAAATTTGGCTAAAGACTAAAGTAAGCACTAACAAACTAGCTATTTGAAAAGTGTGCATTTTTAAAAAAAATAGCGATTTTAAAATATGCCCTTTAAAAACACAATTTAAACATTTGATTTGGGGTTTTAGGCTAATTTGTTTGTTTGGGCAATTTTTGAAAGTGTTACATCCACAACATTTTTGCAACACTTATGCAACAAAGTCTAGGTGGTAAGTTTTTACTAGTTCTAGTTTGAACATATCACTGAAACTATTCACTAGTAACAACTTGTTACTTAGATTTATTGCAAAAGTTTTGCGAAAATGTTATGAATATAGCATTTCTCACAACTTTTGGTTCAACATTCAACCAACCAAAATTTTGGAGAAATTGAATTTAATTTTTAATGGGCTCAAATTGTTGTTTAAGGTGTTCAAATTTTTTTAGGGTGGTCAAGTTTTCTCTCTCTCTCTCTCTCTCTCTCTCTAGGGTGGTCAAAAACCCATAATTATTTAAAATTCAATTTTTTTAAGGTATATTAAAAAAAACAATTCAAGTCAGGGTGGTCATGTGACCATGCTGAACTACACTGCCACCACTAAGGGTTTGGAAGGTAGTATGGTTGCTCAACATTTTTGTGGAGGCCATGCTCTAATATCTTGCCAGCCCGGGACAACCTACGCCAGAAGAAGGAGCAAGTGGAGCCTCTCTGTGCTATGTGTCGCCAACAAAGAGAAACTGTTTGCCATGTTCTGTGAGATTGCCCTTTTGCTTGTAATGTGTGGGCCTTGGTCAGAGGACAGATTCAGAAAAGCAATGCCCATGCCTCAGATTTTTTTCCTATTGACGCGAAGTATAATGGAGAGGCTACCTATTGAGGAAATGGAGCTTTGGGCAGTGCTTGCATGGGCCATATGGAATGCACGTAACAAAATTTTCTTTGAGGACAATCAAGCTCGACCTGATCACTACAAAAAAGATTGCTATTTGTGACAAAACCTTTTCAATGACTACAAAAAGCTGTTGGAAAAACTAGTTTTTTTGACAACAAGTCTCGTTCATCGACAATTACTCGTCAAATATTAAAACATTTGTGACGAAAAAATTAGTTTGTCACAAATGCTTATTATTTTTGTTGAAAATATGATTTGTTTTGGAGGGAAGTGTTCCCACTTTACTTTTTACAACGGCATAAAAATGTTTGCCACTAATAAAGTATTATTTACAACGACCGAAGAAAAACCATTGGAACTATTAGCACTTGTGACAGCTTATGTGCATCGAAAATACAATAGTATTTGTGACAAACATTCTTCCATAATGGGGATAGAAACGAAATTTTTCCCAAGCTTTTGTGTACATAAAACAATATATAAATATTGTAGGGTCACGTTTTTCAGGCCAAGCCCAAAATCAATGGAACCTTAGACCTTGAGCCCGGTACAATGAATTTGTAGAGAATGGGCCAAAGAGCTAGGTTTTAGCGTATGAACAACGGTCATCATGGTGCTTTTTATGATCAGATTGAGGCGGACCGGATTCATCAGAGAGGATTGGTCCTCGCCACGGTCTGGGGAGCCTTTTTTGATGCCTCTGGTCTGTTGGGGGGTCTCCGCCCCGCCCTCTCTGTCTCTTTTTACTCCCTTTTTGTAGTAGTTTCCTTCCCCCTGAATGGGGCCCCTAGAGTAGGTACTTGTTCCATCAGTCCTTCCCTCCAGTTGTTGGGAGTGGTTGTAAGAACAGAGAAGTATGGCCGTGTCAGGCGCATGGCATTGAATGCGATAATGGCAGCCTTTCCTTTAAACACTTTCGTTGTCCTTTCCTGCTTTAGTACTCTTCCCGCTCCGTGGGATGATAGAGAGTGTCACTGCTAGTGGCAGGTTACTTCTCCCATCCTCGGCTACAATGTGCCGAGGAGGGCTCTTCCCGTGGCTGAGGAAGGGCTTTTTCCCTTAGGCTGGGCCTTTGGCCCAATATAAACATCGACATGGGCCTACTGGTCTTTTACTCCCCCCACAAATATATATATAACTTAAAGTGGTGCATAAAAATAAAAATAAAAGACACAAAATACCCAAAAAAAAAAAAAAAAAATAGTATAGGAAAATTATGCATAAAATAGTTGTGGGGGGGTAAAAGACCAGTAGGCCCATGTCAATGTTTATATTGGGCCAAAGGCCCAGCCCAAGGGAAAAAGCCCTTCCTCGGCCACGGGAAGAGCCCTCCTCAGCACATTGTAGCCGAGGATGAGAGAAGTAACTTGCCACCAGCAGTGACACTCTCTATCATCCCACGGAGCGGGAAGAGTACTAAAGAAGGAAAGGACAACGAAAGTGTTTAAAGGAAAGGCTGCCATTATCGCATTCAGTGCCATGCGCTTGACACGGCCATACTTCTCTGTCCTTACAACCACTCCCAACAACTGGAGGGAAAGGCTGATGGAATAAGTACCTACTCTAGGGGCCCCATTCAGGAGGAAGGAAACTACTATAAAGAGGGAGTAAAAAGAGACAGAGAGGGCGGGGCAGAGACCCCCCAACAGACCAAAGGCATCAAAAAAGGCTCTCCAGATCGTGGTGAGGACCAATCCTCTTTAATGAATCCAATCCGCCTCAATCTGATCGTAAAAAGCACCATGATGACCGTTGTTCGTACACTAAAGCCTAGCTCTTTGGCCCATTCTCTACAAATTCATTGTACCGGGCTCAAGGTCTAAGGTCCCATTCATTTTGGGCTTGACCTGAAAAACGTGACCCTACAACTGGCGCTGTCTGTGGGAAGAGCTTGTGCGTTGGCGAATATGACGGTTAGTCACGGTCAAGCTACAAGAATCCCTCAAGAGGACAGTTTTGGCAGTGATGCGAGCTGCACGGAAGCCCCCCATCATTTTCAAGAACACACCGCCATCATCATAGCTTAGCCTCCGTTTTGGGTCACACTTCGAAATGATTCATTACGAGGGGAGGATCGCTAGACAGCGCAGTTCAAGGGGCTTCGGACATTAGATATACGCCCCCATGCACTTGTCAAGGGGCTAACTCTTGAGACCCCTAATATTCCGGTCCGCTAAATCCCCTACGGACAAGGGAGCCGAGGGCTAAATCGGAATCTCTTGAAGTACTAGACAGAACCAAGGTCTTGCATGGTCCTCGGACTAAAACCAATGGGGAAACTAGACACTCCAAAAAGCCTAAGTGCTAGACAGAACCAAAGTCTTGCATGGTCCTCGGACTCAAACCTATGGGGAAATTAGACACTCCAAAAAGCCTAAGTGCTAAACAGAACCAAGGTCTTGCATGGTCCTCGGACTCAAACCTATGGGAAAACTAGACACTCCAAGAGCCTAAGTGCTAGACAGAACCAAGGTCTTGCATGGTCCTCAAACTCAAACCTATGGGGAAACTAGACACTCCAAAAAGCCTAAGTGCTAGACAGAACCAAGGTCTTGCATGGTCCTTGGACTCAAACCTATGAGAAAACTAGACACTCCAAAAAGCCTAAGTGCTGGACAGAACCAAGGTCTTGCATGGTCCTCAGACTTAAACCTATGGGAAAACTAGACACTTCAAGAGCCTAAGTGCTAGATAGAACCAAGGTCTTGCATGGTCCTTGGACTCAAACCTATGGGGAAACTAGACATTCCAAAAAACCTAAATGCTAGACAGAACCAAGGTCTTGCATGGTCCTCGGACTCAAACCTATGGGAAAACTAGACACTCCAAGAGCCTAAGTACTAGACAGAACCAAGGTCTTGCATTGTCCTTGGACTTAAACCTATGGGGAAACTAGACACTCCAAAAAGCCTAAGTGCTAGATAGAACCAAGATCTTGCATGGTACTCGGGTCTTGCATGGTCCTCGGACTCAAACCTACGGGAAACTAGCAACTTCAAGAAAGGCCTAAGTCCTAGGCGGAATGGAGGTCTCGTATGGTCCTCGGCCCCCTAGCCCTATGGGAGTTAACACACAATGGTGCCTTTCTGAGTGTTTAGACCAGGTACAGTCATGCCTCGGTCCTCGGACCAGACACCTAGAACAAGTTAAAGCTACGAATATCATCGGAAAAGCGGAGAAGAACCCTAGTACCCAGCGACCCCCTCGGATAGTTTATTTTAGATTACACATCCTCAAGCAGTCACCCCATTCGCAATACAGAACGTGCGGCTGTTATCTCGGTTAGTCCTATATAGCTAACCTATTTATAGTCGGCATCGTTGTGCCCGTAGGGTTTCAATAAATTCAAAGTAATAACTCCCTACCGATAAGGGCATTGGTTCTAAGTACGGATCGAAAGAAAAGACACCAGCACATTCACTCACAAAATAATTATTGTAGAAAAGAAAAGATACATAAAATGCGATAAAATCATCTTTTATTAGATAAAGAGATAGAACAATATACATAAAAGGGCTTAGACAAGCCTATATCATAAGCTAACTATAAAAAAAGAAAAAAGGGGAATACACGGGGATGATAGATCCTTCAATTTTGCTCTAGCAGCGATTAAGCAAGTCTGGACGGCCCCAGTGATGGAAGAGAAGAAGAAGCAGAGGCACCTGGTCCACAACCTTGCTCTAGCAGCGACTAGGCAAGTCTGGATGGCACCAGTGATGGAAGAGAGGAAGAAGCGGGGAGGCCAAATCCCCATACCTATTCTAGCAGCAATCGAGCGAGTACCGTTCTAGCAGCAATCGAGTAAGCACAGATGGTACCAGTGATGGGAATTCTAGGCCCTCACGTGCATGGCACACGGCACCGGATGGAGGTCCCAGTGCTGTTGCACCAAAAATCTAATGCGACCTCCACTCGTTTCGGATTTTGGTTGAAGGAAGAAGAGGCTCCTTTCTTGCCTTATTGAGGAGAAAAAATGTCTTGAGCCTTTGTCTCCCTTACCCTGACCAGGCCATTCTGAATCTCGAAGTTACCCAAGGCTTCTGAAGAGGGTGTGGTTCCTTCACTCTCATCCTAGCCTTGACCATTTCACCTCCTAAAGCCCAGTCACACTGGTGATGGGGACTTTGGGAACAATTGGAGGGTTAGGAATTTGAAAAGCTCAAAGGGTCTGTAAATAAAGGGAATGACCCCCCACCGTGCTTCTTATATAGGAGGCAAACTTGGTAGCAATCAATTCACCCAAATCTCCAAAAAGGAATTACAAGTGAAATAAATCTCGCTCAATTTCCAAAGTGATCTTCAACCGATGAATTTATGTCACCTCGTGAAGGGACCCTCACTAAAGTACGCCTCGTATACCGAAACGACAGGAACGCGACTTGTATAGATTAAAAGAATGTCCCACAGTCGGGAACGTGCCTTGGGCAAACGAAGAGGCTCTGGCCTTTAGTGGAGGGCCTGACGTGGCAAGCCGAGATAGAGGCCCGATATCACCAAAACCCTCCTCTCCGTTCGAGGAGCCGGACAGCAGGATTTTGAGGGGCTATTGTGGGGGGGTAAAAGACCAGTAGGCCCATGTCGATGTTTATATTGGGCCAAAGGCCCAACCCAAGGGAAAAAACCCTTCCTCGGGCATGGGAAGAGCCCTCCTCATCATATTGTAGCCGAGGATGGGAGAAGTAACCTGCCACCAGCAGTGACACTCTCTATCATCCCACAGAGCGGGAAGAGTACTAAAGCAGGAAAGGACAACGAAAGTATTTAAAGGAAAGACTGCCATTATTGCATTCAGTGCCATATGCCTGACACGGCCATACTTCTCTGTCCTTACAACCACTCCTAACAACTGGAAGGAAGGGCTGATGGGACAAGTACCTACTCTAGGGGCCCCATTTAGGAGGAAGTAAACTACTATAAAAAGGGAGTAAAAAGAGACAGAGAGGGCGGGGCGGAGACCCCCCAGCAGACCAGAGGTATCAAAAAAGGCTCCCCAGACCGTGGCGAGGACCAATCCTTTCTGATGAATCCGGTCCACCTCAATCTAATCGTAAAAAGCACCATGATGACCGTTGTTCATACGCTAAAGCCTAGCTCTTTGGCCCATTCTATACAAATTCATTGTACCGGGCTCAAGGTCTAAGGTCCCATTCATTTTGGGCTTGGCCTGAAAAACGTGACCCTACAATAGTGAATTTTGGCTCACCAAAATTGACTAAGCCAAAAAAGAAGTCTAAGAATACAACAAAATGTCACAATAATTTCACAATACATTTATTTTTAGTTGTGGTTGCAATTGACCTTAGATTTTATTTTCTATTTATTTTGACTTATAAGGAACTTACACCTCAGTAGTTATGAAAATATTGTGACATATACAAAATTAACCCAACATTTTTACAGTACCATTATTTTTAGTTGTGGTGGGTTTTTTATGCGGGATGAAGAAGCATCAAGAAGCAGAACAAATCTATTTCTAGAAAACAAGAAACAAAATACATTTTCTTCTGAAAATAATCTCGAATTTAGGAAGGTTCCTTGAATCCTTAAGGAGAAAGTGTTCTGGAATCCACCAGAGAGATAATAGACAAAAGTCTGAATTTTAATTAATATCAATAATACTGAAAATTTTTACAGCCTTAGATGCCTATTTATGGGCTCTGTATAAGAAAATATATTCTAAAATAACTTCTAATTAATACCTAACCATAGCGGGAACCAAATTTGACCTAAAAAACATTAAAAGCACCTAAAAACAAGGAAATAAATCACCTAAACCTAAAATAAATTTTTTTTTATATAAAAATATCAAAATTAAATAATTACAAAAATTAAATTGTAGATTCTGTCATACATCAGACCCTTCCACTTAAAACAAACTCGTCCACAAGTCTATCTTTGAAACCTAAAATCTTCCACTCCAAATAAACAAATACTTTGAATGCTTGAGTCCTTTGATCTTCTTTCTATACTTGCAACTCATTAATGGGATAAACAAATCAACTTGAATTTTTTTTTCTTTGGTCTTCATGTAATTGTAGAGATTTACCAAACAAGAACTGAAAATTGAATCAAATCTATCAACCCCAATAAAATCAATAAACTTCGGTGTATCACTTATCATCAAAATAAAAGGATCTTGAGATTGACAATCATATGATTTCATTTCATTTAGATCCTTGAAACTTTCATCTTCAATTTCTTCAATTATCTCTATCATCTCGAATTCAAGATCTTTCTCTATAATAGAGACTTCATTAATCTCCTATGCAATCTTAATTTTAGATTCTTCTTCTATAACAATGTCTTCATTAATTTCCTCAGAAATTTCTATATTTTCTTCATGAAAAATATGTTGTTTAACATACGATTCTTCTCTTAATGGTGGAATATATGGTTCTTCAAAATAATTCAGTGTGAACTTTTTGGCCAATAATAATCTTTTTTTGTATACGACAAAAGTTTATCACAATCCTAAGGATAATATTTGATAACAAGCATCTTTTTCATCCTTGGCCATGAACGAATTTTGTCTTTACATTTTCGGATTATATCAGTCTGTATTCGTTCTCACAAACGTAAGGCATTCTCTCTAAGTTTATACAAAGCAAGTTTAACTTTTCTCTCATCACAAATATTCTCATAGTTAAATAAATCCTACAGATCAAGTAACCAATTAAGAAAATCTACTTTATAAAAATAACCATTATAACTTGTAATTCTTCTACAAGGCCTATATAAAATTTGCTTAACAATAAGTTGCCCGTGAGTTATGTCTCTGCGATAGTTATCCCTATTGTTTCCATGCTTCAATGACGGCATCCTAGCCAAGATATTTGTGAGTGCTAGCTGTATGTCACGTAATCTTGCTAAGTTTTTTGTCATTGGAATTGTTACCGTCACATTCATTCGTCAACCACTAAACCAGAATAAGTCAAGGCTTTGATACCAACTGATGCGGGATACAGAAGCGTTAAGAAGCAGAACATTTCTACTTCTAGAAAAAAATTTTAAAAAATAAATAAATAAAAACGTTTGCTTCTGAAAATAACCTTGAATCCAAAAAGGTCTTTGAATTCACAAGAAGAAATGATTTTGGAATCCACTAGAGAGAGAATAGACAAAAGTATGAATTTTTATTAATATCAATAATACTTAAAAACGTTTACAGACTTAGTGGCCTATTTACAAGAAAATATATTTTAAAATAATTCATAATTAATACCTAACCATAACGGAACCAAATTTGATCTAAAAAACAAGGAAATAAATCACCTAAACCTAAAATAACATTTTTTTTACATAAAAATATCAAAATTAAATAATTACAAAAATTAAATTGTATATTCTGTCCTATATCAGTTTTGGTCTGATATTTTATTGTTTTATTTGTACTTATAAGGAATTGAGACCTCAGTAATTGTGAAATATTGTGAGACAACAAAATATCACAATATTTTAACAATAAAATTTGATTTTTTTTTTTTTTGGACCTATAAAGAACTAACAAATCAATAATTATGAAAATATGGTGACAATTTGTTGTGTCAATATAACTATTCCTAAACCAAAATAATGTGTCAACACTGAAAGTTCAAATATGTGTATAAACACCCTTGAATGTTTAGACTCCCAATTTACAACTTAACCAATTCAAGTATTATGTCAAACAACTAGTGTGCGGAAAATGAACATAAGCTATGTAAGGTTGAATTTATTCAACCATCTAATTGGCTTTATTCCGTGCCAAATTTGCTTGTATTTCAGCATTTAGTAACCATGTATTTAGGTGGGCTTGTTGTAAGGGTAGTGAGTGAGATAGAGTGAAGATTGCTCAAGAGTGTGCAAGAAAACAGAGACTCGCGGCTTGATCTCGCGAGTGACTCGCGGCTGCAAGCCGCCAGACGCAGCACACGTGCCAAGCATGCCAGAAGGTGAACAGTCATGCCAGCTGGAGCACTACAGGACAAAATAGGACAACTGGCCATACGGTTATCTCGCGACTGGATCTTGCGACTCAGTCAAGTCGCGAGGCCAAGCCACGAGCCAGCCCTGTTTTGAAAAACCTGACGTTTCACATTCTCCTCTCACCTCAGTATAAATACCCCTTATACCCACAAATGAGAGAGAGCTTCCAGAGAGAATTTTGAGAGAGAAACCCTAGAGTAAAACAAGATTGATTCATCTACAATCTTTACATAAGTGTCTCTTCAAATTCCTCAACTCTCTTCCTCTCCATTGCCAAACCCTTGAGAGGCTTTTTACCAAAACCTTGTTCTCACCATATCCATTACTGTGAGAGGGTTGTTTGGTGTTCTGGGAAGCAGTTAGGAAGGAACCAATCTTCATTGGTTGATGCTATGGTCTAGTAGCGGAATCCGGGAAGCTAGAAAAGAAAAAGGTTCGGCGCAACCTCGTTGGAGCAAGAAGCTTGGAGGGCTTAGGTGCACTGGGTAGATTAGGCTTGGAGGGTCTATTGCTATCCATGTATCCCAACTACATTTTCTAGTGGATTGTTTACCGCTTGGAGGGCGGCGGAGAGGTTTTACGCCGAGGGCTTCGGTTTCCTCTTCGATAACACATCGCGTGTTGTCTTTATGTTTGCATCTTCCTTCCCTTTTATCTTTGCCTTTTATTATCTGCTGTGGATTGTGATTTTAATTTGGCTTAGAGAGTTTTTCCAATTCTACATTATAGCTTATGTTCATTTTCCGCACACTAGTTGTTTGACATAAAGCTTGAATTGGTTAATTTGTAAATTGGGGGTCTAAACGTTCAAGGGTGTTTTTACACTATTTGAACTTTCAATTGGTATCAGAGCAGGTACACTTTTATTGGTTTCAATACCATTGTGTGATCCTTGACTCCCTATTGAGATGGATCGGTCTCAATCCCTAAATGCACCTCCATATTTTGATGGTAGTAATTATGCTTTTTGGAAGGTTCGCATGAGAGCTTTTCTATGCTCCATTGATGAATCTGTTTGGGATGCTGTTGAGATTGGTTGGACCAGACCTGAGGCAGCCAAATCCACATGAGATAAGGCAGCACTCGCTGCATCTAATTCTAACAGTAAAGCACTCAATGTTATTTTCCGTGGTGTGTCTCCAGATGAATTTCACAGAATCTCCCACATTACCGTTGCCAAAGAAGCATGGGAGATATTGGAAACCACCTACGAAGGCACGAAGAAAGTGAAAGACACCAAGTTGCAAATGCTGACCACTCGGTTTGAGGAGCTCAAAATTAGTGAGGATGAGTCCTTTGACTCTTTCTATGGGAAGCTGAATGAGGTGGTTGTCAGCAAGTTCAATTTGGGGGAGAAAATGGAGGATTCTAAAATCGTAAGGAAGATCCTTCGATCATTGCCGGAAAGTTTTCGTGCTAAAGTGACAGCGATTGAAGAGAGCAAGGACCTTGATGACATCAAAGTCCAAGAGCTGGTTGGTTCTCTTCAGACTTATGAGATGTCGTTGCCCAATCAACGGAAGAGTAAATCTCTTGCTCTTAAGACCATTAATGAGAAGGTAGAAGTCCATGACTCATCGGAAGAAGATGTGGTTGATAAAGATGTTGCATACCTTGTAAAAAATTTCCGAAAATTCTTGAAATTCAAGAATAATGGAAAATTTGGTGATAAAGGAAAATTCCAAAGTTCAGGAAGGGAGAAAAGGGAATTCAAAAGGAAAGATGGAAAAGAATCCCAATCTGCACAAGGTGTCACTTGTTTTGAATGCAATGGCCATGGACACATTAAGAAAGAATGTCCGAATTATTTGAAATCGAAAGGCAAGGTGTATGCCACGACATTAAGTGACTCGGATTCATTCGACTCAGAATCAGAAGAAAGCTGTGATGGAGAGGGGAACTATTCAGCTTTTATGACTATTGCCCATGTTGAGTCTTCAGACGAGTTGAATCTGCTTGTACGAGACCTTGGAGAACATAGTGATGAAGAATCATTGGGAGTTGTCGAGGAATCAGATGTTGAAGAAGATGAAAGCACAGCCAATCTTCAAGAGAATTATAACTCACTCCTGGAAAAGTCGGGTGAGTACACAAGGGTGGCCAAGGCAGCTGTGAGGAAGATGAAGAAGGCAGAGGAGGACTATAAAAGTCTCCTAATTCGCTATAAGGAGGCCAAATGTGAGATAGAAACTTTGAATGGTGAGCTGTCAGAAGCTTACTCAAAAGTGAGATTTCTTGAGCAAGAGGTTGTGCAAGCTAATGCCAAGATAGAGAGGGTCTCCACCAAGAAGCTAGATAATGTTATTTCATCTCAAAAGAGCTTTTCAGACAAATCCGGATTGGGATATACCGGAGGAAGTGGCTCATCTGGAACTGTCACTAAAGAAGTGAAGTTTGTTAAGGCTAAAGATCTAGTTGAAGTTGACCCTACTGCTGAGAAGCCCAAGATAGAGGAGAAGAAGAATTTGGAGAACCAACGGTTGTTGAATCCCCGCAATCAGTATGTGGGCAGGTCAGAATCTCGAGCCAAGTCTCGTCCACGACCACAAAGAGGTCCTAGATCAAATTATGTGTGTCATCATTGTGGACTTCAAGGGCATACTCGACCAAATTGTCAAAAGCTGAGAGCAATGAATAGTGCAACTCCTCAAAGGTCACGAGGACCTAGAAATGATAGAAGAAATTGGGCAGGTGAACAATCTAGAGATCAAAATGGTGATCCCGGAATGATGAACGTGATGAAGATGATTGGTGCATTCACCAACTGCTTGGAAAGCTTCTCACGAAGGTTTGAAAGCCCTAACTCCCGTACCCAATCCTATAAGGAAATCACCCCAAACGTAAGTGACGTGTGGGTGAAGAAGGGTACTCATGCATAAGCATTACAACATGTCCATGCATTAATACTTCCTATGCTTTGTGACGATGTTTGATTATTTGCTTGCTGTTTTTGCTGATGGTTGTTTGCTTGTCTACTTGTGCATACTTTTGATTTTGTTTTTGTTTTTTGATCAATCTTTTTATTCCAGTGTCAAAAATCCAAAAATCACATAAAAATTAGAAAATCAAAAAGTTTGATTGACATTGTTGAGCTTTTGTCTCAAAACCTGTTTTGCCTTGTAGCTTTGTGCTAATGGCTTTATGCATTTTCGAGCATAACTTGTTTCCTTGCACCCTTATCACTGTGAGAGAAATCTTGAAATCTATGTGATTGTTGTAAATAGATCTTCAAACTTGTCATGAATGATTAGTGAATGGTTATGTTGATCTTGAGACATGCATAGACTTATGTCTATATATCTTCCCACTCTTTATGTTTTTGCTAAAAAGAGCTCACCAAATGTAAATCTCCAAATGAAAAGAGATATTGAGCTGCAAAAGCCTGTCGCACATACTAGTATTCGACTAGGAAAAAGGAAAAGCGACCAAAAATTAAAGTGAATGTTTATTAAAAAGGCCAAAGGCTTGTTCATTAAAGTGAATTGTCAAATATCACTCTTACAATGAGAGGTAATTGTCTCAAAAGGATCAAAAAGATCAAATGTTATGATTGAAAGTGGAGTCAAATGTAAAGCTCCAAGATATGTTATCAAGTTTTGTGGGAGGTCATATATACATATTTCTATAATTGAGATAGATCACATAATCTAGTGCTAATTGTGTATGCCTTGGTTGAATTGATCATTGAAGCTTCACTTTAGACTACGGACTATCTCATTGTTGATATCCACACACAACACACAAGTTTATGTTCATTAAATGCCATATTCATTTGTGTGATTGTACTTGTTGAAATGTGTTTTCACATACTCAATCTTTGTTGATTCAAGCACAAAAAGATTTTTGAGTATTTTAGGTGTTTTTGGAAAGTATTTTGTTCTTGAAAACTGAAAATTTCAAAAAATCATTTTTACCCCGTTTTGGCGACTTAGTCGCGGGTAAGTCAAGTCGCGGGCCTCAGTCGCGTGTTCGCGGGTCTATTTTGGCGACTTGTTCGCGAGTGAAAGGTCCAGTCGCGAGGGTTACTCAGAGATTTTCGCGGCTCAGCTCGCGACTCCCTCGCGGGTAGACCTTCCAATCGCGAAAAACACTTGGAGAATTTTTCAAAATTTTGTCTTTGAGTGTTTTGGCGACTCAACCTGGCGACTTGTTGGCGACTTTCTGCAGTCGCGAAAAACGCGTGTTTGGCAAAAATAGGGGAAGTTTTTTAAAAACTCTTTCAGTTTTTCCCTCGAACTTTTTGTGACTGTTCATTGTCTCTCTAAACTGCTCTTACCCATACGCACCGTGCCTCCATTTTCGAACACCATTGTTGCTTCCTTTCAGCTCGAAATCTTTAAGTAACAGGTATGGGTTTTCTTTCTTGAACCCTATTTCACTTGATTTTGTGCATTTCTCTCTTGATTACTTGCATTTGTTTATGTTTTTGATATGGGTTTTTGTTGCGGCTGTTGCTCTTTGTCCTTGCTCAGCTTGTGGAAGCTATTGATTTAGTTTGCTTTTATCTTAGTTGTCGGTTGGCTCTTCTTCATGTGCTTAGCTAGGGTTTGCTTTTTGTTGGTTTCTCTTCTTGTCTGATCTTATGTTAATATGTTGATTCAAAATGTTCCTATTTTGGCTGTGTGGTTTACTATGCTGAATAGGTGCCTGTCCATCTATTGTGTGCATCTGTCTTTTGTTTTTTGAGTCAGGTCATTCACATCAATTTGTATGTCTCATTGACATATATTTGTTTTTGGATGTCTTCAAAATTTCTGTTGCATTAATACTCCCATGCATTATACTAGTAGTTCTTGTATATCCACTTTTAGGCTTGTTCATCTGTGTGGTTGTTTTAAGTAGCATGAGGTTTAATTGTTTTAGTTCATCTGAGTGGTGGCATTTTTGTCCTTGTCACTAACAAAGTTCTGATTTGCTCTACACATGTATTGTACTATGCTGTTGTGGCCTCTTCTGATTGTTCACAGATGGCTCCCTCAACTTCGAAGAAGAAAACTCCTGCAAAGAAGGCTGACAAACGATTGAAAATGGATTCTAATCTGTTTAGGTCGGTTCAACACTTTGAGAGATACAAAGATTCTTTCATGAAGGGAACCATAATTCAAGAGAGATTTGTGGATTTAGTGGACCTAAAAGATACATTTATTCCCACATGTTTTGAGGGCAGAGGCTGGGAAAAGTTGTTAAGTGGATTACCGGGTGTGTGTGAGTCTCTGATAAGAGAATTTTACTCTAATGTTAAGATTAGGGAAGATGAGCTAGATTGTTGGGTAAGAGGACATGAATTCACTCTAGATGCCCATGATATTGATGGGGTCCTTGGTCTTGAGGGTTTAGAGGAGCATGAGTTTACCAACTACAAAGACAGAATGTTGTCTTTAGAAACTGTTCAAAACCGCATTGGAGGACAGAAAGAAGGAAAGTGTCTCAATACCACAGCTTTTCCAGTTGACATGAGGTGCCTCACCATCATCATGATGAACAACTTGTATCCTGTGAAGAAACTCACTACAATCAACAATGCCAGAGCCATTTTTCTTATGGAGCTAAAGGAGAAAACATTCATTGATATCAGCTCTCATATATTTGATACAATCATGGAAGAGACCAGAACAACTTCTCGAGCTAAGCTGATTTTTCCTAGCCTTCTCATGCGGATTTTCAGGGCAAAAGGAATTCCAATTCCTCAAGATCTCAGCCTAATGCCAATACCCTCAGCAATCAACAAGCAAACCATCATAAGGATACAAGTACGGCTTCCGGGTGATGTAGATGAAGAAGGGGCTGAACAAGATGAAGGTGTTCCAATGGAGACTGAGACAGAGGCAGCAGGCCAGGCATCAACTTCAACACCCAGAAGGAGTGGCAAGAGGACTAGAGCATCAACTTCTTCAGCTGTACCTCAAGATGCATTTCAAGTAATCCTGGATAGACTTAATGGACTCAGGGAGGTCCAGACAGAGCAGTCTGAGAGGATGATAGCCATGCAGGACCAGCTGGATATTCTCTCTGCAAAATTCGACAGCTTCGCCACACATCATAGACACTGACCCTTTGGCCATTCCGGTCAAAAAGGGGGAGAAATTTTTGAGAAACAGACCTTGAGCCTTGAGGGGGAGCATTATGTTGAGGGGGAGCATAGTTTATCTTGCTTGCTTACTTTATCTTATAGCTTATGTTTTGGATAATGTGTTGTTTTTATGGGTTTTATACACTGTGGCTTTGGTGTATTCTTGTTTCTAACTCATAACTTATAATCTTGGTTTAATCTTTTATATATATTGTTGATGTTATTCAGTATATATTGTGTCTTGTACCCATGTTGCTTTTGTAAGCTTTTAGGGTTTTGTTTTATGCATATTTTGTAGGTTTTATGGTTTGTACCATGCTTTATGCAGCCTTTTATGCTTTGTTTAAATCAGTACTTCTAAATGTATTGCATTTTCTTTTAAGTACTGTCACACTTGTGCCCTTGTAGGATTGTTCCTAGATGCATATACTTAGTGTATTATGCATTGGTTGAATGTTTGGCATGCAAGAGACTTGCATTGAGCTTGTTAGCTTGTATGTCCTAGTGTTCATTCCAAGTGTGAATGAGCATTGTGGTCACTACCTTGTAGTGATTACTTTGTTGATCAAGCCTTGGTTTGTTTCTTAACTCCATCTTTGCTTGATCACATATTGCCTGTTTCATATGCATTTCACGATTTTCTGCTTACAATGATCATGGTGTATTGTTGTGGTTCAGGAGTCTTACGTTCATATGATTCAAGTGCTTCACAGCTTCTAGAGTTAGGTGTGAGTGAGTTTTGCTCAACTGTTCCCAACTCACATGTTAAGTCTAGAGTCTGTTTTAGGGTTTTGTCACGGAATAGCCAAAGGGGGAGATTGTAAGGTTGAATTTATTCAACCATCTAATTGGCTTTATTCCGTGCCAAATTTGCTTGTATTTCAACATTTAGTAACCCTGTATTTAGGTGGGCTTGTTGTAAGGGTAGTGAGTGAGATAGAGTGAAGATTGCTCAAGAGTGTGCAAGAAAACAGAGACTCGCGGCTTGATCTCGCGGGTGACTCGCGGCTGCAAGCCGCCAGACGTAGCACACGTGCCAAGCATGCCAGAAGGTGAACAGTCATGCCAGCTGGAGCACTACAGGACAACTGGCCATACGGTTATCTCGCGACTGGATCTCGCGACTCAGTCAAGTCGCGAGGCCAAGCCGCGAGCCAGCCCTGTTTTGAAAAACCTGACGTTTCACATTCCCCTCTCACCTCAGTATAAATACCCCTTATACCCACAAATGAGAGAGAGCTTCCAAAGAGAATTTTGAGAGAGAAACCCTAGAGTAAAACAAGATTGATTCATCTACAATCTTTACATAAGTGTCTCTTCAAATTCCTCAACTCTCTTCCTCTCCATTGCCAAACCCTTGAGAGGCTTTTTACCAAAACCTTGTTCTCACCATATCCATTACTGTGAGAGGGTTGTTTGGTGTTCTGGGAAGTAGTTAGGAAGGAACCAATCTTCATTGGTTGATGCTAAGGTCTAGTAGCGGAATCCGGGAAGCTAGAAAAGAAAAAGGTTCGGCGCAACCTCGTTGGAGCAAGAAGCTTGGAGGGCTTAGGTGCACTGGGTAGATTAGGTTTGGAGGGTCTATTGCTGTCCATGTATCCCAACTACATTTTCTAGTGGATTGTTTACCACTTAGAGGGCGGCGGAGAGGTTTTACGCCGAGGGCTTCGGTTTCCTCTTCGATAACACATCGCATGTTGTCTTTGTGTTTGCATCTTCCTTCCCTTTTATCTTTGCCTTTTATTATCTGCTATGGATTGTGATTTTAATTTGGTTTAGATAGTTTTTCCAATTCTACATTATAGCTTATGTTCATTTTCCGCACACTAGTTGTTTGACATAAAGCTTGAATTGGTTAATTTGTAAATTGGGGTCTAAACGTTCAAGGGTGTTTTTACACTATTTGAACTTTCAAGCTATAATATAGAATTGGAAAAACTATCTAAGCCAAATTAAAATCACAACCCACAGCAGATAATAAAAGGCAAAGATAAAAGGGAAGGAAGATGCAAACACAAAGACAACACGCGATGTGTTATCGAAGAGGAAATCGAAGCCCTCGGCGTAAAACCTCTCCGCCGCCCTCCAAGCGGTAAACAATCCACTAGAAAATGTATTTGGGATACATGGACAGCAATAGACCCTTCAAGCCTAATCTACCCAGTGCACCTACGCCCTCCAAGCTTCTTGCTCCAACGAGATTGCGCCGAACCTTTTTCTTTTCTAGCTTCCCGGATTCCGTTACTAGACCGTAGCATCAACCAATGTAGATTGGTTCCTTCCTAACTGCTTCCCAGAACACCAAACAGCACTCTCACAGTGATGAATATGGTGAGAACAAGGTTTTGGTAAAATGCCTCTCAAGGGTTTGACAATGGAGAGGAAGAGAGTTGAGGAATTTGAAGAGACTCTAATGCATAGATTGTAGGTGAATCAATCTCGTTTTACTCTAGGGTTTCTCTCTCAAAATTCTCTCTGGAATCTCTCTTTCATTTGTGGGTATAAGGGGTATTTATACTAGAGTGAGAGAGGAATGTGAAACGTCAGGTTTTACAAAACAGAGGTGGCTCGCGGCTTGGTCTCGCGACTTGACTAAGTCGCGAGACCCAGTCACGAGATAACCGTATGGCCAGTTGTCCTGTTTTGTCCTGTTGTGCTCCAGCTAGCATGACTGTTCACCTTTTGGCACGCTTGGCACGTGTGCTGCGTTTGGCGGCTTGCAACCGCGAGCCACCCACGAGATCCAGCCGCGAGTCTCTGTTATCTTGCACACTCTTGAGCAATCAACACTCCATCTCACTCACTACCCTTACAACAAACCCACCTAAATACAGGGTTACTAAATGCTGAAATACAAGCAAATTTGGCACGGAATAAAGCCAATAAAATGGTTGATTAAATTCAACCTTACAATCTCCCCCTTTGGCTATTCCGTGACAAAACCCTAAAACAGACTCTAGACTTAACATGTGAGTTGGGAACAGTTGAACAAAACTCACTCACACCTAACTCTAGAAGCTATGAAGCAGTTGAATCATAAGAACATGAAATTCCTGAAAACACAATAATACACCATGATCATTGTATGTAGAAAAGTATGAAATGCATATGAAACAGGCTTAAAGTGATCAAGCAAGGATGAAGTGAAGTTTCAAATCATGGTTTGATCAACCAAGTAATCACCACAAGGTAGTGATCACAGTGTTCATTCACACTTGGAATGAACACTAGAACATACAAGTTAACAAGAACAAAGTAAGTTACTTGTATGCCTAACACTCAACCAATGCATAATACACTAAGTATATGCATCTAGGAACAATCCTACAAGGGCACAAGAGTGACAGTACTTAAAACAAAATGCAAGACATTTAGATAGAAGTACTGATTTCAACAAAGTATAAAAGGCTGCATAAAACATGGTACAAACCATAAAGCCTACAAAATATGCATAAAATATAACCCTAAAAGCTTACATAAGCAACATGGGTACAAAAACAATATAACAACTTAAACTGAAGAAAAATGCAGAACCACTCCCCCTTAGGTAATATCCTCCCCCTCTGATCAGGCCTATCACTCCCCCTTTTTGTCATGGAATAGGCCACACATTCTCTTCTAGCCTTCTTTGAATCTGATCCAATTGAGTTTGAAGTGAGGTAAACTTCATATCCCATCGAGTGCGGTGATGGTGTAGAGTAGATGAGAGTCCAGACATCTTTGTATTCAACTCGTGTACAGAGGATACAATGTGAACAAGTTTTTCATCAAGGGAGAGAGTGCTGAAATGAGAGCCACTGTGAGATGCGGAAGTTTCCGGTTTGGCTCTCTTTCGACTATGTCCAATGCTTGCGTTGAATGTACGCATGTTGATTGGACTCGGTTTTGAGTGAGGAGATTCATCTGCCGTTGGATAAATTCCCTTGAGCTTCAAGATCCTTGAAATGAGACAGCAGAAAGGAATGCACATTCGGGACTCAGTTCGTAGAACCGTTTTGCGCAGAATATGAAAGATATGAGCACAGATGTCAATTTCTACATCAGAGATTAGATCATGAAGAAACAAAGCACGTCCGAGGTTCATATACCCAGTGCTTGATAAGGGGTATAAATTGTGAAACATCACAATTGTAAGCACTCTCAGTTTTGGAGGAAGAGAGGAAACACTAACGGAGTTTCCATTGGATGAGAATTCCAAGTCTTGTCCAAGACCCTCCTTGAGAAGTTCTTCGTCAGGACAAAGATCATCATAAACCGGTGAGTGTCGAAGCATTGGTCGGTTGATGTGAAGGATCTCTGCCAAATATGCAGGAGAAACTGAAAAACTCTTTTTCCTAACCCAGCACTTAAGTTCATCTTCTTCCACAATCGCGTTGGCATAAAATTCCTTTACCAAATCTTCATATGCGTCATCCAGATCAGAGAGAAGGTAATTCCAATCCTTGTGAGCAAACCATTTCGGAATGTCAGTGTCATGAAGTGATGATTGATCAACAGGTCTTTCTAGTAATGGTGTAGCATTTCGGAAATAATTCTCATGAGACTGATAGGCAGCAAAGGATCCGAACTTGTTGGGATCGAATTTTTTTGATGAAGAACGAGTCCCTTTTGTTTGAGGTGAGTAGTCATCAACGTCAATGACATGTTCCTTCCCTTTGGAACTGCCTCCTTTCACAGCTGCTTTCTTGAATGGTGACATTTCCAGTCTGAATCAGGAATAGAGGAAAAGAAAGAACACAATCCAACAGAAATTATTAGCAGTGGGTTAGTGACAATTAAGGGATAATGAAGAAACCCTAAAAGCTAGATGGAAATGACTAGAAACTAGCAATGTGGGACAAAAATGACCCAAATGTAGCTACACAATAGAGTGGGTCAGATTAAAACCACACAAAAATGAGAACATCATACACACAAGTGATCAAACACAAGAGAAATATGAACACCAAGGAGAACACAAAAACATGAGGAAAATGCAAAACAAAGAGTAGAGAACAAAACTCATACCTTTCCTTGAAGATAGATTGAATGGTAACAAATTGTTGAAAGAATTTGAAGATTACCACAGTGATGATGCATAAGAGAAAGTAAGATCAGAAAATGAACAGACCCAGAGTTCAAGACAGGCAAATGAGAACCCCTTTTTGAGAAAGGTGTTGAAAATGGGCTCATTTTGTAGAACACGTGTTTTTCGCGACTGAAGTGAGTTGCCAACAAGTCACCAGGTCAAGTCGCCAAAACACTCAAAAGACAAAATTTTGAAAAATTTGCTAAGTTTTTTTCGCAGCTGGAAGGTCTACCTGCGAGGGAGTCGCGAGCTGAGCTGCGAAAATCTCTGAGTAACCCTCGCGACTGGACCTTCCACTCGCGAACAAGTCACCAAAATTGACCTGCGAACTCGCGACTGAGGCCTGCGACTTGACTAACCCGCGACTGAGTCGCCAAAACAGGGCAAAAATGAACTTTTGAAATTTTCAGATTTTAAGCTCAAAATACTTTCCAAAAACACCTAAAACACTCAAAAATCTTTTTGTGCCTGAATCAACAAAGATTGAGCATGTGAAAACACATTTCATCAAGCACAATCACACAAATGAATATGGCATTTATTGAACATAGACTTGTGTGTTGTGTGTGGATATCAACAAATGAGATAGTTCTTAGTCTAATGTGAAGCTTCAATGATCAATTCAACTAAGGCATACACAATCAGCATTAGATCATGTGACCCATCTCAATTATAGAAATATGCATATATGACCTCCCACAAAACTTGATAACATATCTTGGAGCTTTACATTTGACTCCACTCTCAATCATAACAAATGATCTTTTTGATCCTTTTCGAGACAATTACCTCTCATTGTGAGAGTGATATTTGATATTTCACTTTAATGAACTAGCCTTTGGCTTTTTGAATAAACATTCACTTTAATTTTTGGTCGCTTTACCTTTTTCCTAGTCGAATACTAGTATGTGCGACAGGCTTTTGCAGCTCAATATCTCTTTTCATTTGGAGATTTACATTTGGTGAGCTCTTTTTAACAAAAACAAAAATAAAGAGTGGGAAGATATATAAATACAAGTCTATGCATGTCTCAAGATCATCATAACCATTCACTCATCATTCATGACAAGTTTGAAGATCTATTTACAACAATCACATAGATTTCAAGATTTCTCCCACAGTGATAAGAGTGCAAAGAAACAAGCTATGCTCGAAAATGCACAAAGCCATTAGCACAAAGGTACAAGGCAAAACAAGTTATGAGACAAAACTCAACTAAGTCAATCAAACTTTTTAATTTTCTAATTTTTTATGTGATTTTTGGATTTTTGACATAAAAGAAGAAAAAGATTGTTCAAAAATAAAAAGGAGCAACAGTATGCACAAAAAGACAAACAATCAATAATCAAGCTACACAAAGAGCCAACAAAGTAGTGTGTGCCCCAACACAAACAAACTTATCATATTATAAATATGTGAAGCACACATCACACAAGAGAGTCAAGGAATTGTACCAACACCAATGGTCTTACGGAGTGATTCAAACCGTGGACCATCGAGAGGCTTGGTGAAGATGTCCGCCTTTTGATTGTCGGTGTGTATGAACTCAAGACACACAACTCTTTCCTCTACCAGATCACGAATGAAATGGTAACGTATCTCTATGTGTTTATATTTTGAATGCTGAACAGGATTCTTGGAAAGATTGATGGCACTGGTGTTGTCACAGAAGACACACATCGTCTCTTGAGGAATTCCATAATCATGAAGTAATTTCTTCATCCAAAGAAGCTGAGTACAGCAACTTCCAGCGGCGATGTATTCTGCTTCAGCAGTAGATAGAGACACGGAATTTTGTTTCTTGCTCATCCACGAGACAAGATTGTTACCAAGGTAGAAGCAGCCGCCTAAAGTACTCTTCCGATCGTCTACACTACCAGCCCAGTCAGCATCTGAATACCCGGCAAGACAAGCATTTGAGTCTTTTGAATACCACAGGCCATAGTTTGAAGTTCCATTAACATATCAAATGATTCGCTTAACAGCAGTCAGGTGAGATTCCTTTGGATTAGCTTGATATCTGGCACAAACACCAACACTAATTGCAATGTCCAGTCTACTGGCTGTAAGATAAAGTAAACTTCCAATGATACTCCTATATAAGGTAGGACTTACTTCTACTCCAGAAAAATCAACATTCAGTTTAGTAGATGAGCTCATGGGAGTGGAGGCATGTTTTTTGGAGTCTAGTCCAAACTTCTTGACAATGTTTCTAACATACTTCTCTTGTGAAACAAATATACCCTCCTTCTGTTGTTTGACTTGAAGACCCAAGAAAAATGTGAGTTCCCCCACCATACTCATCTCAAATTCCTTCTTCATCTCCTCAGAAAATTCAATAGCACGATCTTCAATGGATGCCCCAAACACTATGTTATCAACATAAACTTGTGCCACAAGGAGATAATCTTCATCATTTTTGACAAACAAAGTTTGGTCGGCATATCCCCTTTTGAATCCTCTATCTATGAGGTAATGTGTAAGCCGATCATACCAGGCTCTAAGTGCTTGTTTTAAGCCATAAAGGGCTTTCTTCAATCTCAATACATGATCTGGAAAGTGAGGATCCTCAAATCTTTTTGGTTGCTCAACAAACACTTCTTCATTTAGGTATCCATTCAGAAATACACATTTTACATCCATTTGATAGAGTTTGAAATTCATAGTGCATGCAATGGACATGAGAATTCGAATGGATTCAAGTCTTGCCACTGGAGCGAAGGATTCATCAAAGTCTACTCCTTCTACTTGAGTGTATCCTTGAGCTACTAACCGAGATTTGTTTCGAATTATCTCTCCATCTTCATCGGTTTTGTTTCTGAAAATCCATTTTGTGCCTATGACATGAACATTTTCAGGCCTTGGAGCAAGTTCCCACACATCATTCCTCACAAACTGATTCAGCTCTTCATGCATTGACTCAACCCAATTCTCATCTTGAAGAGCCTCTTCTACCCTTTTTGGCTCAAATTGAGCAAGGTAGCAATGATATGTTACATGATTGGCCAACAAGATGTTTCCTTTTCTGACGTGAAGACCTTCATCCAGAGACCCTATGATGTTGCTTTCCGGATGGTTCTTAATTACTCTTGAAGATGGCTTCTTTGATGTGGAGACTTCATCACTTCGAGAGATAGGAGGATGGACTTCCGGAGGAGTAAGAGGACTTGATGTTCTAGACATCGATCTCGTTTCCATTCTTGGGTTGATGGGAGTCGATTCTTCTTCTGGTGTAGGTTCTTCAACTTCTATATCAAGAGCTTCGACCTCAACATCGGGTTCTTTGGTGCTCGGCCCTTCTCCATCATCAATCATCTCCACCTTAGATAAGGCATCATCAATCTTGACATTGATGGACTCCATCACTGTCTTAGTTCTCTTGTTAAAAACTCTATACGCCCGACTCGTAATAGAGTACCCAAGAAAAATACCCTCATCACTTCTCGCATCAAAATTCCCAAGATTCTCCCGATCATTTAGGATATAACATTTGCTTCCAAACACCTGGAAATACTTCACTCTAGGCTTCTTTCCATTCCAAATCTCATAAGCGGTCTTCTTTGTTCCTACTCGAAAAAATATTCTATTGCCAATGTGACACGAGGTGTTGACAGCTTCTCCCCAAAACTTTTGAGGTATTTGCTTGTTAAGCAGCATGACTCTCGCCATTTCCTAAATCACCCGATTTTTTCTCTCTACCACTCCATTTTGTTGTGGAGTTTCGGGGGCTGAAAATTCCCTTTTGATTCCATTCTTTTCACAGAAAGACTCGAATCTTGCAGGCTCAAATTCTCTCCCATGATCACTTCTTATTTTGGCAATAGGGATCCCTTTCTCGTTTTGAAGTTTCTTGCACAGAATTTCCAACCTCTCACATGCTTCTGATTTTTCTCTAAGAAATTTAACCCAAGTGTATCTTGAGTGATCATCCACAATGACCATAATGTATCTCTTTCCTCCTAGACTTTCAATTCTGGTAGGCCCCATTAGATCAACATGAAGTAACTCCAAACACCGAGAAGTAGCAATGACATTCACCTTGTGATGACTTGCCTTAGTTTGCTTTCCCATTTGGCATGCACCACAAATGGTCTTCTTCACCTTTCCAAACTTAGGAAGTCCCTCAACTGCTTCAAGTTTGGACACTTTGAAAACTTGTCTGAAATTAGCATGCCCAAATCTGTGATGCCAAAGTTCCAACATATCAACATGAGCACTTCTACACGAAATTGGTGCCGTGGGAACTACTCCATAACAGTTGTCTATAGTCCGATTTCCTTCTAAGACCTGAATCCCTTCCTCATTGATGATCAAGCACCCCTTCTTAGAGAATTGTACCAGGAAATCATCATCACAAATTTGAGTGATGCTCAGCAGATTTGCCTTCAGCCCTTTTATGTATAACACATCTTTCAACAGCGGTAATCCAGGTATCTTGATTGTCCCTTTGCCTAGGACTTGAGCATGACTTCCATCACTAAAAGTCACATAGTCACCAACCTTTTCTTTGAGTGTCTTAAACAGAGACTTATCCCCTGTCATATGGCGAGAACAATTGCTGTCAAGATACCACAAGCATGCATTAAACACCTTCAATGATGTATGCACAAATAAGCTCACATGAGACAAACATTCTTGACCTTCAAACAAAAACTCATCATCAGTTTTCATGCTTCTGTCAGATTGACCTTTCATTTTCAGATTCTCAATCATCTCACACAATATTCTATTCTTTCTTTTATATTTCTTAATCAACGATTTAGATTCAGATATGCTGCTGTGTAAGATATGATTCTGGTTTTCAAAATATTCCAGCATGTGAACAAAAATCCTAGCATGTTTCTTAGTTTTTAGCAACTCTACAAGATCATTGGTAAGACACCCTTCAAACAAATGCATAGAGTCATTTTCACAAACACTTAAACTACAATTCAGCATGGTATTCTCCATAACAGCTACCACAACACAAGGGTCTAGGATCGCACTTCGGTAGTAAAACCACAACAAGTGCACCTGCTCTGATACCAATTGAAAGTTCAAATATGTGTATAAACACCCTTGAACGTTTAGACCCCCAATTTACAACTTAACCAATTCAAGCATTATGTCAAACAACTAGTGTGTGGAAAATGAACATAAGCTATAATATAGAATTGGAAAAACTATCTAAGCCAAATTAAAATCACAACCCACAGCAGATAATAAAAGGTAAAGATAAAAGGGAAGGAAGATGCAAACACAAAGACAACACGCGATGTGTTATCGAAAAGGAAACCGAAGCCCTCGGCGTAAAACCTCTCCGCCGCCCTCCAAGCGGTAAACAATCCACTAGAAAATGTAGTTGGGATACATGGACATCAATAGACCCTCCAAGCCTAATCTACCCAGTGCACCTAAGCCCTCCAAACTTCTTGCTCCAACGAGGTTGCGCCGAACCTTTTTCTTTTCTAGCTTCCCGGATTCCGCTACTAGACCGTAGCATCAACCAATGTAGATTGGTTCCTTCCTAACTGCTTCCCAGAACACCAAACATCCCTCTCACAGTGATGAATATGGTGAGAACAAGGTTTTGGTAAAATGCCATTCAAGGGTTTGACAATGGAGAGGAAGAGAGTTGAGGAATTTGAAGAGACTTTAATGTATAGATTGTAGGTGAATCAATCTCGTTTTACTCTAGGGTTTCTCTCTCAAAATTCTCTCTGGAAGCTCTCTTTCATTTGTGGGTATAAGGGGTATTTACACTAGAGTGAGAGAGGAATGTGAAACGTCAGGTTTTACAAAACAGGGGTGGCTCGCGGCTTGGCCTCGCGACTTAACTAAGTCGCGAGATAACCGTATGGCCAGTTGTCCTGTTTTGTCCTGTAGTGCTCCAGCTAGCATGACTGTTCACCTTCTGACACGCTTGGCACGTGTGCTGCGTCTGGCGGCTTGCAGCCGCGAGCCACCCGCAAGATCCAGCCGCGAGTCTCTGTTATCTTGCACACTCTTGAGCAATCAACACTCCATCTCACTCACTACCCTTACAACAAACCCACCTAAATACAGGGTTACTAAATGCTGAAATACAAGCAAATTTGGCACGGAATAAAGCCAATAAAATGGTTGATTAAATTCAACCTTACAAACACATATAAATATATATATATTTTTAAAGCGAGTTCAAACCAATGTTAGTACATCTTTATACTATCTATAATAGGATTCTCCTCTTTGGACTAGATTTTTATGTGGTTTAGAAATACCCCTAGAACCTACGTTTAATAAGAACAAAACTTAAGGAAAATTCGATAAAAATATATCTCCAACTCCACGTAAAATGCCTACAAAATAGGACACTCTCCTATCCATGTCTTCAAAACAAACTTATCCAAAAATTTAAAAAAAAAAAAAAAAAAACTTCCCAGTCCACTTTGATATTTCTCTCAAGACCACGTTCCAACTTTTTTTTTTTTAATCGACTCACCAAGTTCTTTTATTTAATTTTTTTGTTTTTGAATTTTCGGTTTTCTTAATTCCTAATGTCACATACTCTAGACTAAATAAATAAATAAATAGCCTCATCGCACGTGCAAAAATAAATTTAAAAAAAAAAAGGAAAAAAAGGCTAGCCGAAATGGTGACTTTCAGCTAACCAATTGACTAATCACTAAACCAAAAAGGGATCTCCCCCCTTCTTATACCGGGTTTTTTTTTTTTTTTTTGGTCTTTTAAACTTGATTTCTCTTTATTTTAAGGCTTTTAAGTAATAATATTAAATAATAAGTGTTGTGTCTACGACATATTTATAATACTTTTACAACAAATTTTCAATGGTAAGTTATGATTTTTATATGAACCTACCACTGAAATTATTTTTTTCCCCACCAATAATAATCAATAATAACTTACCACTTAGAACTTATTGTGAAAATATTGTAGACATGAAATTTTTAATATAAAAAAATTTTCTTTCTCACCTAAACTCACCGTTTTGGCTTGTTACAAAACACAAAAGTTGAACAAATTAAAAGCTGTATAGTTAGGGCCATTGGCTTCTTCTTCTTTTTTAGTTAATAGATATAGATTAGAAACAAAAAACAAAAAATGGGATATAATGTGTGTTGTAACTTGTAATAAGAGTGTTATGTAAAATAAATAATGAGAAAATACTTTTCTAGTCTCGACATTTTAGACAAGTTTCCATTTTGTCCCTTCTTTTTATTTTAGCTCCTATTTTGGTCCTTATATTCTTTTTGCAAATTGTTCTCAATGTAGTTCTTACTTCCTACCATCATCTCAGTAATGAAAATCACCTACATGTTAGTGCTGTTGAAGATTCTAGAAATAATTCCAAGTTGGTAGACTTCCGTATATAGATTGATTGTAAATATATATGTTTCCTAGATTAGAGATTTGCTCTATTGGCTTGGAGATTTGTAGTCCTAAACTTTAGCATTCCAATTATGTATAGTGGCTATTTATGCCCACAATATTGTAAAAAGAAAAGTATGAATGAAAACCAAGTTTTGACTTGGTATCAGAGCCTCCCGAAATTTCCATCGCAGCAAACAACTACTCCCATACTACCCTGAACAACCATTACAGTAAACAACTACCATCATATGGCTTCCGAATCCTCTACTCTCGAACCATCAACCCCAATAATCCATATCCAATCTGAAAATTCTGGCTTCCATGCTGGAGTTGTCCTCACCGAAGTTAACTATGATGTATGGTCCCAAATATTAGAGATGCAAATCGCAGGACATGAGAAGCTCGAATATATAATGGGTAAAACTGATCCACCGAAGGAAACTGATGCTACCTATGCAAAGTGGTATGCAGAGAATCAAAAGGTCAAGGGTTGGTTGCTGACCCCCATGTCGCCAAAGATAATGAAGCATTATCTTCGACTGCGTACCGCAAGGGAAATCTGGAGTGCTCTTGCCAAGGCATTCTATGATGGATCGGATGAGACACAACTCTTTGCACTGAATCAGCGTGCCTTCACCACCAAACAAGCTGGTCGACCTCTATCAACTTATTACGGTGAGCTTGTCGAAATTTTCCAAGAATTAGATTATCGTGATAAAGTTATCATGAAGGATCCCGATGATATTGTCATCTATAAGAAATCTGTTGCACGGTTGAGAGTGCACATCTTTCTTAGTGGTCTGGATGCAGAATTCGAACAGATTAGAGGTGAGGTTCTTCGGAAGGACCCCTCGATGGACCTCGACGACACCTCTGCCTATGTCCGTCGAGATGCTGTACGCCGAGCTACCTTAAATGCTGAACCCGATAATCCTGAGTCTTTCGCTTTAATGGCTCGACGCTCTAAGCCCCAACCTCGACAATCCGCTCAAAAGACTGATTCTGACCAAGCACAATCTCAGAAGGGGAGTTATGAAATAGGTGCTGCCAAACCCGAACGTTTGTGCACTCACTATGGTGAGACAGGCCATACAAAGGCACGATGTTATGACTTAATTGGCTATCCAGATTGGTGGGATCCAGCAAAGGCACCGCGCAAGCGCAATTTGAAGCCAAACCACAACCACCAAGCCTCTGTTGCTGTGACCAAACCTTCCAATGATGTTGCAAAAGCTTCCTCTTTGATTGCTACTTCAAGTAACATTAGTAAGGTTTTCCATACTTCTGCATTAGATAGTAGTAGTAGTACATGGATAATTGATTCCAGTGCTACGGATCACATGACCTTTGACAGTCAGCATGTTCCGTCTATGAAACAATCCACCACACATATAGTCTCTACCGCCAATGGCAATCCCTCACCTGTGATTGGGGAATGTTCAATTACTCTCTTAGATAATTTGAATCTTGATTCTGTTTTAGTTGTACCTTCCCTCAACCATAATTTATTGTCTGTCGCTCAAATAACTAGTGCGTTTTATTGTGTTGTGATTTTCTGGCCTAACCTTTGTGTTTTTAAGGACATTCGAACTCGGAAGACGATTGGTTGTGGTACTAGAAAGGGGAAGCTGTACTATCTGGATTTGAAGCCTACTAGCTTACATCAGTTGGCTCAAGCTTTTTCAGCGAATCAAATCGACAAGTCCTCCGAAATTTGGTTATGGCACGGGCACTTGGGTCATGCGTCTTTTGGATATTTAAAAATATTGTTCCCAAAGTTGTTTTCTCAATTAAATACTTTAGATTTCAAATGTAGTATTTGTGAACTTGCAAAAAGTCACCACGTATCGTTCCCATTGAGTATGAATAAAAGTCCAGTACCTTTTATGTTGATTCACTCTGATGTATGGGGGCCGGCCAAAAACCCGTCCTTGAATGGTTCTCGTTGGTTTGTCTCATTTATTGATGATCACACTTGTATGACTTGGGTTTGCTTGATGAAATCAAAAAATGAAGTTAGCTCCTTATTTCAGAAATTTCATAAGATGATCACTGCTCAATACCAATCTCACATACAAGTTCTTCGCACTGATAATGGTGGAGAATTTGTTAATCAGGACCTGAAGAAGTACTTGCAGGAACATGGCATATCTCACCAGACAACTTGCCCTTATTCCCCTCAGCAAAATGGGGTTGCAGAGCGTAAGAATCGCCACCTACTTGAAGTTGTACGAGCCTCTTTGTTTGGAGCTCACATGCCCACCAGTTACTGGGGTGAAGCGCTTAGTGTTGCGGCTTACCTCATTAACCGTGTACCCTCCAGCTCGCTGAATTTTCAGACTCCTTTTGAAGTTCTTCATTCAGCTGTAACTGCTCCTACTGCTCCGAATTTATCACCTAGAATTTTTGGGTGCGTGGCATTTGTGCATCTTCCTAAGCCATTGCGTGATAAGTTGGAACCACAAGCCCTACGATGTGTCTTTGTTGGCTATGCCTCACTTCACAAAGGCTACCGCTGCTATCACCCCCCATCACAAAAAATGTTTGTCACCCTTGATGTTGTCTTTCATGAAAATGACATGTACTATACTGTTCCCGAGTCCTCAATTCAAGGGGAGAGACAAAATAAATTGCAGACTCTAAATCTAAATCCTTCTTTGGACCATTTGGATACAAGTGGTGAATTTTTGGATAAAAGTGGTGAGTGTCTAGAGGAGGAAACTGTGTTGCGTGAGCAACCTGTTCTTGACCAACTAGACGTTAGTTTGAATGGGGAAAATAATCAGAACCAGATGGAAGCGACTCCATTTCAAGTACCATCTAACCAATTGTTTTCTGAGGTCAATTCCTTTCCTGAACCCCAGGTACAACCCCAGGTACATTCTGAATCTCAATTCCTTCCAAAAGTACTACCTAATCGAGCCACTAAAGGTATACCTAGAGTTAACTATGAACCTGTTCTTAGTTCCAATCCTAAGTATCCCATGAGCAACTATGTATCCTACCATAGACTATCAAAAGAAAGTGAGTCATTTGCGAATCAATTATCTGCTGTCTCTATTCCTACTAACATGCAGGAAGCTTTGGGAGATCCTAGGTGGAAGGAAGCTATGAATGAAGAAATGAAGTCACTTCAAAAGAACTCAACTTGGAAAGTTGTAGAGCTGCCTGAAGGAAAGAAACCTGTTGGATGTAGGTGGGTTTTCACAGTCAAATACAAGGCAGATGGAACCATTGAACAATTCAAAGCTAGACTAGTCGCCAAGGGGTACACTCAAACTTATGGAATTGACTACGTGGAGACATTCGTACCAGTAGCAAAAATCAATACTGTTCGTATTCTTATATCCTTGGCGGTGAATCTTGACTGGCCATTGCACCAGTTTGATGTGAAGAATGCCTTTTTGCATGGAGACCTACAAGAAGAAGTATACATGGAGTTGCCCCCTGGATGTAATATGCAGTCAGAAGGTGGAAAACATGTTTGCAGATTAAAAAAGGCCCTATATGGTCTGAAGCAATCTCCGAGAGCATGGTTTGGAAGGTTTACGAAGTCAATGAAGGCTTTTGGATACAAGCAAAGTAACTCAGATCATACTCTTTTTGTGAAGCATAAAAAAGGAATGATTACTTGTCTCATTGTGTATGTTGATGATATGATAGTAACGGGAAATGATTCAGAAGAAAGGAGAGCATTGCAGAACCATCTAGCTCGAGAATTTGAGATGAAGGACCTTGGTCCATTGGAATACTTCCTTGGTATTGAAGTGTCAAGATCAAAGGAAGGTGTCTTTCTATCTCAACGAAAATATGCCTTGGATTTACTAAGTGAGACTGGTATGATGGCATGTAGTCCAGTTAGCACTCCTATGGAAGAAAATTTGAAGCTAGGCATATATCCAAATCAAGTCCCAACCAACAAGGAGAGGTATCAAAGATTAGTTGGGAGACTGATGTATCTTGCACATACTCGGCTTGACTTGGCATATGCACTAAGTGCCGTGAGCCAATTCATGCATTCTCCAAGCGAAGAACATATGAATGCAGTTACCCACATTTTGCGCTACTTGAAGTCATCTCCAGGGAAAGGGATTATGTTTAAAAAGGGGAATAATCTGGATGTCAAAGGATACACTGATGCAGATTGGGCTGGATCAATCAAAGATAGGCGGTCTACAGCAGGATATTTCACTTTTGTAGGAGGAAATTTGGTCATTTGACGGAGCAAGAAGCAAGCTGTAGTTGCTCTATCTAGTGCTGAACTTGAGTTCAGAGGAATGGCTAAGGCAGTATGTGAATTATTATGGATCCGTAATTTATTAAAAGATCTGAATATTAAGCATGACAGCCCAATGAAGCTCTATTGTGATAACAAGGCAGCTTGTGATATTGCCCACAACCCAATTCAGCACGATCGAACCAAACACGTGGAAGTTGATAGGCATTTCATCAAGGAAAAACTAGAAGCAAGGATCATTGAAACACCTCATGTCTCATCTCAAGAACAACTTGCTGACCTACTCACCAAGGCTGTATCAAGTCGAGAATTTCATGATGGTCTCAACAAATTGGGAATGAGCGACATCTACGCACCAACTTGAGGGGGAGTGTTGAAGATTCTAGAAATAATTCCAAGTTGGTAGACTTCCGTATATAGATTGATTGTAAATATATATGTTTCCTAGATTAGAGATTTGCTCTACTGGCTTGGAGATTTGTAGTCCTAAACTTTAGCATTCCAATTATGTATAGTGGCTATTTATACCCACAATATTGTAAAAAGAAAAGTATGAATGAAAACCAAGTTTTGACTAGTGCAAAGTTGATACATTAAATATTGATGTGACTATTAAAATAATAGAAGTAAAAGAAACCAAAACAATTAAGAGAAAATAAAAGGATAAAAATAACCCCAAAAAAAATAATAAAGTAGATAAACAGGAAAAAAAAAAAGACAATTGCCCAGGGGACAATTTTTTCCAAAATGAAAGAGACAAAAAAACCATATGGGGTTGCACCCCGACAATCTTGAAGAAGTAGAGGTAGAAGACAAAACACGAAACAGACAAAAGGCAAAAGAAAAAAACAGAAAGTTACATAGGGACAAATTTGTCCAAATTGAAAGAGACAAAAGTCATGAGGTTGCATAGGGGACAATCTTGAAGAAATAGAAGTGGAAGAAAAAGTTTTCTCAAAAAAAAAAAAAAAAAAAGTAGAAGAAAAAAATTGAAAGAGACAAAAGGCCAAAGAAAAAAACAAGAACGTTGTATAGGGACAAGAGTAGTATTTTCATTTTTTCATTTTTTTGTTTTTTGGTAGAAGTATTTTCTTTCAAACACTGCTATAAAATTATGTTTATATTTTATGCATAGTTTTAAATTAGAAAAACTTACAATTTAAATAATTTATTAATAATATAGTTATTAATTTTTAATGTTTTAAAAATTTTCCAAGTATGGAAGATATAAGAAAAACATGTAATCTAATGATAAATTTGTCAAAATTCATCTCTAATAAAAATATATTGAGTAAGGTTGTAGTCTAAAGTTACAATCAATTTTGTAGTTAAACTTTGTTCATATTAAAATACTTGTAATTTCTTTAAAATGTTGAGGATATATTAATCCTTTTATAGTATAAAGTGGTGGACTTCATGTAATTAATTCTCTCCCTCCTTTCCATTTCCACACAAATTAGGCTGATACCAAAATAGAGGTTGTTAGGTTCTAAATGTTTAGAACAATTGGCAAATCGTGAACACAAACTTGTCTAGATATAGATCTTAGAGTTTATAGGTTTTATTAGACAATGCTCAAGGTGATTCAAGTCAAGATTCAAGAACATACAAGCTGCAGGAAGAAGATTTCATAATCTGTCTGGTTCGATCGATCAAAAGACAGGCTCGATCGATCGAAAGTCGTATCTGCAAAATTTTAATTAAACCCAAACAGCAGTCCAAGCCCATTTAGGATTAGGGTTTCTAATCTACTTCTCCTAGTATATAAAGGAAACCCTAAGCACGTTTTTATAAGGCTTTTCAGAAAGAAAAGAGTGTGCCTCTTTTGTATTTAGGGTTTTGTTCCTAAAAAGCTCTCTTATGTCTTCTACCGGTGCTATTCTTTGAAAAATCTCAAGATCCGGTATTGTAGAAGTTGCTGCCTTCTCTAGTCATCAAAGGTGCTGATGATCTAAACCTTCAAGGGTGGTCTTGGAGTCACAAACAGGAGAGTTTGTGTTACTAAACCTTTGAGTGGGATCTCAAAGTCACAAACGGGGGTGTTTGTGTTTTGCAAAGGCCAAAGAAAGAAGGAGTCCGTGGATTCGGGGCTTGCACGTGGTCGTGTCAGTAAGTTCTACTGGTGGGTAGCAATAAGAAGTCGAGCAGGGGGGCTTGTAAGTCTTATTATATGAACTTCGATTCTTTCTAGTGAATTTGCTTTTTACCTTGAGAATAGCTAGGTCAAATCCTCCCCAGGTTTTTACCAGTTTGGTTTCCTGGGTGATCATATCATTGTCTTATTTATTTTCCGCTGCTTTGCATGTTATGATCTTTGTGATTGTGATAACCTAGATTTGTTAAATTGGACTAAGTAACAACTTGGCTAATTACCTAGGTTAAATCAATTGTGTTTTAAGGGGTCTAAAAACTAACAAGTGCTATCAGAGCGGGTAGCTCTTCTGTTTTAGATCTTTTGATCTAAGAGCTGATCCTTGACCCTTGTTATCATGGATAATTTGAAGTGTCTTTCTGATCATGTTTCTGCTCATGTTTTTGTTGATTTTATTGATGCCTGTGAAACTCTTCGTAAGGAATTATTGAAATCTATGAAAATTGCTAAGAAATTCAAGGAAGAGTTAAAATTGGCTAATCTTGAAAAAGAGGAATTGATTGTTAGATTAGATGAATCTAATAAAAAGAATGAATTTTTGAGAAATCAAATTTCCTCTCAAGACGAGAAGATGAAAAGCTTGGAACAAGAGTTAGCTGAATCTAAAGCTAAAATTGAAAATTTGACTTGTACCAAGTTTGCTGTTGATAACAGAAGTGTTTCTGTTTCTCTTAAGCCTAAAACTGAAAAAGTTTATATCCCTCCTTTTAAGAGGAATAATAAAGAAAAGGCTTATTTTGCTAGGTTAGACAAAAGTAAAAGTTCTGATGTTGACGCTGAAGTTTCTAAACCTAAGTCTAAACCTACTGTTAGAGAGCATAATAAATCTGTTTTTGTGCCTACCTGTCACCTTTGTGGTGTTGTTGGTCATATTAGACCAAATTGTTCTTTGTTGAGGCAAAAACCAAAATCTGAGACTAGATTTGTTGTTAGGAATACTGATATTCCTAAATTTGTTCCTGTTTGCCACTTTTGTGGTGTCCATGGTCACATTCGTCCTAATTGTCATAAACTGAAATTTAAGCATTCTGTATTTTAGTCTAGGATTTGTGATGATATTTCTCCTGCCATAAGTCCATATAAATTGTTTCATATTATTTTGAAAAATTTGAGCTTGTTGGTTTGTGAAAGGACTTTGCAGGATTTTAGTCTTTCTCAGAAGATTGGTGTAATCCCTCAAATACACTCTGCTTCACATGGATTTTCACCTACAAAGCCGAAGACTCATGCTAGATGGGTGAGAAAAGATTCTCCAAGGTGAGTGTTGCTGATTTGTCCCTGATTTAATTCTTTCAATTGTCTGTGGACATGTTTTGTTTTTGTTTTGGTTTTTTTTTTTTTTTTAGTTTTTTTTTTTTTTAAATCCAAAAACATTGAAAAATTTCAAAAAGACAAAAATATTTTATTTTGTGTCTAGTTTTATTTTTCTTGAGGATTACATGAATTATGATATCTCTCTCTTGATTTAGAACATGCTTGACATTGTGGAGAAACTTGAATAGTATGTGCTAAGCTATTTCTGATTTTGTGTATGTACTAGTTTGTACATGTACTCAAGGGTTAATTAAGAAATTGATATTTCTTGTTTGTGTACCCTCTATAGCTTAGTTAAGCACTGTCATGCATTGCATTTGCATTGTTCATTTAGCATAATATGTGCTTTTTTTGTTTTTGGTCATATGGTTTTTAAAACCAAAAAGATTTTTATGTTTTGTATTTCACATCTTGGATTTATAATTAAGGATTAGCCATATTATCTTTACATAACAAGTTTATGTACCTTGTTTAGCTTTGATGAGCTTATTTATTGCACTTGACTAGTTGAAGCTTTGTAGTGCATGTTGTGTGGAAAAGATGTTTATGGTGTTTATCACTTTGTCTTAATCTTGAAGTCACATGTTATTTGACTGTCGGACTTGATCCTTTTGAGAAAGGCATAAATAATCATCTCACCACTGTTCACTAGCCAATCATGAACACCTTAGTGCATATCGTAAGATTTTGTGCTCGAGAAAGTGTAGCACATGCACAAAAAGAACATAAGGTGTAGCCTCGGTTTAATTGCTTAATGCTTAAAATTGGTGTGTACTATTAGGCTTGATGCCAAATCACATAATTAAAATTGGTGTGTACATTATCCTGGCTTTTTAATAAGTTTCTGAATAAATTAAAATTGGTGTGTATATTATAAGGCAAAAATCAAGAAACTTACATGATTGCAAGCTTATGTTCTAGGAGATGTGGGAGTTATATGATGTAACTCTTTAGGTGATAGTCTCTTTCAAATTCTATGTGATGAATTTTGTAGACTTTGTGATTGATTTCTATTTACATATCACCTCACATGTATCTCAAGTTTTTGCTAGTTGCACACACTACACAAGTTACTCTTTGCTAAACTTGGTACATTATATTGTGTGTGATTTTGTTGTGGCCATCCAAGATTAAAATTTCCTTGATTTTAATGCAAAATGTGTTTAATGTTTGCGCTTTGAGGACAAATTGATTGAAAATCTTGATTTTGGAAGATCTGGGTTGAATTCAAGTGTTTTTGAAAAACTTTTAATCTCATACTCATGCATTTCATTCATAAAATATTGTGCTTTGAGGAGTTTCTGCATTAAATTGCTCTGTTTTTCAAAAATTTGATTTTTCCAGATTTTCGATCGATCGAATCTGTTTTTCGATCAATCGAAATTGCGATTAAAATTTTTGGTTTGAGTCTGCCTGACTCGATTGAATTCTCGATCGATCGAAACTGAAAAATTTTCAGATCTATGTTTTTGACCAAAATTTTTTTCATGCATCATTTGTATTTAGGATTCACATGCATTGCATTGTTTTTGTATCCATCTTGCAGTTTTGCAGTCATATCTCTCATTGTTTCACACATAACATGCATACACTTTACTACATTGGGTACTCAACTTGATCAAAAAATTGATTGATTAATTTTTGAGCTATGTACTTTCTAGTATATTTTTTTTTATGTGAGAACTGTAGAAAATATTTTTCTTAAGAGATATGATGGATAATCAATGTGCAAATATTTTCTCTACTCATGCAACTGTTTATGGGTCACATAGTGCCATGTTTGCATTTTATTGAAAGTGAGAATATTTTTTCTTCATGTGTATTCTCAACTTAGTTTTTTTTTTTAAAAACTTGGTTTGTGTCTTTTTATTTATCCCCAACCCTTTATTTTTCCCCAAAACTGTTTTTCCTAAAACTTGTAATGTTTTTCCTATTTTTAGAGGGGGAGAATTTATTTTAACCTTTGTGGTTCTTAGGGGGAGTTGTTGCTCTTCATAGGGGGAGTTGTCTCTATTTTCTCTTACTCTGTTGCGTAGGTTTTCTGTCTACCTTCTGATTAGGTAGTCTTTGTCAATACGTGACAAAAAGGGGGAGACATAGATGACCTGCTTGTTTTGTTTAGGGGGAGAATATAAAAAACTTTTTGAAGTATCTAACTTAGGGGGAGAGTTAGAATTTACTTTTGTTTTTTATATTCTGCTTCATATTATTGTTTATATGTCTTTCTTTCCACACATGCGGTGATGTGTTTGTTGAGTGTTTCAGGAAAGACAGGTGCATTCTGATCAAGATCTTCTACCTCTTATTGGCAACTTCTAGGTTAGGAGTCTTAGATTGGGATTTGTAATGTAATTGGGCATTTTATTGTATTGGGTTGTTCTTGTATTTGAGCATTTCATTCTGTATGAAAGTTTTGTCACGAATTACCAAAGGAGGAGTTTGTTAGGTTCTAAATGTTTAGAACAATTGGCAAATCGTGAACACAAACTTGTCTAGATATATATCTTAGAGTTTATAGGTTTTATTAGACAATGCTCAAGGTGATTCAAGTCAAGATTCAAGAACATACAAGCTGCAGGAAGAAGATTTCATAATCTGTCTGGTTCGATCGATCGAAAGACAGGCTCGATCGATCAAAAGTCGTATCTGCAAAATTTTAATTAAACCCAAACAGCAGTCCAAGCCCATTTAGGATTAGGGTTTCTAATCTACTTCTCCCAGTATATAAAGGAAACCCTAAGCACGTTTTTATAAGGTTTTTCAGAGAGAAAAGAGTGTGCCTCTTTTGTATTTAGGGTTTTGTTCCTAAAAAGCTCTCTTATGTCTTCTACCGGTGCTATTCTTTGAAGAATCTCAAGATCCGGTATTGTAGAAGTTGCTGCCTTCTCTAGTCATCAAAAGTGCTGATGATCTAAACCTTCAAGGGTGGTCTTGGAGTCACAAACAGGAGAGTTTGTGTTGCTAAACCTTTGAGTGGGATCTCAAAGTCACAAACAGGGGTGTTTGTGTTTTGCAAAGGCCAAAGAAAGAAGGAGTCCGTGGATTCGGAGCTTGCACGTGGTCGTGTCAGTAAGTTCTACTGGTGGGTAGCAATAAGAAGTCGAGCGGGGGGGCTTGTAAGTTTTATTGTATGAACTTCGATTCTTTCTAGTGGATTTGCTTTTTACCTTGAGGATAGTTAGGTCAAATCCTCCCCAGGTTTTTACCGGTTTGGTTTCCTGGGTGATCATATCATTGTCTTATTTATTTTCCGCTGCTTTGCATGTTATGATCTTTGTGATTGTGATAACCTAGATTTGTTAAATTGGACTAAGTAACAACTTGGCTAATTACCTAGGTTAAATCAATTGTGTTTTAAGGGGTCTAAAAACTAACAGAGGTCCTCATGGAAATATCATTACTCCACCTCATTCACTTTTCTCTTCTTTTTGTACAACCAAACAGATGAAACGATATCCCTCCCTTACTTTTCCTTTCTTTTCTCATTCCCTTCTCCCATTTCCAAACATATTGTTAGTCTTTGAGTTTGAGTTTGCTGACTTAGCATTGTCTCTTGTTGGCTGCAACTTATCATTATCCGTAACTGTTCCTAACCCGTGCATGCATGAATATAACTGAATTCGAAGAAAATATCATTATATTTGATTTGGAATAGTAAAGAGTGTTTGTCCTTTCCTGTCACAAAAGTGTTTTGCTTTTGAAAATTGGTGTTAAAGCGTTTTTTTTCCCCCGATTGATGAGTGTGTGAAAACTGAGAAGTTTGAAGGGAAACAACAGAGAAACTTCATCATATTCAATAATTCAAATTGCCCACTTCACCATCCCAACGTCATATTGAAATACAAACTATTGCCATCTACTCGGATTCTACCAGCCAACCCCACTCACATAGCGTTTTCAGTGTTAGAATCTTTGAAATAAATAAACCATAATAATGCATTTGTCTTTGTCATTTCGAAAGACGTGTATATTATGCCGTAGCCTTTAGCCATGATGTTTTTTGTTTTTAACCATGCAGTTGACTACTCCATAGTGTGCCACCTTCACTTCACCTAGCTAGGTTCAATTCATCAATTGTTATGTTAATGGAATCCGTATCTTTTTGTCTTCTCATGCAGAGTTGCGGATGTCCATGCATGTGTAATAATATTTACTAGTTTTGATTTCTTTTTAAAATGAATAAATATTGATTTAAGTTTTATGTTTTTTAGCCATGAAGTAAGTGGACGAATTGACACCACAGCACTTTCCCTTCACCTAGTACTATAGCTTCAATGCTTTTACATCACTTTTCTTGACATATTTGTGGTGTTAATAGAACACAAGAAAACTAAACATGCCCTTGATTATTATTATTATTATTATTATTATTATTATTATTATTATTTTGGTTGAGAATCAACATGTTCTTGATTTTGAAAACACAAAAAAATTATTATTTTTTTTAAATATTCATAGAAATAAATTTTGGACAAAAAACCAAAATAGTTATCTAAAATATCCTAAGATTTTTCTCTTTCAAAATTTCAAAACTTGATTAAAATTATTTTTAGAAATATTCTATGGGAGGCTAAACATGGCTGTCTTGGGCTTAATTGTTTATACTTTTTTTTTAGAGAGACTTTCAACCTATAACGTCTACTCTTAAAAATAATTATTTATCATCAGACCAAGACACCAATCGGTTTTTAGTATAGGTAGAATTTGAACCTCAGATCTCTTATTCAATCATTAAAAATTTTACCAATTGAGTTAACTGAATTATTTATACAATCATACTTTTAGGCTCATTATATGATTTGGTTAGTAGGTCTTCACTTATTTATTTTTTTTTTTCTTTTGGTTTTATCCATAAGACGTACAACTTAATTAAAAATTATATGTAAATTATATACATAAAGACAAATTTAATACATTGAGTGAGTGATTATATGCAAATAATATATTTTTTATGAAATACAAAAAATTAGAATAGAATAACTAATCATATGTGGGTAACCAATAATCATTATAGTAACTGACAATTTTCATGTTTTATTGGTTCCTAAAACATGCATGCATAAAAATATCATCATATTTGAGCTGGAATATTAAATGCATAAAATAGAATTTATCTGATAACGTGAGAAATGTTTATTAGAATCCTATCCAATAAACACTGCAATCAATAAAAGAAAATTTGTAATCATAAATGTAGTAACACTTTAATTATAACTAAAAAATGCTAAAAATATTATTAAGTTTTACAAACTTACGTGGTATCACAAATTAACGTGACAAGAAATAAACTAAACAAATTTGATTACTTATTAGATGTTAACACGTCACTAAATCACAAAACAGTAAAAGCTTTTTGTGGGGACCGGTCCAGAATAATAAGTTGGCTGGGCCCTAGGCCCGTCCAAGGACCAGTTCTTCCGAGGAGACATCGTGGCCCAGGCAATCCTTATTTAGGCCCACTGGGGCAAAGAGAACTTGTCTGAGGAGTAATTCCTCCTCGGACACTGCAAAATCCAGATCAAAGGTGCGTCCAACCCACTGTAGTCCATCCCCCAAATACGTAAAAGGAAGGAAACCCAAAATATCTCAGTAAAGGCTGCCACCACCACATTAAATGCATCACAACTACTTTCCTGGCCGCATTAATGAAGAGAAGACCTCTGAACAGTGCTACTTTGACCACTGCAACTCACAAAGAATTGATAAGGGTGTCTGATGGGACAGGTGCTCAAGTAGGGGTTTGGATGATTAACAAGTGTAAAACCCAGATGGTAGGAGAGGGCCTATATAATATGTAAAAGTCCCCCAAGAGAGAGGGACGGAAAAAAGAGGAGATGAGGAACACAGAAGAGAAATTTTACTGTATTAATATATGCCTAGGAATGAAGTTTCGAGCCTGATCACTTAAGAGGGATCTCTCTTCACATCCATGTTTTTCGTTCTTCTTTCTGTATTTTCTTAACCCATGCAACAAACCGTTTAAGCTAACTGAAACCCAGTTCTTTAGCCCATACTCTACAAAAAATTCATTTTGTGCGACTTTTTGGACCAAGACTTGACCAACAAAGATTGGGCCACTAGAATTGTGCCCCTACAATTGGCGCCGTCTGTGGGAAGAACTAAAGTGTCAGTAAGCACAACGGTTGAGCATGGCAGGACTAGGTCCACACCAGGAGAATCCTCACCAGGCTAACCCTCAACAGACAGAACCCATTGAGTCTCAGCGGCAAAATGATCCTGCCAACCCAGGCAACAGAAGGAATCATGAGGGGAGCGTACATACTACCCAGACGAGCCAAAGTCATACCCAAATAGGTAGTCACGTATCCCAAAGGCGAAACAATCATCAGACCATGCAACGAGAGATAGATGACCTAAAAAGAAAGTTGCAACGTGCGCAACGAAAGCGATCTCCCTCCAGCTCAGACGCATCCTCTAACGAGGAGGACGTGAGTTATCGACGGAGGTCGAGAACACCCCCAAGTGAGACCTTTTCTTACGAGAAGGAGTCTCACCCTGTGCGAAGGTATAAGAGCCCGTCTAGCAAGGGTTTGGGAAATGACGCTATGAACAAGGCATTAGATCAAATCTCCAGATCACCTTTTGCGCACAGAATCGAAGGGGCTAAGTTACCTCGACGCTTTAATCAACCAACATTTGCCATCTACAACGGCCGAGCAGGCCCAGTGAAGCACGTAAGCCAGTTTAACCAAAGAATGGCCATCCACTCCCAAAATGAGGCTCTGATGTGCAAAGTCTTCCCGTCGAGCTTGGGCCCAATGGCGATGAGATGGTTCAACAGCCTAGAGACAAATTCCATAGGCTCCTATAAGCAGCTCACTCAGGCTTTTTGTTCTTGCTTTATTACGAATAGCAAGGTCCCTCGACCCCTAAGTTCTTTATTGTCCTTATCCATGCGCGAAGGAGGGACCCTAAAGGCGTACTCGGATAGATATTGGGAGATGTATAACGAGCTAGATAAGAACCACGCTAACGTCGCTATCAGCACGTTCAAAAGCGGTCTCCCCACCAAGCATGGCTTAAGAAAATCTCTCACTGGTAAACTCGTTATCAACGTTCATCAGTTAATGGATAGGATTGACAAGTACAAAAGGGTGGAAGAAGATCAGCTACAAGGAAAGGGAAAGGAGAAGATCGTTCCCCCCAAAGGGAATGATTTCAGGTAGGAACGATACAACCATAACCAGCCGAGGAGAGATTTTTCGAGACAGGCTGGACAAAATAACATGCAAACGGTTAATGCCGTGTTCAGAGAGCCAGTACAACAAGTTTTAGAGAAAGTCAAGAATGAACCCTTCTTCAGATGGCCGGGAAAAATGGCTGGGGACCCTTCGAAACGTAACCAGAACCTGTATTGCCACTATCATCAGGACCATGGACATACCACTGAGGATTGCAGGAATCTATGGAATCATCTAGATTAGTTGGTCCGAGAAGGAAAGTTACGTCACCTTTTACACCCCTCAAGCAGTCATCCGGGCCAGGCAATGCAAGAGCCTCGAAAAGATGTATCCTTAAGACCCCCCACAGGAACGATCCATGTCATCCTCGCTGCTCCAAGAAGAACCGGGTCATTTCCTTCCAGGGTGCTGTCTGTGGCTCGGCTCTTTGCTGAGGACAGGGAAAGAGGATTTAAAAGGTCTAAAAAGGGAAGCTCTTTGATATTAGGATTCTCGGACGAGGATAAGAAGGGAACTATCCAGCCTCACGACGATGCCTTAGTAGTTACGCTGAGAATCGGAGGCTTCGATGTGAGAAGGGTGCTGGTAGACCCGGGTAGCGCAGTAGAGGTAATGTACCCTGATCTATACAAGGGGCTAAACCTGAGGCCGGAGGATTTGACGGCTTATGACTCTCCCCTTATCAGCTTCGAAGGGAAGACTGTCATGCCAAAAGGGCAGATCAAACTACCTATACAGACTGGGTCAGAGGTGGTGGAAGTGAACTTTATCGTGGTCGATGCCTACTTGCCCTACACAGTGATAGTAGCCAGGCCATGGATCCATGCCCTAGAAGCTGTATCTTCCACACTTCACCAAAAGGTAAAATACCCGTCCAGAGGCCAAGTAGAAGAGATTCGTGGAGATCAGGCCATGGCCGGGCAGTGTATGGTGGCCGCCATCTCACGTCGGTCCAATGCCGAGTCTTCGGCCTCTGAGAACTTATAGCAACCAGCCACCTCGGCAGGGCAAGTCAATGAGCTAGCCGAGGAGATAAGGTGTGAAAGTCTGGAGAGCTTTATCGTTGACAATGACCCGGAGAGATTTTTCCAGGTCGGCTCCGAGTTGCCTCCTCAAGAAAAAGAGGAACTGGTCGGGTTTCTGAGAAGAAATGTCGATGTGTTTGCATGGGACGCTTACGATGCCCTGGGGATTAACCCTAGCCTTATTTGTCACCACTTGAATGTTAACCCATCTTCCATTCCAAAGAAGCAACCACCCCGACGTCCCTCAAAGGAACATGCCAGTGCCGTTAGAGACGAAGTGACAAAACTGAAAAAGGCAGGGGATCAAAGAAGTCTTTTACCCCGAATGACTGGCAAATACGGTGGTGGTAAGAAAGAAAATGGGGAAGTGGCGAGTTTGCGTAGACTTCACAAACTTGAACAAGGCATGCCCGAAAGACCCATTCCCGTTACCTCGAATAAACCGACTGGTAGATGCGACTGTAGGCCACCCTCGAATGAGCTTCCTGGATGCCTTCCAGGGCTATCATCAGATACCTCTGGCATTAGAGGATCAGGAGAAAACGACGTTCATGACACCTGTCGGAAACTACCACTATAAGGTGATGCCTTTCGGACTAAAGAACGCAGGGTCAACGTACCAAAGGATGATGACCAGAATGTTTGAACCGCAACTAGGCAAAGTTATTGAAGTCTACATAGACGATATGGTGGTGAAAAGCAAGGTGGTGTCCAAGCACGTGAAAGACCTAGAGATCATTTTTGGCATCTTAAGGGAGCACAAGTTGCGGCTCAATGCTTCCAAGTGTTCATTCGGGGTCGGATCTGGGAAATTCCTAGGCTATATGGTAACCCACAGAGGGATAGAGGTAAGCCCAGATCAAATCAAAGCGATCAATAGCCTACAGGCTCCTCGGAATCCGAAAGAAGTGCAGAAACTCACTTGCATGGTTGCGGCATTGAACCGATTCATATCACGATCTGCAGACCGATGCCGACCTTTCTACCTATTAATGAATAAGTGGAAAGGGTTTGAGTGGTCGGAGGATTGTGTCCTGGCCTTCCAACAACTCAAAGAATACTTGTCGCGACCACCCATTATGTCTAGCCCTGAGGCAAACGAGGTACTGTTTGCATACATAGCGGTAGCCCCTCATGCTGTAAGCCTGATACTGTTACGGGATGATAATGGAGTTCAGCAACCAATGTATTACGTGAGTAAATCGTTTCATGAGGCTGAAGTGCATTACTTACCACTGGAGAAGGCAATTCTAGCAGTGGTGCACGCCACGCGAAAACTCCCCCATTACTTTCAGGCACACATGGTCATCATTCTAACCCAACTTCCCCTTCGATCGGTGCTTCGAAGCGCCGACTACACAGGAAGGATCGCCATGTGAAGTGCACTTTTGGGGGCTTTTGATATCAAATATATGCCCAGGTCCTCTGTCAAGGGTCAAGTCCTCGCGGACTTAGTCGCAGAATTCACTGAACCCTCTGTAGAAACAATAACCGAGAAGGAAGGCATGGATGGAAAATCGGTTGGCACAATCTCAACACGGGAGACCTTGCACTGGAAAGTCTACGTGGATGGCGCGGCCAACCAAAGAGGATCTGGAATTGGGCTAGTTCTAATATCGCCCGAAGGTATTGCCATTGAAAAATCGCTAAGACTCGGGTTCTCGGCCACGAACAACGAGGCCGAATACGAAGCCTTACTTCAAGGAATGATGATGGTTCAAAAATTGGGCGGAAGGGCAATGGAAGCGTTCTCGGACTCCAAATTAGTCGTTGGCCAAGTGATGGATGAGTTAGAAGCTAGAGATGCTAGAATGCAAGAGTATCTTGGACGAGTCAAACGCCTGCAGTCGGACTTTGAATCCTTCAATCTGACACATGTTTCCAGAAGTGGGAACACACATGCAGATTCGCTGGCCACTCTTGCCACGTCCTCGGCGCATGATCTGTCGCGAATGATCCTTGTTGAGGATCTAGTCCAAGCGAGTTCAATTAGAAGAGACCTAGCTCAGGTCCATCAGGTTAGAAAGAGTCCCAGCTGGATGGATCCTATAATGAACTTCCTCAAAGATGATACATTACCAGAGAGAAAACTAGAGGCCGAGAAGATACGAAGGAATGCTCCTCGGTTTTGGTTGTTGGAAGACCACAAGCTATATCGGCGTTCCTATTCTGGGTCGTACCTATTGTGTATACACCCAGAGGGGTCCGAGTCCCTGCTTGAAGAGCTACATGAGGGAATTTGTGGGAGTCACACAGGAGGGAGATCGTTGGCGTACAGGGCACTCACCCAGGGATACTGGTGGCCCAATATGCAGAGAGAGGCCCAAGAATATACGAAGAAGTGTGATCAATGCCAAAGATTCACCCCAAATATCCACCAACCTGGAGGAATCCTTAACCCCCTCTCCAGCCCTTGGCCGTTTGCTCAATGGGGTCTTGATATTGTCGGTCCTTTCCCTAAAGCAGCAGGGAATAAGCGATACATAATAATCGGCACCGACTATTTCACCAAATGGGTAGAGGCTGAACCTTTGGCCAACATCAGGGACGTGGATGCCAAGAAATTCATTTGGAAAAACATTATTACGTGCTTCGGAACTCCTCACACCCTCATCTCAGACAACGGTCTTCAATTTGATAGTAAGAACTTCAGGGAATACTACAACGTGTTTGGCATCACCAACCGATATTCCACTCCTGCCTACCCCCAAGGAAATGGGCAAGCCGATGCCGTGAACAAAGTCATAGTAAGCGGTCTGAAAAAGAGATTGGATGATGCAAAGGGGAGATGGGTGGAAGAGCTCCCGCATGTTTTATGGACCTATCGAACGACGTCGCGACGGTCAACGGGCGAAACTCCCTTTTCAATGACTTATAGGGCCGAAGCTGTACTCCCAATCGAGAACAGCTTCCCCACATTGAGGTCTAGTACTTTTACCCCAGAAAATAATGACGAGTTACTGGGGAGAAGTCTAGACTTAGCTGAGGAAAAAAGGGAAAAAGCGATGATCCATATGGCCTATTATCATCAGAAGCTAAAGCGGGGATATGACGCTAATGTAAAGCTGTGACCTTTAAGTCCAGGCGACCTCGTAATGAGGAAGATTCTCGGCAGCGCTAAGAACCCTTCCTGGGGCAAGCTGGAACCCAACTGGGAGGAACCGTATTGCATCACATCTGTAGCCGGAATAGGTGCTTATTATCTAGAAGACTTAGATGAAAAAACTGTACCTCGCCCCTGGAATGTAAATAATCTAAGAAGATATTATTATTAATGAAAACAGCTCTGCCTATGTATTGTTCCATGATCATCGCATTGGTCCATTTCCATCTATCCAAGTTTTAAATAGAACTTAAGTCCTGCATGGCCCCTCAGACCACAGACTTGGGGAAAGTTAATAACTCAGAACTCTTGTGCAAATTTGAGGTACGTGCGTAGTTTAGTATAATTGCAACTATCATTCTAAATTCGCCGCACGGCACTCCTTTTTTCTTATTCGTTTATATTTGTTTATATTGTTGCAAACGGTAAATAGAGGAACAGTATTAATAAACATCAGAAGAGAATGGAAAAAAGAAAATTCTATATTAATAAGCCGAGGTCGATACAAAGAGAGGTCTTTACAAAAGAACAAAAAATAAGACAACTCTCGTTCCAAAAAAAAAAAAAAGTACAGGAATTAAAAACCTAGAAGCTAAGCCTCAGCAGGTGGATTTTCTTTCTGCTCTGGCTGAGGAGCAGGAACCTCGGAAATGGACTCCTTGGCAGGATCCTTGGCTTTATCAAGCAGAGGGATGGCGTCAGGAATAGCCATGGCCTGCTCAGAAGCCTCAGGGGCGCCGTCAGGAACCTCTCGGATCTCCGGAGGGAAAAAGACCTTCTCAGGCAACCTCAGCGCCGAATCTGCAGGAATCCCTGCAGCATCAAGGGCATGAGCCCATGAGATGCTACAATAATCCCTGCACACCTCCGGAATCTCCTCGGAGAGCCTGGCTTCAGTTTCTTCAGCCCCAAGCTGATAAGCAGCTTTCTTTTCAGCCTCTACAGCCTCCCGAATCAGCTAAGCCTCTTCTTTAACCCGCCGGACCTCCTCCTCAACTTTTTGTAGCGCGCCTTGAGATCCAGCACTGTTTGCTTTTCAGTGGCAAGGCTGGTCTCGGTCACGAACAACTTTTGGCGCTGGTCCTCGGCTTGAGTTTCAGCGTTTTTTAGTCTGGCCAGGGCGCTCTTGCGGCCTTTCTCCGCCTCTTTGAACTTCTCCGTAAGTTCAAGGTTCTCTTGCTTGAGGGACCCCGCGGTTTTCTCCACCTCTGTCCGAGATTGGGCCTCAGCTTCAGCTAAGCTGCGGTTGCTACGGTAGAACTTCTCAGCCACAAACACCTGCTGAGTGATCTGCCAACAAAACAAAATTGTCTTAGAATGCAACAATGTCTAATGATTTAACGAAAGGGTAGAAGAGTCACTTACCATTGCAAGGTCCCTGTTGAGGGATAGAAAGAGCTCGGGCTGAGAGAACCGCCTGTAGGCCTCCATATCCCGAGGGAGGAGTACTGGCTGCTCCAAAGCCTCAGCTATGTACCCTGCTCGGCCCCTGTTGTATTCTCGAACTGAGGCAGTATAGGGAATAGCGACCCCGTCTAGCTCCAGCTTCGGCCTCCAAGTGCGCGGATTAACATGCACTTCGGCCCGGTTCTCTTCCTCCCGGCTTTCTACGGAGGAAGCCCTTTTATTCTTCTGCCCCCGGGTGGTTTTTTGCTGCTTGACCGGGCGGGGGACCACCTCGCCTTCCTCAGGAGTGTCAACCGGCCTTTTCTTCTTTAGGTCCGGGTTAACCTTAAGCCTGAGATCAAATGGAAGCTGAGGAGCGACCGGAGGAGGAACGGGGGTCTGCGACTGAGCTGGTGCCTTGGACGATTGACCCTTGCCTCGGGTGGCCATCAACTCTTTAAGGCTTTTCCCTTTGCCGGAGGCCATGTTATCTACCTCTTCGTCTGAGGAGTCGTCCGAGCAGGCTATAACTTTTGGCGCGCCGACCACTGAATTTCGGTCTTGCTCTTCCTCAGGATCAGAAAGCTCAATCAGAGGAGCTTTGGGAATATCTTCTTCGAAATAGAACTCGTCTATCTCCTCCTCTAGAGAAAGACTAGATGATTCAGCTTCTTCTTCAGGTTGTGTAGCAACCTCAAGATTGTCTGGTGGAGGCAGTTGTGCAACTGGTGGAGGATTCCGAATGCCAGGTAACACAACAGGCTTGAGATCTTGTCAGGCCAAAAACTTGGGCTTGGATACGTCAATCCTAGCTAACCTCGGACTACCAGCTCTTATGGCGTGGCCAATGGCTTGGAAAGAACGGGTTAGGGGTTGGTAGCCCAAAACCAAATGAGCCGCGCGTAGCTGCCCGTCCTCGGTAACGTAGATTTTCGACCTCAACAGATAATTCAAGGCCAGAACGTTTACGTGGCTCAGCTTAGGAGCAACTTGAGCTCTATCTGCAAAATAGCCGAGAAAGAGATTAGAGTTAAGTTATAAAATTTTTCGATTCTTAAGCAAAAAAGGGAATGAATCCAAAGAGCTAAGCCCCCTCCCTAAAAGATTGGCCTTAAAGGCGCCGCACCTGGAGTTCCTGCCCGAGTTGGACAATGAAAACCATCGCTCCACTCTCCTGGGGCAATGAGGAAATCATCCTTCATAGTCTTATTGGATATGGGGAGGCAGGAGATTAGCCTAATAACCTCGGACCGAGATTTAAGGTAATACCTTCCCTTCTCGACGTAGTGGCACTCGTACAGGTGAACCACATCATGCCAGGTCAAGCCTAGACCCATCCGCTCGTTCAAGACATCTATGCAGCCTAATACCCTGAACATGTTTGGAGCACACTGATGCGGTGTCAACCTATGGTAGAACAAGTAGTCCCGGGTAATCCTACGCATGGGGAGTGTCATTCCTCCTTCTATAAAGGCAATCATAGGAATGACAACTTCACCCATGTCTCTATCTGTCAATACTCCTTCTGGGAGACAGTACCGCAGAACCACCCCCTGCGGGATGTGGTATTTCGCCCTAAAAGCCTCCATGGTAGCTGGAGTGTCAACTAGATCCTTGAATCTACCCATCTAAGTTGAACTGGAGGGACGGGAATAAAAATCGAGGAGAAAATTGAAATCCGAGGAGAAATTCGAAGCAACGAAACGCACAGAACTTACGAGTATCTTCACAAACAATCAATAGGATGCTTGGAAATCTCTTCGAGGAAGGACGCTTCGCAGAAATGGCTATGGAAATTTGAAGAACTGGAGTGTTCGTAGATCTCTGGGCGCTGGAGCTCTCTGGAGTTCTCTGGACTTCTGATATGCAGATAAAAAAGAAAAAATGAGCCTCTCTAGGGCTTTATATAGCAAGAGGGAAAAAAGAAAATCACTCCCGCTCAAGAATTCAAGGGAGAACGCTAGCCGTCGGATCTACGCCTCGCCGTTGGATAAGGGAGACACAAAGCCACTTGGAATAAATAGCCGCGCCTCGTAAATTGTAGCGCGTCAAAAGTGACTGCCCACACGCGCGAACCAGGATCTAATTAATTTCATCCTTTATAATGTCAAAACCCCGCTTTTCTCCTCGGAAGGAGATCAAAAACCGGAGTTTTGAGGGGCTATTGTGGGGACCGGCCCAGAATAATAAGTTGGTTGGGCCCTAGGCCCGTCCGAGGACCAGTTCTTCCGAGGAGACATCGTGGCCCAGGCAATCCTAATTTAGGCCCACTGGGGCAAAGAGAACTTGTCCGAGGAGTAATTCCTCCTCGGACACTGCAAAATCCAGATCAAAGTGCGTCCAACCCACTGTAGTCCATCCCCCAAATACATAAAAGGAAGGAAACCCAAAATATCTCAGCAAAGGTTGCCACCACCACATTAAATGCATCACAACTACTCTCCTGGCCGCATTAATGAAGAGAAGACCCCTGAACAGTGCTACCTTGGCCACTGCAACTCACAAAGAATTGATAAGAGTGTCTGATGGGACAGGTGCTCAAGTAGGGGTTTGGATGATCAACAAGTGTAAAGCCCAGATGATAGGAGAGGGCCTATATAATATGTAAAAGTCCCCCAAGAGAGAGGGACGGAAAAAAGAGGAGAGGAGGAACACAGAAGAGAAATTTTACTGTATTAATATATGCCTAGGAATGAAGTTTCGAGCCTGATCACTTAAGAGGGATCTCTCTTCACGTCCATCTTTTTCGTTCTTCTTTCTGTATTTTCTTAACCCATGCAACAAACCGTTTAAGCTAACTGAAACCCAGTTCTTTAGCCCATACTCTACAAAAAATTCATTGTGTGGGACTTTTTGGACCAAGACTTGACCAACAAGGATTGGGCCACTAGAATTGTGCCCCTACACTTTTGTTATGAAAAAAAAAAAAAAAAAAAAAAAAAAAAAAAACCTTTGTATTCCAGCACAATGTTTTGTCAAGAGTCAAGCATAATTCTTCGGAAAATTGTGTTCCCAGCATAATTTTTCGAAAAATTGGTGTTTAGCTGTCTCTTTTTTTTTTTTTTTAATTTTTAATTTTTAATTTTTAATTTTTAATTTTTAATTTTAATTTAATTTAATTTTTATGACTCAGTCTCAGAGTGTGAAAACGGGAAATTTAATGGGGTGTACGTGCTCCTTCCCATAGTATCCAACAACAGAGAAACTTCATGTGGTTGAATCAAATGTGTGGCCGATAGCAAAAGAGTTAAAAATATCTGACCTCACCATCCTAGCGTCAACACAAATTATTGCTATATTCATGATGAATTCTACAGCATATTTTCAGAATCACTGAAGTGTTTTTTGTTTTTTAACCACGAAGTCCACTCCATAGTCCATAGCACTTTCATTTCACCTACCTGGCTTCAATAGTGGTGCTAATCGAATCCGTTCTTTTTGTCTTCTCACGCGGATATATAAATGCATCTATAAATCATGTATTTACTAGTTTTGATTTTTTTTTTTTTTTAAATGAATAAGTATTGCTGATTCATTGCTAATACTCTATTTCTTTTTTAAGATTTTACTATGTGACTATTTAATTAAAAAATATATTTTCATTCCATAAGATAAAATCCACATAACAAAATCTTAAAAAAAAAACTTAAAAAACAGCATTTAAATATTGTAACTTTAACGTTAATCTATTTTTTTTTCTCTTAATCACCACGCAATAATTTTAGTCGCCTCGAGCAACAGTGCACGATGGGGGACCAATATTGCCATATATTTATTGTAATATATCCTTTTTGGATTAAATTTTTTTATAAAAAAAGTCACTAATCTGATTCATTTTTCACATTCATATATAAAATGCCAATAAAATTAAATAAATAATTGTTATACTGTGATAGAGTCACGTTGAGATAAATTATTACGTACACCCAACCTAACTATGAGAAAAGATAAATAATCAGTCAAATATAATATTTGTCTTTGTTCCATTGACTGTCTTGAACTTTTGGCATTTTATACTGTGATAGAGTCACGTTGAGATAAATTGTCTTACACCTAACATGTATCAATTAGTTTAAATGCACAGTCTTGAACTTTCTTCGTTAGTCCATGTCAACTGATTAGGTGTTGAAAATTCCAAATTCCCAACGAAAGTTTGACTATAAGGGTTAATCATGCAAGCCTTTAACACGTGAATAATGAATATGCAGATCTATGAGTTTTCAGAAAAGCCCTTCATTTTTTACCCGGTCACAAAGTGAGGAACACGTGGAATCATTTGGCCCCTCCTTTTTGCAAAAGCACATTGTGAATCATGTGACGTGTGTTTCGCTTTCAAGTTTCACCCACTCATTTAGGACAAAATAAAAAGATATAATTTAATAATAAATTGATCAAAATTTATTTTTAATAAAAATATATTGAGTAAGGTTGTAATTTAAAATTACAATTAATTTTATAATTAAAATTTGTTCATATCAAAATACTTGTAATTTCATAAAAATGTTAAGGACATATTATTAAATGGAGGAAATAATCCTTCAAAAAAAAAAAAAAAAAACAACACCAACAACAACAGAGAAAATAATATCCCTTCCTTACTTTTTCTTTCTTTTCTCATTCCCGTCTCCCATTTCCAATCATATTGTTAGTCTTTGAGTTTGAGTTTGCTGACTTAGCATTGTCTCTTGTTGGCTGCAACTTATCATTATCGGTAACTGTTCCTAACCCGTGCATGCATGAATATAATTGAATTCGAAGAAAATGTCATTATATTTGATTTGGAATAGTAAAGAGTGTTTGTCCTTTCCTATCACAAAAGTGTTTTGCTTTTGAAAATTGGTGTTAGCGTGTTTTTTTTTTTTCCCGATTGATGAGAGTGTGAAAAACTGAGAAGTTTAAAGGAAAACAACAGAGAAACTTCATCATATTCAATAATTCAGATGCCGACTTCACCGTCCCAACGTCATATTGAAATACAAATTATTGCCATCTTCGCGGATTCTACCAGCCAAACCCACTCATAGCGTTTTCAGTGTCAGAATCTTTGAAATAATAACCCATAATAATGCATTTGTCTTTGTCATTTTGAAAGACGTGTATATTATGCCGTAGCCTTTAGCCATGATGTTTTTGTTTTTAACCATGCATAGTATGCCGCCTTCACTTCACCTAGCTAGGTTCAATGCATCAATTGCGGTGTTAATGGATATCTTTTTGTCTTCTCATGTGGAATTGCGGATGTCCATGCATGGATAATAATATTTACTAGTTTTGATTTCTTTTTAAAATGAATAAATATTGATTTAAGTTTTTTGTTTTTTAGCCATGAAGTAAGTGGACGACTTGACTCCATAGCACTTTCCCTTCACCTAGCTACTATAGCTTCAATGCTTTTACATCACTTTTCTTGACATATTTGTGGTGTTAATAAAAAACAAGAAAACTAAACATGCTCTTGATTATTATTATTATTATGATTATTATTATTATTTTTGGTTGAGAATCAACATGTTCTTGAGTTTGAAAACACCAAAAAATTGTTATTATTATTATTTTTTAAATATTCATAAAAACAAATTTTAGACAAAAAACAAAAATAGTTATCTAACATATCCTAAAGTTTTTCTCTTTCAAAATTTTAAAACTTGATTAAAATTATTTTTAAAAATATTCTACGGGAGGCTAAACATGACTGTCTCGGGCTAAATTATTTATACAATTATATTTTTAGGCTCATTATATGATTTGGTTAGTATGTCTTCACTTATTTTTTTTTTTCTTTTGGTTTTATCCATACGTTGTACAACTTAATTAAAAATTATATGTAAATTATATATATAAAGACAAATTTAATACATTGAGGGTCTGGTTGGATAGAATTTATTTTGCTAAAACTGAAAACTGAAAACACTGTAGCGAAATAATTTTTAAATGTGTGAATAGTACCGTGGGACCTATTTTTAATGAAAAAGTTGTTAAAAAGTGAAATTTGTGGGTCCGTGAACAGTGCACGGATGCATTGTTCACGGACAAAAAGTCAACAAGCGCGGCTACCAAAAAAAAAAAAAGAGCTGAAACGCGTTGAAAACTAAACGTGGACGCAAGAAGCCGAATCCAAACAGTTACTAAGTGAGTGATTATAAGCGAATAATATTTTTTTTTTATAAATACAAAAAATTAGAATAGAATAACTAATCATATGTGGGTCAAGGTTTTCAGACCCGGACCGTTCATTGAACCGTAAAAGGGAGAGGTTCAAGGGTTTTGAGGTTGGACCGAGGTCGAACCGGGGTCGAACCGTGATGACGTCATAATTAATTTAATAATTATTTTAAATATATATAAAAACATTAAATTAATAAAAAAAATAGAAAAATTAACTAAAATAGCCTAATTCATTTAGAAAAGCTTATTTCTAAAAAATACATAAAACTTACAAAAATACAGTACACAATTACACATTGTTACACACTAGACAAAAAAAACTCATTCCCATAAAAAATGCATGAAAGAAACAAGTCACTAGACCAAAAAACTTTTCAAATGTAACATCCTTTCCACAAGTTAATTGAACCATAATACAAAAACTGATCCCTAAAACATCCTAATCCCACATTCACTTTTCCTTTTCAACTTTCCACAGAACCTACTCATTATGCAACAGACCCAAAAAAAAAAAAAAAAAAAAAAAAAAAAAAAAAAACTAAATAATTAACTTGTATTGCTGGAAAAGCATAGGGTTTTTGAGAATAATGTCTTCTTATCTGGGAAAGCACAGGGTTTCTGCAAGTCATTGGTACTTGTATTACTGTTTTTGCTTCTTCTCACTTTGACTAGCTATTAGCTTACTTTTGTTTCACACTGTTTTTGCTTCTTCTCACTTTGACTAGCTATTAGCTTACTTTTGTTTCACATTTTGATTAGTCATTTCTTCTTCATTGTGCTTGTCAAGTATGTGAGACATTAGGGCCAATTGTTTTCAGGACACCATCATAAGAAAAAGCTAGTTAAGATACTATAAGGCGTCTGCCTGTTCTATCACTGAACTCATTTTGAAACAGGTCCATGGTCCACCTGTTCTATTCTTAAGGGTCATTTTTCTTCTTCTCTTTTTATTTTTTTATTAATATGTGGTCTGATAGCTGTAGTTAAGTAAATTTGAAATCTAGCATATTCAGATGCTATGTTAATTCTGGGATTTCAATTATGTTGAGATTGCTTTTAGTAATGGGGCAAATGATTTGAGAATAATGTAAATATTATTGAAACCAACAGCAATAAAAAATACAAAAAAAAAAAAAAAAAAAAAAAACATGCAGCAAGAAGTTGCAGACACAACAAAGTAATTTTGGCAGACAGAAACACCAATTGACCCAAATCAATTTTCACAATTACAATAATATCACAAGCCTTGTCTTCACATACACCAACACTTCAGATCTATATCATCATCCACAATCAATTTTCAATTGACCCAAATCAATTTACACACCAACACTTCAAATCTATATCATCATCCACAATCAACTTGCAAATATTAACAAAGAAAAAACAGATTAAAGTACCAACGACAGCGACGGCGACGAGGCACAGAGTGAGCTGCGACGGGGACGAGGGAGAGAGGCAGAGATGAGCGTGAGAGAGTGAGCTGCGATCTGGGTTGAGCTGCGACGGCAACGAGGGAGAGAGGTAGAGACGAGAGAGTGATTGAGACTTTGAGAGAGTGAGGAAGAGATCTGGGCTGAGCTGCAACAGTGCGACGGCGACGAGGGAGAGAGTGATTGAGAGAGTGAGGATTGAGGAAGAAATCTGGGCTGAGCTGCGACAGTGCGACGGCGACGAGGGAGAGGCAGAGACGAGAGAGTGATTGAGACTTGAGAGAGTGAGGATTGAGAGTGATTTTTGAGAGAGGCAGAGACGAGTGAGGATTGAGAGTGATTGAGAGAGGGTTTCAGAGTGAGGCTAAGAGTGATTTTTGAGAGAGGGTTAAAAAAAAAAGGTGGAACGACACCGTATAGGGAAAAAAAAAAAAAAAAAAAAAAAAAAAAAAAAAAGGCTGAAACAAGGGAACCGTCCGAACCGTCCGAACCGGTCACGGTTCACAGACCCGGACGGTCGGACCGCGGTCCGGACGGTTCCATGCTTTTTTCGCATGGAACGGTTCCTTACCTTAAATGTACCGTGAATCTGAACGATTCCCGGATTTTCCGGTCGGACCGTACGGTCCGGTCCGGGTTTAACAACCTTGATGTGGGTAACCAATAATCATTATAGTAATTGACAATTTTCATGTTTTATTGGTTCCTAAAACATGCATGCATGAAAATATCATCATATTTTAGCTGGAATATTAAATGCATAAAATAGAATTTATACGATAAAGGTGAGAAATTTCTCTTATTAGAATTCTATCCAACAAACACTGCAATCAATAAAAGAAAAATTGTAATCATAGTAATAGTTTTGTCAAGAGTCAAGCGCTCAATTCGTGAGCTTTGTCCTTTCCTGTCAAAAAAGTGTTTTGCTTCCGAAAATTGGTGTTAAGCTGTCACTTTTTTTTATGACTCAGTCTCAGAGCGTGAAAACTGGAAATTTAATGGCGGTGTACGTGCTCCTTCCCATAGTATCCAACAACAGAGAAACTTCATGTGGTTGAATCAAATGTGTGGCCGAGAGCAAAAGAGTTAAAAATATCTGGTCTGGCCACTGGACAGAAACCAGACCCAAAATATCTGACCTCACCATCCTAACGTCAACACAAATTATTGCTATATTCATGATGGATTCTACAGCATATTTTCAGAATCATTGAAGTGTTTTTTGTTTTTTAACCATGAAGTCGACTCCATAGTCCATAGCACTTTCACTTCACCTACCTCGCTTCAATTGTGGTGCTAATCGAATCCGTTCTTTTTGTCCTCTCATGCGGATGTAAATGCATCTATAAATAACATATTTACTAGTTTTTATTTTTTTTAAATATGAATTAAGTATTGCTGATTCATTGCTAAGAGCATTTGTATTTACTAGTTTTTTTTTTTTAGTATGTGTTTTACTCTAAATTAAAAACCCAGCTTCTTTTACTATTCAGCTTATTTTTGTTACTATTCATAGGTCTCACTGCATTTTTTGGTACTATTCATAAACTCCACTGTACTACTTCAACTAATTTTTACCTTTATCTACAGTATTTTTAGTAAAAAAATTTCAATTTCAGTAAAATAAGCAGATTTCAAACAAACTCTAAATGAATAAATATTTATTTAAGTTTTTTGTTATTTAGCTATGAAGCAAGTTGACGACTTGACTCCATAGCACCTTCCCCTTCACCTAGCTACGAGCTTCAATGTTTTTACTTCGCTTTTTTGACATATTTGTGGTGTTAATGGAAACTATCATTAGTCTTTACGCATTTTTTTAATGTAGAAATTTAAGTTATTTATTCATTTTTCTATTAAAACAACTTATCATTATTTTGAAAATAAATTAGAAAAGATATTTAATAAATTGATTGTCCTTATACTAGAGATATTAAATTAAAGGGAAATAATAACAGAAAAATTCTGTTTGCCAAGAGATTACAAACTTAGCTTTTAATTTTTAACTATTAACTTTTATATATAACTTTTTAAAATCTTTTTTTTTTCCTCAAATTTTTTTAATTTTTTTGTTTCACTTTTTTCAAAGTGCAAATATACTTTAATACACTTTTAATAAAAAGTTTTCAACAAAAGAGTTAAATATGCCATTCTCAAACAGACACAAATTAACGTGTAGTTGAATCACATTCAGATCAAATGTGTGGCCAAGAGCAAAGGAATAAAAGACATCTGACCTGATCTGACCCCTCCATCGATCCCAATGTCATATTAATTCATAAGAAAATTATTGGGTATTCTAGGAATATATTTCCTTCATCTCACTTAGAGGTGGGCTCTATTGTGGGTGAGATATCACCCAAAAAAAAATCACACAAATAACATTATAATAATTAAAAAAAATACACAATTAGTATCAAACACAAATTCACACATATATAGTATAAATTTATAACAAATAGAGTGACACTCAAGACTCAAAACACTCACTTTGTATTCTCAGAGTCAGAGATACCGAGATAGTCAAATAGAGAAGAGAGATGAGATGAAATTTATAAGAGAGAGAGAGAGATTTGTGATTTATCCTGTTGTTTGGTTTTGGGTTGGGATGATATTTGATCTTAGTGTGTAAGATTTTAAGTTAGAGTGTGCACAAATATTTTTAAGGGTAAATTAAACATATATAAAGTGAACCCCTAAACATAAAGTGATGCCCCTTTAATATATATATATATATATATATATATATATATATATGTATATTTATAATAATAGATAAGTAGTTAAGATTAGGTAAGTGTGGTTAAAGACAATGACATAGCTAAGATTTAACTTTAGAAGTAAATTTTGGGAACTAGGGTTGTCCATGGGTTGATTTGGGTTGGGTTTGTGTCAACTCGGAATTGACTCGACAACTTCTAGTGACAGGGCAACTGATTCACCACCAACTGCCGGAAACCACGGGTGGAGTTAGTTTCAGTTTGGGTGGGCAGTGATCGATTTTGGTCAAAATTAATGGAGGAGCAACGTTGGTAGAGATTTGGCCAAATCTTAACGTCTCTGGTCAAGATCTGGTCGGATCTAGTCGAGAACTAGCTGGATCTCAATGAATCTTGTTGAGATTGCGCCGATTCTCGACAAATCTCTCCGGATCTGCATTTGAGAGAGGGGGGAGGGTGATGAACAGTGAGCTTTGGAGGTGAGGTCGGTCAGGTCAGTTGGAGTCAATTTTTCATGTGAATACCTGCCAACTAACTATGAGTTTTGGAAATAAATATTATGAATGTCTTGATATAAGATAAATAGTGACAATGGGTTCTTATATAAATTCCATGGGTTTATAATATGGTATGAAATATATAAATGTCATGAGTTTAAGATAAATAATCATAACTTTCCATGGGCTTTTAAATTAGTAACACATAATTGGGCTTGATATATGTTTGCTATGAGTTTTGGAAAAATGAATAGTGTTACGTAATATAAATAGTTACCATTTACCATAGGTTTTATAATAAGGTATGAAATAAATAAATGTCATGGTTTAAGATAAATAATCATAACTTTCCATGATCTTTTATATTAGTAACACAAATTCATAATTCTCCATGGGCTTGATATATGTTTGCCATGGGTTTTGAAAAAAAATGAATAGTGTTACATAAAATAAATAGTTACCATGGATTTTATAAGATAGATTCCATGGGCTTGTAATATTATAATAATAGGTTTAAAAAATTAAAGCATTGTTCATCATTAGACTTTAAGTGAAATACTTATCATTTCTCCCCCAAAAAAAAGTGAAACACTTATGATATAGTATTTTGCCAAGTATTGATAACCTTGGATTTTTTACTAAATAGCCTCAAGTAGCAAGCTTGGGCTTTTAATAATGCCAACGTAAACTGGGCGTTTGATATTGAAAGCTTAAATTTGTGTGAGAACACACGAACTTGTTCAGACCCCCAATAAAAAATTACGGCTAGAATGCTTTTACTCTAACTTAAACAAAGTGCGGAACAAGTGTAAATATGTGCAATGAACCGATTACACTACTCTAAGCCATATCCATCCACAATTAACAATAAAATAAAGAGTAGGGAAGAGAGATGTAAACACAAGATAACGCCAAGACGTGCGACCCTCCAAGTCGAAATTGATCCACTAGAGAATAAATTTTGAGTACACAAATAACAAAAGACTCTCCAAACCTAGTCTACCCCATGTACTTGAGCCCTCCAAGCTCTTGTTACCAACGGACTTCTCAGAATCTTGTATTCTCTAGCTTTCTAGATCCCGCAATTTAGCCTAATTGCATCTCCCACTAAATGGCTCCTTCTAATACTTTCCAACAGTACCAAAACCTCACTTAACACTCAGATCTGGTGTGGTAAGTGTTTGGACTATCAACCTCTCAAGGATGTAAAGATTGAGAGGTAGGAGTTGAGGAAAACCACAAGGAAATGTGTAGATGATTGTGGATATAATACTCTCTAACTCTCAAGTGTATTTGTTAAGGTTTTCTCTCTAAAAAGCCTCCTTTACTTTTGTGAGTAATAAGGGTATATATAGTATGGATGAAGAGTAAGAAAATCACATTTAAAATCCTCCAAGCAGAGAGTTTCGTGGGTACCTTGCTAAATGGCCTGTCTTGCAAAGTACTCGCGAAATATAGCTTGACACTTGACTCTTCAGCTTCCAGCATGTACTTCTCACGTGGCCTTTTCGCAGAAACCTTTAGTCGCAAACTTTTTGCAAGTTAGTCGTGAAATTTCATTGATCTTCATTGCATGCTTAATTCTTCACCAACTTAATACTAAACTCAATACAATAAAATCCCACAAAATGAAAAGAAATAACTTAATGCAATTACAACACTTTTTATCTTAGAATAAAGCCAAATAAATAGCTATTCTTTAAAATGAGAAATAACTATTCATCTCTAAAAGGGTTGTAATAACTATTCCTTAGTAAATGTATTAATTTCTAAAATTAATATATTTCCAAATAAACAAAATTTCTATATGCACATAACAATTATGAAAATAAAAAATCATAAAAAATAACTAATCTCTCTTTCAAATTTAAAAAAAAACAAATTATTTTTTTACGATATATAATTATATGAGTAAGATATTTTCTAAAATATATCTTAAGTTTGATTTAAAATGTTTTCATTCCATTGTTTTCAAGATTCTATTATTGTGTTGTCACCAAACAAATGAATAGTAATAAGTATTACATTACAACATCTTGTATTCCTTGTAATGCATATTCCAATTTCTATGTAATTATCGTTACAGTCTGTTGGAGCATTTTAATATTAATCAATTAAAATGAATAAATATTACAACATAAATGTAAAGATGTAGGAGTGAATATGCAAGATGAAGAGTTAGTGAAATTGTTTAATCCCACGTTGAAAAGGAGAGATACTATTTTATTATTTTTAATTGTGGTGATTAATGGGCTAATGTGAATCGACTCAAATATTGGGCTAGATACGTGCGCTAGGGGGAGGTAAAGGGTGGAGTAGTAATTTCGCGAGGCCCATTAAGCCTATAAATAAATTCATTCAAACCCAATTCAAGTTACTGTAATCTTGGGGAAACAAGTCAGAGAAGGTCTGCTGTAATTTTTCTCTTTAAATTAATAATATTCAGAAGTATTATTTAGTTTCTCGTTGTGTTATTTCCGTTATTATTGTGTTTGCACCAACACAGTCTACTAAATGTGCCCATAAAGTTTCTCAATTTACCTTTCACCTCTTCAGTGTTCACACTCAGTTAATCTCTCACACGCTCAGGAATAGTGACGTTGCTGGGCCAATAAAATGGGATGTAAATAGAGATAAACATGCAGAGAGTGCAAGCTATGTGAAGTGAGAAAAAAAAAAAAAAAAACATTGCATTGTTCAGAGCGGAGATCGTTGCGATATTGGTTTTACTGGGAACCTAGAAAGGTATTTTTCTGTTTTTCAAATTTTATTGTGAAATTAATTTTTGGACATAAACTTAGAGCATTGCATTCTCTATTTTATTATAGCCCCTCTATTTTACAAGGATTTCCACGTAATGTGAACACAGTCTACTAAATGTGCCCATAAAGTTTCTCAATTTACCTTTCACCTCCTTAGAGCATTAGCATTGAAGAATGCTAATGCCATATCTAAGGCCTTTTTGGTATTTCATGGCTCAAAAACATTTGCATCAAAAAATTGTAAACCCCACTATTGCAAAATTTTTTGCAATAGTGTTACAGTACAATTCTAACTTTAGAATTGTATTGTAGCAGTATTCTAAAAAAAAAATATATATATATATATATATTTTATTCCACCCTTTTTCCCCCCCCCCAAAATTTCTCTCTCCACTATCTCGGTACTTCAGTTCTCTTCTCTCTCTTCCTTCTCTGTTTCTCCATCTGCTCTCTCCTCTCTTTAGACCTAAACACCATCTCTTCTCTCTCTTCCTTCTCTGTTGGGTCCGGTGTTTGGGTCGTTGGTCGTGGTTGGGTTGTGGGTCCGGTGTTTGGGTCGTGGGTGATGGCGTGGGTCAGTGGTGGTTGTGGTTTTTAGCGTGGGTCACTGTGGTGGTTGTGGTTTTTTTTTTTTTTTGGCTGTGACCGGTGCTTAAAGGGGTTGTGGGTCGTGGTTGAGACCGGTGTTTGGGTCGTTGGTCATGGTTGGGTCTGGTGTTTGGGTCGTGGTTGGGTCGTGGTTGGGTTGTGGTTGAAGTGGGTTGTTGGTCGTGGATCGGCGAAGCTTCACACGGCCTCTCTCTCATCTCTCATCGTGGATCCGCAAGCTGGGTTTGGATCGGTGGGCTGGGATCAGTTGATGGTGGGTTTGAAACGGTGGATCTGTTGATCAGTTGGTGGATCGGTTGGGTTGATCATCGGTAGCTCCGATGGTGGTTCCGGTGATGATTTTTTTTGAATGGGTTTGCTCCGGTGGGTTTCAAATCGGCTGGGTTTCAAATCGGTGGTATGGGTTTCTGATTGATGGCTTAGGTTTGCTGATCGGTGGCTTGGGTGGTGGGTGTGGTGGCCGTTGTTGGCTCCAACTGGTTTGATGGTTTGTGTGTGTGTGTCTCTGTTGATGGTTTGATGGTTTGTGTTTGTGTGTGTGTGGTGATGGGTTTGGATAGGTTGGTCGGTGTATCATGGGTGTGTGTGTGTGGCTCTGTGTGTTGAACCGGTGCTAGAGGTTGAGGGAGACTGAGGAAAAAAAATACTGTTGGAAAGCCCAGGAAAATGGAATCACGCTTAGTCTGAAAAAAAGTATCGATTAGAAAGAAATAATAAAGAAAGATTAAAGAATAATATTTTAATAAAAATAGAGTTTTGGGATGTGGGAGGTATTGTAAAATGGTATGATATAAGTAATAAAGTGGTTTTTTGAGATGGTAAAATAGAATAGGATAGAATTCTTTGATGCTGATGCTCTTAGCGTTCACACTTAGTTAATCTCTCACACGCTCAGGAATAGTGACGCAGCTGGGCCTATAAAATGGGATGTAAATAGAGATAAACATGCAGAGAGTGCAAGCTGTATGAAGTGAAAGGAGAAAAAAAAAAAAAAAAAACGTTGCGTTGTTCAGAGCGGAGATCTTGTTGCGATATTGGTTTTACTGGGTATCTAGAAAGGTATTATTGTGTTTTTCAAATTCTATTGTGAAATTAATTTTTGGACATAAACTTTGACCATTGCATTCTCTATTTTATTATAGTCCCCTCTATATTACAAGGATTTCCACGTAATGTGTCCTCGTGTGATTAATTTTCTTAGTGCTTGCGTGATTTCTATTATTAATATTTTGCTTCAAGTTATATTTAAATTTCATTAACACAGATGGAGATTTATCACAACAAATTTATGGCAGATGTCCTCTTTGCGAAGAATCTCAATACTCTCTTAATATTGAACAGATTGCATAAACAAAACCAAGAAATACTTCGTGTCCAAACTCCTATATTGCAGCCGTCAAGCCATAAAAAAGTTGTATCACTGACCGCATTTTTCACATTTTTACAGGATTTGAAAGAAGAACCATACCCTCAAACCATGTCTACTTTCACGGAGATGTTTACATCATCGGCACCATTTTTCACAGCTGCTGTTGTGATTGTACTAAGTCCCTTTGTAAAAGAACACATACCTTCTGCAGTCAGCAATTATCTCGTCTCCATGTATCAAAAGTGGCTCTCTAGATTCTCTGCGCCTCAAGTCACTGTCGTCATTGAAGAGAAAGGTGATCTCGAAATCAGCAACCAAATCTATGAAGCTGCTATAGCCTACCTACGTACCCTGATTTCTAATTCAACAAAACCAAAACGTTTCAAGGTAAACAAAGGAGTTAGGCAAAATGAATCGACCATTGATATCGTCGAGAATGAAGAGGTTATTGATATATTTAATGGAATTAGACTCAAATGGAAGTTACATGCTGTAAAAGTAAAAGAAGCCGATCGCCGTAATGTTGATAGACATTTTGAGCTTTCCTTTGATAAGGGATTCGAAAACGAAGTGCTAGAGTCTTATTTACCTGATATAGTAGATCGTTATGAGAGAATTCAATACGATGACGACGTGGTAAAGCTTTTTACCCGTGATAATGGCTTTCGTGGTCCCATCCGTCTTGATCTAGATGGATGGATTTATGTTATTCTTAAACATCCAATTACGTTTGAGAAGTTGGCAATGGACCCAAAGCAGAAGGAGATGCTCATGGATGATTTGGACAGGTTTCTTGGAAGGAAGGACTTCTATGAGGATGTTGGCAAGACATGGAAGCGTGGGTATTTGCTTTATGGCCCACCGGGTACTGGCAAATCAAGCTTGATTGCTGCCATGGCTAATCACCTCAAGTTTAACATCTATGATTTGAACCTTTCCGGTCGGCTTACAGATGAAAACTTGAGAAATATATTGCTCTCAACAACTAATCGCTCAATATTGGTAATTGAGGATATAGATTGCGGTGCAGAGTTGAAAGAACAAAGGAGACGATATGACTCAGTTAGCATTCTTTATTCTCATAAAATCTTGTTTTAATTTCCTCTATATATTTAGGGTCAACTATTGTTGTTCTAGTTAGATTATTATACACTTTAGGCAGTTTTTGTGTTAATCTTATGTGGATTTAATCGGATAAGTGTGATTTTTGTGAATGTGTACTGACTCTGTCATTAGATGTTTATTAAATTGAAATGGACTATAAATGAGTGCAGTGAGTTTGAATATAAACTTTTTTTTTAAGTGAGCGAGCCGGTTACTGTTAAATTTGGCTATAATTTTAAAGAGATATTTTGCTCAATGAGTCCAATTAGATTTTTATCCTGGTTGAAGATTTTTCCTATTATTGGATGCATGTATTGTTGAGTTTGAGTCCGAGAACTAGTATTTTTCAACATAAAATTAGAAAAGAAATGGGAATAAGACAGCCTACTAGTCATCTTTCCTTAACCCCTATGGAAGTGAGTTTTGTGTATTGTTAATAACTTTTACCGAGTACATATGTGCACTATGTCCGCATCAATTACCAGTATTACACTAGGTGATGTAAATGACATTATCTAATGCACTTCATCTAACAATTTTACTTCATGTGTGTGTTTTTTTTTTTTTTTTTTTTTTTTTTGTTTTTCAGTTCACACTATCGGGTTTATTGAATGTCATAGATGGATTATGGTCGAGTTGTGGAGAAGAGCGAATTATTGTGTTCACCACCAATGATAAGGACAAGCTTGATCCGGCTTTGTTGCGCCCAGGCCGCATGGATGTACACGTGCACATGTCATATTGCACCATAGATGGGTTCAAGTTGTTGGCTACTAATTATCTTAAAATCGAAGATGACCACCAACTCTATAGGCAGATTGAAGGTTTGTTGAAGAATGTAGAGGTTACCCCAGCTGAAATTGCAGAGGAACTTTTGAAGAGTGGTGATACAGATGTTGTTCTCCGAGGAGTTGTCGAATTTCTCGAGCAAAGAGAACGTGAGAAAGCAAAGGCTGCAGACTTAAAGCGACTTTTGAAGAGTGCTGATATAGATGTTGATGCTGAAGGACTTGTCGAATTTCTCGAGTATAAAAAACTTGAGAAAGGAAAGGCCACAGTGGCAGAGCGACTTTTGAAGAGTGCTGATATAGATGTTGATGCTGAAGGACTTGTCAAATTTTTGAAGAAAAAGAAAATTGAGGATGCAAAGGCTGCAGCGGCAAAGTGTATAAATCCAAACGAATCTGAACTGATGGGTAATTTCAAAAGAGATGGTTCGTGTTCTCAAGGAATTAGTAATGTTCCCAAGCCATTCTAGCACTTCTCAAATCGCATTTGAGTTTTTCGTCTTGGTGACCCTGAGTGACTCGCTGCTGGTGGTGATCCTTATCTGTTCCTCCCCTCATTTCCGAGTTTTTCTTTTCCTTGTGAAATAATATGTATCGTATCAATGTGTGGGTGTGCACTGCTGTGAATCTGATCATGTACTTTGCAAATTGTGTGACTGTTTGTGGGAGATGTTGTTGTTTTAAAAAAGAATTACATGTTTGTTGAAGGGATATTTTGCATTACGCTTTTTATGGTTGCTGCTATTTGCTTCTGATCACTTTATTTTTATTGCTGGTAATGTTGACTCCCACTCTTAATCTCCTATCCCTGCCTTTGCTGTGAGGTACCTGTGATTGTTTTCGTTGTTGTGGTCACGTTTTTGAAAGTGTTGCTGTGAGTTTCTCATTCTCTGTGGGTTTTCTGTGTTTGAGATCTGTGGGGCTTCTTTCTGTTATTGGTTTTAAAGGATGATGAGGGAGAGGGCAGAGGGTGGTTTTTACAAAAATGGAGGATATTTAATTGATACTAAAGCATTTAGTTTGTGTAACAGCCCTACTCTTATTCTGTTACGGCCATACCACCATCGAGTGTTCATATTTAATTGATACTAAAGCATTTAATGCTTTCGCAAATTTCTGCCACCTCTGAGTGTTGGTGGCATCGGAGATGCTTTAATACTTATTTCAGTCTTTGGAGGTTATTTTCCGTTCTTTGAAAAAAGCTATGTAAAGCTAAAGATTAATGTACTGTGAGAGAAGCTCCTTCTCTCACAGTACATTAATCAAATAACTGATATTTCTCCTTCTTTCACAGTACATTAATCAAATAACTGATATAGGAGCTGATGACATCATTTGTTGTGATATGACTCCCACGCTCTCACTTCTCCCTTCTTTTGTCTTTTATTTGTTTGACGATCCTGAAGTTAGTGGTTTTTTTAAGTAACAACACAAGGGGTGGAGTAATCACCAACAATGAATGAAAGTTTTGGACTAAAACCTAACTATAAACAAGAATCATGTATCGTATTCTTAATTATGTAAATGGTCTGTTTCGGAATAACTTATTTAGTAGAAACTAAATTTTTTTTTACTAAAAATGTAGAAAAAAAAAAAGTTAAAAGCTAACTAAATAGAGCAATAGGACCCATGAATAGTATCAAAAATAAGCTAAAAATTCAAATAAACTGAACTTTTCATCACATCTCAATAACAATCTCTTAATAGAATGAATTACGACACCGCATCGTTCAGGTTAGATATTTTGTTATTATTATTTTATAGAATTACGACACCGCATCGTTCAGGTTAGATATTTTGTTATTATTATTTTATACATTTTTTTGCTCTCAGCCCCACATTTGAATCTTACTCAACTACATGAAGTTTCTCATCAATTGCCTTAGCCTTGTGAGACAAGCTCAGGAATATAGGGATGCAGCTGGGTCTATAAATAGGGATGTAATAGAGAGAAATTAACGTGCAGATCTAGGGGGAAAAAAAAAGGTGCTTTGTTCAGAGTGGAGATCTGGTTGCAATCTTGGTTTCACTGAGTTTCTAGAGAGGTATTATTGTATTTTTAAAATTTATTGTGAACTTGAAGTCTTGGACATATACTTGGGCATTGCATTCCTATTTTATTGTAATAGATTGGTCCCTCTATATTAGATTGTTTTTCACTTAATGTTTTCTTGTGTTATTAATTTTCTTGGTGCTTACGTGAATTTTTTTCTTTTCTTTTTTGTGCTTAAGGTTCTATTTAATTTATTAACACATAGATGGTGATTTATCCCAACAAATTTATGGCTGTTGTCCTCTTTGTGAAGTGACTCAAAACTTTCATAATTTTAACTAGATTGCATAAACAAAACCAAGAAATTAATACTAGGTGTCCAAACTCCTATACTGTAGCCCTCAAGCCATAAAAAAGGTATCATTAACCACATTGTTCTCATTTTTAAGGATTTGGAAGAGATGATTGGTAAACATAGATATCCTCAAGCCATGTTTTCTTTCATGGAGCTGCTTTCATCATTAAAACCATTGTTCACAGCTGCTATTGTGATTGTACTAAGTCCCATAGGACAAGAACTCATACCTTCTGTAGTAAAAAATTATCTCATCTCCATCTGTGGAAAATGACAAGGATAATTTTGTAATATTGGCACTCACCCATGGCAAGGTGTAGAGTGACGTTCCAAACCGACCCGTCAGTCTTGTGTCTATCAACACGTGACAACAGTAAGAGTCTACAAAGCTAACGAAGTCAACTTAGGGCAGAGATGGAAAGCTAACGCTGCCAAAGATGAAGGGATGAGCGAGACTGACGACTCTGACATAACTCTAATTTGGTCTCCACACATACGTATAAGGAAATTTCTTGTGCCTCACGCCCAGTGTTGATCAAAAAGACTCCTACAAGGAAAGGATTCCGAAAAATATGTTCATGAGCACTCCTATAAGAAAAAGACTTTTAAACCAAGGAAAGAGAGGTCAACCATTTTCTACTATAAAAGCCTCAATACCCTCACTAACCAAGGTACGCATAACTCACCCCAGTTCTAACACTCTAGAGTTGTGAGAAGTTCTAACTTGACATTCGGAGGGTATTTGGCCGGCACCATATCGGTGCTCTCTGATTAGGTCTTTTCTTTTCGTTTTGCAGGTATTGTTTCGAGCACGTGAGGCCGTGTGACTTACTGTTGATTTTTCGGCATCATCAGAAAATATTTCTTTACGCCTCAACTCACTCTCTTAATTGAAGAGAAATGTGGTATCAGTAGCAATCAAATCTATGAAGCTGCCGCAACCTACCTACGTTCCAAGATTGGCGATTCATCAAACTTAAACCATCTCAGAGTAAGCAAAATCAGTAGGCAACAGGGACTAACCGCTGATATTGTAATCGGTCAATCGGTTATGGATTCCTTTCAAGACATTAATTGACTCATATGGAAGTTATGTGCAAAAAAAAAAAAAAAAAAAAAAACAATGGTGGCGATGTTCTTTTGACATATTTTGAGCTTTCATTTGAAAACAAATTCAAAGAGGTTATGCTAAACTCTTATTTACCTCATGTAATATCTTGTTCCAAGGTTATACAAGAAGCACGAAGGGTGGTAAAGCTTTATAGCTGTGATATTGATGGTGTTCAAACTGGTCGTGAATGATATTCTATTATTCTTGAACATCCAGCTACATTTGAGAAGTTGGCAATGGACCCAGAGCCGAAGAGGAGGCTCATAGATGATCTTGACAGGTTTATTAAAAGAAAGGAGTGGTACAAGAAAGTTGGCAGAGCATGGAAGCGAGAGTATAATTTGGACATTTCAAGAATAAAGTCAGACTCAGAGACTTGAAAAGAATACTGCTTTCAATATCTAATCGTTCAATGATGGTTATTGAGGATATAGATTGTGCACTGTTGGAAAAAAGAGGCGAAGAAAAGAAGGATAATTACGCTGAGGTTTGCATTCTTCTCATAAAAACTAGTTGCAAATAGTCCATTATATATAAAGTTAACTAGCATGACGACTCACGACTTATCAAAAAAAGTTTAGTATATTATTTGCTTCACCAGTACTATCACACTAACCTTTGCAAATGACATTATCTTATGATTTCATCTAACAATATTTACTATCATGTAATTTTTTTCAGTTCATACTATCGGGTTTATTGAACGTCATAGATGGATTATGATCGAACAATGGAGATGGGCAAATTATTGTATTAATTATAAGGACCAACTTGACCAGCTTGAACATGTCATATTGCACCATGTATGGGTTCTAGCAGTTGGCTTCTACTTATCTTGATATCAATGGTGAGCACCAACTCTATGGACAGGTTGAACCATTGTTTGAGAAAGCAGAGGTTACCCCAGCTGCAATTGCTGAGGAACTTTGTTGAAATGGCTTGATTTATTTCACCCAATTCTCATAACAAACTTTCAAGGACTGAAGATACCGATGTTGCTCTTAGAGGAGTTGTCGAACTTCTCGAGGAAAAAACAAACGAACTTGAGAATGCAATAAGCATGTGATGGGTTTATGGATGAAATATATGCAATAAGTATGGCTACGTATTAAATATTATACTTCTCTATTATGTGTTACAACCACAAAGACTCTCTATCATGTAGTACGTACAATCTCTCTCTTCGTGACGAATAAATACATGTATTTTCAAAAATTGGGTGAATATGTTTAAGAAATAAGAATGTATGATGAACATGCATGATATATATATTGGAATTATTGGATGAGAAGACATTTGGTCAGTAGCTGGAGTAAAGCCTCTGATTTACGCCACCAATTAATGGACGCTACGTTATATATTTAATGAAACACACATACACTAGCACACACAATTATTACTCAATTAAACCTATAATCCTCAAACACGTTCACTTGGAGAAAATGTAACAGCACCAACGCAACCAAAGCTCCACTTCCTCTTCTCCTCTTAGCACCAGAGCTCCACCCTGCTGTTAGCACCGCCACACATCGGTCAGGAGCTAGCGCCACCACACCGAACCTCAAGGTTTGTTCTTTTGTGTTTATTGTTTGATTAGTTATATTTCCCTAAACTTGAGGTTTTGAAATTTTGATGGGTTTGGGTTATTTTTTGGATATCAATATGTTCATATTGGTATAGGTTTTGTTGATTTGTATGGATTTTGCTGTTTTTTGGTACTTTTATTGGTTTGGATTGGATTCTTAAGTGGTAGGTGGAGATTTTTTTTTTTTTTTTTTTTTTATAGCAAAAGCGATAGTAGACTTTATTTATAAAATCACATTGTACGATGAGGAAGAGAAAACAAGGGCATTCTTCTAACCAAACAATGACCTCTTTCTCTTTTGCAGCACTAACTAAAGCTAGTACAACACGATTACATTATAAAGGTATGCTAACAAAAGAAATAACAAAAAAAAAAAAAACTATCCTTAAGCAAAGTAATGTCTTCAAGGATCCAGGCAACCTCAAGAGCACAAAATTCTATCCGACTTCAATAGGTCTACCAACTTAGTAAAATTTCATTCCATTGTCACCAAGTAAGAGCCAAGGAAGAGAAAACAATGTATTTAAATGGCATAGCAAATCCCAAGATTCTTGGGATTGCAAAACCTTTATTCAATCGTAATTTCTTCATTAATCTAGTTAACCCATCTCTATCCAGACGAGTTTCAGATTAAAAAAAAAAAAAAAAAAAAAAAAAAAAAACTTTGGGACCATTTTCACTTGCCAAACAACAAAGTTCTTTAACTGCCTCTGGGACCCCAAGCCCTTGATAGTTAAGGCTTAGGATTTTCATGTTGGAGATAGGGGGTGATAAGGACCCCCACAAACAGGTTTCGAAATATTCTGTGTCCTTCCTAATGATTGGGTTTTTACAATATTCTGTGTCCTTCCTAAGAGGTAGTAAGGGTTATGGGAGGACATTTTCCAGGATAAGGTTGGCTAGCCGAGACCTCACTAGAAGATTGCAAGTTGGGATTTCGTAGAATCCGTTTCCAAGATCGTAGGGATGTTGTGCTGATCCTTAATAAATTCTCAAGTAAATCCGCGATTATCTCCATCTCTATATTAGTATTTGAAAAATCCTCATTTAAGCTATGTTTGATAACTATTTTTTTCCTCAATTCGTGTAAGGATTTTAAATACTTTGAAGCAAAAGTATTTTTGAATTAGAATAGATATATAAATATATATATATATATTTTAAAAATAACCATACAAAACAAAATTTAACTTTTTCAAAAACAACTACCAAACAAATTTCCTGAATTTTGTTTTTGGAAAATGTGTTTTTCCTTTCAACTAACTAAACTTTTTTTTTTCCTTAAAAACAAGAAAACGAAAATAAAAAATAAAAATAGTTACCAAACATGACCTTAACTTTTGATTATCCATATCTTGGGGTTGCTTTCAAATTTTCTTCAAAAGCTTTCGGCTGATCCTTTTCTCGTATAAGAGTTTGCCTAGGATTCAAAGATTTACACTGTGTTTGGTTGGGGGGATAATAGGGAAGATGGAAAACAAAGGGAGGAAAATAAGGTGGAAAACAGTGTTTTCCACTGTTTGGCATGCTAAGGAAAATGCTGACGATGGAAAACCCGGGAGAAAATTTTATCTCCCGGGCCCACAATTTGCATCCTCCCAAATCTGGAGGAAAAGTGTGGAGAGAAAACTGCTCTCACTATGGAATTACACAAATGCCCTCTCCCACCTACCCTCTTCACAAACACAACGGCTGTTCTGGAATCAAGTAAAAAAAAAATAGAGAGCGATTGCTGGAGAAAAAAAAAAGAGAGAATGAGAGCACTAGCTAGAACGTTCTTGAATGAGGGAGAAAAAGAAAGAAATGAAGGGGGAGATAAAGAGATAAGGACAAACGTGTATGAAAAAAAAAAGAAAAAAAAGAGAGCGAGAGCTGGAGAAAAAAAAAGATAGAATGAGAGCATTTCTGGGAAGGTAGGAGACAAAGAAAGAAAAGAAGGGGGAGATGAGATAAGGACAAACATGTATGGTGGAGGAAAAAAAAAAAAAGAAGAAGAAGAAAGAAAAACATATGGATGAAATGAATTGAGAGAAAAGAGAAATAATATAAAGAATAAAAAATCTTAATTGAGAAATGTTACCACAATATTTTCACAATAAATTTTAAATAACAGATTGTTATTAGTTAATATTGGTGAGTAAAAAAATAATTTCAATGGTGGGTTCAAATTAAAACTAGTAACAACTTTCCACATAAATTTTGTTGTGAAAGTATTGTAAAAAATGTTGTGGACGTAACACTTCTCATTGAAAAATATAATTGTTGGTAAATTTTATATTATTTAATGAGTAAAAATAAATCTATTTTTTACTTATTATATAACAAGGGTATAATAGTCAATTTATATATAAACTACATTTTCTATCCTCCCACTTTTCTTTTCAACCAAACAAAAGAATTTTCTACCTTCCCACTTTTTCATCCCTCCAACCAAGCACACACGAGAGAAAACTAAATATTTTCCATCCTCCCACTTTTCCATCTTCTCACAATTTTCTATCTTCCTACTTTTCCACTCCTCCAACCAAACATACCCTTAGTCATATCTTTCCTATCAACAGTTGGAGTTTTTGTATTTAAATACTTTCCTCCAAATTCAGACTTGACTTATCAAAATGAAACCACATGATCTTTGGGGATATCCGGAGATATTATCTTTGAATTATCAGATATGAAAATCCTATCTGATAAGGGAACCTGATTTTCAGCTAATGTAGGTAAAGATAGAATACTACCCGCTCAGAATTTGAATTAAGCATCGGATCCGAAGAATTTGAAAATTCCCGCTCAACTGGGTTTTCCTTGTGCTCAGTCAGTTGGAGACGGACTGTCCTTGCACCTGCTTTGCCGATCAACTGAACATCAGCTTGTTGTTGTCGGACTTGGGAGGAATTAATTGGACCACCAATCCTTTCAGGTGCCTGAATTTCTTAATCATCATCTACGCTAGGATTGGTCTGATTGACATTACCTTTCTTTTTATTTACTTTTGGGGCTATGTTGCGAAGCCATGGACCGAATTGGGGTTCATCCTCATCCAATGAGAGGCAGCCTTTTTTTTCTTTTTCTTTTTTCCTTTTTTTGAGAGAGTTTCAATGTATGACGTCCACTCTTGATAATAGCTTTTTTATCATCAAACTAAGACACCAATCAGTTTTTGAGATTGCTTGTATATAATTCATTTGAACTTACCTTTTTTACTGCCATTATTTCCTTATATAGCATAGTTTATTTTCTTTGCACAATGTCTGGGCATATGGTTTACATGCTAACTTCTCAGGTTGTAGTTTAAAATTCAATTACCACGTATCAAGGCTTGATTCAAAAGTATTTTCAAAATAATTTTCAACTAGCTTGTTTTCAAAAAAGTGTTTTACAAGATTTTATAGAATTTTTACCCCCAAACATTTTTTACATGGAAATTTTTATCTCATTAAAAAGCATTTAGAAAAATCCAAGAAAATTTTTTGTCCTTTAAAAACAAAATTACTTTTTCTAAAATTCCTTTGAACTTTTCCCCTCTTTTTTTTTTAAGGGAATTTTCACCTCTTTGAAAAGGATTTCCTTATTCAAAATTATAAACTTCTCTTTCCCAAAATAACCGTGGAACTTCCCCTTTTCAAGAATGGATCTTCAAAAATTAGTTTCCCTCAAAAATAAATCCAAAGGAACTATTTTTCATTAACCAAAAATCCTCTTTTTCCAAAAATGGCAAAATGTTAAATAAAATGTTTAATTTTCATCTAAAAACTCCATTCAAAATACGTTTTTGATAAAACGAAAGAGAAATGAATCAAACATCTTTTTGAAAATAGTACTATTTCCGAAAACTTGTTCTCCATTAAAAAATACATTTGCAAAATGATTTTCAAAATATTGTGCATAGTCTATGGCTTAAGCTTAAACTAACTGGGCCCATGGACTCCAAAATCAAGCTAACAAGATCCCCCCAAATTTTTTATCCTTTGTTTTTTTTCCCTGTCCTTTTTGCGTGAGAAAATACATTGGAAAATTTATTGAAAAACTAAGGTCATATTTGGTAATTGATTTTGTTTTCTTGTTTTTAAAGAGAAAAAAAAAAATTGGTGTTTTCAAAATGAAAAACACGTTTGGTTAGAAGAAAAAAAAAAACATTTTCCAAAATAAAAAAATAAAGATAAAAAACAGAAAATTTGTTTGGTAATTCTTTTTGAAAAAGTTGAAATTTTATTTTGTGTGAAGTAATTACAACATTTTGTCTCTTCATTATTTGCTTCAAAGTATTTAATTAAAATCAATACACCTAGAGCAATTATAAAATCAAATGTTTTGTATATAACATTCAAGTCAAAGCTTGAAACTTTTTTTTTTTTTTGACTCTCAGTCTTCTCTTTTTCTTTTTTAGCGTGTTTGAGATTCCCTGCAATAGCAAATCAATAGTTGAGATTAAAAGTTTTAGGAGTCATTTTTAACTTCAACCCTTAAATCCCCCTAAAAAAAAAAAAAAAACTTCAAGCCCTAATTAATAAAAAAAAAAATTAACTTTCAACTTTTATCATTTTACTTTTATATTTTATTTTATAACTTCTTTCTCACATCCAATGATTAATTGCATGTTTATGTTACACCGGATCTCAATTCGTGCATTTGTACGGCAATTTTCCAAATGCAAATGACTTCGGCTGGAAAGGACAAGCTCATAATTGAGCATTTGATAGAACTAAATGCATTTATATATATAAAAGTAATAAAGTTCAAATCATAATAGGAACAGAACCAGAATTTTGATTGAGGGGGGCTGGAATATGAATAATTTCTTTTTTAATGAAAATGCAAATTATTGTCCATTTGGCACTAACAAACTATCAACGCACTAATATGCAATTAGAAAAATGCTAAAATTACTAGAAAATTTTTAACAAAAAATTTACAAACTGATATGATAATTAATGTAATTAGTGTCATTTCAACAAATAATAAATTAGTATTTATGTTAATTTTTGTAATTGATGACACATCAATTTATACGACTTATTTAGTAAAATCTATATTATACTTAATATCACTCATTCAATTAGGAGAATGAATGAGAGTTGAGAGAGGGTAGAGAGCTCTTGACTAAGAGAGAATGGTTTAAAAACAAAAAATGAGTCAATTTCATATGGTGGTGATTGTTTCAGTTTGATTAAGGGAATAATATGTTTGGATATAAATCACATGCCATTTCGGGTTTATTTATAACAATAGTTTGGTATAGACTTAATTTTTTTTGAACTATTATATAATTTGTAAGACTTTTAAGAGTCTTTAAAAATGATATATCTTATCAATAAAAACAAATGATATAACCAATAATAAATATATATATATATATATATATATATATATTTGAAACCAATTATTATATTATAATAACATGTTCCTTTTTAATCTTGTATGCAGAGATATATTGAAAAAATCAGATGCAAAAAGGTACAGGTTAAAAGCATAGCACGTGTCCTGAAGGTGGTGGAATTAAAGCTGTAAAAGACAATGCGTGAAGGGTTATAGAAATTACTTTCATCATTTATTACTCTCACATGAGCTAAGCGGATAAAACAAGAAATGAAAATTAAGGGAACCAAACCAGATCAGTTGAACAAACAAAGAAAAGGACAGAGAAGAAGAAAGAATAAGATGAAGCAGAAGACAAAAAGAATATGATAAAATTTTGAAGAAGGCATTTTTTTTTTAAGGTTGAGGGGGGGGGGGGGGGGGGGGGCATGGCCCCCTCAACCCCAAGATAGTTCTATCTCTGAATAATAAGCTTGTTCTTTCATAGTTCTTTCAATGAAACTGCCGTTACATGGGAAAAGAAAGAAAGAAAGAAAAAAAACTAATGTTTTGATTTGCAGTCAGAACGAGTCTTTTGGCTGAATATTGTAGAAAATGAAGTTTATTTGTAATATGGGCACTGCTCAAACTTAATAAGGAGAGAAAAAAAGTAATTTCGGTATTGATATTGCCGAAATACCCAAAAAAAATAACAAGTATTTTGGTAATTGTATTACCGAAATACTTTCCTCTTGGCCCACAAAAATCTACTCGATAGTTTCATTTTCTAACTGCTAGTTTCTTTTTGAAAAAATGGTGTTAATTTCAATTTCTAATTGTTAGTTTCTTTTTGAGAAAGGGGTAAAAATTAAGTTAAAAACCTTTTCCTCTAAGGTTCATTCACTAGTAATAAATTGAAGCAACTATTTGTTTTTTTTTACCCTCTTTTACCCTTTTTTAGATGTCAAAAGTCAAAACTCAAAAAGAAACTAAAAGTAGAAAGAAATTGAAACTAATGGGCAACGGTCAAATTTAAGTGAGCTAGGGAAAGTATTTCGGTAATACAATTACTGAAATACTTGTCAATTTTTTTTTTTTTTGGTATTTTGGCAACACCAATATCAAAATTACTTTTTCTCTCTCCATCATTTCTCTCTCCTCTATCCTACTTTTTCTCAGAATTTTGGCAATAGTATTTCGTTTCTCTAAATAAGTTTGAACAATGCCCATATCACAAATAAACTTTATTTTCAACAATATTCAGCCAAAAGACCAGCCAGAACATTCTTTTGCTTTTGAAAATTGGTGTTAAGCATGTTCTTTTTTTACTAGCTGACAGGAAATTAGGGTGAAGAGTGGGACTAAGATCATGTACAATACCTAGGTATTGCACCTAATGCAATTACTATAAATGGTTAAAATTAATAGTTACAAAAAGAAACTTTCAATCTCAACCACTAATTCAAAAAAATTAAGAAAAAAATTTTAAAAAGTAAAATGTAAAAGTTTAAAAGGTAAAAATTGTGAGAAGATACGGGTGAATTGCATCTAGTGGGTATTGTACTGGATCCTAATCTAACAGCCCTCCCCTCTCTCGTTTAGTTACAACCCTACCACCATTGAATGTTCATATTTATTAGTATTTAATCATTTAACGCTTTGGTAATGGTAAGAAAGCACATAAAAGTCTTTGGAGGTTATTTTCTATTGTTTGAAAAAAACTATGTATACAAGTCAAAGATCTATCAATCCAAAAAAAAAGTCAAAGATGTATATCAGTGTTATTTGAAAACTGTAGTGAGAGAATAAGAACTGATCGCTTAATATGTTGTGATATGTCTAATGGCTCTCACCCATTCACTTCTCCCTTCTTTTGTCTTTTATTTGTTTGATGATCTTGAAGTTAAATAAAAAAGGGTGGTTTTTTGTAATATATAATAACTTAATTTCTTTCATGTTTACACCAGCATTACTCAAGGATATGCGTGTAATCAGATTTGAAAAGTTTGATTTCATAATTCTCAATAGATACAGCTTATGTTGAGCTTCTATCAAGCTTCAACGATAATTCTCGATAGAAAGGATTCTGTCGAGACTTCTGTCGAGCTTCAATGAACAGCACTTCTTCACTTGTTTCTTGGTCAGACTTGCATGGTTTCAATACTTAACATGAACACTTGTTTTTTGAAGTACTAAACTCATCCTAGATCTACCCAAATACAAGTAAAGTGCGTTTTGTCAAAGGATTAACCAACTACATACAATATGTCCCTAACAATCTCCCACTTTGGCAATCCTTGAAAAAAACCACAACAAACAAATGAATCATGAAAGAAGTCTTAAATCACTAAACTCATAATCACTTGTTAAAATACAAAACAAATCTAATCCTAACATAAACTTTTGAAAAACTTTGCAAGAAGAGAGTTCATGGCATGGTAGACTTTCACAACCTGTCTTTCTAAAACACTTAAACAAAACTCATCAAGGCATCATGTGTGAAATATAAATAAAGATTGCATACATAAAGAAACATGTGTATAAAGAGAGAAAAGAAACAACACATGTAGAGATAGGTGAAGAAATATACATCATCATCATATATATGTAAAAAGTAAAGTACAATGTATGTCAATAAATGGTCACAAGACCGGTATACAAGATGTAAAAGAAAGAAAATAAAAGTACATAAGAACCTCACTACATCCCTCAAAAAGTATACACACTTTCCCTATCAAAAATTGTCCTATACTAACTCTCCCCCTAAATACAAGACTACTCTCATCCAAAACTACTTCCTCTTTTTGTCACGAATGACAAAGGGTAAGTTACCGAGAGGTCGTCATCACCAGAAGAGCTAGCATCATCATCCTCATCACCTGAAGCCTTTGGAGAAGGAGATGGAGAAGGAGCAAAACCACCAAGGCAAGCTTGTCAGCGGGTAATGCGACCGACGCGGGTGTCCATCTGACACATCTCTTCAGTGAGATAGTCAAGACGAGCATCCATCCTCTAAAGCTGCGCCATGATGGCCTCCAAGGTCACACTAGTTGCCGAAGAAGAAGGAGCCGAGAAGGAAGGAAGAACAATAGTAGTAACAGGATCATCCATCTCCACTCGTGGCCGCTTCGGTTGAAGCTAGGCCTCGCTCTGCCAAACAGAACTGGCGCTAATGGCACCCATGGTGGTGAAATAAGGAATGTCAGGAATGGGGAAGGAGAAGTGTCGGAGGATACGCGGGATAGCTGAAGGGAAAATGAGCTTATCACGTGTAGCTGTATCCAAATACACATCAAGAATAAATGTGATGAAATGAGAAGGGAAGTCGATAGAGAGGACCTCAAGAAGAGACAAAAGAAAACGAGCACGAAACTCAGTAATAGAGTTATAGTGAGACAAAGGAGTAAAAGTAAATGTCATCACTATGTTAAGGAACCTCGGGCCTTTTGTGAAGCTCGAGCATAGGGTGTTTAGCTTACCATCCCATATGGAAGGTGTCTCACAAAAGTGAGACAGAAGCTCGTCTTTGGACACAGTGCGAAGACGCTCACAGCCATGATAGTCAGGATGCGCTACTCGCGGAATGTATCGTATCTCGGATATAAGATCCAGGGTAACTACGATATGTGTACCTCGGAATATTATGGTAAACTGAGGTACAAAGGTATCGATATAGTGTATATTGGAGTAAAACTCATATATAAACACGATGGGACACCTCATGGGTCTCTCAAGAAGAGATTCCCACCCCCAAGTCCGAATGACAATGGGGAGAGGAGTGTCGGTAAAATTCGATAGGATAACATGGCACTCCGGATGAACGACACATTTCTGGAAGTTCTCCGAGAAGTCCTTTCGAGCCTTCTCATCACAAAACCGAACGTGGATGGGAGGAAGAGGATCAGAGGAAGAAGATGGCCTGGAACCTTGAAGAGGATTCCGAGCCGATGTGGATTTACGCGCTTTGGGTGCCATAGTGCAGTCTATCCGAGAGAGAGAGAGAGAGAGAGAGAGAGAGAGAGAGAGAGAGAGAGAGAGAGAGAGAGAGAGAGAGAGAGAGAGAGAGAGAGAGATAGGGAATAGAACACAATCACAACACAAAAATAAATGTTGAGAAATTTAGACCCCGGTTGATAGAATTAACAAGTTTTAAACCCAAGTTGTTAATTAGATTTATTATGAATAAAACTTGTTAAAACAAACAAACATCAATATCATGTCAAAATCATGCAGTGGAAAAATAAATAAGACAAGATATGATAACCTAGGAAAACCAATGAAACAAACTAGTTTTACAGTAAAAAATCTAGGGGGAAACTTTCTCGAAAAGCAATCCACTATAGTAAAGAGAAGATTCAGATCTAGTACAAAATCTTGTCCCGAGACTCTACAATCCTCGTAAATGAACTTACAGTAGAAATCTTCTACCGTTTCAAAACCTCTGAACTCTTCAATATATGAACGCCACCCTTTCAATGCACGAATCCCAGTACGTGACTAACCAATTACGCGGATCTCAGTTCGTGACTTAATCACCAACTAGAAGAAGATTGTTGGCTGCAAAGTTCTTTTTCACTTCATCAACAATGAAGATCAAGAAGCATTTGGTTACAAAACCCAAAGGCGCAAAGACGCAGTAGCTTCTTTCAGAGAGAATAAGGCATCGATCACCTTTTGCATATGTTCTCCTTGTATTCTCTTATGTGACGGCCTCTAAAATAAGCCTTCACAAACAAGAGATAACTTAATCTTACTCATCACAAACAAGAACCACAAAACTCACTTACTTAGTTGTGCGTAGAGATGCTCATCTAAGCTACAAGAGATACAAAGTTTAAAAAATTTTGTTTCAATGGCCATTCAAGATACAAAAGTACCAATGTACACAAAACACACACTATTTTTGTATTTTTTTAATTTTTCCTTTTTCTTTTTATTTAAAAAAAAAAAAAAAAAAAAAAAAAACTAAACAACCAAACAAAAATAGATAAACAACATGAAAGCATGAAAGAAATATGCATATGCATGATAGAAAGGTGCAAATGCATGAAAACATGATTCCAAAAGCAGATAAGAAATCAAGCAAAGAGAGTCTACTTTAGATAGAAAGAATTAAAGCAGAGGACAAACAGAAAAGACAATTAAGTCTTTGACTCCTTTCTCACCCACACAACACGAGTCTTTGGCCGTGAAGATGAAAAGGCACGTGTCCTAGTATGTTTACTAAAGGACATAGAAGAATTAAGATTCTCCTGAAATTGAGTTAAAAAGCTCAAAACTTTTAATAACTCTCCAAACAAAGGTGTAGGTCCTTGAGAGGAAACCTGTGACTGTTTGAACAGATGCTTATGAGGATACAACTTAAAGCAATTAGGACGAATGTGTCCAGAAACACCACAATGGTGACAAACATGAGGTCTAACAAAGGATTTAGAATTAGCCAAAACAATTTTGGATTTCACACCTTTATTACCTTTTTCAGATTGAGGCACAAAGATAATCCTTGATCCAGAAGCCGTGGAAGAGGAGGGGCCGGAGGAGACAGCATATCCTAAGCCAGTCTTATCAGAACTAGGCTTCTGAGCACTCAATACCTCATCAACCTTTGCACTAGACATTCTCTCTATTTGAGTTCTAGCTTGACTAAGCTCAACTTCAAGATTCTCGACCTTCTCTTCTAATGAGGTGTTCTCCACAACAAGAGTCTCAACTAACCTTGTAATTTCATCTAGTTTGACTAACAGATCAGCCTTTTCAGTTTTTACCTCATTAAGCTTTTTTTTGCAAAGATGAGAAGTCTTTTCAGATTTTATGAATTCAGTGCATAGCTTATCATAGGCTTCCTGAAGGGTCAACTTCTGGGGTACTTCATCATCAGAAGAATCCTCATTGTCACTAGCACTCTCCACAATCACCTTATTGGTTGAGGCAGCAAAGGCCATAACGTGACTACATTCACCCACATACTCATCAGAAGAGTCATTCTTAGTATCACTCCAGATAGCAACCAACCCTTTATCTTTTGACTCCTTGGTCTTTTCCTTCATGAGATAGTTTAGGCACTCTATCCTCATAGGACCAAAACATTTGCACTCATGGCATTGAATGAAGGGTTTCTCATTCTTGCCCTTCCTAAAGGATTTAGATTTCCTAGGAGGCTTACACTTATCCTTTTTCCTGAATTGAAGAAGCTGGATAATCATCCTCATCATCATCTTCACTTTCATCTTCATCTTTACAGTCCTCAATCTCTTCCTATATACCCTTAAGAGCCAAGTTTTTACTCTTTCCACCTTTTCCCATTGAGCCTAATCCCATCTCATAGGTTTGAAGGTTTCCTACAAGCTCAGTCAAAGGAATTTGATCAATGTCCTTTGCTTCTTCAATGGCAGTGATCTTGGCATAGAATCTTTCAGGTAAGGACCTAAGGATTTTCCTAACAATTTTGGATTCTGCAATAGATTCTCCAAGATTGAAAGCAGAATTCATAATATCCTTGAGTTTAGCATAGAACTTATCAAAGGTCTCATCCTCCTCCACCCTTATTTCTTCAAAACTACTAGTGAGTCTTTAAAACTTCTCAGTCTTTACTGCCTTGGTACCTTCATAGGTGGTCTCAAGAATGGTCCATGCTTCCTTAGCAACTTCTGTAGATGATATTTTTTTGAATTCATCATTGGTCACCCCACAAAACAAAGCATTCAAGGCCCTACTGTTGAAATTTGCCGCTATGATTGTTGCATCATTCCAATCTACCGGCGCTTCCTTTGGCTTAATCCAACCAACTTCAATAGCTTGCCATACCTTTTCACCTAGAGCTTGCAAAAAAACTTTTATATGAACTTTCTAGTACGCATAATTAGTTCCATCAAATAAAGGAGGAATCAAAAGCGATTGTCCACGATCCATAACAACAGGGGTCAAGGATCACACTTAGGAAATTAATCCAATCAGAGTGTACTCGCTCTGATAACACTTGTTAGAAAATTTAGACCCCGGTTTATAGAATTAACAAGTTTTAAACCCAAGTTGTTAATTAGATTTATTATGAATAAAACTTGTTAAAGCAAACAAACATCAATATCATGTCAAAATCAAGCAGCGGAAAAATAAATAAGACAAGATATGATAACCTAGGAAAACCAATGAAACAAACTAGTTTCATAGTAAAAAACCTGGGGGGAAACCTTCCCGAAAAGCAATCTAAAGAGAAGTTTCAAATCTAGTACAAAACCTGTCCCTAGACTCTACAATCCCCGTAGATGAACTCACAGTAGAAACCTTCTACCGCTTCAGAATTTCTGAACTCTTCAATATATGAACGCCACCCTTTCGATGCACGAATCCCAGTACATGACTAACCAATTGCATGGATCCCAGTACGCGACTTAATCACCAACTAGAAGAAGATTTTTGGCTGCAAAGCTCTTCACTTCATCAACAATGAAGATTAAGAAGCACTTGGTTACAAAACCCTAAGGCGTAAAGACGCAGTAGCTTCTTTCAGAGAGAATAAGGCATCAGTCACCTTATGCATATGTTTTCCTTGTATTCTCTTATGTGACGGCCTCTAAACTAAGCCTTATATAGGTCTAGGGTTGTGAGAAAAGAAATCCTACACAAAAACAAAAACTTAGGCCGAAAATCATATCTGGAAATCTGAATTTCCGTAACCTCGATCGATCGGGAGCTGTCGAGGAGGTGTCGGTTTTAAACTTCGACAGATACAGCTATCGAGAAGCTATCGAGGAGCTGTCGAAGAGACATGAGCTTTCTCAATCGATCCACATAGTTATCGAGAGGTGTCGAGATTGCGATAACAATCAATTGAAGAGCTCGACAGATAACCTAGCTGTCGAGAGGTGTCGAACAACTATCGAGCTTGAACTCTTGTTCAGTATTAAATATATCCTAGATTTACCCAATTACAAGTAAAGTGCGTTTTGTCAAAGGATTACCCAATTACACAAAATATGTTCTTAACAACAAAGAATAGGAAGAAAACAAAACAACGTATGCATGAAAAATGCATGAACATGTGACGTACAAAATTTAAGAGCATCATGGGTGAAAACCCAATCCAAACCTACTAGCACACAATCAACAATAATCAATCACTCATCTAAAATGCATGAAACATTGTTATAATGCAATGAGAATGCAATGCATGAGCATATAACACTAAAACAATAACACCCAACCCAAAAATTTCACAAAAATCTCAAAAACCCCAAAAATTTTCAAAACCCCCAAAACCTAGGTCTAAAATGCATGAATGCATGAAAAATGAGGGTTTAAGAACACTTACCAAATGATTGAGGTTTGATCTAGGCCGAAAATCACATGGGTAGAGAGATTGGAGTGAAAGAAATGTGTTTGGAGCGAGAGAGAAAGATTTTCTGTCGAGAGAGAATGAGAAAAGTGAGATCTGATTCGCGCCTCAACTATATATAGAAAACGCAGCTCGATGGATTGAAGTTTCTATCGAGCACTAAATCTTGACAAAAATGAATCTATTGAGATGTTGTCAAGGATCTGTCGACGGCAAAACAAAGAGCTTGATCGATCGAGGATCTGTCGAGCATTTATCGAGCAAACAGAGAGTAAGGAATTTTGGCTTGATGGATCGAAGAAGCTGTCGAGATTCTATCGAGAAGAAACCCAAAAATCTCGATGGACCGAAAAGCTGTCAAGAGGCTATTGAGTAGACAAAGAGCAAAGAAATTTTCTTTAATGGATCTATCGAGAAGCTGTCGAGCTTGAAAAAAAGGAGTTTCTCAAGGGGGAAAAACACATAAAGATGAATGCAACAAGCAAGCTACTCAACCAAAGATCCAAACAACATATTAATTTCTCAAAACATCTCTCAACAAATATGCAAAGCATTCATAGATCCAAAACACACACACACACACACACACTAAACAATTCTAACCAATTTTATATTTCAAAAACAAGTTAAGACAGTTTAGTGAGCATATATTAACACATGTATTCCTTATGATGGTTAAATCACATTGTACCTGCACATGTATCAAAAGTAGTAAAGAATTTATGTGTTGTGTGTGAAAACATAGCAAGAGTGCATAAGTGTCTCATATTATGACGATTTGAGATATGAGAAAATCAAATACACTCACACATAATCATAACTGCTTGATGGGGACTATCACCTTCGAGGTACATCCTATAACTCCCACATCTCCTAGAAACGACCTTGCAATCATATTTAAAAGTATTTTGATTCTTTTTGCTTTTATTTTTCTTTGCATAATTTTCTTTTTGAGCATATCATGCATGGGCATATAAGAGAGAGAAAAGAAATACCCATTTGTGTAAGCTAAAACATCCCAATTTTGCTATGCCTAAGCACACAAATGTTTTTCATGATTGGTAGGCTTTAGTAGTGAGATGATTATTTATGCCTTTCTCTTAGGATTTTCTAGTCCTTCCCGTAAAAAAGAGTGATATGAGTATGAGATATAAGAGACAATCTTTATCGTACTTATTACAAAAACGAGCCACAAAGCTTACTTGCTTAGTTGTGTATTGAGATGCTCATCTAAGCTACAAATGATACAAAGTTTAGAAAATTTTGCTTCAATGGCCATCTAAGGTACACAAGTACCAATATACACAAACACACACTGTTTTTGTATTTTTTTTTTTTTTTTTTTTTTTTAATTTTTATGGAAAACAAATAAAGCAAAACTGAAAACAACCAAAACAAAAACATGAAAGAGAAACACATAAAGCATAAAACTGGATTGACTCAAAACAAGAAAGTAAAACAAATAAGTAATGCATAAACAAAAAAAGGAGAGAGAGAAAAAGTGACTGAATCACTTCGAGTCTTTTTCTTTCCACACCTTGGAAGAATATTTCCTTTGCACGAACCTTTGATCCTAAGGAAAGGGGGAAGAATTGAAACCGTTCAAGTTCAAAAGAAACATGATGGCTTTAAGAAGATCTCCCAAAGGAGGAAGAGAGGATGTAAACTGATTCTGGTTTCCAAACAAGAGCATACTATTGCTTTGTTGAGTGTCTAACCACTTATAGTAATTTGGACGAGTATGCCCTGACGCTCCGTAGTGGTAATAGAAATGCGGCTTCTTTTGTTGAGACTTTTTGTTGTTTTCCTTCTTTGTCCTAGGGTTTCTAGTCTCTTTCTTTTCAATTTTAGGGAGTACTCCTAAAATAGATTTGCCTTTATCTAAGTTCTCACTAGCTATTTCAGTTTTAGCTTCATTATTCTTAGAATTAACATTATCAGCAATTGAGACAAACACAGTTGTACTAGATGAGGCAATATTAGGAGAAGAGAAATCATACCCCAAACCAGTTTTGTTAGAAGTAGCTTTCTGAAAGCTTAGCATCTCATCGAGTTTTGCATTGGAATTCCTTTCCAATTGAGCTCTGACTTGAAAAAACTCCGCTTCAAGTTTCTTAGTCCTTTCAGCCAAGAAATTGTTCCCAAACCGCAGTGCTCTAATGGTTTGATTGACTTCATCAACCATGGTAGAGAGCTCCTCTCGATCTATCTCAACATCACTCAGTTTCTTGGTGGCCAGCCTGTAGAGTTTCTTATGCTTCTCGGAAACCTTGTAAAACTTAGCATAGGCTATATGGATATCATCTTGTTCATCCATTTTCTCAAATTTGGATTCCATCAAGTGCTTTTCTTCATCCGCTACTTCTAAGATCCCCTCAGTAGGATCCACTGTGGTAGTGAAAGCACTTAAAATTCCCTCATCATCACTGTCTTCTGATTCAGTCTCAGGCTCGGTGTCGCTCAAGGTAGCAGCAAGAGCCTTGCTTTTTCCCAATTAACTTGAGATATGTTGGACATTCTTGTTTCATGTGTCCGAAGCCGTGACATCTGAAGCACTTTGGTCTAGAGGGAACAATATACTGGCCGCCATCCTTAGCTTCCTTCTTCCCTCTGTCTTGACTTTTGAACTGTGAAGAATTGGATTTCTTACGGTCCTTATCAAAACCTTTCACATTGGCATTTTTCATGAACTTCTTGAATTGCCTAATGATGTAGGACTTCATTTTGGAATCTTCATCATCTGAAGACTCATCAGTCTCATTACTCTTGGCCTTTAATGCCATACTCTTACTTTTGCTTCCTTTCCCAAGTCTAGTCAAACTCAATTCATAGGTTTGCAAGTTGCCAATCAGTTTCATCAAAGGAATTTTGTCAATGTCCTTTGATTCTTCAATGACAGTGATCTTGGCATGGAATCTCTCAGGCAGGGATCTGAGCACCTTTCTCGCAATCTTGGGTTCAGGAATATGTTCTCCAAGATTGAAGGCTGAGTTTACTATGTCCTTCAACTTAGCATAGATCTCATAAAATGTCTCATCCTCCTCCATCTTTATCTCCTCAAAGCTAGTAGTGAGCCTTTGGAGTTTTGAATCCTTGACAGCTTTAGTCCATTCATAGGTTGTCTGAAGAATGGTCCACGCTTCCTTAGCAGTTTCAGTTGAGGATATCTTCTTGAACTCCTCATTGGTCACCGCACTAAATAGGGCATTCAATGCTCTGCTATTGAAGTTTGCCATTTTGATTTAGGCCTCATCCCAATCAGCCGACGCTTCCTTTGGCTTCACCCAGCCGATTTCCACAACTTGCCAGACCTTTTCATCTAAAGACTGCAAGAAAACTCTCATGCATACTTTTTAGTATGTATAGTTAGTTCCATCAAATAAAGGAGGTATAATAAGAGACTGTCATCTATCTATGACAAACAGGGGTTAATAGATCACATAGCAAAGATTAAACCTAATCAGAGTGTGCCTACTCTGATACCACTTGTTGGGTTAAAATGAATTGACCCATTTGCAAATTAATTAATTAGTCAAACAAATCACCAAATAACTAAATGCAGCGGAAAATAAATTTGACATAGGTGATTTGTTTACGAATGGGGAAAACCACCGAGGCAAAACTCCACGGGGTGAATTTAAGGTCACCATTCCCGAGAATCCATTATTATCAATCACAAGCGGTTACAAGTATAAGGAATCTTACCAAACCCTTTGGCCTATCCCGAAATACCAATGTATAGTTGAACCCTTACCCCAATACCCAATTGGACTTGTATTGTAGTGGCAATCTCTCCGTTCAATGCACGAATCCTAGTACGTGACTAACCAATGATGCACGGATTCTAGTACGTGACTAACACACCAACTTGAGGAAGATTGTTAGCTGCAAAATTCTTCAGTTCATCAATAATGAAGATCAGCGAGCTCTTTGGTCACAAAACCATTGGCGTAAAAACGCAGTAGCTTCTACAAAGAATATGATGAATTAGAGCAATTTCTACCTTCGGTCACACAATGCATGAATTATTCTTTTGCATCACCGTGCATCCTGTGTGACAACTCTTAAAATAATCTTTATATACATCTAGGGTTATGAGAAAAGAAACCCTACACAATTACTCAATATTATGCGTGTAATCAGATTTGAAAAGTCTAATTTCGTAATTCTCGACAGATATAGCTTGTGTCGAGCTTCTATCGAGCTTCAACAATAATTCTCAATAGAAATGATTCTGTCGAGACTTCTGTCGAGTTTTAATGAATAACACTTCTTCATTTGTTTCTTGGTCAGATTTGTACGGTTTTAATACTTAACTTGAACACTTGTTTCTTGAAGTACTAAACTCATCCTAAATCTACTTAAATACAAGTAAAGTACATTTTGTCAAAAAATTAGCCAACTACATACAATATGTCTCTAACAATATAGATACTTTTATAATGGGTGTTTTGTAAAGTAAATTTTTAAAATGAATAAATATGTTTTTTAAATTACTAAAAATTATAATTTTTAATAATTTTTAACTTTCTGTGAGTACTCTTACTCAAAGAATATTGTGGTCACCCTATACCAATTCTAATTCAGTGGCGCCTCGAAAGCTGTTCCGAAATGTCAAAAAATTCTGTTCAACTCTCTTTATACTATTCAGTCTTTTCTCCTTTTTACCTTCTGCGTGTTTGTAGTACAACAATTTTCCAAAAGCAAAAGACTTTTGTCGGTGGAAATGTCTAGCTCATAATTGAACATTTGACAAAACCGAGAGAAAAAAACTGAGAAACTTTTTGTAATCCAGAGCACCCAGTTTTGTTTGAAGCTCAAAAATTGAGCTTTTGCCTTGCTCAGTTGCTGCCTACCAGAACAGTCTTTTGCTTTTGAAAATTGGTGCTAAGCGTGTCCGTTTTTGACTGGCTGAGAGAGGAAATTATTCTTTTCTGAGTGAGAGACTGAGTGGGAGAGACGAAGACTGGTAATGGTGCTTAAGCGTGTCTTTTCTTGGTGAGTTAAGAGATTTTTAATAATGTTATTTAAGTTTTGTAAAAATACGAATAAATAAAAAAATGTATAAAAATATGTGTTGTGATATTTAAATAATTTTTATTGTTTAAATATTATTACTAAACAAGGTCTAATATTGGCCAACGCCATATTATTCCATTTCTTTTTGTGCATCTTTTAGTTATAAAGTGTTACTACTATTGTGATTATAATTTTTCTTTTAACGATTTCCATGTTAATTAATTAGATAGAAATCTATTTTATGCATTTACTATCCCGATCAAATATAATGATATTTTCTTCAAATTCAGTTATTTTCATGCATGCACGGGTTAGGAACCAATAAAACATGAAAATTATTAACGAAGTCACTCTATATATTACTAATATACTATATAGTTGCTCAAGACCATTTAACAACACAAGAGGTGGAGTAATCAACAACAATGGATGAAAGTTTGGACTAAAATCTAACTATAAACAAGAGTTATGTCTTATTTCCTTAACTACGTAAAACTAAATAGAATGAGTTACGAAACCGCGTCATTCATGTTAAAAGTTTCTTATCAATTGCCTTAGCCTTGCGAGACAAGCTCAGGACTAGTAGTGACGCATGCAGCTGGTCTATAAAAAGGGATGTAAATGCAATAGAGCGAAACATGCAGAGAGGGAAATTAAACTGTGAAAAAAAAAAAAAAAAAAAGTGCCTTGTTCCGAGCAGAGATCTTGTTGCGATTTTGGTTTCACTGGGTTTTCTAAGAGAGGTATTATTATATTTTTCATATTTATTGTGAACTTAAGTTTTGAACATAAACTTAGGGCATTACATTCTATATTTTATTATAGTAGATTAGTTCCTCTATGTTATAAGGTTTTCCACCTAATGTGTTCTTGTGTGATTAACTTAATTGGTGCTTGGTGCTTCCGTGATTTTTTTTTTTTTTTGCTTCGGGTTATGTTTAAATTTTACTCACAAATAGATAGAGATTTATCCTAACAAATTTATGACAGATATCCTCTTTGTGAAGTGACTAAAATTTTTCATAATTAACCATATTACATAAACAAATTAACAAAACCAAGAAATACTTGGTGTCCGAACTCCAACATTGCGGCCCTCAAGCCATAAAGAAATTATATTCATTGACCACATTGTTCTCATTTTTACAGGATTTGGAAGAGGTGATTGGTAGATACCTGTACCTTCAAATCATGTTTTCTCTCAAAGAGTTGCTTCCATCGTTGCTCTCAGCTGCTTTTGTGATGCTAGTAAGTTCCGTAGTAAAAGAACTCATACCTCCTGTAATCCGCAATTATCTCTTCGCCATCTTTAGGCGTCGATTCACTTTCATTATTAAAGAGAAATGTGATCTCGATAGAAATGAAATCTTTGAAGCTGCCACAACCTACCTACGTTCCAAGGTTACTAGTGATTCAACAAAATGTCTCGAAGCAAGCAAAACCATTAGGCAAAAGAAACCAACCTTTGATATTGCAATGGGTCAAGAGGTTCTTGATCGCTTTGGAAACATTGAGCTCAAATGGAAGCTTATGGAAAAAAGAGATCTCATTAAGCAAGATTGTCAGGTATTTTTTGAGCTTTCCTTTGAGAAAAAATTCGAAGAGATTGTGCGAGAGTCTTATTTTCTTGAAATAATAAGACGTTCTGAGACTATTAAAAAAGAAGAAGAGATGGTAAAGCTTTATAGCCGTGAATCTGGCTGTCTTGATGGTCGTGCATGGAGGTCTGTAAATCTTGAAGCTGGCAATGGAACCAGAGCTGAAGAAGATGGTCAAGGATGATTTGGATAGGTTTGTTAGAAGGAAGGAGTTGTATAAGAAAGTTGGCAAGGCATGGAAGCGAGGGTATATGATTTATGGCCCTCCGGGTACCGGCAAATCAAGCTTGATTGCTGCCATGGCTAATTATCTCAAGTTTAATATCTATGATTTGAACCTTTCCAGTAGGTTGTCTGATTTGCAGTTGAGAAAAATTTTGCTTTCTACATCTAATCGTTCAATACTGGTAATTGAATTTGAGGATATAGATCGCGCTGCAGAGTTGAATGATCGAGAGCGACGTGATGAGTTGGTTAGCATTTTTTATTCTCATAAAAACTAGTCTGCAATTACTCCAATATATTTATTGGCTCCATACATATCCCAACAATACACACTTATTCAATTAAATTCATGTAAGAATCACATTGTCTAATAATTATACACTTTGGTCAGTTTTTGTGTGATTCTAATTACATAGATTTAATTGAATGATGTATAAAATAAAATAAAAAGTCTTATATTGAATGTTTATTAGATCGAAATGAACTATAAATGATTACACTGAGTTTCAATTATAACCTTTTTTTTAATAGGAAAAAGTGTTATAATTGAAATTTCTCTTAATCAATTGAATAGATTTCTTTGGAGTATAATGCAAATATAAGTAGCACTTTACTTTTGACAATATCTCTATCTAGCTATATAATTGATTACCAGTCATTTTACTTTGTTGATTTAGGTATCAGTTTTAGGACCTATTATTCATTTTTCAATGACAAAATAAGTATGCGAGTTTGTTTTTGTTAGATTTGTCTATAATTTTTATGAGATATTTAGCTCAATGAGTCTAGTTAGTTTCTGCCCTGGAAGAAAAATTATCCTACCATTAGATACATGTACCATCCGGTTTGAGTTTGAGAATTAGTATGTTTCCACCCAAAAAAAAAAAAAAAATTGGTAAAAAGATTGCCTTCCCAATTATCTCTCTTAAATCTCATGGAAATTAGAGTTAATGTATTGACTATGTCAACAACCATGACCACTATGACACTACGATGCAAATGACATTATCTTATGATTTCATCTACCAATATTTACGTTCATGTTATTTTTTCAGTTCACACTATCGGGTTTATTGAACATCATAGATGGATTATGGTCGAGCTGTGGAGATGAGCGCATTATTGTGTTCACCACCAATCATAAGGATCGGCTTGATCCTGCTTTGTTGTGCCCAGGGCGCAAGGACTTGCACGTGCACATGTCATACTACACCATGGATGGGTTCAAGCTGTTGACTTCTAATTATCTGGATATCAATGGTGACCACCAACTCTATAGACAGATTGAAGGATTGTTGGCGAATGTAGAGGTTACCCCAGCTGAAATTGCAGAGGAACTTTTGAAGAGTAGTGGTAATAGTGATGATGTTGTTCTCGCAGGACTTGTCAAATTTTTCAAGCAAAAGAAACTTGAGAAAGCAAAGGCTGCAAAGGTAAAGGAACTTTTGAAGAGTGGTGATACAGATGTTGATGTTGAAGGATTTGTGAAATTTCTCAAGCAGAAAAAACTTGAGAATGCAAAGGCTGCAGAGGCATGGCAACTTTTCAGCGATGATATTGATGTTGATGTTGATGAAGGACTTGTCAAACTTTTAAAGCGAAAATATTTTGCCTTTTCAGAACGAACTTAACTGATGGGTAATTTCAAAAGAGATGGTTCGTGTTCTCAAGGAATTAGTAATGTTCCCAAGCTATTCTAGAACTTGTCAAATCGCATTTAAGCTTTTCATCTGGGTGACCATGAGTGACTCCCTGCTGGTGGTGATCCTTATTTGTTCCTCTCCTCATTTCTGAGTTTTTGTTCTCTTTGTGAAATAATATGTATTGTATCAATGTGCGGGTGTGCACTGCTGTGAATCTGATTATGTACTTATGCAAATTGTGAGACCATGTGTGTGAGATGTTGGTGATTTAGAAAAGAATTACTTGTTTGTTGAATGGATATTTTGCATTACTTTTTTATTTTTTGCATATAAAAAAATCTTTGGAGGTTATTTTATGTTCTATGAAAAAAACTACAAAAGTCAAAGATGTATGTCAGTGTTACTTATTTGATTACAGTACTGTGAGAGAATAGGAACTGATCGCATAATATGTTGTAATATGACTCTCACCCTTTCACTTCTCCCTTCTTTTGTCTTCTATTTGTTTGAGGATCCTGAAGTTTCAAAAAAAAAAAAAAAAAATTGGTGGTTTTTTTTTTTTTTTTTTTTTAATAAAATAACTTAATTTCTTTCATGTTTACACTAGCATTACTCAAATATGTAAAGTAAGATTAGAAATCAAATTCTTTTTGTATGTAGACTTTACAGTATCAATGGATGTCATGTCAAAAAGGGCAACACATGCCATGTCTTTTTCAATGTTCCATTTGGATTATACCTTTTGGAAGTGCACTTCACTAATGAAATGTATACCTTCAATTCCTAGAGCTCATATTGGGAACAAGGGAGACAACCAAATGCGAATGTTAATCTAATATTGTTACTGAAAACAAAGCAATGGATGAAGGATAACATTAATGGGGGCAATATACCTCTCCTGTTGCCATGCTCGATCAACGCATGTTGAAATTGATTTTCACTTTAGTTTGAGTTATGATAGCCAATAAATCTCTTATCATCTATTTCTTTTCTTCTTTTCTTGGGTTCAGTTGGGATCAAGTAGCAAACATTTTTTTCCAAGTGCTTATCTTTGTCCAGATTTGTTCTTTTACAAACCAAGACCAATGTTGTTCCAATACAGTTGGCTTGAAGGATAATGACTATTAAATAATGCAAAATAATAAGAAATTGCAACTATGATAGCTCTTGTGGTCGCTATTGGCTTTTGTATAGATTAGATGCCTAGAATAGATACAGATGTTGCTATAGTATTTGTTGAAATTCTTGAGACAATGAATGCAATAGTGTTTTGAAAAGAAAGGTGAATGATCTCCAAAATACATTAGAGTGGAGCATGTATTAATTTAAATGTAAATATTCATTAAAAAAATGAGGTTAATTATTTGTAATATGAAGTTGTATAGATTTGTAGCAAAACTAAATATAGATTTTGCCTTCGAGCCTGTTAAACTGACAAAGGTTAGAATCCTTTGCATATAGTTTTCCATTGTTTTAAATTTTCAAAAAAGAAAAAAGAAAATTGTCTTCATTCTTATTACCTACACTTCTTTCTCTTTTAGTTTATTCTTGCTGGGCTAATTAGGCTCTTATGAAATTTGATTTAACTTTAAACTCATATTTCATGTTTATTAGAATTTAGAGGTGTGTGTTTAAAAAGAATAGATGGGATTCTAGAATGATGTTTAGGTAAAGTTTTGAAAATCCTTTATTTTTTATGATGGCATAATAGTGTTTTGGGTCTAACTATGGTGGATAGGATGTTTAATCCTAAGGAGTCACAATTATCAGACCTTGCAAGTATCAAACTAGCCTAAGTTCAACTTCTGGCCTTTTTCTAAAAGCCTTTCTAAGTATTTAGATTCATCTAGATTAATTTGTCTTTAATGCAATCACACATTTGTTTTATCTCTATTACTATAAATATATATGATTTTAAATTTATGGTTTTGTTAACACGAGCCGACTAGCAACGGTTAATGAACCAGTTTTAGGCCCCACTAGCATAGGAAATTGGTGGAGATTCACTTTTCAGATGTAATTTATCTTAGCTGTGAAGCTTGGTTTCTCTAATAAATATATGACAAAAATGCCCATTTAACACACCTTTAAGACATTTCCCTCCATTTCACTTTTTATTTCCCACCCAATTTCAGTTTATCAATATTTTACTTATCATCTCCTTTCACTTTACCAATATCAAACTCACTTCTTTCACTTTACCATTATCAAACCCACTTCAAAAAAAAAGAAAAAAAGAAAAAGAAAAAAGAGATGAAGAAAAGTTCAAATGTTCAATGAAGGATTCAGCAATTATTTTGCAAGGTACAATAATTTTATTTTATTAAATTCATATTTATTTTTTAAAAATATATTTGAATATGAGATTAATCTTTATGTTTAATACATGTTGTATATTATAGCACCAATAGATGAGGATTTAGTTGTAAGTGAGACTCATCAAGTTGTTAAAAGAAATTGTTGTGTACTCTTGAAAGTTCTATCTGTAAAAAATAAAAATAAAATAAAAAAATAAGGTTCTAGACCAATATTATAGGTACAACGAAACATCAAATCCCAAGTACTATATAACCCAAGTAACATATAAGAATATGTGCTCTGAAATTTAAAATATACACAGACTTACCTCCTGGCATGACTCTGTCTACAAATAATATAAAAGACTCCACAAACAATATTAATATGTAGAATTATTTAACATGAAATTCATTGTGCCTGTGAAGTAGGAAAATGCATGGGACAAATAATTTCTTGAAATGCTTGCTCAAACTAGGTAAAGTAGAGCACTTGTAATTCATATGCTAAAAAATAAAAAATAAAAATAAAAAACAAACAAAGGGGGCGGAGCTTTGGTAAAAGATATAAGTGGAAAACTAAGAAAAGGGCATAAGAAAAAGTGAAAATTATTTTTGTTCTTTCATATTAACATGGAAAAACTAAGGGCATAAATAAATGTTGCAGGTGATAAAATCTAAGAAAAAATGGGATGAATTGTAAATGTGGTGCTGTGAAATTATGTTTTTCTTCTTATTTTTATGCTAGAGCACATAGCATCTAGTCATTATCTTATTTTATTCGTATCATGTTTTTTTCATTTATCCTAAAATATGATGTGGATTGTTTTAATCTTGTTTTAATATAGTACCAATGGATGAGAATTTAGTTATAAATGAGACTCATCAAGTTGGTAAAATGAACTGTTTTAACTTAAATGAATTACTTCAAGAATGAACTTTTATTTTATTTTATTTGTATCATTTTTTTTTCATTTATCCTAAAATATGATATTGAATATTGATTGTTTTAATCTTGTTTTAATGTAGCACAAATGGATGACAATTTAGTTGCAAGTGAGACTCATTAACTTGTTCCAATGAATTACTTTGACTTATATGAGCTACCTCAAGAAGTTACTATTATTTTTATTTTATTTGTAATCCATATTTCATTTAATGTATAATATGCTATTTATTTTTTTTATTCTTGTTTTAATATAGCACAAATTGAGATAATTTAATTGCAAGTGAGATTCATGAAAGTGTTTCAAGGAATTGTGTTGGGTTAAATGAGTTTCCGAATGATGGAAAAAATAATAACACATGTGGAGGGAAAATAATTGATTGGAATGAATGTCCAATAGATGAAACGGGGGTTATTGAAAAATATGAGGATATAAATTTAATAGAAAATGAATTTGAGCCTTTTGTTGGTCAATGTTTTCTTAGTGAAGAAGAAGCTTTCATTTTCTATAAAAATTATGCAAATCAAAATGGTTTTACAATTTGAAAAGGTCGTTTAGAGAAAAAAAATGGAGAAATAGGAATATGTAGTTTCTTTTGTCATCGGGAGGTAAACAACCACTAAAAATGGTGGATCCATCTAAAGAGCAACGAAATAGGAAATCTTTAAATGTGAATGCAAAGCTCATCTAACTATTGTATTGCAAAAGTCAATAGACGTTTTTCCAAAAGAATGGCATGTCACTATTTTTGTTGTAGATTACAATCATGAATTGTCATCCCCTTCGAGAGTACGATTTCTTTCAGCCAATCGAGTTATCACCGAAGATGATAAAAATTGCATTCTCTTATACAAAGAAGTTGGACTTTCAGTTAGAGAAATAATACGTGTTATAGAACTTAAGAAAAATGTGAAACATGGACATCTTCCATTTTTTCAACGGGATATTCATAATTTTAATGTGAAAATGAGAAAGATGCATACTGTGAATGATGCCATGGATCTCTTACAATTTTGTAAAGTTGCTAAAAAAAGGAATTCTAAGTTTCAATATGCATTCACAACCAATGAAGAGAAAAGGTTAGAGCATATTTTTTGGTCGCACCCTCATAGTTTTGATTGGTTCCAAAAATATGACGATGTGGTTGTTTTTTATACTGCTTACAAGGTAAATGCTTATAATATGCCTTTTGATATTTTTGTTAGTATCAATAATCATGAAAAGACGATTCTCTCTGGTTGTGCACTTCTTCGAAATGAAACAATTAGTACTTTTCGATGGTTAATGAAGGTTTATCTTATAAATTTGTACAACTATTTTTCCATTTTATTTAATTAATTAGTGTTATAATATTAGTGCATATCATTCGAAATGTTTACATATTCTAATGATTTTTTTTTGTTGTAATTAGCAGAATTTTGCATGTTAATAAAGAAACAACCCAATGCAATTTTGACAAATCAAGATTCATGGATTATGAAGACAATATCAAAAGAATTACTATTCACAAAACATGTCTTTTGTATATGGCATATTACCACTAAATTTAATGGTTGGTTTACATCCATTCTTTGTAATCAATATTTAAATTGTTGCACAGAGTTCTACAAGTTAGACTCATGTGAAGAATTTGAGGGTCAATGGACTCAAGTTATGGAAAAGTATGACATGCTTACTAGTAAGCATGTAATTGGTTTATATCAAATCAAGCACTTTTGGGTACCATGTTACCTTTGTGGACATTTTTTTGGTGGAATGACAACAACTGGAAGATTGGAAAGTATAAATGTCTTTATTAAACGGTTTGTTAGTTCTCACATAAACTTGATCCAACTCATTAAACAAGTAAGTCCATACTTACCATTGATTTCTTTTGTTGTATAATTTTTTTTATATTTTTTTATTTGTTAATATTTGTAGTCTTTATGTGTCATATAAAAGTTTTTAATTTATTTTATTATTTATAATCTTAGGTTGATCTTGCCATTGAAGATATTGAGCAAACACAATCACATGATACAATGTTAGAGACATTTAGAGGTTCTTCTTTAAGAACATTATCACCGTTAAAAGACCAAGCACACAATGTTTTGACACCTTATGCTTTCAAAAAAATTCAAAAGGAGTTTGAAAGAGCAACACAATATTCAGTTCATCAAGAAAACCGTATTGAATTTGTGCTACAGTATTATAAAGATGAAAATAGTCAAAAGTACAAGGTATTATGGGATGGTGAGATGACTAATTGTAGTTGCAAGCATGAATTTTGGGCTATACTTTGTCATCACATTCTTAGTGTATTCCTTCACAAAGATTGTTACCATATTTCACCATTGTATTTACCATCACATTGGTGTTGTGAAGCCTCATTAAGTGAAAAAGAATTGCTAGTGTTGGATGATGAAAATTTAGTAGGCAAGGAAAATGTGGTTGATGCCAATGTTAATGGTGTGATTGATGGAGATTGTTTCATTAATTTTCCTCCGCTATCAAACACAAAAGGTCGTCCAAAACAAAAACGAATGAAAGACGGAAGAGAATTAGGAAAGCAAAAGAAGACTTGTAGGCTTTGCAAGAATATTGGTCATAACATCTCTACATGTCCGGAGAAAGAGACTTGTACTCCTCAAATGGTGCAAAAAAAAGGAAAACATGTACTTCAAGTGAAATGGGATTGAATCCAATATTTTGTTTGAAATGTTAAGTAGAAGCTCTTGAACTTGTATAACAAAAATTGTGACAATATTATTTTTGACAATCTTATGCCATTGCTTCTTCCCTCACTATGACAATATTATGCCATTGTTAATTGATGCTTCTCTTTTTTTTTGGCACGCGTTTAAGTTGAGAGTGTGGCTACTGTTCATGAACAGTAGCCGCAAAAGTTGACTATTCCAAGGTGAACAGTGCATCCGAGCACTGTTCACGGACCCACAAATTCCACTTTTCAACAATATTTTTATTAAAAATGGGTCTCACGGCACTATTCACACATTTAAAAATTATTTTGCTACAGTGTTTTCAATTTCAGTTTTCAGTTTCAGCAAAAATAAGCTCAATCCAAACGGACCTAAAGTTGTTTTAGGTGAGGCTTAAATATTGGTCAAAATTAAAGGGCATTTTGGTCCAATTGTAAAATGATTTGACTTTTCCCATTTAAACTGACACACTTTTCCAACTCCCTAAAAAAATATGAATAGTTTATTCTAATTTTTATCGGGTGCTATACAGCACTAGTTAACAACACCCTTAATATGTATGAGAAAATTTTTTATTCTCATTCTATAAATTTATCATCCCTCCTACTTGAAAACATGAATAAAAATACCATAAAATTACCTATATTAATTTTTTTTATTAAAAAAACTCATAAATATTAAGGGTTTTAAAGTTATAAATATATATTGTTGAAATATGTAATTTTTAAGGCCAAATATCAGTTCAATAATAGTAATAATAGTAACAGGTATCAATTCAATCATTTATAGAATATAATGAGAGCAATAATATGAAGAATTTTTTTTTTTAATTTAAAAAAAAAAAAAAAGAAGGCAAAGGAAAAAGATTAGAAACCATAGAAAACAGTGGAATGGAATAAGTCAAAGAATTGACAAGACAAACTTTAATCAGCTTTCCTTTTTAATATTGTTATATTTGTTAGTAACGTGGGGCTCACAACAACAAAACAAAGAAAAAAACAATTTAAAACCCAAAACAGAGAAGTGGACGACAGGAGAAGAGAGCATTGAAGGAAGGACAACACGACACACAAAAATAAAAGACTCTGGCAGTGGCAGAAGCAGAGGACGCGAAAGTGCGAAACCCAGAAGAAGAAGAAAATAGCAAAAGAAGGGGCGAGTGGGTAGCTTTCTTCACGAGACCAGTCACCGGCAACATGGTGAGCGACGAGGTACAAAACCCATGTTTTTTTTTTCTTCTCAAGAGCCAAAATATGGTACCGGCCGAAATTGGTCTGAACACCCGGAAATTAATAATATTGGTGCAAAAGCTTGTCCAAACGGACTCCTACTAGTAGAAGTCGAAGTTTGTTTTTGTTTAGGATTAGGAAATCAGTTCTAACCGAACTTCTTAGCTGACCTTTCTCTCATATATAATATATATATAGCCCCAATAACCCACTCAGAGACACACAACAATAGTCGAGTTGTGAAAAACAAAGCCCTAATATTATGTATTAATTCCCTTCTAGTTTTTGTCGCTGCAGCTGCCATGGACTCCGAGGATTACATGTACGACAGTGACGCCGAGGAGACAACCTACGACGATGACGATCCCTACTACTATAGCGACAAAGAAGAGGAGAACATAGCTGTTGGTGACGATGACGATGAGTCAAGAAGGAACAAGAAGGCAAAGCAAAGTTACTTTGTATTGAAAGAATCAGATATCCAACAACGTCAAGAGAACGATATCACCGAGGTATCCAATGTTCTTTCCATATCAAAAGCTGCTGCGACGGCGCTTCTCCTAAATTACAATTGGAGAGCGTGTGACGTTAAAGATGAGTGGCTTGCTGATGAAGAGAGGATTAGAAAAAAAAGTAGGTTTGTTTGAAAAACCGGTTTTTTTGCTGCCCAATAAACTTGGAAAAGTTGAACTAACTTGTTCTATATGTTATGAGAATTTCCGTGTCTCTATGATGGGTTGGGTTAGTTGCGGTCATCCCTTTTGTAGGGATTGTTGGGAGAAGTATGTGAGTGTGGCAATTGAGGATGGGGTTGGATGTTTGACATTGAGATGTCCCGAACCAAACTGTAACGCGGTGGTGGATCGTGATTCGATTGATTTGTTTGCTAAAAAGGAAGATAAGGAGAGGTATTCACAGTATTTTATAAGGTCTTATATTGAAAGTAATAAGAAATATAAGTGGTGTCCGAGTGCAGATTGTGAGTATGCGATAGAGTTGTGTGAAGGAGGTGGTGATGAGTGCTATGATGTTTATTGCCATTGTAACAATGGGTTTTGTTGGAATTGTATGGATGATGCACATAGGCCAGTGGATTGTGAGACTGTGGCTAAGTGGCAATTGAAGAATAGTTCTGAGGCTCAGAATACAACATGGATGCTAATCAATACAAAGCCATGTCCAAAGTGTGGAAAACCCATAGAGAAGAACCAAGGGTGCATGCACATGACATGCATGAAACCTTGTAGACACGAGTTTTGTTGGCTGTGCCTTGGACCATGGAATGAACATGGTGAGACATCAGGTGGGTACTATGCTTGTAATACATTCTAGAGGAATAAGGAAGAGGGAATGTATAATGAGGCTGAAGATATCAGAAAAAGAGCTAAGAAGTATTTGGAAAAGTATACTCATTATTATGAGAGATGGGCAGGTAATGAATCATCAAGGCAACAAGCTGTTAAGGATTTAAAGCAAATGCAAAAAAACTACATGGGAAGACTTAGTGACATACAGTGGGCAACTGAGGCTGAGCTTAAGTTCATTACAGAGGCTTGGTTGCAAATAATTGATTGTAGGAGAGTGCTTAAGTGGACATATGCATATGGGTATTACCTCCCTAAGGATGGAAACAAGAAAGCAAAATCAAAAAGGGGGTTCTTTGAGTACTTGCAAGGTGAGGTAGAGTCTAATTTGGAAAGGCTTCATCATTGTACAGAGAAGGATATGCATGACTACCTCAACAAAAAGTGTTCAGACAAAGAATTCAACAATTTCAGAGCAAAGCTATCTGGGCTTACCACAGTGACAAGGAATTACTTTGAGAATCTGGTTAAGGCATTGGAGAATGGCCTAGAAGATACTAGCTCTCAAGAGGCTTGCAGCACGATAAGGAGTAGGAAACCAAGAAAGGGGGAAAGGACTAAGGGTAAGAGGAGACCTTAGTCAAAAATATCAAATAGAATATGTTTCTTTGAACAAAGAATTCCACAGTAAAAAACAATACTAAGCAATTTTCGTATGACTTTAGATATATGTTAAGTATTTTTTGTGCTTTTGTAATCGATCGAGCACATTCTAGATTGATTTATTGTTATTTTTATTATATATTTATCATTTTTATGCCATCTGTAGTGTAACTTGTCTTATATCACTTGATTATTATGTTCAAGATCATTGGCATTGCTAGGTAAGTTTTCAATTTTCACATCTTGATCATATACAATGTGAACTTGTGGAATGGGCATCCATCCTTTTTTAGTTACCTTAAATTCTATATTTGCTTTATATTTGTATAGGAAGTTGAATATTTTTCTTCTTTCTTTTCAAAATATACATACAATTTAAACATATATAACTGGAAACTCTACCAAAAATATAGTTGAGACTGTTAAACAAATACACGTAAATGTGGCTTTGTCAATGTCCTTGAATAGTATAGGTTGAAAGTCAGTTTTCAAGCATTCTCAACTATTAGCGGTAGGTTGTACTTCATGAAATAATGCTGTGAAAGACAAGTCTTTACTTAGCTTATTTATTTGGAACAATGAAATAAGATGCAAGCAAAGCATTAAAATGCATGATTCATTACACCCTCTTGGTTGTGAGATTGTGTTAGAATTCACTTAAAACTTCATTTTGACAGAATTACCGATCTGGAATAATACTCAAATCAACAAACTTGGCATAAAATCACTTGTATGTTGTGTATACACAGAAGCAATATTCTGGATGATGTTGCAACATTGGCAGAAAATTGGGTTTATCAAGGAGGAAGTATATTGCTTTAATTCCATAATTTTACTGCCACATCTGTAACAATACCTAGTAGACCAATTGTGCAATGTTCTTATGATAACTTCTACAGCAAAGTTGGAACATACATATGGAATCTTACATGTTGCATGAGATTACAGAGACTAATATGCTGACTGTACTAGATATGAAATCCCTTTCTTTATGTATGGCTTTTAATACTCTCGCAATCCAAAAGTCAGATTGTAAACTGACTTGTCCGGCCTTTCTACAGTTTCTAAAGCTTCTTTAATCATCATCTTAAGTCTAAACCAAGAAAATTCAAATTGTTTGTTTCATACCAATGTGACACATACAGGCCTTTCTCAGCTTTCAACTGGCTTTCCAACCAATCTCTTCCCATCTTTTCTTTAAGGAGTTATGCCTAGAACTTGAGGGATAGCTGGCTTAGGCTTCTTTATTTTTTCCACCAACACAGCTTGAGTGTTTAGAACTTAGAACTACACGAGAAATTGACACTGCTATTTGAAGTGCACACCTTGAAATCCAACAAGGATCTGCAACTCCAGACTGAAAAGACCTTCATATTTGATTGTCATTGCATTGTATCCAGTTTGCCAATTACAAGTTCTAGTCTTCTATAAAACAATTTCTCCATCAACACCTGCCTTAGACGCAACTGATTCTGCAGGTGCAAGGAGAGCCTGCAATTCAACATTAGCAATAGTTTCTATGATCAGAGCAGTAAATGTCCACAAATAAGGTCCTAAAAGACGTTTAAAAACCAAAAGATGAAAAATGAAAATTTCAAATTTCAAATTTAAAGCATAATAATCTAAATTTTACATTACCTGACTGAATTTTGAACTAAGAAACAATTTAAGAAAAGGGGAGGCCTTAGATGAGGGACAAGATCTTTCACTCACTGTCATTCACAATAGCAAATATGCTTACTATTTCTTACCAATTGCTGGTAGTATAAGTGTATAACCACTACCAGTTTGTTGTTGACACATGCAGGCCCAATCATTAGGATTAAACACTTGTTATGACAATTTAATCAGGCAATCTCTGTTCTAGGCCATGTCCAATTTATGTATCATGGCACCAGCCATCTTTAAAAACATTTTAATTGATTACTCCTCACAAAAAAAAAAAAAATCAGTATGGTGATATGGGATCTTGTCTGTTCTAACAAATGAGGAAAATCTGATTGTATATACATCATAGATTTAAGGGTTTACAGGTTCAGAATCTAAATAAAATAATCAATGAGCCTAACATTCTTAAGGCATCTCTTATATTATTGTTGATGATTTGATGCAATTACAATAATGCAAGGATTTAAAAAAAAAAAAAAATTCATAGTAATTAAAAAATAAAGAGAAAATTTCTCAAGAAGAAAATTTTATTAAAAAGTAATTAGCTTAAAAAAAAAAAAAAAAAAAATCACCTGTAGCCTTTTTACAGAGCTTCAGGAATAAAAGATCATGTCCCATAAAACTCTAAGCTAGAGCCTAGAGATGAGATAAAGGAAAGTCTAACTTAATCCAATAAATTCCATAGTAATTTGGTTGTGCTCCCAGTATCAGGTTTTTTTGGTGTGGGTTGGCTTCATCTCTCTTGAATCCATCCCCACTCCCTTTTTTTTGGACGGATTACATCCTCTCTCCCAAAACCCATTCCACCCTATTTTTAACTAATTATTATTGTTATTAGTATTTTTTTTTTTTTTTTGGTGGACTGGCCAACTAATTGTTTTTTATAAAGGCATTTTTGGGCAACCCTTGATGAATTTTGTTTCGTTTGAAGAGGTTTGGATGCAGTGAAAATGTGCTTGGCTGTGAAAAAATAATATTTTTAATAGTTGTTTAGTGATAACTGATAACTTCTACAGCTTTGTTTGAATTTTATAGGACATTGTATAAAATACTAGGTTTAATTTTTATATGATTAGCTCTTATAAAAATAATATATATATATATATATATATATATATATATATATATCTATATATATATATATATATATGATTAGCTTACCAATTGATAGTCATATTGTTTGATTTTTAAAATTTACAATATTAATTTTTACAGAATGCATTTTACTTCTATAAGGTGCAAGGCTTCGGAGCAATGTTTTAAATTTTGTTCCATTCCAGCCAGAATATTCTGTTTTGGTCCTTAATCCAGTGCACATAACCCCTTGTTCCGTGTTTCGGTCTAAATTTCGGGTTGTTACGAACTATTCCGATGTACCGGGCAAATTCCAGTTATTCCAATCTCTAAATTCTGACCTATTCGAGGATAAATTATGTACGTGTGTGTATATATATCCGATGTGTAATCATGAAACAGTGCACCGAAACACACTGGCACTGGAATATTCTGTTCCAATTGTCAATTTAGAACGGTCTCCAGAATAGAATTCAAAACATTGCTTTGGAGGCCTTTGCACTCAAGTACACCTCATTATTTGATTAACATTGATCTTACTCTGACTATAAACAAAGGAAAAATCAGACACAGAGAGAAGGGGAGGAGGGAGGATACCACACCTTTGCCACAATATCTGCACCACTCTGCTCATGTAGATCTTCCATCAAATTCTACGTAGCACCACCACTAGGGACCATTCCTTCATCCATGGCAGCAAATGTGGCATTTTTGCATCTTCAATCTTGAGTTTCCGATCTTCAAGCTCCACCTCAGTGTGTGCCCCTACCTAAAATAATAGAAAGATAAATAAAAAGGAAAGGTAAAACAATTATGACCAAAGGTTTTGAATATCAGTCATGATCAACAAAAAAATTTTAGTTTCAAAATTTACATAAAAAACAAAGATAAATCCTTGTTCACTTCTTCTTTTCTTTTCTTTTCTTTCTTCTTCTTCTTCTTCTTCTCTCTCTCTCTCTCTCTCTCTCTCTCTCTCTCTGGAAAAGCCTTGTTCGCTTTTGACAAGATAGATATTGATTGAAGCCAGCATCCAGGAAGAAGAAAGCTGTTATACAAGATTTCACTAACAATCATTAAGAAATAGGAATTTTTTTTTTTAAATTGCAGACCTTAATCACAGCCACACCACCAGAGAGTTTAGCAATTCTTTCAGAGAGCCTTCTTGACAAGGATGCATTATCTGTTTCAGCCAGATCCTTCTTGATTTGCAAAATTCTTGCCTGTATTTCAGCTTTAGTAGTAGGGTCAGTAACAATGGTCATTGAATTACTGGTTATGGTAACTTTTCGTGCAATGCCAAGCTGATCTGAAGTTGCACTCTCAAGCGTCAGACCCAAATCTCCAGAGAGAAAATCAGCGCCTAATGACAATAAAATTATCTCAATGAGAAACTGAAGCTGAAATAGCATCTCATCATAAAGAAATACAATTATACGAAAAATACAATTATACGAAAAATAGCATCTCATCATAAAGAAATACAATCATAAAGAAATACAATTATACAATTATAAGAAATACATAAATGATTACGATGTTTATATTTCCAAAGTTCAGAAAAATGCGGATAGTGACGTTTGAGATATGTTTCTATCCACAGCTTACAGTCGCACAAAGTAAAAGATGTAGTGACAGAGAGGGCGTGTGTAGTGTTTACATCTAATATGTACAAATGTATTGTCCTTTTGAATGTTATTCAGAAGATGCACCAAATGATCATACCTATAAAAGTTATTGAACTCAACAGGGCTGGAAAAAAAGTCACATTTTCTGAAATCTCTGTATTCCCTTTTTCACCAAAAAATACAGGGTAAGAAAAGTGTTTTGAAAATCTTAATGTACTAAGATTTTTGTATCCATTCTCTACTTCCCAACAAGCAATCAGAGATTAACAGTTGATAACAAATAGGTTAAGTAAATGCATTTGAACAACATTTTGGCACAAAAGTTCCCACAAATTAGGGCCACAAAATAGCTTGAGTTTTACCAAATTGTGTATTTAACAGGAAACAGGAAAAGCACATCCATATAAGGGGCCTACATTGAGATCCTGAAAGGAAAAAAAAGAAACATCACAATAGTACTAACTTTACATTTTTTTTTTTTAAATATGAATTCCAAAAATTCACTAATTTTCTACATCAATTATTAGATACTTGAGAGCTCAATTTGAATTAACCACTATCATAACTTGCACTGAGGTTCTTTACACGACTATGAGGGCCAGCAAACTAGGAAATAAAAAATGTGAGTGAACATCTGGCTGCAAAGTGAACTATCTCATCATTTTGAGGTGTAAAGATAATTAATATAATGCTAAGTGGGAATGAGTTGAACTATGTCGGCAAAGTAACAAATTAAGAAATTTAGTGAATGAATCTCACATCGTCTAGAAGCCGTTCCAAATCCCCCATTTTCTCAATATAAAAATTCATACACGGTACATTTTCAAAACACACAAAAAATCCTACGAGAAAACCTAAGATTCACTAGAAATAGTGAACCAAAAAGGGAGTTTTTCACAGAATATCCTCAAGTCAATTTTTATTTTTTATTGGGACCTTTTCTGGCCTTGACCTTTGAGTTTTGAAGTTTACTAATCAATTTTGTTTAGTTATGAATAGATTTGACTGTGGAGAACAGTCAAAATCAAACCAAAGAGCTTTTATTTTTGAGTTATAAGTTCTAAAAATTTCTTTTTTATTTCCTTGTTTTTCTTGTTTTAATCTTTCTATTTTCCTTGTTTTTCTTGTTTATGTTATGATATGTCTGCTTAGTTTAGGTTTACATAGATTTTCTGCCCTTAAGCATGTTAGGTTGCAAAATTTAATTGTTTTATGCTTCTACTCTGTTTCTTTGTTCTTGCTATTTCTGGGTTAGGGTTCCAGGCGTCACACGTACGCGTGCTCTCTACATGCTTATGCATATTTCTCTTATTTAACATGCTTTTGCCTTGTCTGGGTTTATGTTTATAAGTCTCTGCTTCTCTGTTTGTCCTTCACATGCTAGATTAGGGTTTCCTTTCATTTCATTGCTTTACCATGAACATGCATATGACATGACCATGCATTGATGCATAGGTGCTGTGATGCTGTGAGGTAAGTAAGGTAAGTCATACATTCACATGAACATGCATCTTTGAATATGATGATTGGACTCCTTGATTGATGAATGTCATGATGCTAGGATTGAATGATTAAATGTACTTGATGATTAATGCCTTGATTGATGTTTCTACCTTGTGATATACTTGCTACCTTGGATGAAATTGTATGATATGCATGATAGATGTATGCTAGGCTTTATGTGAGTTGCCATGATGGATGTATGTTAAGGTTTTTGGATGATTAATGCCATGTTGTATGCTTAGATTTATGCTAGTGTGTGTGAGTTTAAGATACAATATTAAACATGCCTTTAATAAGATTAAGACGTAAGGCACAATGAATAGAAGCCAACCTATGAGTCGGGCAGTCTTGGGTGCTTAACACCTTCCCAAACCATACCTAAACTTCGAACCCATACTCTGGTAGTAAGATCAGTCATTCCATGTAAGGGCGCTATATACATGGTTCTTAAGCCATAAAACTAGGTGGCGACTCCATTACCTTTTCTCCGCCCCGATCCACTCAGCCAAGGCATACTCCCCTCCATGCATTGCACCCATAAGCCCTAGGGGTAATGGGAGAAATCCTATGGAATTAGTCTACTATAAAGAGGGGCAGTAGCCATAGATGGAAAAGGAGGAAGAACCCACAGTAGGACAATAGCAAAAGACTAAGAGAGAGAACTTAGATAAAGAAGAAAGAACGTAATTAGTAAAAAAAGGAGAGAAAACATGGTAGAAGTAGGGGCATGCATCAATAGATTATCTTTTCCCTCCCTCTTAGCAAACCCATTCTTCAGAATCCCAAAAGTAGCTACGGATAGTCATTTAAACCTATTCTCCAAAATGCACAACTTTGATGGCAGAAGCCTATGACAAGGTTGTTCAAGTTAGGGTTTAAGTTCCTTCTTGGTTCACATTCTGTAGAAAGGTTTGACCCACGACTTTGATTACGAATATATATAATCTTACTCATTAGAAATTATATTGGGATAATTACAGTAAACCCACTTGAGGTTTGGCCTGTTTGCGCTTTGCCTACCCGTGATTTAAAACTTTACACTTTACCCACCTGTACTTCAATCCGTTACCCCCCCCCCCCTCCCCAGTTACCCACCTCACCCTCAAACGTTAGAAAAACACATTTTTATTCTAAATTAGAACATAACACGGATTAAACAACACGAACTCACTCTCTTTTCCTCCCGAGCCCTAGAAATGAGAAAATCCCTATAGATTCCCCATTCTGCATCTGATATTGACATAGTGTTGCAAGTGTAAACCTAGATGAGCAACGGGTTGTTCGAGGGACTAAAATCTTGGTAAGAAATCAGTCACTGTTTGGGTTTTTACTTAGGGCTTGTGGTTGTTTTTTTTTTTTTTTTTTTTTTTTGAGTAATCAATCAATGGTCAATGTTACATATAATGGAATAAGAATATTGGTTGTATTTGTTGATGTTTATGAAAAATGTGACCACCTGTTCTTTGGATTTGTGTTTGTTTATGGGCATTTTGTCTGTCGTGGTCATTGTGTCTCACAGTGGACCCAAGTTTCTATTGGGTTTAAATTTTAGTGTTTGCATGTGTTATTTAGTACAACAGAATCAAAAGGAAAGCAGAAAATGTGGTCCCTCTGTGTGTGCAGCATCCCAAAAGCAAAACAGAAACATGCAAGTGTTTACTCTTTTGTTATTTACAATTCTTTAATTGTTAATTGTATACGTGTCAAATGGTAATTTGTTATTGCAGATGGATGATGAGGAAGTGAAATTGGAGGTACATTATGGAGGTGCTTTTCTGTGGAACCCTAGTTTAGAATACTTTGGTGGGAAAGTTGAAATAGTGTATAGGGATCCTAATAGGCTTAGTTATTTTGAAATAAAAGGTATATGTGAGGAATTGGGAATTGATGAACCGTGTAGGGTTCATTACTTAGGTCCTGGGGGCAACTTGGAGTAAGACTTGAGGCTCATACAAGATGATCAAGATGTGGTGCCCATGTACAAGCCTAATGAGGGAGGGCTAAGAGACACCATCATACTGTATGTGGAGAGTGGTAATGCTCCACTTGCAGTTGAAGTTCCTGATGGTGGAGGGGTTGGTGTAGGAGCTGGTGTAGGGGCTGTTATAAGGGGTGCAGGGGTTGGTACAAGAGCTGCTTCAGGGGGTGATGGTCTGGAGGAGGAGTTTGATTGGTTGAATGAAGGTTTAGAAGGAGAAGACTTTGTTGATGACATTTTTGGTAAGTCTTCTCCACCTCACACAGTGCCATATGAGCCTAACACTATTACAACCACTGATACACCTTATCCAAACACTAATATATACCTCAACCAAACACAGATGCACCTGGCCCAAGCAATGTTCCTCCTCCAGACATAGATTTAGATGAAGAATAGGCTGAACCAGCTTTAGAGGATGATATTGCAAGTGTGGATGGTTCTGATGATGAGCAAGGGCTTGGCAATTTGGAGTTCAATGAGAGAGCTGATATGGAAAATGTTAGGTTGGCAAAAGGGATGAAGTTCCCAAACTCCCAAGTGTTTAGGAAGGCTTTGAGGGAGTATTTGATTCAGCATCACATTGATGTTAAGTGGAAGTTGAATGAGAAGAAGAAGATTTCTGTACATTGTAAGAACAATTGTAGATGGAGGTGTTATGGCTCAATGGTGACTGGGGAGTGCACATTTGAGATCAAGACACTTTATCTGAGTGTTCCTGCCTCCTAACATTTAAAAATGGGCAAGTTACATCAGCCTATATGGCAAAGAGGTATTTGGAGGATTTTGGTAAGAATCCTAATTGGGAGGTCTCAGGTGTTAAGCACCATATGATGCAGGAGATTTCAGTTGATTTAAGTATTAGTTAGGTGCATAAATCAATGAAGGCAACTAGGGGACTGATTACTGGGAATGAAGAGGCTCAGTATGGCCTACTTAGAGATTATACAGAAATGATATTAAGGACAGATGTAGGAAGTAGGGTGATTCTGCAAACAGAGATGGCAAATGAGAACACAGAATCCAACTTTAAAAGGATGTACATTAGGTACAATACTCAGAAGGTTGGCTTTCTAGGCGGTTGTAGACCCTTTGTTGGGCTAGATGGATGCCACTTGAAGGGTAGGTTTGGTGGGCAATTATTGTTTGTCACTGCCAAGGATGGAAATGACAATATATTCCCAGTGGCAATGGTTGTGGTTGAGCAAGAGAACAAGGATAGCTAGATTTGGTTCTTGGAGCAGTTTGCAGATGACATTGGCAGGCCAGAGGAGCTCAATCTGATATTCATCAATGACAGGCAGAAGGTATTATCATCATGACTTCATTACATGCTTACCTTTTTACATGCTTACTTGATAACATTGAATGCTTACTTGCTTACTTGCTTACTTGATTGCAGGGTCTTCTACCTGCAATGGAGACTCTATTCCCAACTGTGGAGCATAGGTATTGTGTGAAGCACATATACAACAACTTCAAGGTTAACCATAAGGGCATGGAGTTGAAGAGTGTACTGTGGAGGTGTGCTGGCACAACATCAGCCAGGGAATTTTGAGAGGGGGATGGACCATCTTAAGAGTTTGGATGAAGAAGCTTGGAAGTATCTAGCTGATATAGAGCCTGCACAGTGGACCAGATCCCACTTTTCTTCAAGAGCTTTGACAAATTGTATGGTAAACAATCTGAGTGAGAGTTTTAACTCTATGATTGTGAAGGCTAAAGACAAGCCCATTTTATTAATGTTGGAGTAGATTAGAGTTAGGCTTATGAGCAGACTGTATATAAAGAAGATTGGCATAGAAAAGTATGGTGGCAAGTTGTGTCCAAGCATACAAAAAAAGTTGGAGCAGTTAAAATTAGAGTGTAAGGGCTTCTGTGCAATGCCATCTGGGAGGTTTGTGTATGAGGTTGACAATGAGAGGGAAAGGCATGTGGAAGGCCTGGTAAGGAGGACATGCAATTGTAGAGCATGGAACTTGACAGGAATCCCTTGCAAGCATGGAGTTGCAGCCATTTTTGTGAATCATGAGAAACTAGAAGACTACACCCATCCATGCTACTACAAGTATGCTTGTGTGGAGACATACAAGACACCCATACCTAACCATGCCTGGCTAGTCTGAGTGGATGGTAAGTGGCCAACCTAAGCCTGTTGTACATATTGTCTATAAGCCACCAGGCAGGCCACCCATGAAGAGGAAGAGAGATGCTAATGAGCCCAACCCTTATAAGGTGTCTAGAGCAAACAGGCCAGTGAAGTGTGGAAGGTGTCAAAAGGAAGGGCATAATGCAAGGGGATGAAAGGCCAATGTCACTGGTGAGACACCATGGGAGAGGAGGCAGAGATTGAAGCGAAGTGGAAGGCCTTCTACACACAGACAAGGATCCCAAGCCCCATCTTCATCACAGACCTAATCCTCAACTCAGCCCCTACCAACACATCAGCCTTACACTATGGCCTCATCCTCATCCAACCAAGCAGCAAGGTCACAGCCATAAGCTCCAACTTCACAGCCACCAGCTCCATGGTCACAGAACCCAAGTTAATGGTACTCTTTAGACTTCAGGTACACAGTTAGAGGAGCTCCTTGGTTCTCTTCAAGCCAACCAACACCACAAACCCCTGCAGAAACATGGGACAGTAGAGCATCATCATCACAGGTACTATAGTGTTAGGTTTCATTTTTTATTCATAAAACTATGATACTGGTAGCTAACATGTGAATTCTTATACTTTGTAGCCTACAAGACCACCTGCTACCAGAGGAGTTGCTTTGAGAGGAAGGGGTGATGCAGCTAGGGCTCAAAAATGTAGAATAAGAGATGGAAAGGCCAGCTGTGGTGGGAGAGGCAGGGGCAGGGGCAGTAAATGAAGACTAAGTCAAGACACTTTTATTGTTATGTATTAGGATTATGTAGTGTTAGGGTTTTATGTAGTTTGTAAACAATGGCAGGGCAGACAATGGCAAGACACTTTTTTATATAGCTGTTCAAACACTTTTTGTATTTTTTTAAGTTTTGTAAACATTGGGAAACTGCAATTGTTTTGGTTGTTGTACCAAATGCCTTATATTTACTGGTGGTTGATGAAAGACTATTCAATGCCACCTTAAAATATGTATACAATTTCCCAACTTAATGACAGGTGTTCAGAATTATTATTCTGATTATTGCAGTTTGTTATATGAGTTATTATTATATGAGTTTGTTTATGTGTGCAGGGTATATGTGTTGAATAGCAGGTGTATGTGTGCATTTGTTGTCTTTTCTTGCAAGTTGACAGATTGTCATGCACTTTAAATTCACTTTCAACACAATTATCTTCACACAATGCACTTTATACACAAACCAACACAACTCACAACATCCAAAAAAACACCAACACCAACAGCTCACAAGTAGCCAATTCACTTTAAACAAAAATACCAACAGCATCTAACATAAATAACACTTTGTCTTAAAAAGGCTTATATTATTAAGTGGCTTCAAGCCAACAGCATCTACCACCTTACATAGTTCTCATTCTCAAAAAATTCTTTCATAGTTCTTTTACAATACAATTGAGGACCACCTTATATTACAACCCATCAGGTAGACTCAATCTCATCATTTCAACATTCTCACTTGAGCCAAAACATGAAAACAACATAACCAAAAAAAAAAAAAAAAAAAAAAACCATGACAGAATTAGTGCAATTCTACACTTTCTCTCTTGCTCTAAAGCTCTCACTGCTATCTCCTTGGCTTGAACAGAGGAAGCTCGAAACTTTCTCTCCCTCTTAATAGCTTTTGCTGCCCTGTCTTGAGCAATTTCTACCATTTGGGTAGCTTCTGCTGCTGCTTGGGTAGCTTCTCTTTCCCTTTCATATGCAAGTTATAGCTCACTCCGCAATAAATCTAGCTTTTGTTGCACCAAATGGGCAACTTCATTCCCACGCATGCAAGTGGGATTATCAATCCATTTAAAGAAAGGGCACTTGGGACCAACTTGTTCATAAATTGAATTGAACACATCACATTCCAATCTCACGTGAATCAACTAGATTAAGTAAAAAGTATACTTACCTTATATTGGCTACAGCCCAGAAACCTTCTCCTTATATTGGCTACAGCCCAGAAACCTTCTCCCAAAATTATCCACTATCAGACTTGTTCTTAGCACACAAGTCTCATATGTACACATATGCCCACTTGAACCTGAGTAATTTTCACTCGAAGAAGATATCGATTATCAACTTCCTGTGAATCAAAGCTACCATCAAAACTTGAAACCCCAGCTCAGAACCATAAAGTAGAAATGTCGTACCTGGTGATGATCTATCTTCGAATATTCAATGCCTCAAGACAACCCAAAGTCAGAACCTCACCCTCACACGAAAGCACAATCAGAAAAATCAAAACCCTAGATCAGTACAAGAGATTTTCGCGTTTCTAGGGCTCGGGAGGAAAAGAGAGTGAGTTCGTGTTGTTTGATCCATGTTATGTTCTAATTTAGAATAAAAGGTGTTTTTCTAACGTCTGAGGGTGAGGTAGGTAACGGGGAGGTAACGAATTGAAGTATAGGTGGGCAAAGTGTAAAGTTTTAAACTACGAGTAGGCAAAGTGCAAACGGGACAAACCTCAGGTGGGTTTACTGTAATTATCCCAATTATATTTGATGTATCAATTGTTCTGCTATGGAATCTTTCATTATATTTGCTATATTATTTGTTCTGCCGTAGAATCTTTTATATATTTGCTATATTAGTTGTTCTGTTGTGGTACCTTTTATTATATTTGCTGTATTAGTCGTTCTGTCGTGACATCTTTTATTATGTTTTCTGTGTTAATTAGTTTGCAGTAGCACCCCTTCCCATATTTGCTGTGTCAGTTGTTCTACCGTGTCAACTGTTTCTGCCACTTCACTTTCTTTTGTTGTAGCTGGCCCACTTGACCAGAGTTCAACTATCTGTCTTACATGTTTCGTCAGTTGCATCCTTAGAGTGCTTGGCCTGCGCATAAACTAGCTTGTAGCATGGCGATAAGCCAAGAATGTATTGACCCCTTATGATAGATTAACCAATTAATTAGCTAAGTTGATTAATTAATCAGATTAACATACAATATGTGTGGCAACACAAACAAATCACCAATTAACTAAATGCAGTGGAAATTAAATTTGACACAGGTGATTTGTTTTCGAATGGGGAAAACCAACATGGCAAAAACCCCACCGGGTGATTTTAAGGTCACTACTCTCGAGAATTCACTATTATCACAATAAACAGTTACAAGTAAAGGAATCTCACTACCTTACACCAACTTATAGTTGAACCTTAAACCCAATACCCAATTGGACTTATTTTGTAGTGAAAATCTCTCCTTTTCAATGCATGGCTCCCAGTCCATGACTAACCAATAGATGCACGGATCCTAGTACGCGACTTAATCACCAACTTGAGAAGGATATTGGTTGCAAAGTTTTTTAGTTCATCACATGATAAAGATCAAGAAGCTCATTGGTTACAAAACTCTACGGTGTACAAACACAGCAGCTTCTTCAAGAGAAAGATGAACGAGGGCAAATTTTGTCTTCGGTTACAATTTGCATGAACAAAACTTTGCTTCACACTTGCGCAACCTTTGACGGCTCTTAAAATAATCCTTATATATGTTTAAGGTTGTGAGAAAAGAAAGCTCAAACATACACAACCCACAGATTGAATGAAAAACAGCTCTAAAAAACTGAGTTTTATAAACCTCGATAGATAGCCATCGATTGAGCTAGCTATCAAGCCACGGGCTGAAATAGCTTTTAAACCTCAATAGATGCTAGTTATCGAGTTTTAAAATCCAATACTTTCTCACTTGATTTTTGAATTTAGAACTTAAACTTGAAACCTTGTTCCTTGAAGTATTAAACACATCCTAGATCTACCCAATTACAAGTAAAATATGTTTTGTCAAAGGATTAGCCAATTACATAAAATAGTGACATATGTTCCTAACATTGAATCACATATGTCCTAATAATCTCCCCCTTTGGCAATCCGTGACAAAACCACAATAAACAAATGAACATATGAGAGAAGTCATAAATCACTCAACTCATACTCACTTGTCGAATACAATAAAATCTATCCTAACACAAACTCTTGAAAAACTCTGAAGAGAGTTTATGGCAAGAAGACTTTGACAACCTGTATTTCTAAAACACTTGAAACAAAACTTATCACGGCATTTTAGTGTGAAATAGAAATAATAGATTGCATACAATAAATAACAAAAGAAACAACACATGGAAAAATAGGTTAATAACATACATCAATATATATCTAAACCAAATATAAGTACAATGTATGTCAAATTGTCACAAGACCAACGTACAAGAGATAATGTATCTAAAATAAAAAGAAAAGAAAAGATATAAAAATCCTCACTACATCCCTCATAAACACCCCCTATCTTCTATACTAACCCTCCCCCTATGAGTATGACTACTCTCATATCAAAACTACTCCCCCTTTTTGTCACGAGTGACAAAGGGCAAGTATATCAAGTAGACATCTCATCATCACTAGGCGAGCCATTATCATCATCCTCATCAGCATCATCACAGCCAGAGTCATCGTCACTCTCATCCTCAGATGCCTCTGGAGAAGGAGAGGAAGCCACAATGAAACCACCCATGACAGCCTGTCGTCGAGCGATACGACCAACACGGGTGTTCACCTGACACAACTCATCGCTGAGAGTGTTAAGGCGAGCATCCATGCGCACAAGATGTGCCATGATGGCCTCAAGTGTCACGCCACCCATTGAAGACAAAGGAGTGGAGGTGGATGGAGCGGTAGAAGTTGGAGGAGTTGCCATCTCTGTCCAGGGCTGCCTCGGTCTAAACTGTGCCGCGCTCCATCGAACGGTAGCTGCATCTATGGCACACATGAAAGTGAAGTGGGGAGACTCAGGATAGGAGACAGAAAAATGGCAAAGGAGCCGCATGATAGCTGAAAGAAAAATGAACTTATCACGGGTCGTCATATCCTTATAGACATCTATAAGGGAGAGTATAAAGTGAGATCCTATAGAGATATCCTTTAAGAGGGATAACAAAAATCGAGCACGAGGCTTTATGATAGTGTTATAGTGAGACAAAGGATGAAGAATAAATGTCATCACCATATTAAGGAATCTCGGACCTTTTGCAAAGGATGAGTAAGGGGTGCTTTGACACTCACCCCAAGATGATGGTGTCTCACAAAAGAGAGACGCAAGTTTATCTTTAGACACAGTCTTAAGATGATCACAACTAGGGTAGTCAGGATGCGCTACCCTAGGAACATGCAGTACCTCAGATACAATATCCAAAGTAATTACCATGTGTATACCCCGAACGCAAGTGACAAACTGGGGTATAGAATAATTAAATTCGTGCATATTGGAGTAGAACTCCTGTATGATCACGGAAGGGCACATGATCGAGACGCCACATAGTGACTCCCAACCCTTATTGTAGATAACAGTGGGTAGGTTAGTGTCAGAAAAATCTGACAGAACGACTTGGCGTTTCGAATGAATGCCTCATTGTGAAAAGTTCTCCAAGAAATCAAATTTGGCCTTCTCATCATGGAACCGTACGTGAGAGGGAGTGGGGTCAAAAGGAGAAGAAGAAGAAGAAGATGCCCCGGAACGAAGAGGGTTCCAGGACGGAGTTGATTTATGTTTAGGTGCCATGATGCAACTAACGTAAGAAAGAGAGATGAGGGAGAGAGAGAGAGAGAGACAATCAGAAAAGCACCAAATAGTTTAATATCAAAAGATAAAAACAGTAAGGTACGTATGCATGAAAATGCATGAACATGTGTCATGCAAATTTAAATACATCATGGGCTCAGCCCAATCCAATCCTAACAGTACACAAATAGTTCAACATATATAGCACACATCTAAAATGCATGAAAATATAGTTATAATGCAAATGTGATGCAATACATGAACATTTAGGATCAAAAATACAAAGCCCATCCCAAAAAGTTAGCTAAAATTTCATTAATTTTGAAAAACTCCAAAGTTATCAAAAATCCCAAAAGTTAGGTCAGAAGATATGAAATACATGAGAAAGAGTGAGAAATCAACATACCAGATGAAGAAAAATGATCTTGAGACCAAAGATTGAGTGAGGAAGAAGTTTGAAGTGATTGAGAGGTGTTTGGGAGGTGAAAAGACTCAAAGCAGTCAAGAGAGATTGAGGAGAATGAATCTGAAATCGCGAGGCACTTATATATAGAATCTTCATAAACCTCGATCGATCAAGAGCTATCGAGATTTAAAAGGCGAGTTTTTGCTGTTGAAGAGTTATCGAGGAGCTAACGAGAGGTGTCCACAGCAAAGATTCTCAATGGATTGAGACAGCTATTGAGAAGGTATCGAGAGGAAGAAAAATTCTCGATGGATCGAAATAGCTATCGAAGAGCTATCGAGAATGCAATAAAAGAAGGTGAAGGGTCTCAATAGATAGCCTAGCTGTCGAGAGGTATCAAGATTGCTTAAAAATAGTTTTTCAAAAAAGAGAAAAACACAGATATGAATGCAATCAAGCATGCTACTCAACCAAGATCCAAACAACATTTTAAGCTCTCAAAATCATCTCTCAATTAAGAAAAATGTTAAGCACATAGATCCAAAACACACACACACACACACACACACACACACACACACTTCAAAAACAAGTTAAGACAGTTTAGTGGGCGTACATTAACACATATATTCTTTGTGATGGCCAAATCACATTGCACCTGCACATGTATCAAAAGTAGTAAAGAATATTGCGTGTTGTGTGTGAAAAATATCGCAAGATTGCATAAGTGTCTACATGTTATGACAATTTGAGATATGAGAAAATCACTTTAACTCACACACAATCATAACTATTTAATGAGGACTATCACCTTCAAGGTACATACTATAACTCCCATATCTCCTAGAAAACACGCTTGCAATCATATATAAAGCATTTTGATTCTTTTTGCTTTTTATTTTTCTTTACATATTTTTCTTTTAAGCAAACCATGCATGGGCATATAAGAGATGGTTATTTATGCCTTTCTTTTAGGATTTTCTAGTCCTTTCCGTTAAAAAGAATGATACAAGTGTTAAGTACAAGAGATCACTTAACCTTACTCATCACAAACACAAACCATAAAGCTCACTTGCTTAGTTGTGCATAGAGATGCTCATCTAAGCTACAAAAGATACAAAATTTAGAAAAAAAAATTTCAATAGCCATCCAAGGTACACAAGTACCAATGTATACAAACACACACTGTTTTTGTATTTTTCTGATTTTTCAATTTTTTTTTTAATTTTTATATGAAAAACAAAATAAAGCAAAACTGAAAAATAAATAAATAAAAACATGTTTAAACAAAGCAAAGTATAAAACTAGACTGACTCAAAATACGAAAGCAAAACACACAAGTAATGCAAAAACAAAAACAAAAAGCGGAGAGAGAGAAAAAGTGACAGAATCACTTGGAGCTCTTTTCCTTCCACACCTTGGAGGAACCTTTCTGTTTAGCAAACTTTTGATCCGGTGGTGAAGGGGAAGAATTAAAACCGTTTAAGTTTGAAAGGAATATGAGGGCTTTGAGAAGATCTCCAAGAGGAGTAAAGGAGGATGGAAACTGATTCTGGTTTCTCGATGCGATCATGCTGTTGCTCTGTTGAGTGGCTAACCACTTATAGCAATTAGGTCGAGTATGTCTAGCTGCTCCATAGTAATGACAAAGATCTTGCTTCTTCTGCTTAGGCTTTTGAGGGTTTCCCTTCTTAGCCCTAGGGTTTTTAACTTCTTTCTTATCCTACTTAGGGGGTGCTTCTAAGATAGATTTACCCTTGTCTATGTTCTCACTAGCTAAAACAGTTTTGACATCAACGTTTTCAAATTCAACATTATTAGCAGGAGAAACAAAAACAGTAGTACTAGAAGTAGCAATATTAGGAGAAGAGAAATCATACCCTAAACTGGTTCGATTGGAAGCAGATTTCTGAAGACCTAGCATCTCATCAAGCTTAGCACTTGAAGTCCTTTCTAACTGAGTTTTGACTTGAAACAGTTCTGCCTCAAGCTTCTTGGTCTTCTCAGCCAAGAAATTATTCTCAAATCTCAGTACTCCAATAGTTTGATTGGTTTCATCAAACTTTGTGGAGATTTATTCTCGTTTAAGCTCCACATCACTAAGTTTCTTGGTGGCCAAACTATACAACTTCTGATACTTTTTCGAGACCTTGTATAACTTTGCATAGGCTGTGTGGATGTCATCTTGTTCATCCATCTTCTCAAATTTAGACTCCACCAAGTCCTCTTCTTCATCCACATCTTCAACAATCGCTTCAATAGAATTTACGGTGGTAGTAAAGGTATTTAGGATTCCATCATCCTCATTATCGGAGTCATCCTCAGGCTCAGTGTCACTCAAGGTAGCATCAAGTGCCTTGCTTTTTCTGATGGTCTTGAGATAAGTAGGGCACTCTTGTTTCATGTGACCGAAACCTTGACACCCAAAGCACTTTGGTCCTAAGGGAACAGCGTACTGACCACCATTCGTAGTATCCTTCTTCCCTTTATCTTGGCTCTTGAACTGTAAGAAACTAAATTGCCTACGGTCCTTGTTGAAGCCCTTCCCATTGGCATTCTTCATAAACTTCTTGAATTACCTTGTAATATAGGACTTTATTTTGGAATCTTCATCATTTGAAGACTCATCAGTTTCACTGCTCTTGGCCTTCAATGCCATGCTCTTGCTCTTGCTCTATTTCCCGATCTTTTTCAAACCCGACTCATAGGTCTGCAGATTGCCAACCAACTCTGTCAAATGAATTTTGTCAATATCCTTTGATTCTTCAATCGCAGTGATCTTGGCATGAAATCTCTCGGGTAGAGATCTGAGCACCTTTCTCACAATCTTAGGTTTAGGAATGGTTTCCCCAAGATTAAAAGCTGAGTTCACTATGTTCTTTAGCTTGACATAGAACTCATCGAACGACTCATTCTCCTCCATCTTGATCTCTTCAAAGCTTGTAGTGAGCCTTTGAAATTTCGAATCCTTGATAGCCTTGGTTCCCTCATAGGTTGTCTGGAGAATGGTCCATGCTTCCTTAACAGTTTCAACAGAGGATATCTTCTTGAACTTGTCATCCGTGACTACACTGAATAGAGCATTCAATGTCCTACTGTTAAAGTTTGCCGCCTTGATCTTAGCATCATCCCAGTCGGTCGGCACTTCCGTAGGCTTAGTCCAGCCTATCTCCACAGTTTGCCACACTTTCTCATCTAAAGACTGCAAGAAAGCTCTTATGTGTAGTTTCCAATATGCATAGTTAATGTCATCAAATAAAAGAGGTATAATAAGAGATTGTCCTCTATCCATGACAAACAGGGGTCAATGGATCACACAGCAAAGATTAACCCTAATCAGAGTGTGCTTACTCTGATACCATTTGATAGGCCAATAATATATTGACCCCTTATGATAGATTAACCAATTAAATAGCCCAGTTGATTAATTAATTAGATTAACATACAATATGTGTGACAGCAAAAACAAATCATCAACTAAACTAAATGCAGCAGTGGGGAAAACCAATACGACAAAAACCCCACCGGGTGATTTTAAGGTCTCCACTCTCGAGAATTCACTATTATCACAACAAGTGGTTGCAAGTAAAGGAATCTCAATACCTTATACCAACTTATAGTTGAACTCTTACCCCAATACTTAATTGGACTTGTTTTATAGTGACAATCTCTCCTTTTCAATGCACGGCTCCGAGTACGTGACTAACCAATAGATGTGCAGATCCTAGTACGCGGCTTAATCACCAACTTGAGAAGGATGTTGGCTGCAAAGTTCTTCAGTTCATCACACGATGAAGATCAAGAAGCTCCTTGGTCACAAAACTCTACGGTGTACAAACACAGTAGCTTCTTCAAGAGAAAGATGAACTAGGGAAAATTTTGTCTCCCGTCACAATTTGCATGAACAAAACTTTGCTTCACACTTGTGTAACCTTTGACGGCCCTTAAAATAATCTTTATATATGTTTAGGGTTGTGAGAAAATAAAGCTCAAACATACACCCACGGATTGGATGAAAAACAGCTCTAAAAAACTGAGTTTCATAAACTTCGATAGATAGCTATCTATCAAGCTAGCTGTCGAGCCACAGGCTGAAACAGCTTTTAAACCTTAATAGATACTAGTTGTCGAGCTTTAAAATAAAGCACTTTCTCACTTGATTCTTGGACAAACTTGCATGGCTTTAATACTTGAAATTGAAACTTTATTCCTTGAAGTATTAAACACATTCTAGATCTAACCAATTACAAGTAAAGTGCATTTTGTCAAAGGATTAGCCAATTAAATAAAATAGTGACATATGTTCCTAACATTGAATCATATATGTCCTAACGCATGGTCCTACTAAAGAATTAAGCCAGCCTCAACTTCTTGACCCATAACTCAATGGGCCTAAACATAGTAGAATAGGCCCTGGCCTATTAATGCAAAAGGCACTCACAATATATAAACCAAAATAATATTTTTTATTATTATTATCTTGTCTAATTAACTATATCTAAGTCAATGTTATCATCATGTCCTTTATATTGCAAAATTATTTCTTCATTGATATTTTCTTCATCATCAATAACATTTACTATCTCTTTTATAAATATATATATATATATATTTATAATTATTTATTCTTGGAATTCTAACTTCTTATACTTATAACAATAATAGCAAAAAATAAAAATAATTATATCTTAATTTAATAAATTATTCATAGCATAGAAAATAAATTTGTAAATATGAAGGTTGTAGGGCCTTGGGCCCAGAAGTTCATTATTTACCCATATATTGGGCCTATGGCCCAAGTTGAGAACAAGGTTTTGCCCGAGGAGGAGAAGTCTTTGTCAGAGGAGACTGTGCTGATGAATAAAAGGTGGGGTTTGGTCATGATAGCTCAAGAGAGCTCGCCGAGGATGAAAGAGTCCTTGGCTAGACAAAGCCGAGGTCCTATAAGGTGGTTTATCAGCAAGGATGACGATGCCGGAAATTTAGTTGGAGCAGATAGGCATTGCAGAGACATTAGATAAGGAGGAGTCCCGAAATATCTTAGAAGAAAGCTGCTACCTCCGCATTAAATGCACTGCAACTAACTCTCTGACCGCATTAATGTGGAGGTGATGCTTGAACAGTGGTTTTCAGCCTTACAGCTACTACATGAGGACTTATAGGAAGTGTTGATGGGACAAGTATCCAGATCAACCGTCTAGAGTGCATGTGGAAGGTGGAAATGGAAGGAGAAGACAGTATAAAATGAGAAAGAGGGAGTAAGACATGGGGATCGAAAAATCCAGGAAAGAAACACTGTCTTAATCTGCAATCAAACTTGTAATGTTACCTAAGAACTATACATAAGAACCAGGGCCCTCGGACTTCGCCGATGACGTTTTTTCTTCATATTACAGTTGTCTATTTTCATCTTTTTGTCATCAAACCTATTTAACTCGTTGTTCGATCAACCCAAGCCCAATTTTCTAACTCATTCTCTACAAATTCATTGTTTTGGGCTTTTTGGGCCTAAGTCCATCCATGTGTTGGGCTAGGAATTCAAATTTGGTCCTTACAAAAGTAAAGTGTCAAGTGTGTAGTCCAACTTCTGTAAGAGAAAGAAAAGAGGGGAAAAAGAAAAAAATCATGGACACGTTATTTTATTGGACTCAATTAACTAGCAGAATAAATTTTTTTTTGTTAAATACAAGTCTAACTACTTGTTTAAAGCATCACTAGCTTACACTCTAACCCAAGTAGCATGGGGCACATGGAATCTCGAGTGAATCAGCAAGAAACAGGGACTCTAAGAATTTTTTTCAGGGTGGTCATTAAAAGACTTAAATTAATCAAAATAAAAATTGAATCTATTATCATTACCAAAAAAAAAAAAAAAAAAAAAAAAGGCCCAATACATAAAGTTTTAAAATTTTCTTTCACAAATTTTCATATTTTGAAATTGTCGAATGATAGTTTCACTATCAATGTTATCAGTTACATGTTTTTTAATGTACACAATCAAGAAATCATTAAACTATTAATCTCACATTCAAGTACCAACATATTGACTAAATAAGTAACAATATAAACAAAATGCATTATCTTTTTTTTTTTTTTAAATGTATTATATAAATCCAACAAATTCGGTTAAAGACTAAAGTAAACACTAACATACTAACTATATGAAAAGTGTGCATTTTGTTTTCTTTGTTTTTTTTTAAATAGAGATTTAAAATATGCCATTTGAAAAACAAAATTTTAAAAATCACAATTAAAGGTTTGATGTGGGCTTTTAGGCTAAGTTTTGTTTGTTTGAGTGATTTTTGAGAAGTACTATGTCCACAACACTTTCACAATAAAGCCTATGTGATAAGTTTTTACTAGTTCTAATTTAAACCTGCAATTGAAATTATTTTTTTGTCCACAAGTAACAACCTAATACTTAGGATTTGTTACGAAAGTGTTGCGAACATAACATTTTTTGCAAATTTTTTGGTTCAACATTCAACAGACCAAAATTTTGGAGAGGTTGAATTTTATTTTTGGAAATGTTTACAAATGCCCTTAGGGCATTGGTTTATGAGCTATTTTTAGAAACAATTTACTAAGAGAATGATAAAATAATAAATATTGTTAACAGCTTTTTATATTTTCCATGAAAGTAATGTCAAAACTTTTTTATTCTAATTTATTAAGAATTACCCTAAGGGCATCCCTCAAATTTTTATATAAGTGTTCTATATTTTTTAGGGTAGTCAAGGTTTTTTTTTTTTTTTTTTTTTTTAGGGTAGTCATGTGACCACCCTAATTAACACTTGAAACTATCTTTGTAAATAAAATAAAACTACAAATTTTAATAAAAAAAATCTAATTTTTTACCTATATATCTATGTATCATATAATAGATATGATCTATACAATGGACACCTATTTATTGGACGATTTAAAAACATTTTCAATACACGACATGAAATTTTTTTGTACACAATACATTAAGCATCGATTTTGTATTATACGTTAACAACTACTATGACTTAAACAAGATTAATAGTCCGTTTAGATTAAGGGGGAGGGAGGGAAATAGAGTAGATCGAGTAGAGTAAATTTAGCACAAAATTAACTTATTTTTAGTCAACTCTACTCTACTCCCCTCCACTCTTCTTTCTTCCCTTCTCCATCCAAACCGACATAAGTTTCTCAGTTATTTCCTTTAAACTTCCCCGTTCTCACACTCACTCGAAAAAGAAAAATTTCCTCCACTCACTCGAAAAGAACAATGTGGTCACCCTAGACCAATTCTTATTCGGCGGCGCCTGGAAAGCTGTTCCGAAATGTCAAAAAACTCTGTTTGACTCTCTTTATTTTTTTCAGTCTTCTCCAATTTACCTTCAGCGTGTTTGTAGTACAACAATTTTCCAAAAGCAAAAGACTTTTGTCGGTGGAAATGTCTAGCTCATAATTGAACTTTTGACAAAACCGAGAGAAAAAAACTGAGAAACTTCATTACATGGGAAAAAATGAGCATGTTCTTTCCTAGTTCTTTCAATGAAACTGCCATTACATGGGAAAAGAAAAAATAAAAAATAAATAAAAAGTAATCCAGAGCACCCAGTTTTGTTTGAAGCTCAAACAATGAGCTTTTGCTTTGCTCAGTTGCTGCCTGCCAGAACAGTCTTTTGCTTTTGAAAATTGGTGTTAAGCGTGTCCCTTTTTAACTGGCTGGGAGAGGAAATTATTCTTTTCCGAGTGAGAGACTGAGTGGGAGAAGACGAAGACTGGTGTTTAAGTGTGTTTTTTTGGGGTGACCAGGTTATCTGTTATTATTATTTAAACAATAGTTTTCAGTATTTAAATAATATTATATTTTATACATTTTTTTACTTATATGTGTTTTCAAAAAATACAAATAATATTACTAGAAATCTCTTACCAGACCGACCTATAATATTGCCCATATTATTCTATTCCTTTATTATATTTTGAGCATCTTTTAGTTATAAAGTGTAACTACTATTATGATTATAATTTTTCTTTTAATGATTGCCATGTTAATTAATTAGATAGAAATCTATTTTATGCATTTACTATCCAGATCAAATATAATGATATTTTCTTCAAATTCAGTTATTTTCATGTACGCACGGGTTAGGACTTAGGAACCAATAAAACAGAAAAATTGTTAATGAAGTCACTCTATATATTACTATATAGTTGCTCAAGAACCATTTAACAACACAGGAGGTGGAGTAATCACCAACAATGAATGAAAGTTTGGACTAAAATCTAACTATAATCAAGAGCTATGTCTTATTTCCTTAACTACGTAAAACTAAATAGGATGAGTTACGAAACCGCGTCATTCATGTTAGATTTTTTATTATTTTATACCTCTTTTTTTCTCCCAGCCCCACATTTGAATCTTACTCAACTACGAGAAGTTTCTTATCAATTGCCTTAGCCTTGCGAGACAAGCTCAGGAGTCAGGACTAGTAGTGACGCATGCAGCTGGTCTATAAAAAGGGATGTTAATGTAATAGAGCGAAACATGCAGAGAGTGAAATTAAAGGCATGTTTAGTTGTGTTCTTTAAACAATAGTTTTTGTTGTTTAAATAACACAATACGTATTTTCACAATATTTTTTCACCAACACATATTTTTACAACACTTAAATAACGTTATTAGAACAGCATTATCAAATAAGCGCTAAGTTGTGTGAAAAAAAAAAAAAAAAACAGTACCGTGTTCGGAGTGGAGATCTTGTTGCGATTTTGGATTCACTGAGTTTTCTAGAGAGGTATTATTATATTTTCATATTTATTGTGAACTCAAGTTTTGAACATAAATTTAGGGCATTACATTCTCTATTTTATTATAGAAGATTGGTCCCTCTATATTATAAGGTTTTCCACATAATGTATTCTTGTGTGATTAACTTAATTGGTGCTTGGTGCTTGCGTGATTTTTTTTTTTTTTTTTTTTTTTTTTTTTTTTTTTTTTTGCTTATGTTTAAATTTTATTCACACATAGATTGAGATTTATCCTAACAAATTTATGACCGATATCCTTTTTGTGAAGTGACTAAAAAATTTCATAATTTTAACCATATATATTGCATAAACAAATTAACAAAACCAAGAAATACTTGATGTCCGAACTCCTACATTGCGGCCCTCAAGCCATAAAAAAAGTTGTATCATATTCATTGACCACATTGTTCTCATTTTTACAGGATTTGGAAGGTGATTGGTAGATACCTACACCTTCAAACCATGTTTTCTCTCAAAGAGTTGCTTCCATCATTGACAACATTGCTCTCAGCTACTTTTGTGATGCTAGAAAGTCGCGTAGTAAAAGAACTCATACCTCCTGTAATCCGCGATTATCTCTTCGCCATCTTTAGGCGTCGATTCACTTTCATTATTAAAGAGAAATGTGATCTCGATAGAAGTGATTAAACAAAATGTCTCGAAGCAAGCAAAACCTTTAGGCAAAAGAAAACAACCTTTGATATTGCAATGGGTGAAGAGGTACTCGATCGCTTTCGACACATTGAGCTCAAATGGAAGCTTATGGAAGAAGGAGAAGGAGACATCATTAAACAAAATCATCAGAAATTTTTTGAGCTTTCCTTTGAGAAATAATTCGTAGAGGTTGTGCGAGAATCTTATTTACCTGATATAATAAGACGTTCTGAGGCTATAAAAAAAAAAGAAGAAAAGATGGTAAAGCTTTATAGCCGTGAAAGTGGCCGTCTTGATGGTCGAGAATGGGGTTCTGTTAATCTTGAACATCCAGCTACAATTGAGAAGTTGGCAATGGACTCAGAGCTGAAGAAGATGGTCAAGGATGATTTGGACAGTTTCATTAGAAGGAAGGAGTTGTATAAGAAAGTTGCAAGGCATGGAGGCGAGGGTATTAGATTTACGGAACTCCGGGTACCGGTAAATCAAGCTTGATTGCTGCTATGGCTAATTATCTCAAAGTTTAATATCTATGATTTGAACCTTTCCGGTAAGGTGTCAGATTTGCAGTAGAGAAAAATTTTGCTTTCAACTTCTAATCGTTCAATACTGGTAATTGAGGTTATAGATTGCGGCGGAGAGTTGAATGATCGAAAACAACGTGATGAGTTGGTTAGCATTTTTTATTCTCAAAAAAACTAGTTTACAATTACTCCAATATATTTATTGGCTCCATACATATTCTCACAATACACACTTATTCATTTAAATTCATATAAGAATCACATTGGCTACTAATTATACACTTTATACAGTTTTTGTGTGATTCTTACATGGATTTAATTGAATAATAAGTGTGTGTAGTGCAGATGTGTAAATTTTTTTTAAAAAAAAAAAAAAAAGTCTTACATTGAATATTTATTAGATTGAAATAGAATGTAAATGATTCCAATGAATTTCAATTATAACTTTTTTTTTTTTTTTTAATAAGGAAAAGTGTTATAGTTGAAATTTCTCTTAATCAATTGACTAGATTTTTTTGGAGTATAGGGCAAATATAAGTAGCACTTTACTTTTGACAATATTTCTATCTAGCTATATAAGTCACTCCCACACATTTTACTTTGTTGATTTAGGTATCAGTTTTAGGACCTATTATTCATTTTTTTGAGGATAAAAATGACCGAATACCCTCCTAAATGTAAAAATTATCAAAATACCCCTCAACCTAAAAAATGACTAAAATACCTTCAAAATCTAAAAATCACCAAATACCCCCTAAATCTAAAAAATGACCGAAATACTCCCGAAACCTAAAAATTACCAAAATACCCCCTAAACCTAAAAGTGACCGAAATACCCCCGAAATCAAAAATACCACCTAAACCTTAAAAAAAATGAATGAAATACCCCCAAAAACTTGAAAATGATCAAAATACTCCCAAAACCTAAAAATTAAACCTAGAAAATGACCAAAATACCCTTTAAACCTAAAAATTACCAAAATACCCCCTAAACCTAAAAAATGACCAAAATACCCCCTAAACCTAAAATGACCAAATTATGCCCTTAATCTAAAAATTGACCAAAATACCCCCTAAACCTAAAAAATGATTGAAATACCCTTGAAACCTAAAAATTAACTGAAATACCCCAAAACCTAAAAAATGACCAAAATATCCTCGAAACCTATAAAATGACAAAAATGCCCCTTAAACCTGTAAGACAATAAAAATACACCCTAAACCTAAAAAATGACCAAAATCCCCCCTAAAACTAAAAAATGACCAAAATACCCTCTAAATCTTAAAAAATGCCTAAAATACCCCTAAAACCTAAAGAATGATTGAAATATCCCCAAAACCTAAAAAATACTAAAAGACCTCCAAAACCTAGAAAATTACCAAAATAGCCCCAAAATTTAAAAATTAACAAAACACCCCTATAACCTAAAAAATTAGTGACATTCCCTCGAAACCTACAAAATGACTGAAATACTCTTAGAACCTTTAATTTGATGAAAATACTCTCGAAACATCCAAAATACCCTAAAACCCTATTTTGATAATTTTAGAGGCTTCAGGTTTATTTTGTTCATCTTACATGATTAGTGGTATTTTGGTCATTTTAGATATTTTGAGGAGGCGTTTTGGTTGTTTTATAAGTTTAGAGCTATTTTGGTCGTTTTAGAGGTTTCGGGGTATTTTTAGTAATTTTAGAGGTTTCGGGTTATTTGTGGTCATTTTAGAGGTTTTGGGTTTATTTGGGTCATTTTAAAGGTTTGGGGGTATTTTCGTCATTTTATAGGTTTAAGAGAATTTTGGTCATTTTTTAGGTTTCAGGCGTATTTTGGTCATTTTTTTAGATTTAGGGGGTATTTTGGTCATTTTATAGTTTCGGGTGTATTTTGGTCATTTTATATGTTTCAAAGGTATTTTGGTCATTTTTAGGTTTCAGAGTTATTTTGGTCAATTTCTAGGTTTCAAGGTTATTTTGGTCATTTCTTAGGTTTCGGGGGTATTTTGATCATTTTTTTAGGTTTAGGTGGTATTTTGGTTAATTTTTTGGTTTCAAGGGTATTTTAGTCTTTTTCTTAGGCTTAAGGGATATTTTGGTCATTTTTAGGTTTCTGAAGTATTTTGATCAGTTTTTAGGTTTCGGGGGTATTTGGTCCTTTTTTGGGGGGGGGGGGGGGGGGGGGGGGTTATTTTGGTCATTTTTTATTTCAAGAGTATTTCGATCAATTTTTAGGTTTAGTAGGTATTTTGGTCAATCTTACTCGGTAAAAACAGGCTATCAATTATTGTGTGAATCTGAAATGAAGGCCGCACCATCAAGCTCCAACGCTGATGAGGTGAAGCGTTTTTGGAAGAACATTTGGTGGCTGAAAGTCCCAAACAAGGTCAGGGTGTTCCTTTGGCGAGCTTGCTCAAATGCGCTCCCAACTAAGGTGAACTTACAGAGGCGGAAAGTGCTGGATAACTCTCTGTGTGAATAGTGTAAGTGCGGGGAAGAAGACGTGCTACATGCCATATGGAGTTGTGAAGGTCTCCGAGAAGGGTGGGAGCAATCTTTTACAGAGGTTAGGAGAAAATTCCCATTCGTCATATCACTGAACGATCTGGTTAGCATCATAAAAGAAGAAGGAAAAAGCTTGGAGGAGTTTGCTATGACAGCGTGGCTGATCTGGATCAAAAGAAATAAAAAAGACTCAATGAACCAGCCCAGCCACTCTCGAAGCTTGCACAATCAGCCACGGCTCTGTTAGATGAGTTCCAACAGGGGAAGCAACGGAAAGAACATAAGTCAAGGGCTGGACCGGTACAGTGGCAGCCTCCACCTGTGGGATCAGTGAAGGCGAACTTCGACGGGGCAGTGTTTGGGGAGGAGAAGGAGGGCGGCATTGGGGTGGTTATTCGCAGCAATGAGGGGTAGGTGCTAGCTGCTCTGTCCGAGAAAATTCTCATGCCAACATCTGTGGAGATTTTGGAAACGCTGGCGGCCCACAGAGCTACTCTCTTTGCCCGAGAACTTGGCTTTCGCAAGGTGTGCTTCGAAGGAGATGCAGACCTTGTGGTGAAAAGCTTACAGGTAGGGAGGGTTTCTAATGCGATGGCTGGACACTTGGTAAAAGACTTCATGTCTATAGGGGGTTATTTTCAATCCTACTCTATCATCCATGTAAGGCGGCAGGGTAATTACGTTGCTCATGCATTAGCTAGGGATGCTAGGTTCTCTTTTCCGTTACGAGTTTGGGGTGAGGTTGTTCCTCCAAAAATTTTGAATTATGTTGTAAAAGACTTGGTTTAGCTATATATTTTCAAGCTGAGTTGGGTTGTTTCTCATAAAAAAAAAATAAATAAATAAAAAAAGGTATTTTGGTCAATTTTACGTTTCAGGGGTATTTTGGTAATTTTCTAGATTTTAGGGGTATTTTGGTCAATTTTTAGGTTTTTGGTAGTATTTTGGTCATTTTTTTTAAATTTCATGGGTTATCGGTCATTTTATAGGGTTAGGGGGTATTTTGGTAGTTTTTAGGTTTTGGGGGTAGTTTGGTCAATTTTTAGATTTTGGGAGTATTTCGGTCATTTTTTAGGTTTCGGGGGTATTTTAGTAATTTTTAGGTTTCGAGGGGTATTTTGGTAATTTTTAGGTTTTGGGGGTTTTTTGGTCATTTTTTAGGTTTCAGGAGTATTTCGGTCAATTTTTAGGTTTCGAGGATATTTCGGTCATTTTTTAGATTTCGGGAGTATTTTATTCATTTTTAGTGGGTTTTTTTTAGCGTATTTGATCTTTTTTAGGTTTAGGGACTATTTTGGTAAATTTAAAGGATTTTATAAGTACTTTGGTCATTTTCAAGTTTTAGTGGCATTTTGATAATTTTGATTATTGGGTAATTGGGTGGGTTGAGATTTACCTATAATAATTGAGTTGGGTTGGTTTGGATTAAAAGTAATTAGTTAAATGGGCAATAAATGGATAAATGGGTTTTATGTACCCAACCTAATTATGCCTACCCCAAACCCACCCATTTGACACCCTAGTTAACATGTAATATGTAATAAAATTTGTTTAGTTTATTTCTTGTCATGTTAATTTGTGATACCACGTCAGTTTGTTAAATTTAATAATATCTTTAGTATTTTTTAGTTATAATTAAAGTGTTACTACATTTTTTATTACAAATTTTCTTTTATTGATTACAATATTTATAGGATAGAATTCTAATAAACATTTCTCACGTTTGTCAAATAAAATTCTATTTTATGCATTTAATATTCCAGCTTAAATATGATAATATTTTCATGCATGCATGTTTTAGGAACCAATAAAACATGAAAATTGTCAACTAAGTCACTCTATGTATTAATTATTATAATGATTATTGGTTACCCACATATGATTAGTTATTCTATTTTAATTTTTTGTATTTCATAAAAAAAAAAAATATTATCCACATATAATCACTCACTCAATATATTAAATTTTCCTTTATTATATATAATTTAAATACAATTTTTTATTAAATTATGCATCGTATGGATAAAACCATAAAGAAAAAATAAATAAATAAATGAAAACGCACCAACCAAATCACATAATGGGACTAAAATTAAGTATAATTGTATAAACAATTCAGCCCAAGACAGCCATGTTTAGCCTCCTGTGGAATATTTTTAAAAATAATTTTAATGAAGTTTTGAAATTTTAAAAGTGAAAAACTTTAAGATATGTTAACTAACTATTTTTGTTTTTTGTCCAGAATTTGTTCCTATAAAATATTATTTTTTTTAAATAATAATTTTCTTGTGTTTTCAAAATCAAGAACATGTTGATTTTCTATAAATAAATAAAAAAATAAAAAAATAAAAAAATAAAAAAAAACAATCAAGTTTTCTGAGTCTGGTATGCAGCATCAAGAAGATGCTGAGATCACCCTTTATGCTCTAAATGGTACTCCCACCTCGGGCACGATGAGGGTGATGGGTAGGATTAAACAAAAGTTTTTTGTGATCCTTATAGATTCAGGCAGCACACACAATTTCATTGATGCAACTCTAGTTTCACACTTACATATTCCAGTGGATACCTCACAAATTTTGGAGGTTAAGGTAGCTAATGGAGAGGTGATAAGAACTCAAGGAGTGTGTAGAGAAGTTCCAGTGTGGTTACAGGGGCATGATTTCTTGGTGCAATTGCATGTGTTACAGATGGGAGGATGTGATTTGGTACTAGGTACACATTGGCTAGTTACATTAGGGGTTATTCATGGGACTTTAAGCTGTTGACCATGAGTTTTACTTATGCTCAAAGGCAGGTGCTCTTATAGGGTTTGAGGAGTACAGAATCATAGCTGCAAGAAGGCACTCAGTTCTTGAAGGACACAGTAAGGAAAGGATTGGTTTTACACATCTTAGTTCAGTCAGAATTGACTTCTACAAAATGTTTAACTCAGTTTCCTAAGCAACTTTCTGATCTGCTAGTTGAATTTGAGTCTGTTTTTGCTACCCCTATGGATTTATCTCCCTTAAGAGGTCATGAGCATCAAATTACCTTGAAGGAAAGAGCTTAGGAAATCAATCAGAGACCTTACAGGTATCCATACTATCAGAAAAATGAAATTGAAAAGATTGTGAAAGAGTTATTATCTATTGGTTTCATTAGAGATAGTTGTAGTCCTTTTGCTTCTCCTGTTCTTTTGTTGAGGAAAGCTGATGGTTCATGGAGGATGTGTATAGATTATAGGGTTTTAAATCAAGAAACCATTAGGGATAAATATCCTATTCCTGTAATTGATGAATTGTTGGATGAGTTGTTTGGAGCTTGTGTATTTTCTAAATTAGACTTGAGGTCTGGATATCACCAGACTAGGATGAAGGAGCAAGATATTCCTAAAATTGCGTTTCATACACATGAAGGTCATTATGAGTTTTTGGCGATGCCTTTTGACTTAACCAATGTTCCTTCCACCTTCCAATCTTTGATGAATACTGTTTTTAGGCCATTCTTGAGGAAATTTGTTCTTGTTTTCTTTGATAACATCCTTGTGTATAGTAAGACCTTAGAGGATCATGTCCGTCATCTTAGATTGGTATTGGAGGCTTTAGCTAAACACCAACTGTATGCTAAGAAGTCTAAGTGTGTGTTTGCTTGTAAGGGGGTGGAGTACTTATGACATCTTATTTCAGGGGAAGGAGTGAAGATAGACCCTAGGAAGGCTGCTGCCATGCAGCAGTGGCCTATCCCTAAGGATGTTAAAGCATTGAGAGGATTCTTGGGTCTCACAGGGTATTATAGGAAGTTTGTGAAAGGGTATGGTCAAATGGTAGCTCCTTTGACTGCTTTGCTTAAAAAAGATTCTTTTTCTTGGACTCCAGCAGCTTCTCAAGCATTTCAGCTACTCAAGGATGCTATGTCCAACCCACCTATGTTGGCTTTACCTGATTTTACCAAACCTTTCACTGTGGAGTGTGATGCTTCAGGTTTGGGGTTAGGGGCTGTTTTAATGCAATCTCAAAGACCTGTTGGATTCCATAGTCAAGCATTGAAGGGTAAGAATCTTGCTCTCTCTACTTATGAAAAGGAGTTGTTAGCTTTGGTGGTTGCTGTGAAGAAGTGGAGACCTTATCTACTTGGGAGGCCATTTGTGATAAAAATTAATCATCAAAGTTTGAAATACTTGCTTGAACAAAGAGTGGGAACTCCTACACAACAGAAATGGATTACTAAACTACTTGGTTATGTGTTTATTGTGGAGTACAAGCATGGTAAGGAGAATGTAGTGGCTGATGCTCTATCTAGAAAGGATGAAAATCTACCTGGAGCTTCCATAGAACCTTCTGCTTCTGCTGTGGGTACGTTGTGCATGATTTCTTTTCCTACTCCAACTTGGCTTGCTGATCTTAAGTATAGTTATGCATCTGATCCTATTATCCAGAATATTGTTCAAGCTATTCAGTCTAGTCAGGTTGCTCCAAAGGGTTTTACCCTTTGTAATGACTTGCTGTTTTTTAAAGGCAGGTTGTATTTGAGTCAATTCAATGGTGATCTAAAGACCAAGGTGTTGTAGCAAGTGCATGATAGGCCTTTGGGGGGTCATTCAGGCTATTTGGAGACTTATCATAGGCTTAAGAAGGATTTCTATTGGGCTGGTATGAGCAGGGACTTGAAGCAATACATTAAGGAGTGTGACATGTGCCAGAAACTTAAGAATGAGACTTGTTATCTTGCTGGGTTGCTACAGCCTTTATTCATCCCAAAAAGGCCTTAGACGGATGTAAGTATGGATTTTGTGGAAGGGTTGCCTAAGTCACAAATGAAGACTGTGGTGTTTGTGGTGGTAAACAAGTTAACCAAGTATGCTCATTTTATCCCTCTTTCTCACCCTTACTCTACTGCCAAGGTAGCCAATCTTTATATGCATTATGTTTTCAAATTGCATGGCATGCCTTCATCCATTGTTAGTAATAGGGATCTTGTTTTTAAATCTAAATTTTGGTCAGAATTGTTGAGATTGAAAGGGGTTACATTAGCTATGTCTTCTACCTACCATCCCCAATCTGATGGCCAAACTGAGGTTGTAAATAAAAGTTTGGAGCACTACTTAAGGGCTTTTGCAACTGACAAGCCTCAATCTTCGGTGGAGTGGCATCCATTGGCTGAGTTTTGGTTTAACACCAATTTCCATACATCCATTAAACTAACTCCATTTGAGGCTCTATATGGTTATCCTTCACCCAAAGTTATGGATTATGTGCCTAGCACCACTCAGGTAGGGGCTGTGGACTTGTTGTTGAAGGATAGGCAATAGCTCTTATCCTTGCTCAAACACAACCTCACTGTTGCTCAAGAAAGGATGAAATGGTATGCTGATAAGAAGAGGGTGGATCGGTCATTTAATGTGGGAGATTGGGTTTACCTCAGATTGCAACCTTACAAACAAGCCTCTGTGCATCTTCAGAAGCTAGGAAAGTTAGCTCCTCGTTCTATGGCCCATTTTAGATTTTGCAGAAGATTGGGCAGGTTTCTTACAAGTTAGATTTGCCAGCTAGTTCCCTTATTCACCTTGTTTTCCATGTGTCCAATCTCAAAGCCAAAGTGGGCCAACATGTGCAGCCTAAGTCTATACTACCAACTGTGTCTGTTGATTTGGTTCTTTCCCCCAAACCCGTGTCTATTTTCGCTGACAGATCACATCAGTTGGGAAACAGAGTCATTAGTCAAGTATTGGTTCAGTGGCAAGGTGAGAGCAAGGAGGATGCCACCTGGGAGAATTTATTTGATCTCCAGCAAAAATTTCCACACCTTGTGGGCAAGGTGCTTTAAGGGAGGAGAAATTGTTAGGATTGTGAGTATTAGTTAATTCATTGAATTGTTTGGGCAGCTATAGCTATTGTTGTATTAGAGTGAGTTGGTAATTGGCCCACTGTACTATTGTTGTATTAGAGTGAGTTGGTGAGTGGCCCACTGTGTAGACGGTCTATGGAGTCAAAGTCGTCCACTTACTTCATGCCTAAATTTTTTTTTTAAAAAACTTTAAATCAATATTTATTCATTTTAAAAGAAGGAAAAGCTTAGGGCACTATGAGGTGTACTGTGGGGTACATTTAATAAAATATTGGTATAAATTAATGAAAAAACTTAAAATAAAATTGTAAAACTCACAAATTTAACTTTATAGTCTTTATCCCATACTTTATAAAATTAGTCAAAAATATGGCAAAAATTATTTGGAAACCTGCGGTGCCCGTTCTATATAAGTCAGAAAAGAAGCGAAAACTGTCCCTCTCTCAGTCATCGGGAAAAGACACGCTTAAACACCTATGTCAGTCTTCACTCTTCACCCTCTTCTCAGATCTATTTGGATAGAATTTATTTTACTGAAATTGAAAACTGAAAACTGAAAATATTGTAGTAAAATAATTTTAAAATGTGTAAATAATACCGTGGAACCTATTTTTAATGAAAAAATTGATAAAAAATGAAATTTGTGGATCCGTAAACAGTACACAAATGCACTGTTCACAGAAGACTGGTCAAAAGTTACGGCTACTGTTCATGTACAGTATATGAACAGTAACCACTTGTGGGGGGGGGGGGGGGAAACGCGTGAAAAAAAAAAAAGAAAAAAAAAAAAAGGGAAAAACGCAGGAAACTAAACGCAGCAAAACGCAACGTGTATCCAAACATTGCCTCAGTCTCTCACTCAGCAAAGAATATTCTCCTGTCCCAGCCAGTAAAAAAAAAAAAAAAAACAGTTCAAATAATGAGCTCGTTCTTTCCTAGTTCCTTCAATGAAACTGCCATTACATGGAAAAAAAAAAAAAAAAAAAAACTGAGCTTCTGGCTTTTGCTTTGCAGCCAGAACAGTCTTTTACGAAACTTCGTCGTTCAGGTTAGATATTATATTATACCTCTCTTTTGCTCTCAACTATACGATGCTTCTCATCAATTGCCTTAGCCTTGTAAGACAAGCTCAGGAATAGCAACGCAGCTGGGTCTATAAAAAGGGATGTGCAGAGAGTGAAATTAAGCTGTGAGAAGATCTAGTGAAAAAAAAAAAGAAAATGTGTGCTTTGTTCAGAGCGGAGATCTTGTGGTGATCTTGGTTTCACTGGGTTTCTAAAGAGGTATCATTCTATTTTTGCAAATTTATTGTGAACTTGAGTTTTGGATATAAGCTTGAGCATTGTATTCTCTATTTTATTAGAGTAAATTGTTCCATTTATATTTTAGGTGCTTGCGTGATGTTTTTCTTTTTTTCTTTATTTTTTTATGAAAAATTTATTAGCGAATAGATGGGGATTTAATCCTAACGAATTTATGGCAGATGTACCTTTTTTTTTTTTTTTTTTTTGGCTGAATATTATGGCAGATGTACTTTTTATGGAGTAACTCAAAGCTTTCGTAATATTAAACAGATTGCATAAATAATATTGCAGCCTTCAAGCAGGAACGGACCCAGGTGGGCCCCTCCGGGTCCAAAATTTTTTTTGGTCATAATATTTTTATTTTTGTAGGTGGCCTATTTTTCTTAATAAATCTTACTAGTTTCATTCAAATAGTAATTATTAAATCCAAAAACTTAACAAAAACAATAAAAACATTCACAATGGTAATTGTATTTCAACAAAAAAATTTATTTAATCACCAAAAAAATTATATGTTTTTAGAGAAATTAAAGCCAAATTTTTTGCAACTACAGTAAACTTGTATAAATACTAGTTGACTATAGCAAGTTGTTAAAAAAATACAATATTTTATTAAAATTATATCTCTTCTTTTAATTAAAAACTCAAATTCTCTCGTTTTCTTTTATTATTTTAATGAGTTGTTTATATTATTTTAAATGAAGTGATAAAAAAATAGAACAATTGATATTTGGTGTATCATAAAATGAGATGGTAAACTAGATAAAGTAGTTTTTGAGTCGCTAAAAGTTAAAATTTTTAACAATACCATTGCGAATGATCTAACTTCAAAAAGGAAAAAAAAATCATAGATAGCCTAGTATTAAAAAAAACATTATTTTGTTTTTGTTTGTCTATATTGGTAAATGATTGCATCTTAATGTATTTAGAAACGACGATTTTGAGTATTTATAAATTTTTAATACTATATAGATGCCTATTTGGAGATTTTTTTTTCTTTATACTTCGGCTCCCGCTAGTTTAAAATCATGAGTCTGTCCCTGCCCTCAAGCCATACAAAAGTTGTATCATTGACCACATTCTTCTTAAGCATTTACAATCATGTTTGGGTGATTATGAATATTTATAGACATGCATAATTAGGCTAGGATTATTTTCAAGCATATGTTAGTATGTTAATTTTCATGATTAAATAAACACATCCATGCATGTATAACATAAGTGTCCCCCATTTTATTATAAATCACTTGAGATTTTGATTTTGTGCCTACACAATTAGCCTCTCAGAAAAAATTAATATATATTTTTTGTGGAAACAATAAAAAATTAATATTAAGAATCTTTTAATATATTTCTTTTTTAGGTGGAAGAATTACCGATATCATAAGTCACATTTGTTATGCTGGAATATTTGTGTTGATATTAATGAGAATGTTGCACATGTAATAGAGTCCTAATAAGTATTACTATTTATTAAAAAAAGTTTAAAAAATAAAAACAAGAATGTTTATCCTATCTTGGTTGTGTGTGTCAAATATTCGCGGTTTGTAACCTTAGTCTATAACTACAAAAGTTAAACCCTTTTGTAATTGTACTTTAGTTATATAATATATTATAAACCTGATTTAAAACACTAATATTATTATTTTTTATTCTACAAAATATTATTATTTACTTAAAAAAAAAAGAAGGTCCTATTTCTTTTTAACTCTTATTCTCTCGGCTACCCATTTGAATGTGACTCAAGAACAATGAAGTTTCTTTGCTATATTTCCTTTCACTTTCTCAAGTCTCCCGAACTGTACGATCTGACCGAGTTGACCGGAAGCCGTTCACCAAAGCGGTTCTTTTAACCTCAATAACCGGTATATATGAAAAATTCAATGAACCGTACGAACCGTGGTTCAACCTCACGGCTTTAAACACCGTGGACGGTTGTCACAATTCTCGCAGGTTTAGTTGATTCAGAATTTTTTTTTTTTTTTTTCTGGTACTTACAGGCTCAGCCATTGATGAAGCTTCAACCTCAGACATTGAGATTGCACCACTATTTGTTCTTATTCTTCTTTTCAGTCTTGCTCGCCTTCTCTCTTTGTGTTTTTTTTCCTTTGTTGGTTTTGCAGTTTTCTCCCTCCCTGCGTTTTTCCTTTGAACTCTAGAGTTTTCTGATCTCTTTGAAGATGATTGACAACCTGCATTCTGTCACCCACTAAATAAAAGCTGTCAACCACTCTTTTTTAAATTTTATTGGGTTTAATCAATTTTTTAATAGTTTGTCTGTGCACTTTTCTAGCTTTAGTTTATTTTTTATTTTTAAAATTTAACTAAATACATGCTGTCGAATGTCAACCACTCTTTTCACAATTTTATTGGGCTTTGTTCTTTATTTAATCAATTTTTTAATTCTTTATCCGGCCACTCCTCTAGCTTTTGTTTATTTTCTATTTTAAAAATTTTCATAAATAGTTGAATATTCAAATGAGCTTTAGCATAAAACAATATATTGGATAATTAAATGGGCTTGAGCATAAACTTGAGATAATTTAGGTTTAAGCTCTCATAAAAAGATTAAAAGAGTACAATATTGAGTTTTATAAAAATAAAAAAAATTTATTTTTGCTTAAGATTTAATATTTCTTACTTGCCTTATGAAAGTTATGGTATAAAAAAGATATTTAAAAATTAGATCTCTATATTTATTTAGACTATTTTAATTCATTTTTCTACTTATATTAATTTATATTTTAAATAATTATTAAATTAATTATGACGTTATAATGATTTAATCTTGGTTTGACATCGATTCAATCTCAAAAATCTTGAATTTCCTTTTTTTTTTTTTTTCTTTTTTTTTTTTTCGATTTATTGGATGATCCGAGTTTTAAAACCTTGTACACTCTCTTCCAAATCTTTTTACTTTCTTTATTCATTTTCAGCCTTCACTTTTTCTCTTTGAGCCTGTAAAGACACTCTTTCGCAAAAGACTTTTGTGGCTGGAAAGGAAAGGCTCAAAAAACACTTTGGCTTATGCATCACTGTAAAAACCAATACTTGTATATCAATTTTTTTTTTTTTTTTTCAATCTCTCACTCTAGATTCAAGTAACTGTAGCAACATGTGAGTAGAAAATATATTATTTAGAAATGCAAAATAAATAAATTAGATTTTGGGGATGCAAAAGCAAATTGCATTTCTTAATGCATAAGTTGATGGCAATCTTTTAGTTGAGCTTTTTTGACAGAACAGAGTGCTAGACTGGAATACTTTTTTTTTTTTTCATAAGTGAATCTCAGCCACTATAGGTTTAAATTCTCTCTCAAAAAAAAAAAAAAAAAAAAAGTGTCTCAGCCGCCACGATGGTTTTTTGTTTTCCCTATGAAATGGCAGTTTTATTGAAAGAACAATGAAATTAGGTAGTTTTTTTTTAATCTCAATTCTTTGAACCTCACTGGAAACCTGGGATAAAAAGTTTATAAATTATTGTGTCCAAAATATTATTATTTTTTTCTATTTAAATAACTTAATAGATTAATTTTAAAAAAATGGTGACACATCAATTTTTAAGTTTTATGTAATAAAATTTGTAATATCTCTATTATTATTTCTTTTACTGAATTAATATTCCTATTATTAGTTATTTATTTATCATGTTAAGTTTATTTCTTTCCACATTGGTTATGTAATAAATTTTGTAGTATTTTTAACAATTTTTAGTTGTAAAGTGTTTAGTTTTATTACATTTATGATTACCTATTTATTATTACAATTGCTCATTTTTTTTTTTAATAGAAAAATTACAATTGCTGTTTTAATATTTACAATGTTTATTTTTTTTTTACAATGTTAATTCGATAGTATTCTATTCTATGCATTTACTGTTCCAAATCAAATATAATACTCCCTCGTCCCATTTTGATAGACTTGTTTAGAAAATTCAATTTTTTAATTCATTGTTTTTAAATAAACACACATACATACACACACATTTATATATATAAATATATATATATATATATATATATATATATATAATTTGGTGAAAGTTTCTAAAACAACTCTCCTTAATTTAAATATTAGAAAAAAGAGGGTATTTACTTTTTAAATAAAGTGCAAAATATGTTAAGAAATGTATTTATTAACTTTTCAAAGAGAACTTTATAGTTCATATTAGTACATCCCAAAATAGAATAGATGCTAGAAAATTTTTGGACGGGAGTAATATTTTCTTTCAAACTTAGCTATTTATTTTCGAGGGAGGTTTGGGTTTAGTGCTTCCAGTGCATTGGACCTGGTTGGATGATGACACGTGTCTAAAAATAGACTCGTGTTATAATCCTAACAGGTCCAGCGTTATTGGACCCTGGTCCTAATCCAGACCCTTTATTTTCTATCAATACATGTAGCAACAGTAAACAATACATATTGCTACAGAAATATTTAAATATCAAAGAATATTGCAGCATCATGAGTAATGTTACATTGCATATACAAACAATTTGACATCTTTTGGAAAAGTCTAGGTTTAGGAACAAATAATTTTTACAACTTCTCGTTACAACTGTGATATGGCAGAGTGTGATTGATAAAAAAAAATGATTGGTCCATATAAAAGTGATAGTTAACTATTCACAATCTGCTACTTCTGAGTTGTGACAAAAAAATTGTGGAATAATTTGTAATCTTAGAACTACTCCATTTTTTTTTGCATTTGGCAATCTTTCATTAGTTATCATTTTAGTCCATTAATGACATAATTTTTTTGACTACTATTAAAATTTTGCCATATCCATCAAATTATTTGGGTCTCAATATTTTATCTAAGAAAATGCCAGTGTTACAATAAAATACACAACATGTGCCATATTTTTCAACCACTCACAACATAGCTAGGTACTCTCCCTCGCTATTCTGGTCTCACAGTCAGATCTCTTTGTAAAGTGAGTTGTTGAAGGGATAATGTAAAATATATAAAGTTGTTTTTTGTGATGGAAAATGCATGTATTTTTTTAAGAAGCCAATGAGAATGCTACACATTTGAATGTCACTCAAGTCTCAACTCCATAAAGTTTCTCAATCACCTTACACTACTCACTTCTCACTTCTCAGTTCTCATCCTTCATGATAGAGTGAATTAAGAACACTCTCCAGATTAGAGAGAGAAAAAAAAAAGTTTTTTTTTTTTGTCAAGACACATACAACAAGAAAAGTTGGGATTTTCTTTAGGATGGTTATTTGAGTGCAACTACCATGACTACCGCAAAGATTTGAAGTATTCAGACCATAACAAAGGGTTGAAGACTTGGAAGTATTCAAAATGGAGATCCTCTTATATATATATATGTTCTTGCTTTCAATTGGTTTCTAGAGAGGTATTATTATATTTTTCAAATTTATTGCTAAATCAAGTTTTGGGCATAAACTTAGGCATTGAATTCTCTATTTTATTATGGCGGATTGTTGAATTTGCTTTCTGGATTTTCTCCTCTACAATAGAGGGTTTTTCACTTAATTTTTTGTGTTCTTGTGTAATCGATTTTCTTGGTGCTTGTGTGAATTTTGTTAATTTGCTTTAAATTTTCTTTACGCATAGATGGAGATTTATCCCAACAAATTTATGGCAGGTGTTTTCTTTGTGAAGTGACTCAAAACTTTTATAATTTTAATCAGACTGCATAAACAAAACCCAGAAATACTTGGTATCCAAGCTCCTATGTTGCAGCCCTCAAGCCATAAAAAAGTTGAGTCATTGACACGTTGTTTTCATTTTTACAGGGTTACCCTCAAACCATGGTTTCTCTAAAAGCGATGCTTAGATCATTGATAACATTTTTCTCAGCTGCTTTTGTGATTCTTGGAAATGAATTCGTACCTCCTGCAGTCCGCTCTCTCTTCTCCATTGTTGTCCATTATTTCTTTACGCCTCAATTCACTATCATCATTGAACAGAATGCTGATCTCAGTAACAATCAAATATATGCAGCTGCCACAACCTACCTACGTACCAAGATTAGTTATTCATCAAAAACAAAACGTATCAAAGCAAGCAAAACCGATAGGCAAGAGAAACTATCCATTGATATTGTAGTGGGTGAAGTGGTTATTGATCACTTTGAAAACATTGAGCTCAAGTGGAAGTTAAATGAAGAAAAAGAAGAGAAGAAAGATGCTAAAGTGACTAAACCTCGTGTTTATTTTACGCTTACCTTTGATAAGAGATACGAAAAGGATCTGCTAGAGACTTATTTACCTTATGTAATAACTCGTTTTGAGGAAATACAAAAAGAAGAAAAAGAAAAGATGCGTACGATAAGGCTTTATAGCCGTGATTGTAGCCGTGGTGGACCTGGTAGTGATTGGGCTTCTATTAATCTAGAACATCCAGCTACATTTGAGAAGTTGGCAATGGACCCAAAGCAGAAGAGGAGCCTCATAGATGATCTTGACAGGTTTGTTAAAGGAAAGGAATTGTATAAGAAAGTTGGCAAGGTATGGAAGCGAGGGTATTTGCTTTATGGCCCTCCGGGTACTGGTAAATCAAGCTTGATTGCTGCCATAGCTAATTATCTTAATTTTAATATCTATGATTTGAATCTTTCCGGCGGAAGGTACTCAGATGCAGACTTGAGAAGGACATTGCTTTCAACATCTAATCGTTCAATACTGTTAATTGAGGATATAGATTGCGGGGCAGAGTTGGAAGATCGAGAGCAAGAAAATAACTCTCAGACTTCTTTCATTAAGGTTAACATTCTTTATCCTATTGAAATGGACTATAAATTTTTACAATAAATTTCAATTATAACTCTCTTTTAGGAAAAAGTGTACGGTTATAATTGAAATTTCTTGTAATCATTTGACTTTTATTTTTATTTTTTTTAATAATTATACTACAAATATGAGTAAGACTTTCCTTATGTCAATATATATATATATATTTTTTTGGTTAAGTATGTCAATATCTCTATCTAGCTATATAGTAGATTGCCGCTCATTTCACTTTGTTGATTTAGGTGTCACAGAATCAGTTTATGACATATTATTCATTTTTCAATGACTCAAGTATGTGAGCTGGTTTTTGTTAGATTTGGCTATAATTTGTATGAGATATTTAGCTCAATGAGTCTAATTAATTTCTAGCCTGTTGGAAAATTTTCTTACCATTGGATTGTACTATGTTAGTTTTGAATCCCAGAATTAGTATTTTTTCAAATAAAAAGAAATAGGAATAAGGTTACTTACTAATCATCTCTTTAAATCCCATGGAAAATTTGTGTATGTACAACTTTTACTAAATACATATGCTATGAACTATGTCAACAACTAATACCACTGTCACACTAGCTAATGCAAATGACATAATCTTATGATTCCATCTAACAATAATTACTTTCATGTTATTTTTTTTTTCTAGTTCACACTATCGGGTTTATTGAACATCATAGATGGATTATGGTCAAGCTGTGGAGATGAGCGAATAATTGTGTTCACGACCAATCATAAGGAGAAGCTTGATCCAGCTTTGTTGCGCCCAGGCCGCATGGACGTGCACGTGCACATGTCGTATTGCACCATGGATGGGTTCAAGCTGTTGGCTTCTAACTATCTTAATATCGAAGGTGACCACCAACTCTATAGAGAGATTGAAGGATTGTTGAAGAATGTAGAGGTTACCCCAGCTGAAATTGCAGAGGAACTTTTGAAGAGAGATGATCTCGATGTTTCTCTTAGTCTTAGAGGACTTGTCGAGTTTCTCGAGGAAAAAAGCTTGAGAATGCAATAAGCATGTGATGGGTTTGTGGATATCATGTAGGGGTGGGTATGGCTATGTATGAATTATTATGCTTCTCTTTATATATATGTTGTTAATCTCTCTTTGTTAGCTATTATTGTAACCCATGACACTATGTAGTCTCTTTTCATTTGCTAATAAACTGACCTTAGGGTCTGGTTCCTAAAAATAAATAAAAATCTCTTTGAGATGAACATATACATGTATGTTCAAAATTGGATGAATATGCTTAAGAATGTATGATGAACATGCATGATATATTGGATGGGTATGTTTGGATGTTAAGATTTATTATATCTGATACATGTGATTTTAATTTTAATTCACTATCATTAATTATTTACTTAGCATGAGTTTTTTTTTTTCTTTGTAATTTTTCACCATGTACGTATGGGTTTACTTTACATGCTAACTTCTCAGGTTATAGTGTAAAATTCCATTACAAAAGAACAAAGCTTGATTTGAAAGCATTTCCAAAATAATTTTCAACTTGTTTCAAGTTATCCAAGCTTTCAAAACTTGCTTTATGAAAATTCTCTCATAGAGTGAGTTGCTTTTAAAAATAAACACATGAAACCCATTATTTCCTTCTAAAACCCCATGGGACTTCAATTTCAAAACATCATGAAACTTTTCCATTGAAAAACATTGGTTAAATTACAAAATGCACATTCTAACTTTGTTTATTTATTTTTACTTCTGTTCAATTAACTCTTCAAGTTTGAAGTTTATTCAATTTAGGTCTTCCATTTACATCTATTAGAAGAATATCATTAGAATCCAACTACATACTTTAAAAGATTCGGGAAAAAAAAATTTCTCATGTAAAAATTCTGTCAAATTAATTAAAAAAAAAAAAAAAAGAGATGTTAGCGGTATATAATTCAAATATGCGACTTATTTTATCCAAAAATAAATGTGATTAAAGCATACATACATTCAAACAACCATTTTCAGTTTATAAACAATATTACACGTATTTTCATACATTTTTTCATCCACATATATTTCCACAAATGTTTTTAAGCAACAATTTTCAATTTTTAAACTACCAAACGGGCCCAAATGTATATATTTCATAACCCATTTCCCAAAAAACCCATGGGGGACTTTTCATGTGGAAAATAAATTTACAAAAACAAACAAGATATTTCTTTGAACAATTTTCCAAAAATCCATGGTATTTTCCTTTAAATTTTTTTCCCAAAAATCAAGAGATTTTCCTTACACATTTTTCAAAAGCCCATGGAATTTTTCCATGAAAAGCACTTTTCTAGAAATTTATGATATTTTTCTCGTAAAAACCCTTTTCCAAGACTTTATCTCATAAGAAAGCATTTACAAAAATCTATGGAACTTTTTTGTCCTTTTAAAATAAAATTACTTTTCAAAATCCATTGAACTTTTCACCTTTTTGAAATAAATTTCCTTCTTCAAAATAAACTTCCCTTTCTCAAAATAACCATGGAATTTCCCCTTTTCAAAAATGGATTTTCAAAAATTATTTTCCCTTCAAAATATATCCAAAGGAACAATTTTCATAAACCAAAAATCCTTGTTTTCCAACATGCCAAAAAGATAAATAAAATTTTTTCATCTAAGAACCCCTTTCGAAATATTTTTTCGATAAAACCAAAAAGACACAAATTACAAATATTTTTTAAAATTCCATTTCCAAAAACTTGTTCTCCAAAAAATTTCATTTCCAAAGTGATTTTCTAAAAATGGTTCTTCGTTCATTGCTTAAACAAATCGGGCTCATGGACTCCCAAATTTAACCTTTGTTTTTTTCTTTTTCTTTTTCTTTTTATTTTTATCCTTTTTGCATTTGAAATTACATTGGAAATTTAATTGTAAAACTAAGCTTGCAATTCTTTCTAAATAAGAAAGGTTAGTTGTATTTGATTCTGTAGGGATAAGGGGCCCAAGAATATATGTTAGGCCTTGGGCCTTGTCTGAGGACACTTAGTGGTCCGAGGATAGATAAACAATAATGAAGATGTACGACTCAGAACTCCACGAGCAAGCTACGAATGAGAAGGCTGGGGAAGGTGTAAAATGAAGCAGATATCAGAAGGTGTGTTCTATCATCCAGAGTAACATTCCAGGAAATTCTATTGATAAGGATATGCATTATGAATGTGTAGGACAGATGGGAGCTATGAAATATCTAAGAGAAAACTGTTACCACCGCATTGAATGTTCTGTAACTAACTCTCTGGCCGCATTAATGAGGAAGTGATATCTAAATAGTACTTTTCAGCCTTACAACTACTCCCAAAGACTTTAGGAAAGTGCTGATGGGACTATGATCAACGCTAGCAATCTAATGAACACGTGGAGGGTGGAGATGGAAGAAAAAAGAGAGTATAAAATAGAAAGAAGACCCAGATGGAAGGGGATCAAAAAAAGGAGAGAAAAACACTGTAGCAACAAGAACTATACTTGTAATCCAATTCAAAAGAAATATATACAAGAACTGATCTCTTCGGATTGTGCCGAGGACGATTTTTTTTAGATTAAACCAGTCTATCTTTACTTTCTTGACATCTGGATCCATTATAATTGTCACCCAACTCATTAGAGCCTAATTTTCTAACCCACTCTCTACAAATTCATTTTTTGGGCTCTTTGGGCCTAAATCTTTTTACCTTTTGGACTTAGGACTCGATTTGTGTCTTTACAAATTCAAAATTGCAACTTATTTTTCAAACAAATATGTGATTGGAGCATGTGTAATTTCAAAATAGTTTCACAATAAACCTTTTTCAAAAATCCAAATGCCAAAATTTTAAGTTACCTTTCAAATAGTGAGTTATAGGATTGTATTCAAAATAAGGAACTATTAAAGGATGGGCATTGTGGGGGTTTCTAAAACCTTATCCACATGTAACTAAGCTTTTGAGTATATATCTTTTGGTTGAAGACATCTTTTTATTTTCCATTTTAGCTTATAAACTTTCTTAGCTAAATTTGGGGGGGAAAAAACAACATTAAACCTAGAGGTAACCAATCATAGCTTAGAAAACCAACTGGCCGTGGTTGGTGGTAACCCCCTGAAATGAATAAGAAATTAAAAGCACATTCATGTACACACATCACCTTAGTGTCTGTCATACACAAGTCATCATATACATGTCACCAAGACTTCAAACTGTGGATGTCAGTGTTGAAATTCAATTTTAATGTGATGTATAAATATTCAGTTACTATATGGTTCAAATTTGTTATACTTTGATCATTTTATGAATTTAACAAAAACCGATATAAGTTGTACTTATACTTGAGGTTTACCTAATTACCCAAAAATCATTATATGATAATTTTAAATGAAATTTTGACTATCAAAATGTTTCAACACAACTTATTCAATTTTTTTTCAAAAACCCCTCTTAGTATTCAGATGACTTGAGTGGCATTTAATTATCTTACATATTGGTCTGATATATATATATATATATATATATATATATATATATATATAATTTTGTGCATTTTTTTCATGCATAATATACGCATATCCACAAGAGTATGAAGAAATATATATATGTTACTAAAATTTAACTCTAAAATCAAAAAAAAAAAAAAAAAAAAAAAAAAAAAAAAATCTTAACTCTACCACTAGTTATATATCACATTAATTTAATCTCAATTATTCATCTATTATTATAACATATATATATATATATATATATATATATATTAATAACTAGTGCAATATTCTATGCTTTTAAAAAACAAACAAACAAAAATACTATAGTATTTCATATTAACAGTTTTTTTTTTTTTTTTTTAATATATGTAGATAATTTCATATTAACAGTTAAACCCTTTTCTTTTTTTCTTTTTTTGAGAAACTATTAACTGTTAAACTTAGGTAGGCATTGTACATATAATAAAAAGAAAAAGTGTGCAGCATAGAATTAGTAATTTTATTATAGTTGTAGATGACTAAACCACCACGAGAAGCCTATATATAGATTATTTTTATTATAAGATATATAGATTAATTATTTAATTAATTAATTAATAAATGAAATCTACATTACTATATTTTAACTATTTAAAAAAAAAGGATTATAAAAACCCAAGCTGCACCAACCCAATCATACAATGGACCTAAAAGTGCAAACAATTGAGCCCAAGCCGACACCAGCTCCTTAATATTATTGGTGGCTAATTATTAAAATGTATACTTTTTTTCCCTATATTATGTGTTTGTAAAGGTTTGCAATTTTAATTGTCTAATAAACTTAGCATGGATGTAGTTACAAAAAAAATTAAAAATGTTTTAAAAAATAAAAAAATAAAATAAGGCGATCAAAACAAGATGATGACAACAACCTAATTTGCTGCCCAATTTGAGATGTTGATGACTCCCATCCAAGTTTTTTTTCTTTTATTGGCATGACATTTATTGACAACTAAAGTTATCATTTCCATTCTAGTTAACTCAACTAGTAAAGTATCTGATGGTTGAATAAGAGATTTAGGATTAAATTCCTGTCTACACCAAAAACTAATTAGTGTCTTAATTTGATGATAAAAGAGCTATCATCAAAAGTGGACATCATAGATTGAAACTCTCTATAAAAAAAAAAAAATTTAAAAAAGATACCACAAAAAAGAAGTATCCGATTGGGTTGTACACTATAAATACTATTAAAAGAAATTCATTTGGTAGCAATGTTTGTACATACAAAAGAAAGATCAATGGAAAATTTAAGTTTGCTCAAGACAAAACTCATAAACTAAAAAATAGTCATACAAATCCTTAAATGAGAGAGAATCAACTATGGTAGTGACTATAGGGATGTAAGAGTCATGGTTTAATCTAAAGGTGGCCAAGAAAAAAGAAATGAGTTCAAAATCATTAAGTGGCTGATCAATAACAGCCAATGTGTCCACAATACTAGTGGGCTTATGAAATAATCAGCAATAGATTTGCTACCTTTTTTCAAGGTGGAAGTTAATAATGAAATTTCATTGTTCGAGGGGTCGTTTGGAATCTGCTTATTTTGCTAAAATTAAAAATTTTTTGCTGAAAGTACTGTAGATAATGATAAAAGTTAGTTGAAATAGTACAGTGGGAAAAATGAATAGTACCAAAAAGTGTAGTGGGACCCATGAATAGTAGCAAAAATAAGCTGAATAGTAAAATAAGTTAGCAAAAATAATTTTTGCCTAATTAGTGTCTTAGTTTGATGATAAAAGAGTTATCATTAGGAGTGGACATCATAAATTGAAACTCTCTGAAAAAAAAAAAAAAAAAAAAAAAAAAAAAAAAAAAAAGATACCACAAAAAAGAAGTACCCGATTGGGTTGTACACTATAAATACTATTAAAAGAAATTCATTTGGTAGCAATGTTTGTACATACAAAAGAAAGATCAATGGAAAATTTAAGTTTGCTCAAGACAAAACTCATAAACTAAAAAATAGTCATACAAATCCTTAAATGAGAGAGAATCAACTATGGTAGTGACTATAGGGATGTAAGAGTCATGGTTTAATCTAAAGGTGGCCAAGAAAAAAGAAATGAGTTCAAAATCATTAAGTGGCTGATCAATAACAGCCAATGTGTCCACAATACTAGTGGGCTTATGAAATAATCAGCAATAGATTTGCTACCTTTTTTCAAGGTGGAAGTTAATAATGAAATTTCATTGTTCGAGGGTCCGTTTGGAATCTGCTTATTTTGCTAAAATTAAAAACTTTTTGCTGAAAGTACCGTAGATAATGATAAAAGTTAGTTGAAATAGTACAGTGGGAAAAATGAATAGTACCAAAAAGCGTAGTGGGACCCATGAATAGTAGCAAAAATAAGTTGAATAGTAAAATAAGTTAGCAAAAATAATTTTTGCCTAATTAGTGTCTTAGTTTGATGATAAAAGAGTTATCATTAGAAGTGGACATCATAGATTGAAACTCTCTGAAAAAAAAAAAAAAAAAAAAAAAAAAAAAAAAAAAAAAAAAAAGTACCCGATTGGGTTGTACACTATAAATACTATTAAAAGAAATTCATTTGGTTGCAATGTTTGTACATACAAAAGAAAGATCAATGGAAAATTTAAGTTTGCTCAAGACAAAACTCATAAACTAAAAAATAGTCATACAAATCCTTAAATGAGAGAGAATCAACTATGGTAGTGACTAAAGGGATGTAAGAGTCATGGTTTAATCTAAAGGTGGCCAAGAAAAAAGAAATGAGTTCAAAATCATTAAGTGGCTAATCAATAACAGCCAATGTGTCCACAAGACTAGTGGGCTTATGAAATAATCAGCAATAGATTTGCTACCTTTTTTCAAGGTGGAAGTTAATAATGAAATTTCATTGTTCGAGGGTCCGTTTGGAATCTGCTTATTTTGCTGAAATTGAAAACTTTTTGCTGAAAGTACTGTAGATAAGGGTAAAAGTTAGCTGAAATAGTACAGTGAGACCCATGAATAGTACCAAAAAGTGTAGTGAGACTCATGAATAGTAACAAAAATAAGCTGAATAATAAAATAAGTTAGCAAAAATAATTTTTGCCAAACCGACACCAAGTCTTGAATTGTAAAGTGAATATGCATTTTAGAGCCACCCAAACCTCCCTAGAAGTTTCGCATGTTACCATGTGTGCAAAAATATGTTCTAATAGTGATGAATAAGTGCACTATAGTTAACATATGTTTTAAGTAACACATATGTTTATATTTTTATTTTCGCCATATTAAAATATTATTGATGGATAATTCTTGAAATATAAACTTATTTATTTTTTTTACACAATGTGGAAGTAATAATGAAATAAGGTTTGAAATTTCAATTTACTAAACTAGTTAATTTGAGAAATTAAGTATTTAAATATTATAAAGTTATCCAAAATATTTATTGCTAATTACTTAATATACTTTTTGTTATATGTTTTTCTTTTCATTTTAAAAAATTAATTAATTGAGACTATTTTCGCTATGCTTCTTGTTAAAAAGATAAAATTTAAGAAGTGTATACTTCATCTTAAATTGAAGAAAACACACACACATACAAATTAATCTTTTGTTGTAGAGATGCATATTCTTCCAAGGTAATGATAATTAAAAAGAGCAAACAACAAATAATAATAAAATAAATATTTAAAATTGGTTACTGCATTATTGGCGAACGGTGCTCAATAATAATAAAAATGCCCACAAAAAAGTGATTGATACTATAGACACCGCATTTTGTACCCCTTACAACTTGGGCCTTCGTTCCTCAATGATGGTAAAATTCTAAAGCTCAAGGTTAGTTTAAGGACCTGATCAGATTATAAGTTGACTTGATTAAGGCTTTATGGAAAATATAACTATTTTATGAATAAAATAAATCTATTTTTGAAAATTAAAGACCACAAAAACCTTAGGGTTGCGTACGCAGCTAGGGTTCTAGAAGTTATAAAAGGCAAGTTTCTGCATTAAAGATTGAGGTTTGGAATAAATCCCACATCATCTGGGAGCCATTCCAAACCCCTATTTTCTCAATATAAAAAGCCATACATGATACATTTTTAAGACACATAGAAAATCCTAAGGGAAAAGCTAAGATTCACTAGAAATAATGAATCAAAGAAGGAGTTTTTCACAAAATATCCTCAAGTCAATTTTCTTTTGATTTGAACATTTTCTGGTCTTGATATTTGAGTTTTAAGATTACTAATCACTTTTGTATTTGATTATGAATAGATTGACTAAAGGGAAAGGTCAAAAATCAAGCTTGAAAAGCTTCTTGTTTGAGGTATTGAGTTCTAACATTTTTACTTTTCATTTCTTTATTTTAATTCTGTTTACTTTTTGTTTTCTTGCTTTGTTTATGTTTTAGTATGTTTAGGCAGCCTAGGGTTTGGTAGTTTACTATTTAAAAGCATGTTGGGTTGTTAGATTTGTTAGTTTTAAGTTTTGTTATGTGTTTTTGTGTTACTAGGTTAGGCTTCAAGGCGTGTCTGTGTGTATGCTTCCTACATGCGAACGTAGGCTCGAAGTATGTGTATGTATACAACTGGCTTGCATACGCAGGCCTCTGTATGTGCACGTATACTCGTGCCTAGAAACCCTAATTTGAGTTTTCTGCTTCTGTTTCTTCTTTTCTTTCACATAACATGCTTCTATTTTGACCTACTTTTATGTTTTTGAGTCTCTTTTTCTCTGTTTGATTATTTGTTTGCCTTTAACATGGTAGATTAGAGTTTCTTTCTATTTCTTGCTTTGATATGCCATGAACATGCATTCAAATGTCCATGCATTGATGTATAGGTGCTGTGGTGCAACGAGGTAAGTAAAGCGAGTCATGCATTTCACATGATCATGCATCTGTTTGTTATATGGCCTTGATATTCCCTTGATGAATGTGTATATACAAAGTCCATATGCTATGCTATCAATATGATAAACATGTTTGTTTGATTGCTAATATGTTGCTACCTTTAAGATATCTTGTTTGCTTGCTGCCTTGGATGAGATGAGATGATTACCATGATATATGTATGCTAGGTTTGATGTGGATTACTATGATAGATGTATGCTAGGTTTGATGTGGATTACCATGATATATGTATGCTAGGGTTTATGATGATATGAGAAGCATGATAAATGTATGTTAGGATTTAGGATGAAATGTCATGTTGTATATTTAGATGTATGCTAGTGTATGTGTGAGTATAGAATGCAATATTGAATGTGACTTTAATGAGATTAAGATGTAAGATACAATGAGTGGACCCTGACTCACGGGTCGGGTGGTTTTGGGTGCCTAATACCTTCCCAAAACTGTACCCAAACTTCGAACCCGTTCTCTGGTAGTAAAATAGGTTCTTCTACATAAGGGCGCTATGTAAATGGTTTCTAGACCTAATCTAAATGGTGAATCCATCTTTTCTCTGCCTTGGCTCCGATCCACCCGGCTGAGGTGTACTCCCCTTTCCTCCCCCAAAGAAGGAAAAACTGGTGGCACCCATAGATACTTCTACAAAGCTGATACCACATAGTGAAAAGGTTGAAAAAAATTTATTCAGTATCAGACCTAATTTTTGCAAGTCTTCAATAATTCTCCACCAAAAAAGAGTGATTGATACTTCTACAAAGCTGATACCACACAGTGAAAAGGTTGATCAAAATTGATTCAGTATCAAATGCAATTATTGCAAGTCTTCAATAATACTCCATTGAAAAAAAAAAAAAAAAAAACTTTGTTAGTTATTTACACCTCTATAAACTCATATTTTTTAACCTAATTTATTAACCAAGTTGTTTCTTAGGTTTATTATGTAGATCTAGGATAAATAATAATAAATCACATCATACACAACGGAAAAGTAAAGAACACGATATGATGACCAAGGAAAACCAATGAAATTATCCAGTTTCAAGGTAAAAAATCTAGGGAGGATTTAACCTAAACAATCCACAAGGAAATAAATTCACTAAAAAGAATGAAAGTATTTACAATAGATTTTTCCCTAACTCTAATGCTACCTCTTGTAGTACTTACTCACATGACCTCACACAACTCCGAATTCACAGATTCTTTTATTCTGAATTTGTTGCACACAAACACTATAGTTTGTGACTTTGAGATCTCCACTCAAAGGTTTAGATCATCAGCAGTAATTGATTTTGTATGCAGTAACTTATCTCCACTGGTTCATACAATATCAATCTAATCTCCGGTATATGCTTATTGAGTTAGAAGGTTACAAAACCTCTTAAATCTCACAGGAATAACTCACAAGTCTTGAAAAACATGTATTAGGGTTTTGCTTTTATACCTAGCAGTGTTGGACTCAAACCTTAAACATTTTGTGGGCTTTCAGGCTTTATTTAAAATCTGCAGAAAACACATCTGCATCGGTCGAAGGTGTCTCTCAATCAGTTGAGCAAGGCAAATTCTAAATTCTTCTTTCTGCAACTTGATTATTCTTGAATTTTGACTTGAATCAACTTGAGCAATGACTAAAACTGTTCTAAGACATAAATACCTTATACTAGACATGTTTTTGTACTCAGTTTGCAAACATACATAAAATTAGAACCTAAACATTTAATCCTAAATATTTAGAACCTAACAAACTGATACTTTTACAAAGCTTAAAGTCTTCAATAATAATCAAAAGTAATTATTACAATTCTTCAATAATATTCTTCTTGCCAAAAAAAGGAATGATTGATACTTCTACAAAGTTGAAAGTCTTAATAATACCTCTCTATGCCCAAAAAAGAGTGATTGATACTTTTGCAAAGCTGATACCACCCAATGAAAAGGTTGAACAAAATTGATTTAGTATCAAATATAATTATTGCAAGTCTTCAATAATACTCCACAAAAAAAAGAAAAGAAAAGAAAAAAGAATGATTTAAAAAATAATTGTTGCAAGTCTTCAATAGTACTTCTTCAGTTCTTCTCGCCAAAAATAGAATAATTTAAACAATGGTGGCACTAGAATTTTTTCCAAAGGGGGTTAATAGTGTTGTAATTTTTGTGTGCTAAAAGTTGTAATTTTTTGCTAATGAAGAAGAAAAATGCAGGAAAAAACAATTTCATTCCACAGCCAATCGCAAAGTAAGCCAAAGTCCAGAGAGAAAGTTTATTTGTTTATTTATTTTTAAAAACAAAACAGCAATTTTAAGAGTAGAGCTATTGACACAACACTATCACAACAAAATATAAGTGGCAAATTGTTAAAGATATGTAAAAAAGTGATATTATTTGTGGGTCAAGACAAAAATCAATTAAAACTTGCCAATTAACTTTTATTATAAAATCATTGTGAAAATAACACTACGATGATCATATTCAAGCTTATTTCAACTGGGATTAAACAAAATTTAGGGTTAGGGTGTTCAAAATTTTATTTTAGAGATCAAAACCAAAAAAAAAAAATTATATATTTTTTTGTTTTTTGGCCAAGTCAGGGGGTTCAACCCCTTAGGCTGGCTGTAGAGCCGCCCCTAAATTTAAATATTTGATTGATAACATAGCTATTAATCTTTAATCTTGTTGAAATTTTAAAAGTATGAAGAACATGATAAGAAATTATAATTTAATGGTAAATTTGTCAAAATTAACATCCAAGAAAAAATATATAGTTGGAGTTTGTTGCCATTACCTACTAGTATACTAGTTTGTAGGTAAACTTTCTTCACATTTGAATCTCACTCCACTATATAAAGTAACATTTATTTTTTAGATGCTACTATAGTAAAAATGCATTTGCTTCAGTATATATGCATGTTCAAGCGTGTTTTTATGCCTTTCACTTCTCCGTTGTCTTTTCATTGACCCTCTAGTCTCTAATCTCTATTCCGTTTTAGTCTTCGTTGACACCAATTTTCCAAAAGCCGAAGACTTTTATGGCAGGAATTTACAAGCTCATTAATTGAGCATTTGACACAACTGAGTACTGGAATTCGATTTTTTTATTTTATTTTATTTTAATTTTTGTAAGTAATAAAGCTCTTACTCTTTTTTCGCGCGTCAATCTCTGCCTAGAAGGTTTTTATTTTTATTTTTCTCAATTTTCTTTTCCTATGGAATGGCAGTTCTATTAAAAGAATAAGGAAAGTAGATAATTTTTTTTTTTAAATCTCAATTCTTTGAGCCTCACTCAAGACCTGGGAGGAAAATTGCTAGAATTATTTTAATAAGTTTATAAATTAATGTCTAAAATATGATTTGTGCTATTTAAACTACATAATAAATTAATATTTAAAATATTTTTCGGTGATTTAGTGATAATAAGTTTTATGTAATAACTTTTGTAATATTTCCATTATGATTCATTTATTAATTTTTTTAAATTTATTTTTTGCCACTTTTTTTTTTTTTTTTTTTTTTTGGAGGAAGTCTTTTTTGCCACATTAGTTTGTAGTGTCATACCAGTTTGTAAAAGTTATATAATAAATTTTGTAATATTTTTAGCATATTTTTAGTTATATTACCATATGTTTATGATTATAAATTTTCTTTTAACTAAAAGAGCTCTAATAAAATCATCGCAGCCAAGCAATGCTGGTATATGTAACGGGGTTTCATTCATATAGCTAAATTAAATTTTATTAAGCATGTGTAGGTCTTTACTTTGTAGTTATACATACTTATACTTCTCTCTCTCTCTCTCTCTCTCTCTCTCTCTCTCTCTCTCTCTCTCTATATATATATATATATATATATATACACACACACACACACATACACATTAGTGTGTAGCCTCGTGCATATGCACGGCTACAATTAAAAATAATAAAAATTATATATGGTTCAAATTAAAACTTTTTTTTGAGAAGAAATTCAAATTATACATGGCATTAGTTTACATTTTCTTTAAACCATACATTTTTTAAAATATATTATGGTTTCTCATTATATGTGTGTGTAATTTAATTGAATTTAGACTCTTTGATTTTTGTAACTAATAATTCACTTGCCAAAAAAATTAAAAAAAATAAATAGACATGTGGTGAAAAATTAGCCTCCAATTGAAATCCAATTTAAAATATAATTGAATTTGGACTTTTCGATTTTTGCACTCAATAATTCACTTAGCACAAAATTAAAAATTAGATGGGATGCGTGGTGCAAAATTGAGAATCCAATTAAAATCTAATTGGATTTTCTTTGAGTTTTGGCTATTAATTCCATGCAAACGCATGGATGCATTTAAAATTAAACAAAATTTTTATTATAAAAATATAAATAATTAGTCAAATTAATTTTTTTAAAGTAAACGTAATTAGTCACATATTAAAAATCTTACCTAAATTTAACACTACTGTAGGGGGCAAATGCCCAAAATCATACAATGGGTCTTGGGCCCCATACGGGAAGATCAGCCACGTCCGACGAGAAGACGTGGGTGCCAAAAGGGCTCCCAGCCCAATTCACGTGGACATGAAGACATTTAAAGGGCGGTCCGAGGAGAAATGCCTCCTCGGACGTGACGAGTATGGCTCAAACATGCACTCTGTCTACTAGAAGGACCCACCCCAACGGACATTAGTAACAAGGATGAATCCCACAGACCCGTAGCAAAGAAGGAAACGTAAGATGTCCAAGGAGAGGCTGCAGCTGCCACATTAAATGCGTTGCAGCTACTTTTCTGGCCACATTAATGTGGAGAGGACCTGTGAACAGTGCCGCCTTGGCTATCACAACTCACAAAAGGCTGGAGAGGGGTGTCCGATGGGACAAGCACTCAAGTGAGGGTCCAGATAATCAACAAGTGTAAGGCCACGATGGCTTCAAGAAGACTATATAAGAAAGGGAGTCCCCATGAGAAAAGGGACAGAAAAAAGAAAGGAGGAGAACAGAGGAACAGTACAAACAACCGTAGTCTTTGAACAGGGACCAGCATACATTCATCTCATCTCCTCAAACTGAGAATCTATGGACATTAAGAGGATTTGCTTGTGTTTAATTGTTGTATAGCCCAACTTTAACCATTGTCCACTTCGCTAAGGCCTAGTTCTATAGCCCACTCTCTACAAATTCATTGTTTCTGGGCTCCTTGGACCAAGACCCCATACCTGTTGGGATTGGGCTCCAAATTGCGACCCTACAATTGGCGCCGTCTGTGGGAAGAACTTGTGCCTCAGCAAGTGCAACCGTTAGATATGGAAGGATCAGGTCCGCGCCAAACGGGGCCCGCAGACTCCCAACGACAGGACAACTTTCTTAACCTCGAACGGGAAAGAGATCAAGACAAGTGACGAGAGGGTAGTATGAATACCTCCCATACGAGCAGAAGCTGTTCAAGAGGGAAAGGCCACGCATCCCAAAAGCGGGACGGTAATAGGGCTCTACAGCAAGAAATCGACGACATGAAGAGGAAGTTGCGCCGAGCACAGCGAAGGCGTCCCTCCACCAGTCCGAATACCAGCGATGAAGAGGACAACGAATACAGGTGAAGGTCGAGAACCCCACCAAGTGAAACCTTCTCCTATGAGGAAGAGCAACCTCACAAACACAGCCACAAAAGTCTGTTCTACAAGGGCCTAGTAAACGATGCTATGAGCAAAGCCCTGGACTGAATCTCCTAGTCACCCTTCACATGCAAGATAGAGGGGGCTGAACTTCCTCGGCGGTTCCACCAACCCACTTTCACCATATATAATGGTCGAACGGACCTCGTAGAGCACGTAAGTTAGTTCAACCAGAGGATGGCCATCCACTCCAAAGACGAGGCTTTGATGTGCAAAGTATTTCCATCCAGTTTGGGACCCATGGCGATGAGATGGTTTGACGGCCTCAAGCTGAACTCCATAAATTCCTTTAAGCAGCTAACCCAGGCCTTCGCCTCCCGCTTCATCACGAGCAGTAGGGTTCCTCAACCCTTGGATTCCCTCCTGCCCTTATCCATGTGAGAAGGGGAGACCCTGAAGGCCTACTTGGATAGGTACTGGGAGATGTATAATGAGATAAAGGGCAATTATGATGACATTGCCATCAGTACCTTCAAGAGTGGCCTGCCGACCGAGCACGGTCTAAGGAAATCCCTGACCGGGAAACCGATCACCAGCCTGTGCCAGCTCATGGATCGAATCGACAAGTACAAGAGGGTCGAAGAGGACCAGCAGGTGGGTAAAGGTAAAGCGAAGGTTGTCCCTCAGGAGAGGAGGGACTTCAGGTCGGACCGATTTAGCAACAACAACCGACCGAGAAGAGATTACATGGAGCAACCTAGATCTGCCGGTGCGCAGGCAGTCCACGCTATGTTCCGGGATACATTACATCAGATTTTGGAGAAAGTCAAGAACGAACCATTCTTCAAATGGCCAAATAGGATGGCAGGAGACCCCATAAAATGCAACCAGAACCTATACTGTCAATACCACCAAGAACCGGGGCACACCACCGATGACTGTAGGAACCTGAAAAACCACTTAGACCAGCTGGTCCGAGAGGGAAAGCTAAGTCATCTCTTGCATCATTCCAATGGCCGACAACAACGGACGAATGTCGAGACACGACAAAGCACCTTGAGACCACCCATTGGTACAATAAATGTCATTCTTGCCGCTTCAGGAAGAACAGGCTCCCATCCTTCCAGAGTGGTGGTCCGACTCCCCACTGAGGTTGACGACCATGAGTCTAACAGGGCTAAGGGGACGACCTCACCCATGCTAGGATTCTCGGATGAGGATAAGGTCGGAACTGTTCAACCCCACGACAATGCTTTAGTCGTTACACTCAGGATTGAGGGATATGACGTGAAGAGGGTGTTAGTCGACCAGGGCAGTGCTATGGAGGTAATGTACCTCGACCTATACAAGGGGCTGAAACTGAAACCCAAAGACCTGACGGCATACGACTCCCCTTTGGTAAGTTTCGAAGGGAAAACCGTTACTTCGAGAGGCCAGATTAGACTGCCCATACAAACTGGCTCGGACATAGTGGAGGTGGACTTCATAGTGGTGGATGCATATTCACCCTACACCACCATTGTAGCTAGACTGTGGCTTCATGCCTTAGGGGCAGTTTCCTCTACCCTGCACCAGAAGGTGAAATACCCGTCGGAAGGTCAGGTCAAAGAAATCATAAGGGACCAGGCCATGGCTCGACAATGCATGGTGTCCGCCATCTCACGATGGCCGAGTGCCAAACCCTCAACCTCTACCGAGAACGGCTTATAGCAATTAACAACCCCAGCCATGATAGGCAGGGGACCAGCCGAGGAGGCAAATTGCGAGGATTTGGAAAAGGTTCCTGTGGGCACTGATCCGGAAAGATTCTTTCAGGTTGGCTGTGAACTACCTCCTCAAGAGAAAGCATTGCTGATTGATTTCCTCAGGGAAAATGTGGACGTGTTTGTATGGGATGCCTACGAGGCCCCGGGGGTCGATCTGAACTTCCTATGCCATCACCTTAACGTTAATCCGGCCGTTACGCTGAAGAAGCAACCCCCTGGGCGCCCGTCGAAAGAGCATGCTAATGCAGTCAAGGAGGAAGTGATGAAACTTAAGAAAGCGGGGGCTATCAAAGAAGTTTTCTACCCTGAGTCGCTGTCCAATACAGTCATGGTAAAGAAGAAGAGTGGGAATGGCGAGTCTGCGTGGACTTCACGGACCTGAATAAACCCTGTCCGAAGGACCCCTTCCCTATGCCTCGGATAGATTGGTTGGTGGACTCAACCGCTGGACATCCTCGAATGAGCTTCTTAGACGCCTTTCAAGGATACCATCAGATACCCCTGACTACAGACGACCAAGTAAAGACAGCTTTTGTCACCCCCATTGGAAACTACCACTATAAAGTGATGCCTTTTGGTTTGAAGAACGCCAGTTCCACCTACCAGAGAAAGATGACCAGGATGTTTGAGCTGCAAATGGGTAAGAGCATCGAAGTCTATATAGATGACATGGTAGTAAAGAGTAAATTGGTGTTCGAGCATGTGAGGGACCTCGGCGACATCTTTGAAGTCCTGAGGAGACATAGGCTGCGCCTCAACGCGTCTAAATGTTTATTCGGAGTGGGATCAGGAAAGTTCTTGGGCTATATAGTGACAGCCCCGACCAAATTAAAGCTATCCACAGCATGCAGCCTCCTCGGAACCCCAAGGAGGTCCAAAAGCTGACCGGCATGATCGCCGCTTTGAACCGTTTTATCTCTCGTTCGGCGGATAGGTGTAGGCCTTTCTTTCTCTTGTTAAACAAGTGGAAAGGGTTCGAGTGGACTGAAGAATGCTCCTTGGCCTTCCAACAGCTCAAAGAGTATCTATCTCGGCCACCAGTCATGTCTAGTCCTGAAGCCGAAGAGGTTTTATTCGCCTACATCGCCGTGGCCCCTCATGCAGTGAGCTTGGTGCTAATCCGAATAGACAACGACGTACAACGACCTATCTATTACGTGAGCAAGTCGTTGCATGAGGCCACACGAAAACTCCCCCATTATTTTCAGGCACACACAGTCGTTGTTTTAACCCAACTCCAGCTCAGGTCTATACTCAGAAGTGCTGATTACACAAGGAGAATTGCTAAATGGGGGACCATTCTTGGCACCTTCGACATCAAGTACATGCCTCGCAGCCCCGTGAAGGGCCAAATCCTCGCGGATCTGGTGGCTGAGTTTGCTGAACCCTCACCAGAAGAAGGGGGAGGAATGCCAAGCATGGATGAAAAATTGGTTGGCACAATCTCTTAGCAGGAGCCCACCTATTGGAAAGCATACGTCGACGATGCAACAAATCAAAGGGGCTCTGGGGTGGGACTCGTCTTGATTTCCCCCGAGGGGATTACCATCGAAAAATCACTAAGACTAGGCTTTTCGGCCACGAATAACGAGACAGAATATGAAACCCTGTTGGAAGGAATGTCTATGGTCAAGAAATTGGGCGGGAAATCCATAAACATGTTCTCGGACTCAAGACTTATTGTAGGTCAAGTAAGTGGGGAGTTGGAGGCAAGGGATGAAAGAATGCAAGAGTACCTGGACCAAGCTAAACGCCTGCGGTCACGTTTTAACTCTTTTAGCCTACTGCACGTATTCAGAAGCGGAAACACCCATGCCGATTCTCTTGCCACGCTGGCCACCTCCTCGGCTTAATGTTTACCTCGAGTTATACTTGTGGAAGATCTACACAGGCCCTCAGTGGTGAAGGTTGAGATGATACATGTCCGTAGCGTCAGAGCGGGGCCTAGCTGGATGGACCCTTTAATACTGTTTTTAAAGGAGGACGTCTTACCTGAAGAAAAGAGCGAGACCGACAAGATTAGAAGAAAGGCTTCTCGATTCTGGCTGTCTGAGGACTTGAAACTGTATAAGCGCTCATTTTCAGGACCGTACTTGCTCTACGTACACCCTGACGCCACGGACCTTATCCTAGAGGAATTGCACGAAGGAATTTGCGGTAGCCATACAGGGGGCAGGTCCTTATCCCATAGAGCCATAACCCAACCCAAAGTTACTGGTGGCCGAACATGCAGAAAGAGGCGCACAAATACGTGAAGAAGTGCGATTGATGCCAGAAGTTTTCCCCAAATATACATCAACCGAGCGGGACCATCAATCCGCTGTCCAGCCCTTGGCCATTTGCACAATAGGGCTTGGATATCCTAGGGCCATTTCCTAAAGCAGTGGGGAACAAGAGGTATCTTCTCGTCGGCACTGATTATTTCACTAAATGGGTTGAAGCCGAACCACTGGCAAACATCAGAGACCTGGATGTCAAGAAGTTTGTTCGGAGAAACATCGTCACCAGGTTCGGAGTCCCTCACACCCTGATCTCGAACAACGGTCTTCAGTTCGATAGTAAGGCTTTCAGAAGGTACTGCAGCGAGTTAGGAATTGCGAATAGATACTCCACACCGGCTTATCCCCAAGGGAATGGGCAAGCCGAAGCCGTCAACAAGGTCATAGTAAATGGGCTGAAGAAGAGGTTAGACGACGCAAAGGGGAGATGGGTGGAAGAGCTGCCCATGTCTTGTGGACGTATCGAACCACGCAGCGCAAATCGACAGGGGAGACCCCCTTTTCAATGACCTATGGAGCCGAGGCTGTCATTCCGCTAGAAACAAACTTTCTGACATTGAAGACCAGCTTATTCTGTCCTAATGGCAACAGTGAGCTGTTGGAAAAAAGCTTAGACCTTATCGAGGAAAGAAAGGAAAGAGCAATGGTCCAACTCGCCTACTACCAACACAAACTTAAGCAAGGTTATGACGCCAAGGTAAAGCTAAGGCCACTAGCACTTGGGGACCTGGTATTAAGAAAAGTTCTAGGTACTACAAAAAATCCCTCATGGGGAAAGCTCGGACCAAATTGGGAAAGGTCATATCGTATCACGTCGGTGGCCGGCATAGGGGCCTACTTTTTAGAAGATTTGGATGAGCATGTAGTGCCACGTCCCTGGAATGTAAACAACCTGAAAAGGTACTATTATTAATGAAAGTTCATACTCTTGATATCCCCTTCAATTGCAAAAAGCCTTTGTGTTACCTACTACACATTTTTATCTAAGTGTTAAACAGAACCCAAGTCCTGCGTGGCTCCTCGGACCACAGGCTTGGGGGAAATTAATCACTACGCGTTTTTATCTAAGTGTTAAACAGAACTCAGGTCTTGCATGGCTCCTCGGACCACAGGCTTGGGGGAAATTAACTACTATTCGTTTTTATCTAAGTGTTAAACAGAACCCAGGTCCTGTGTGGCTCCTTGGACCATAGGCTTGGGGGAAATTAACCACTACGCGTTTTTATCTAAGTGTTAAACAGAACCCAGGTCTTGCGTGGCTCCTCGAATCACAGGCTTGGAGGAAATTAACCACCACACATTTTTATCTAAGTGTTAAACAGAACCCAAGTCTTGCGTGGGTCCAAGAATCTAAGTGTTAAACAGAACCCAGGTCCTGCGTGGCTCCTCGGACCACAGGCTTAGGGGAAATTAACCACTACGCGTTTTTATCTAAGTGTTAAACAAAACCCAGGTCCTGTGTGGCTCCTCGGACCACATGCTTGGGGGAAATTAACCACTACGTGGTTTTATCTAAGTGTTAAACAGAACTCAAGTCCTGCCTGGCTCCTCGGACCACAGGGTTGGGGGAAATTAACCACTACGCACTTTTATCTAAGTGTTAAACAGAACCCAGGTCCTGCATGGCTCCTCGGACCACAGGCTTGGAGGAAATTAACCACCACGCTTTTTTATCTAAGTGTTAAACAGAACCCAGGTCCTGCGTGGCTTCTCAGACCACAGGCTTGGGGGAAATTAACCACTACGCATTTTTATCTAAGTGTTAAACAGAACCCAGGTCCTGCGTGGCTCGTCGAACCATAGGCTTGGGGGAAATTAACCACCACGCACTTTTATCTAAGTGTTAAACAGAACCCAGGTCCTGCGTGGCTCCTTGGGCCACAGGCTTGGGGGAAATTAACCACCACGCATTTTTATCTAAGTGTTAAATAGAACCCAGGTCCTGCGTGGCTCCTCGGACCACAGGCTTGGGGGAAATTAACCACCACGCATTTTTATCTAAGTGTTAAATAGAACCCAGGTCTTGCGTGGCTCCTCGGACCACAGGCTTGGGGGAAATTAACCATCACCCATTTTTATCTAAGTGTTAAACAGAACCAAGGTATTGCGTGGCCCCTCGGACTACAGGCTTAGGGGAAATTAATCACTCAGAAAGGATGCAAAGTCATAGGGGAAGAGTCTTTTTCTCTTATTCATACTGAGCCGTATTACTTAAACTGCAAATAATGAATTATCATCGGAAATCTAGTAACACAGTCGAAATTCATTCACAATGAAAGTAAAAGTTAAAGCAGTAAAAATAAAGTTCAAAGAAGAAATTATATCATTCATTAAGCTCCAAAAAGAGTTATCTTACAAACATTAACAAAAGCCAAGGAAATGGAAAGCGGAATAAAACAACTGCAAAAGAAACCCGACACTAATGTCCTAGACTTTATCTTGGGTTGAACTTTTTGCAAGGCCATCAGCCTCAGGATGATCATCTTCTACTTTGAGTTTGGGTCCGACATGCTTGGCTTGCACGACAACGTCTCTTATTGTGAGGGCGTCCTCAGGTGACTTGTCTTTGGCTGGTGGTTGTACCTCCTCGTCCCCCCTTTCCCTTCAGGAATGATGGAATTGGGAGCAGTGGTCGGGGCGGAAGGGAGCTCCTCAGGAGGATCCGAACCAGGAATCTCACGAATATCCTTAGGGAAGAAGATATTCTCGATCCTCCTAAGTTCGGAGTCCGTAAGAACTGCCACCCGGTCCATGGCTACTCCCCAGGACTCGGTGACGTAGTCCCTGCAAACCACAGCCACCTCCTTGGTCAGCCTGGCTTTAGTGTCCTTCACCCCACGCTCATAAGAGGCTGCCACCGCAGCCTCAGCCACCTCCCTGACCAAACAAGCCGCCTCTTTCGCCTGTTGCAGCTGTGCCTTAAGGTCCGAGACCATTTGTTTCTCGGTCGCGAGGTTTATTTCTGTTAAATGAAGCTGCTGGCGCATGTCCTCGGCCTGCCTCGTTGTGGTCTTAAGGCCCACCTCAACGCTGTCTCGGGCCTTGATAGCCTCTTTAATCTTCTCACTCAAGCGCTCTTTTTCCAGCTTAAGGACACCCGCAGCCTTCTCCACGGCAAGGCGGGACTGAACCTCAGTGTTCACCTCCTCCTGGGAATTCTTCGCCCACTCCTCGGCGACGAAGATTTGCTGGGTAACTTGCATAGAAGTAACAGAAGAATCATTAAAACAAAAATGACAAGTAGACGAGCACAGAATAAGGAACCTGAACAAGGGAGAATCTTCATTTTACCATAGCAAGGTCTCTCTTCAATGACATGAAGAGGTCTGGTTGCCTAATGGCTCGGAGCCCGTCCATGTCGCGAGGCAAGAGGAGGGGCTACTGTAGGGCCTTGGCAAGATACGACGCCTACCCCGCTGGGACTCCCAAAAGGTTTCATCCCATGGGATGGAAGCGCCGTCCAATTCCAGTTGAAGAGACCAAGTGCGCTACTCCCTCCTAAGGGCAGCCTCCTCTCGGCTATCAATGGACTTCGTCCTCCTGTCTTTGGGCTCCTTGCCCTTTTTCTGTTGTTTGGTCTTTTGGGGGCCGACCTCACCCTCCTTCAGTTCTTCAACTGGCCTTTTCCATCTCAAGTTGGGAATGGATTGTAACGCGGGCTCAGTGGAAGAAGGAGGAGGAGGAGGAAGGTTGGCAGGAACCTGCTCTTTAGGGGCATCCTTAGAGGATTGCCCTTTGTTCCTATTGGACATGAGGCCCCTCAGACCGGATCTTGGCTTTAAGTCCATGCCTTCCTCTTCAATTTCTTGGCTCGTGTCAATCCGAGCAACTACTAGTCCAGGAGAGAGAGCCGCCGAGAAGCGATCAAGATCCGAGCCGGAATCTGAGAGCTCTACGGGCCTTGTTGATACCTCGCCCTCCTCGTTGAAGCGGAAATGATCGATTTCAACTTCGAGGGACGAGTGCGAGGAGTCAATTCCCTCCCCTAGAATGGCTACCTCTTGGGGAATGCGTTGAGTGGGCGGTTAGACTGGTGGTAAGTCTCTCCGAGCTAGGAAGCCCCGCTTAGAAACGTCAGTGCGGGCTAATCGGGGACTCCCAGCCCTTATCGCCTGACCCACGTCCACCAAAGCGCGAGAAAGAGGCTCGTAATCCAAAATGAGGTGAGCGGCCCGCAACTGCCCATCCTCACTCACAAAAATCTCAGACCTTAAGAGGTAGTTGAGAGCTTGGACGTTGACCAGACTGATCCTCGATGTAGTGTGTTCTTTATCTGCAAAACATCCAAAGGAAGGGTTATGTCAGTCCGAGAAGGCAAGAAACCAAAACCGAGACCAAAACAAGTGAAAGGAAAACTCAAAACTAAGGTCCCCGCCGAGGGACCTGATCCTAAAGTGTCCCACCTGGTGCTCCCGCCCTAACTGGGCAGCGAAGACCGTCGTGCCATGCTCTGGAGACAATCAAATAATCGTCCTTTAAGCCTTTGTTGGACTTGGGAAGGCAAGATATCAGCCTCACCTCGTTGGACCTGGATTTTAGGTAATACGACTCGGAAAGACAATGGCACTCGTACAAGTGAACAACATTGTGCCACAAAAGGCTGAGGTTCATTTGTTCATTCAGAGCGTCTATGCACCCTAGAATCCAGAACATATTAGCGGCGCACTGGTGGGGGGCCAACCTATGGCCGCGCAAGTAATCCTTAGTTATCCTCCCCATGGGAATCGTCATTCCTCCTTCTATGAAAGCGATCATAGGAATGACGACCTGCTCCATTTCTCTCTTGGTTAGGATTTGGTCCGAGGAGCAATATTCTAAACCCACTCCTTGCGGGATATAGTATTTGGCCCTAAAACCTTCCATGCCGGCCGGAGAATCTACTAGGCTCTTAAACTTACACATCCTATTAACCCTAGGTGGCATGGAAAAAGGTTTGCTAATGAAAGGAGGCCGAGGAGAACAACAAAGAAGGAGAGTTAGGGAATACGGGGAAACGAACACTTACGGGAAGCGCGATGTGATGCCCCAATTTGATTGATTGTGTGATGTGTGTGGGTGTGTAATGAGTCCCACATCGGGTATTTACTGGGTTGAACTGGGCTTTATTAACAACTACAAGGAGCCTCAATTGTAACTAGTCCTTTTGAGGTATAGCGCAGATGTGGCTAGCACTTTTCCTTGGGTTGTTACACGCGAGTTCTAAATCTCCCAAGCTTTCAAAGGATCCGCCGAGAATCCTTACAGAAATGGCTATGGACTTTTGAGTGTTTTGCAAGAGAAAGTGTTGAAGTGCTCTGGAACGCTTGAGTGTCTTTTCTAAAAAAAGGGAAAGTAATCTCCCTCAGAAGCCTTATATAGCAAGGAAAAAATAAACGGGATTACTCCTGCCCAAAGAATTGGAGGAACATCTACCGTTGATTAAGCGCCCCACCGTTGGATGCGAAGGGACATAGAGCCGCCTGGTGCAATTAATGGCATCCCGTGGACTACGATACACCAGTAGCAATAATGAGACACGTGAGACGGCATTCCCACACGCGTGAATCAAAAAGTTGTGATAATATATCCATTAAATATCAAAATTCCACATTTTTCTCCTCGGATAAGAGGGAAAAATCGGAATTTTGAGGGGTTATTATAGGGGCAAAGGCCCAAAATCATACAATGGGCCTTGGGTCCCATACGGAAAGATCAGCCACGTTCGAGGAGAAGACGTGGGTGCCAAAAGGGCTCCCAGCCCAGTTCTCGTGGACATGAAGACATTTAAAGGGCGGTCCGAGGAGAAATGCCTCCTCGGACGTGACGAGTATGGCTCAAACATGCACTCTGTCTATTAGAAGGACCCATCCCAACGGACATTAGTAACAAGGATGAGTCCCACAGACCCGTAGCAAAGAAGGAAACGTAAGATGTCTAAGGAGAGGCTGCAGCTGCCACATTAAATGCATTGCAGCTACTTTTCTGGCCGCATTAATGTGGAGAGGACCTGTGAACAGTGCTGTCTTGGCTACCACAACTCACAGAAGGCTGGAAAGAGGTGTCCGATGGGACAAGCACTCAAGTGAAGGTCCAGATAATCAACAAGTGTAAGGCCACGAGGGCTTCAAGAAGACTATATAAGAAAGGGAGTCCCCATGAGGAAAGGGACAGAAAAAAGAAAGGAGGAGAACAGAGGAACAATACAAACAACCGTAGTCTTTGAACAGGGACCAGCATACATTCATCTCATCTCCTCGGACTGAGAATCTATGGACATTAAGAGGATTTGCTTGTGTTTAATTGTTGTATAGCCCAACTTTAACCATTGTCCACTTCGCTAAAGCCTAGTTCTATAGCCCACTCTCTACAAATTCATTGTTTCTGGGCTCCTTGGACCAAGACCCCATACCTGTTGGGCTTGGGCTCCAAATTACGACCTTACAACTACTTATGATCATTTTTTTCTCTAATTTTTAATAAGATAGCATGTAATTCCATGCAAACGCATGAATGTATTTTAAATTAAACAAAATTTTTATTATAAAAATATAAATAATTAGTCAAATTAATTTTTTTTAAAGCATGTAACACATGCATTCATGCATACATATAGATAAATTTAAAATTAAGACACAATTTTTATCATAAAATATAGATAATTAGTCAAATTATTTGTTTAAAGTAAGCGTAATTAGTCACATATTAAAATTCTTACATAAATTTAATACTACTTATGATCATTTTATGATCATTTTTTTTCTTCTAATTTTTAATAAGATAGAACGTGTGGTGATTTTTGTTATGTGGTGATTTTTATTTTATTTAGTTTTTGAGAAAAATGTGGTGATTTTTATTAAGTATATGTGATTTTTTTTTTTTTTTAATATTAGATTCTAAGTGTTTTGCACTCATTAACTCACTTGACACAAAGATTAAAAAACTTAAGTAGACACATGGCACAAGTTTAAGTGGATAATTATGGTGTAGTTCCCACATAAATTTAAACACATGATGCAAAATTGGATTATAATTTCAAATTCTAATTCAATTTTCTCTAAACTTTACCTACTAATATATTTATATATATATAGACGACTCATAAATTTGAATTTTTTTTAGTTATATGATTATGTTTTTAATGGTTTATTATATTGAACTCTTCGTTTTCTACACTAAATTAACTAATTTAGCATAAAAATTTAAAATTTTAGATTAGATCAAACACGTGATGCAAAATTAAACTCTAATTGAAATTCAATTTTTACACTAAATTAACTCACTTGGCACAAAATTCTAAAATTTAGATTAGATGAAACACGTGGCACAAAATTAAACTTTAATTGAATTCCAATTTGAAATTTAATTGAATTTCTCTCTGCTTTATCTATTATGTTCACCATGATTTTAATTGCCTCATTTGCAACAAACAAATGTCCTAACACCTAAACACAAATCCACAACTACCCAAAGTATACCAACCACAAACCAACATAAATTATTGGAAAGATGTTTAAAATAGTAATAACATTAACACCTTTTTCCCAATTCAAAAAAATAAATTCAGTTAAATTTTCAATTAGAATTACTTAATATATCAATTGCATTCGCTAGTAATTTTTAACCATTTAAAATATGGTTAGCATATATTTATATATTTATATTTATATTTATATTTATATAAGCAAGCCATACCAATACATATGCATGCTGATTCACCTCTCACCTAGAATAGCTTACCTTCCATGGCTTGAACAGATTCATTCTTAGTATTGCTTCCTCCACCACAGCTCCTAGCATGAATCATCTTCCTACAAACATTTGACCTCTTGATATGCTTCACCTAATACCAACAAACATAAAAAATAATGAATAAACCTGGACTTTTAAAAATAATCCCTTTGCATGGTTTTAATATTGGGAACAAAGTTCTGAGAATGAAAAAAAAAAAAATGAAGCAATAGATGACAGTACAGGACACTTTGCATCAAGCATATGAACTTCTAATTCTACTTTGAATAACATATAAAATTTTAAGCAACTTTTGGAGTTCCATTCAAACAAATTTATTATAATTTACACCAAGGACCGTTCATCATATATTTATGATGGGTTATATTATTTTTTTATGATCAAATTGGTCCCACTAATACACCAAGGGTCATTCATCATATTATAAATTATCTATGAAGACAGGTGGTTGTCCCATTGAATATAAATCTAACAAAATCATTTCTGTGAAATAATTTTCTTTCAAGACCTAGAGAGAATTCTAATAATATTTTGTCTCACTAAAATCTGATAAATGCTAAGTAAAGGCTCAATTCCCCAATTCACTCTATAATAATATTAAATCAATCACAGGAACCAATCAATATAGGGGAAATTAAAATCAATTAAGTAGGATGGAGTGGGATCCTGTAGGTAGATCACTTTCTGAAATATAAAACCACAAAGGAAATTTCAAACAATAAAGAGTAGCCCATTTCTCATTAAAAAAATAGTTATAAGCAATATACCAATCAAAACTTACTCCAGACCGATCAAGCTTGCAAAGGACAGAGATGGTCTTGGTAGATCACTTCTTTGCTGAGTTACCATTATCTATCAAATCATAAAAGAGAAAAAAAAAATCAGAGGAAATTAACATGGTCAAAATTACACAGGTTGTGAACATATTTATCATCTCCATATTTGTTCCATCTTTTAATTAGTCATGGATAAAAGCAATCCGATTTCTTTTCTCCACCATGCTTTCCTCTTCCAACTTTGATTTTTCACAAAAAACAGATGCACTTCATCTGCCATGTACTGATGTCCAATACCCAACAATAAGTAGAAAATTTTCAACCCAAAAATAGATGCACTACATCTTCCATATACAATATCAAAGGAATATTTCCACAGAATTTGCTTTACTTTTTGATTTCTCACACAAAATTTGGGCGATGGAGAAGAATACACTAGATTATGCAATCCCACAAAAACAGTTGTCAAAATATAAATATGGAGATTAAGCCAAAAACTCAAAAGAAAACTAATTCTAAACAAAGCAGAAGAAGATTAAGCCAAAACTACTCCCCTCCTTCCCCATCTTCATCCAACACGTTAGAAAGAAAATTGCAACCACAAATGAATTGAACCTTAACTTAATATAAAAAAGAAAAGAAAGAAAGAGGGAAAGAAACAATGGTGATTTATGAGTTAAAAACACCTGGTTATATTCTTGCAAAAGGATACGGTTAGGAGATGCAATTTTGATTGAATTATTGAAATATGAAAGAGAGAGCAATGCACCCAATCAAATTAGTACATGTTGAAGTGAGATCAAAACCCACTACCTTTGCTAATCATTCAAAAAAACAAATACATATCTAAATGTAGCTCTAAACCAAAATCAAGTCAACTGAAAATACCAGAGCCTAAATCATATTTAACCGGCAAGTGTATAAAACAAAATAAAGAACTTTACCTGTAATATTTTGGAGAAAGATTGGTCTAACAATGGATTTTTCTCTCTCTCTCTCTGGTAGTCTGACTCTTGCTGCCCCTTATTGGCAATCTCAATAATAGTGAGAGGCAATTATGAATACGTCGTTTTTTTTTTTTTTTAATAGGGAAACCTGAAAAGGTTAGAGCATCAATTCACACCAACGTAGCAACAGAAAAAAAATGTAATTTATATAGGCAATAGAACACCAATCGGTGGGAAAAATTTAATTGAAACGGTTTGGTTAAACAAAAGTGACAATGTTAAATTAGATGGATATAGATACAGATTATTTTTTTAAAAAAAAAATTAACCCAAAAACCCAAAACATAAATCTAACCCAAAAACCTAAGTCAAAACCAACCCAACCAAAATACCCAAAACTAACTCATAAGTTCATAACCAAATCAAAGGAAAAAAAAAAAAAAAAAAAAAGAAAAAAAAAGAAAAGAAAAGAAAGGCAGATTTCAGAAAACAAAACAATATTTGAAGAGGAAAAAAAGTATACAGACCTTCAAAATATGCTGTTGCAGAGACGAACTGGGCCAGAGAACGAACTGGGGAAATTTGATGCATCTGTAGCCTTCTTACAATGAATCAAAGTCACCGTTGAGGCTGTGATTGAATGGATCCGGAGATGGGTGGTACTGGACCAAAAACGTAACCCTAAACCAAAATCAAGTCCTTCAAAAGCCTAAATCATATTTAAAATTGAGGGGAAAAAAAAAAAAACATTTTGATAGAGAATCCAAAAACCCAAAACAAAAATGAATCAAATCTAAACCTATCCAACAAAAAAACTCAATCAAAAGTAACATTTCATACCCAAATCTAAAAAATGGAAAAAAACAATGTACCGGTGCCGTACTTCGCGTCGGAATCGACGGTGGTTATAGAAGGCTGATCGGAAGCCTCATCGGTTGGTTCTTCCTCTTCGTCTTCTTCGAGGCGATCTGGTGGGCGTGACATCAGTAGTAGTAAGGTTGAAGTTGAGTTGGTCTGATGAATCGATGGCCATAGTGTGAGAGAATCGGAGATTGCGTGAGAATGGCACCTCTGATCGCTTACTTCTTTCTCATATAAGTTTTGGATTTTGATTTTGGGGGAAGGATATGGTTTTGTTTTTTGGGTTTCTGAGAAGAGAGAGGAGTTACGGGGTTTCTCTCCTTTCTCCTTGAAACGTGTCGCCATTGTTAGGATCTCTCGGTCTCGCTCTCGGTCTCTCTGTGTGTTAGGGTCTTCAGCGCGCCTCATCTCTCTCTCCTTGCTCCGCATACCAATCCTTTTTTTTTTTTTGAGCCTCCCAAACATTATTTTAACATAGTAAAATATTGTAATGTATCGCTTTTTAACTTAAACATAGCTGAATTTTAGATAGCCATTTTTCTTACATGACAACACCTCCTTAATTGCAGGAAAAGACTTCTACTATTATATATAGTATATGATATAGAGAGAGATGTGCGCGTGTGTGTTTGGTCTTTCTTCCATTATATATAGTATATGATATAGAGAGAGATGTGCGCGTGTGTGTGTGGTCTTTCTTCCATCAAGCTTATTTCCATTTCTCTTTTCAATAATTTGAGTAAAGTTCGTAGAGATTCAAATTTAGTAAACACTAGCATTGGATGTGCTAATTTAATTTTGAGCTACTAGTAGAAGTGCTAATTTAATTTTGAGCTACTACTAATTTAATTTTTATTCTTTTATTTCTTATTCTCTCTCCTCTAACTAATGTCTCTCTCTTTAGTAGTTTTTTTTTTTTTTTTTTTTTTTTTTCTTATAAAGAAAATGTTGATTTTATTTTAAGTTATTTTAATGTGTGATGTATAAGTAAGAGATGAGATATGAAATGTATTTTTTTAATGCTATGTTAAAATAAATAAAGCAATTTTTAGGTATATTAAAATAACACTTAAAAAAAAAAAAGAACGTAACACCGGTGCCCTTAGAGAAGAGACTTGTTGGGTTGAGTTTCTCCTCTTTTGCCTTTTGTAATGATTCATAGTAATGAATCAATATTTATTTATTTTATAAAAAAAAATCAAAACTAGTGAATATGTAATGGAAAATTTTTGTTATACATATATTAATACACGTACCTTTGCGCACATAAAAATTAATTGTGTTTTAATTACTATTTATGTGTGTGCAAAGGCGGAAAGGCCAAAGAGTGTGTATTAGTAAGGAGTCATGCTTGCACAATTTGTACCACAATTTGCCTATATGACCCCATTATCATCCTTCTATCATTTACAACATGTCACATAGGCGAATTATAATACAACTTGGCACCCTACATAACTCATTAGTGGGGAGTCATTTGGCTGAATATTGCTAAATTCAGAGTTTATTTGCGTTATAGGCATTGTTCCAACTTATTTAGGGAAATGAGGAAAGAGAGTGAGGCTGTGTTTGTTTTGGGTGAAAATGGTTTCAGGAAATCATTTTCCCCCAAACCCGCATGTTTGGCAGCAACGGAAAATGAAATTTTCCGGAAATTCACTTCGTGTTGACCAACAATTACTCCTTTGACCCGAAAATGATTTTACACCCTTATTTTCACTTCAATTCATTTCCGGAAAGAGAGAGAGAGAGAGAGAGAGCCCAAATCGGAGAGAGAGAGAGCCCAGATTGGAGAGCACCGATCGTCGATCGCGCCGCTCGTCAGACGATCGCACCGCGCCAACGAGCGGAGCGATCGACGATCGCGATCGATGAGATCGCGCGGTGCGATCGTGAAGCACCAATCGCGCCGTCGAACACGAAGCACCGCGCCGATCGACGCTTTGCGAGATCGCGATTGACGCGAACGGTGCTTCGCGAGATCGCGCCGTCGGTCGCGATCCGAGATCGCGATCTCGCGAAGCACTGCGCCGATCGCGATCTCGCGAAGCGTCGAGATCGCGAACGGTGCTTCGCGCGCCGTCGATCGCGAGATCGCGCCGGTTCTTCTGGGTTTTGTAAGTGTTTTTCTGGGTTTTGCCTCTTCCTTCTTCTTTTCCAAACACCAGAAAATATTTTTCGAAAAATTTTTTGAAATGCAACCAAACACATGAAAACATTTTCCTTTCCGGAAAATAGCATTTCCGGAAAATAGAATATTTTCCGGAAATGCTTTTACACGAACCAAACACAGCCTGAATTTCGGCAACGGTGTTGCCGAAATTCAACAAAAGTATAAGAGAGAAGGAGAAAAAGTGGGAGAGAGAAAATTTTGAATTTCGGTAATATGATTACCGAAATTTCTGCTGTCAGAACCAGCTACCCGAGTGTGTGCTGTGTGCTCAAAAAAGAAACCAGGCAATGCCATTGCCGAAATAGGGGAAGAAAAAAAAAATTTTGTGGCAATTGTGGCAATGCCATTGTCGAAAATGGGAGGGGAAAAAAAAATAGTGGTTGCCGAAATCTGGGGAGGAATTAAAAAAAATGTTACGTCCACAATATTTTTACAATATTTTCACAACAAATCACAGGTGATTAGTTATTTTTAGTTCAAATTTGAATTTAACACTGAGATTACTTTTTTAATCCAAAAATAATAACCTGCCACTTAAAATTTGTTATAAAAATATTGTAAAAATTGTGTGCACATATCATTTCTTAAAAAAAAAAAAGAAAAAAAAAGAAAAAAAAGTGGAATGGAATTGTGCCAATGGCATTGCCAAAATAGGAGGGAAAAATTTTTTCCCTCCTATTTCGACAATGCCATTGCCACAATTCCATTCCACTTTTTTTTTTTTTTTTTGGGCGGGGGTGAGGTTAAAATGTGAGGCGTTTGATTAAAAAAAGTAAAAAAAAAAAAAATGGTTTAGTTTGGTTTTTAAACAATTTTTAAAATTACTTTATTTGATTTTGAACTAGTTTAGGTTTATATTCTTTTTGTTTAGACTAAGTACATTATAGTTAGCTTCTAAATACAATCATACACAAGGACCTTAGAGGCTATGTGGATTATGCATATTTAAGTTCAATTTGATGCAGTAAAGAAGCTTGGCCTAAGAAAATTAGATGCAGCAATGGAATAAAGATGGATTTGCACATATAATATGAAGAGATAAGCAAAGAGAAAGAGAATGTTAACCTTTTAAAATTTTTTTTCTCCTTGAGGGTTGATTTAGAGATGTAATCTCACAAGTAAACTTGTTTTGGTGGTCCTAGTTAAAAAGAGGGGAAAAGGAACACACACACACAGAAAGAGGCTTTGTAGAGAGATTGTGTGTATTTCATGATAATATGCATAGGGTATTTTGTGACAGAGTTGAGACTTGTTGAAAATGACAAATTGGGTGATAATGTTACTTTAATTATGACTACTGTATGGTTTCTGAAAAATTACTTTGATATTGGTTTCACAGATTATGATGTGTCTTCATATGATATTGGAACTGGTTTTGGTCTTTTTGCTATTGCAACTCCAGATGTAAGTTTCATTTTTATATTCTTGGAAGATTGTTGATGTAATTTCTGTTTTAGTGTTGAGGCTGAATTATGCATTCCTTGAACATTTAGGTTTACAAATTGGTTGAAGACATCCGGGCCAAGGGTGGTGTTGTCACTAGAGAGCCTGGTCCTGTTAAAGGTGGACAATCTGTTATTGCCTTTGTGAAGGATCCTGATAGTTATGTTTTTGAGCTTATCCAAAGAGGTCCAACTCCTAAGCCACTCTGTCAAGTAATGCTTCGTGTTGGCGATTTGGAAACAGTTGGCACCATCTATTTTAAGTGAATCTTTGCCCATGGATGTGTATATTTTATTAGAACTCTTGTTATTATTATTATTATGTTCTTGTAATCAAAGTTTTCATTTCAATAGAAGTTTTTTCATTCTTGGATCAAATCCTTTTCTTGTTTATCTTTCGTCTCATGTATCGATTTGTGATTGTAATGCGACATCAAAATTGTTCTACTAGTTCAACTTGAAGCATTAGAAATTAAAAATAAAATCACACAATCAATTGGATTCTCAAACTAATATCATGAAAGGATAGAACATGTTAGTACATTCTCTTGGTTTGAACTCTACATTCTTGTTGTAAGATTGTTGTATAAATAAATGAGAAATGATATATTTACAACATTTTCACAATATTTTTATAATAAATCATAAGTAACAATTTGTTACTGGTTGTAATTATTAAGGTAAAAAAATAATCTTAATTTTATGTTCAAATTTAAACCAATAACAACTAACCACCTGTGATTTGTTGTGAAAATATTGTGGACGTAGAATCTCTCTAAATAAAGAAGGAAACTCTTGCGTCAAAATTACAGAATACATTCAATGTTAATAGAAAATTTTATTCAAAGAAATGTAAATCCGTATACAGAGGTAAAAACTAGGCTAGGCCAGTAGCCACACAAAGAAAAAAACCTAGGCTATCCCTCAACCAAACAAAAACCTTTCGATGAAGATACAAGCTCAGGTCGTATATAACTGTAGCCCCATATTTAAGAATGTTCTTGAGTAGCCGATAGCTTGTGCTATGTCTCCAACATCACTAAAGCTCCCTCCAAAGATGGCCTTTGGTTGTGTCTAAATTTTCTCAAAGTAAGCTTTATTCTTGCATTCCAGATTAGACGTAGTGGCCCATTGTTCTAGCTCCCTTTTTGACAGTTTCTCCACCATCACCAAAAAGCTGGAAAAAAATCAAGCACTCCATTGCTGCATTTTTGCACTCCATTGCTGCATTAGCCTAGGTTGACTTCAAGATACATGGTGCTTCAATTGATCATGTAATATTTCAAAAGCTTTTCTCAAAAGATACATTAAACTTTTGGCCAGTAAAGGCTAAATTTTTTTCCTATTAACAAGAAAACAAGGGACATATGGTCATTACTCCATATAACATTTCAGCCTCAGTAAATGAAAACATAAAACAAACTAGGCTATTCATATGATCAACTATGCCTAACAAATTAGTTGCAATTCTTGCTTTATTGTACAAATCAGAACCATATCTGAATAACATAGAAATGTCCAAGTAGAATCAAAGTTCATCTACAAATACTTGATGTTTTATTAGAAAAAAAATAGAATCACCAAATTTTGGAAGATTATTTCGAATCAAAAACCAAAAATATTTTGGACATGCACTATCAAACATATAAAAATCTGTAATTTATTGCTTAACATTTGGGCAAAACTTGTAAAGTATTGACTGATGACAATTCAAGACAACAAAAAGTTTCCTCACAAGTTCACCTTTCAAGAGCCATAGTTTGTTTGTATAAAATGAACTACAACATGCCAAATATATTATCCTACTAGAATAATACACAGCTGGATAATCAATCCAAATTTAAGGAAAAAGAACATGTACTTAAGTAAACTTAGCAGGACGAAAAAGAAAAATATTTTTTAGAATACCTCATGACCAAACAACAGAATTTCTAGCTAATGTCAAAGAGGAAAAACCTCCTAAAATTGCTCAAGAGGTACCAAAAACAAAAGGCTCAATACAAAAGAGGTGGTGAAGCGATTTTTTCTATTTCCTTCTAATCAACTACATCTTAATCCGAATTAGCAAGGTTTAAAATCTTTGTAAAGAATCAAAATGGCAAACCAAATATACAACTATATAAAATCAATATTTCAAGGATTCAAGTCTTTAAGTACTTACAAGTGAGCAACTTCTGTTGTCTTCTTCTTCCCAAACACATAGCTCGCCAGAACATCCTCCATTCCTACATCACAGCAATTAACCAATTAAGATTAAAGAAATTAACCTTCAAGTTTAAAGCAATTAAGCTTCATTTTACGAAAAGTTATCAAATTTACAACAAAAGCCCAGATTTTCTATGTTTAGTTTTCTTGAAGCAAAAATTGAACTTTTAGCATAAAACCCAAATGGCCAACCACTACTGATACTCTGTTTTGTTAGGTAGGACAAAGAAAATGAAAATAGAGTAATTTTTATCATATGGGACACTTCAAAAATTAACGATTCCACTTAATTAGGCTCCAAAAACTTCATTGCCTATTTGAAATTCTTCTTCACTACCATTAAATTATCTTATACATAATGATTCTCAAAAAAAAAAAAAAAAAAAAATTCTTATACATAACAAACACTGACACAAATATATAGGAAGTGAAAGAGGGAAAAGGGGTACCAGAAAGAGGAGGACTAAGGGGATTTTGGGGATTTTCCGACGATACAATGGCCAAGTACCGTCGGAACCACCGATCCGGCCAGTGGCTTCGTTGCTTCAGAGTAGGGGTGGTAAAATCAACCCAAACCCATTTGTCCACCCAAACCCACCCACTTAAATTAGACTCAAACCCACCCAATTATTAATTGGGTTAAATGGGTATTAACCCAATTAAACTCAATTAACATTAATGTTTATTGGGTTTTAATTGAGTACCCAATTGACCCAATTATGATCAAACTATCATTTCTACAAATCACTCAACTCTAAAATGCCCCAAAACCACTAAAATTACCAAAATACCCCCTCAACCTAAAAAATGACCAAAATAACACCTAAACCTAAAAATGACCAAAATACCCCTTAAACTTAAAAAATGACCAAAATACCCCCAAAACCCAAAAAATGACCAAAATACCCTTGAAACCCAAAAAATGACCAAAATACCCCCGACACCCAAAAAATTACCAAAATACCCCTGAAACCTAAAAATTACCAAAATACCCTTGAAATCCAAAAAATGACCAAAATACCCCTGAAACCCAAAAAATGACCAAAATACCCTCGACACCCAAAAAGTTACCAAAATACCCCCGAAACCTAAAAATTACCAAAATACCCCTGAAATCCAAAAAATGACCAAAATACCCCTAAAACCTAAAAATGACCGAAATACCCCCAAAACCTAAAAATTACCAAAATCCCTCTAAAACCTAAAAAATGGGTTTTCGGGGTATTTTGGTCTTTTTTTGGGTTTCAGGGGTATTTTGGTCATTTTTTATGTTTCGGGGGGGTATTTTGGTAATTTTTTGGCTTCGGATGTATTTTGGTCATTTTATGGGTTTTGGGGGTATTTTGGTAATTTTTAGGTTTCAGGGGTATTTTGGTCATTTTTTGGATTCCTAGGGGTATTTGGTCATTTTGTAGGTTTTGTGATTATTTTGGTAATTTTTAGATTTTAGGGGTATTTTGGTCATTTTAAGGTTTTTAGGGTATTTTGGTCTTTTTTGGGTATTTTGGTTTCGGGGTTATTTCGGTCATTTTTTGGGTTTCGGGGGTATTTTGGTAATTTTTGGGTTTTGGGTGTATTTTGGTCATTTTTTAGGTTTTTGGGGTATTTTGGTAATTTTTAGGTTTCGGGAGTACGTTGGTCATTTTTGGGGTTTCGGGGGTATTTTGGTAATTTTTTGGGTTTCGGGAGTATTTTGGTCATTTTTTGGGTTTCGGGGGTATTTTGGTAATTTTTTGGGTTTCAGGGATATTTTGGTCATTTTTTGGGTTTCAAGGGTATTTTGGTCATTTTTAGGTTTTTGGTGTATTTTGGTCATTTTTTGGGTTTTAGGGGGTATTTTGGTCATTTTTGGGTTTTGGGGGTATTTTGATCATTTTTGAAGATTTTAGAGTTCTTTGGTCATTTTCACTTTAGTGGCATTTTGGTAATTTTGATAATTGGGTAATTGGGTGTGTTGGGGTTTACCCATAATAATTGGGTTGGGTTGGGTTGGACTTGGGTTAGAAGCAATTAGTTAAATGGGATTTAAATGGGTAAATGGGTTTTATATGCCCAACCTAATTATGCCCAGCCCAAACCCACCCATTTGCCACCCCTACTTCAGAGAGACCTTCACTCCATGAGAGTTGGGACTTGGGACAGCTTCACACACGAGAAAGAGGGAGGAAGTTTTTTGTTGAAGAGCGAGATGGGTCTTTTTCGTCGGCGTCGAAATCGGACGAGCTTGAAGCTTCGCCGGAGCTTTGGAAGAATAGTAACTCTATTGGGTTCCATGGAGGTTCAGAGAATTGGTTCATCGAAGCAACATTTATGGCAAAGAGAGAGGCTTGGCCTTGTGTGGACTAGTACCGGGCTGCTGTGACAATGGATTGAAGGAGAGGCAGAGAATGGGTTGAACGAGAGGCAGTTGCGCAAAGGAGAGAGAGAGAAAAAAAAAATTGAGTTTATGAAAAGTTAGGGCTGAAACTGAAACAGTGGGCGGGTGAAATTTTTTAAAGGGCAAAATAGTCTTTTTATTTTTTAGTGAGGTGTCAAAGATTTAAGCCATTAGATTAAATCTATGGCTAAGAATTTAGTTATTACACCCCGTGAAATACCTAGGGTATTGCACGGGATATGAATCCAGATAGCACAACTCTTTTCTGTTTGGCTGAGCTGTTCACATTAATGACCATGACATTGAGTGTGATGCACAAGTCACAAGGTCTAATCTTTTTTACTCTTTTACGCTCGCCCTCACATTTGAAGTTTCTCTGTTATTTCCGTCAAACTTCCCAGTTTTCACACTCGCGGTCGTCTTCTCACTGAAAATTTGTCGGTTCATATGATAATAAATTGTTATTTATAGTTTCTTGATGATATAAAGAGTTAGTCGTAGTAAAAATTCACGAAACTTGAAGAGGTGAGATGTTTTGGTCATAATTTCATAATATATAGAAAAAAATAAATTAATAATTGCATTAAATTATTTAAATACTAAAAACAGTCATTCAAAACATTCTACCAAACAGCTTTTAAGTTTCTCAATTTTTACTACAATTTGTCATATGGTAAGTTATGAGTGATGAAGATGTAGACCCTTAAGAATCTACTAATTTTTCTCCATCATTCACAACTAGTCACGTGACAAGTTATTATAAAAGTTGTGAAAATTTTTGTAACACTAAACATGCTCTTGATTCTTTCTTCTTTTTTTTTTTTTTTTTGGTTGAGAATCAACATATGTTCTTGATTTTGAAAACACAAAAAAAATTATTTTAAAAAAAAAAATTCATAGAAACAAATTTTGGACAAAAATAGTTATCTAACATATCCTTAAGTTTTTCTCTTTCAAAATTTCAAAACTTGATTAAAATTATTTTTAGAAATATTCTACAGAAGGCTAAACATGGCTATATGTACAACTTTAAATCATATATAATTAAAGAAAAAAAAAAATTTTTGGTAGAAGGGAAATATTATTAAACACAAAAGAAAAAACTACACATCAACAGAAGCCATTCTGGCAGCAACAAGTCTACAATAGTACAAACCATTAATGTCCTTAGCCAATAAAGTTTCTAGATCAGCAGTAAAAGGAAAATCAAAGGTAGCAAAGTCCTCCTGCATAGAACAGTCCCATTTTAATACATTGAATGAGTGATTATATGTGAATAATATTTTATTTTATGAAATACAAAAAATAGAATAGAATAACTAATCATATGTGGATAACCAGTAATTATTATAGTAATTAATGCATAGAGTCACTTAATCTACAATTTTCATGTTTTATTGGTTCCTAAAACATGCATGCATGAAAATATCATCATATTTGAGCCGGAATATTAAATGCATAAAATAGAATTTTATCCGATAAAGCTGAGAAATGTTTATTAAAATTCCATCCAATAAACACTGCATTCAATAATAAAAAAAATTGTAATTATAAATGTAGTAACACTTTAATTATAACTAAAAAAATGCTAAAGATATTATTAAATTTTATAAACTGACGTGGTATCACAAATTAACGTGAGAAGAAATAAACTAAACAAATTTGATTACCTATTACATGTTAACGTGTCACTAAATCACAAAACAGTAACACTTTGTATTCCAGCACACAGTTTTGTCAAGAGTGAAGAGTGAAGAGCAAAAGAGTTAAAAATTATAGATATATTCATGATGGATTCTACAGCATATTATCAGAATCTTTGAAGTGTTTTTTTGTTTTTTAACCATGAAATCGACTCCACAGTCCATAGCACTTTCACTTCACCTACCTGGCTTCAATTGTGGTGCTAATCGAATCCGTTCCTTTTGTCTTCTCATGCGGATGTAAATGCATCTATAAATAATGTATTTACTAGTTTTGATTTTTTTTAAATGAATAAATATTGATTTAAGTTTTTTTATTTTATTTTTTATTTTTAGCTATGAAGTAAATTGACGACTTGACTCCATAGCTCTTTCCCTTCACCTAGCTACTAGCTTCAACGTTTTTACTTCACTTTTCTTCACATATCATGGTGTTAATGGAACCTCTCATTAGCCTCTACGCGTTTTTTTAATGTAGAAATTTAAGTTATTTATTCATTTTTCTATTAAAACAACTTAATTATCATTATTTTGAAAATAAATTAGAAAAGATATTTAATATATTGATTGTCCTTATACAGGAGATATTAAATTAAAGGGAAATGTGGGGCCCAAATAATTTATGGGCCAGACCCATTTACCCGTGGGGAGTCCAAAGGCCCAAGCCGAGGAGGACTATGGCCCAAGTTCGATAATATAAAACACAAGATAGCCTTGGGATACAGCCGAGGACAATTCAGTCCTCGGCAGACCCAAAATCTCACCGGAGAGAGGGGCAAAAACGGTATAAGACTAAGCTTGAAAGAAAATCTAAAATATCCAAGGACAGTTGCCCTTACTGCCATTCAATACTCTGCACCTGACAGAACAGTACCCTTCGGCTTTTACAACCACCCCCAACGACTTTGGGTATGGGCTGATGGGACAAGTATCAGTCTTGGAAAAGTTGACCCTACACGTGGACGAAGGACAGTGAACGCAGGCTAGTATAAAAGGAAAAGGAAGTAATCTAGCAAGGGGGCTGGGAAAAATGGCCAAAACCAGAGCCTCCCAGCCCACCTCCAGGAGAAAGACTCCAGGGGTGAAGAAAACTTAACCATGTATGAACACCACACCACGAAAAACCCACCGCCTGGTGACCAAGGCCTAGCCTTTCAAACCCACGCTCTATAAATGATATTGTGAGGGCCTATTTACGTGCGAACCCAGTATCGTTCTTGGGTCGTTCCAAATCGTGTCCTTACAATTGGCGTCGTCTGTGGGGACGGCTTGTGTGTTGGCATAGGCGGTAGGTCGAGAGAGTTCCTTTGTCATTTCTAGCAACTGGTTATAGAGTTTCAGTGTAAAGTTCCGCTAGGGGCTACGCTTGGTAGCATTAATCGCATGGATAATTCTAGGGGCTTGGCCGAGGAGCTAACTCCCCTAAAGCCAAGGTCCCACGCAAAAAGAAAACTGAGTTTTGGACAGAACCAGGGTATTGTATGGTCCTCGGACTCAAACCTATGGGGAAACCAACTACTTGGATGAGAAAACTGAGTTTTGGACAGAACCAGGGTATTGTATGGTCCTCAGACTCAAACCTATGGGGAAACCAACTACTTGGATGAGAAAACTGAGTTTTGGACAGAACCAGGGTATTGTATGGTCTTCGGACTCAAACCTATGGGGAAACCAACTACTTGGATGAGAAAACTGAGTTTTGGACAGAACCAGGGTATTGTATGGTCCTCGGACTCAAACCTATGGGGAAACCAACTACTTGGATGAGAAAACTGAGTTTTGGACAGAACCAAGGTATTGTATGGTCCTCGGACTCAAACCTATGGGGAAACCAACTACTTGGATGAGAAAACTGAGTTTTGGACAGAACCACGGTATTGTATGGTCCTCGGACTCAAACCTATGGGGAAACCAACTACTTGGATGAGAAAACTGAGTTTTGGACAGAACCAAGGTATTGTATGGTCCTCGGACTCAAACCTATGGGGAAACCAACTACTTGGATGAGAAAACTGAGTTTTGGACAGAACCAAGGTATTGTATGGTCCTCGGACTCAAACCTATGGGGAAACCAACTACTTGGATGAGAAAACTGAGTTTTGGACAGAACCAGGGTATTGTATGGTCCTCGGACTCAAACCTATGGGGAAACCAACTACTTGGATGAGAAAACTGAGTTTTGGACAGAACCAAGGTATTGTATGGTCCTCGGACTCAAACCTATGGGGAAACCAACTACTTGGATGAGAAAACTGAGTTTTGGACAGAACCAGGGTATTGTATGGTCCTCGGACTCAAACCTATGGGGAAACCAACTACTTGGATGAGAAAACTGAGTTTTGGACAGAACCAAGGTATTGTATGGTCCTCGGACTCAAACCTATGGGGAAACCAACTACTTGGATGAGAAAACTGAGTTTTGGACAGAACCACGGTATTGTATGGTCCTCGGACTCAAACCTATGGGGAAACCAACTACTTGGATGAGAAAACTGAGTTTTGGACAGAACCAAGGTATTGTATGGTCCTTGGACTCAAACCTATGGGGAAACCAACTACTTGGATGAGAAAACTGAGTTTTGGACAGAACCAGGGTATTGTATGGTCCTCGGACTCAAACCTATGGGGAAACCAACTACTTGGATGAGAAAACTGAGTTTTGGACAGAACCAGGGTATTGTATGGTCCTCGGACTCAAACCTATGGGGAAACCAACTACTTGGATGAGAAAACTGAGTTTCGTAAGGTTGGCTACCTAATAAAAATTCTAAGTTACTTAATCCTCGGCTCAAATACTGTAAAAGGTTAATGCCAATAAGAGTGTTAAGAAGATGGTGAAACGCCCCACTATTCAGCAGCCTAGGGGGGCTGTTCATTTTGCGGGTGATATGTCTTCGAATGGTTACTTCCCGCACCGCATCGAGTATTCAGTTATCATCTCGGCTAGTTTTGAGGTAACTATCGTTTTTTACAGATCGGCATTGTTGTGCTAAACAACTCTATTAAAGTTATGGTGATGTCTTTTTTCTTAGCAAGTATTTTGACCCTAGGGGTCATTGATTCAAATGCTATATTATTGTGCCGAACAGCACTCGCAAATTCATAAATAGCGCCTTTCTCTTTGATAAGGGATTATGGCCCCAAGTATTGTACTCTAAGGTCGGCGGTATTGTTTCAGGCCGACTCAGTAAGCTCATCATAATGTCCTTTCTTTTCCCGCCTAATGGGAGTTTCAGCCCTAATTATCACTTGTTCGATTCAGTATTATTAAGCCGGATTGTTTTTATAAATACAAAGCTAGATCTTTTTGTTAACTGGGACTTTGGTCCTAGACGTCGGTCACGGTTTAAAAATTAAAAGAATTCACAAGATTGTATGTCTGTTCATTGCGTTATCATTTCGGAAGTATAGAGATAGAACATGTGATGTAAAGTGATAAGGATTTTTATTAATATAAAGAGGTATTACAACGTACAAAGAGGGGCTTAAACAAGCCTATACAAAAGGTGGATTGCCAAAACAAAAAAAAAAAAAAAAAAAAAAAAAAAAAAAAAAAGCAATACAGATAAATAAACAATCGGATATCTTTTTAAACTCGTCTCCGAAGTCCTTCCAAACTCTGCCTCAGTAACGCCCATATTGAGAGAAGGACCTTCTTCAGAAGAAGATGGAGGAGATGAATGAAAAGAAGGAGGAGAAGAAGAGGGAAGAGATGAAAAGAAAGAAAAAGGAGCAAAAGAGGGAGAAGAAAAACCACCAGGATCGATCTGGTGGTGGAAAGAAGAAGAAAGAGAGGCAAAAGGAGGCACCAGTGAACGAAGAGAGGAAGAAGCAGGGGCGCTTAGTCCCTGCCTCAGTCCTGACTCCTAACACACTGGTGCCATGTTAGATATGCTCGTGAGAGAGCGGATGGTACTGATAATGGGTGTCCTCGGCTCAGTCACGCCGAAAGTTTGACGTGACGAGTCCCTGCTTTGGATTTTGACTGAAAGGAAAGTGAGACAGATCTTGAGTCTCCGCCATCCTTGCCCTGACTGAGCCATTTCGAGCTTTATTAGAACATGGTGTTTTTGGGAGGGGTATGGTTCCTTCATTGCTTATTACTATGTTGAACATATCACAATTTAAGGTATAACCAGAGAGTAAAGGCAAAACTCTGGGAGGAGTCTAAGGATTTCAGATTTTGGGGGGTTAAAGGGGTTCATGTATGGGAGAAACAACTCTCGCCCTTTCTTTTTATATGAGGGGCGAAGTGGAAGGCACTTAATATGTTCAGATCTCCAAGGAAATTTGCAAACAAGAATATGCCCATTCCGTTTCCCCACACCACCAATAACCATTAAATCTGAAAGGTCTCGCAAAGGGAAACTATTAAAGACACGCTTTGGATAGCCAAACGGTATAAGCGCGTCATGAATAAATTAAGAGGAACATCTCGTAGACCGGTACATTTCCTGGGCAGATGGAGAACCGCCAACATCAATGAAAGGCTGAATTAAATGAGCCATAATAAAGGCTCGGTATTATCAAAACCCCCCTTTCCAACCAAGAGGTCGGACAGCAGGGTTTTGAGGGGCTATTGTGGGGCCCAAATAATTTATGGGCCAGGCCCATTTACCCGTGGGGAGTCCAAAGGCCCAAGCCGAGGAGGACTATGGCCCAAGTTCGATAATATAAAACACAAGATAGCCTTGAGATACAGCCGAGGACAATTCAGTCCTCGGCAGACCCAAAATCTCACCGGAGAGAGGGGCAAAAACGGTATAGGACTAAGCTTGAAAGAAAATCTAAAATATCCAAGGACAGCTGCCCTTACTGTCATTCAATACTCTGCACCTGACAGAACAGTACCCTTCGGCTTTTACAACCACCCCCAACGACTTTGGGTATGGGCTGATGGGACAAGTATCAGTCTTGGAAAAGTTGACCCTACACGTGGACGAAGGACAGTGAACGCGGGCTAGTATAAAAGGAAAATGAAGTAATCTAGCAAGGGGGCTGGGAAAAATGGCCAAAACCAGAGCCTCCCAGCCCACCTCCAGGAGAAAGACTCCAGGGGTGAAGAAAACTTAACCATGTATGAACACCACACCACGAAAAACCCACCGCCTGGTGACCAAGGCCTAGCTTTTCAAACCCACGCTCTATAAATGATATTGTGAGGGCCTATTTACGTACGAACCTAGTATCGTTCTTGGGTCGTTCCAAATCGTGTCCTTACAGGAAATAATAGCAGAAAAATTCTGTTTGACTAGAGCTTATTATTAAAGGGAAATAATAACAGAAATAGTATAAAATAATAAAACATCTAACCTGAACGACGTGGTTTCGTAGTTCATATATTCTACTCCCTCCGTAGTTCATATATCTAACGGCGTTTTTTCCCCCTCTCTTTTGCTCTCAGGCCCCACATTTGAATCTTACTCAACTATACGATGGTTCTCATCAGTTGCCTTAGTCTTGTAGGAAAAGCTCAGGAATAGCAACGCAACTGGGTCTATAAAAAGGAATGTAATAGAGAGAAATGTGCAGAGTGAAGCTGTGTGAAGATCTAGAGGAAAAAAAAAAACTGTGCTTTGTTCAGAGCGGAGATCTTGGGGTGATCTTGGTTTCACTGAGTTTCTAAAGAGGTATTATTCTATTTTTCAAATTTATTGTGAACTTAAGATTTGGACATAAACTTAAGCATTGCATTCTCTATGTTATTATAGTAAATTGTTCCATTTATATTATAGGGTTTTCCTGTATGTACATGATTTTGTGTGATTAAGGCTTCATTTGGTATGCAAGTTTAAACACATATTTTCAGTTTTTAAACAAAAGAAATGATATGTCCACAACATTTTTATAACAAATCCTAAATGACAGACTGTTACTGATTATTATTATTGGGGGCAAAAAAGTAATCCTAGTGTTAGGTTCAAATTTGAACCAATAACAACTAACCACATGTGATTTGTTGTAAAAATGTTGTGGACTTAACATCTCTCTTTAACAATATTTCACGTATTTCTACACATTTTTTCACCCACACCACACGTATTTTAAAAAAAACTTGAAAATTATTGTTTAAATACACGTACCAAACGAGCTCTAATTTCCTTGGTACTTATTTTTTATTTATTTTTTTGCTTCAGGTTATATTTAAATTTTATTAACAAATAGATGGGGAATTATCCCAACAAATTTATGGCAGATGTCCTTTTTATGAAGTGACTTAAAACTTTCATAATATTAAACAGATTGCATAAACAAAACCAAGAAATACTTGGTTTCCTCATGGCTCAAGCCATAAAATAGTTGTATCATTGACCACATTGTTCTTAATTTTACAGGATTTGAAAAAGGTGATTGGTAGAGGATTATACCCTCAATCCATGTTTACTTTCAGGGAGATGCTTACATCATTGGCACCATTTTTCACAACTGCTGTGTGATTCTACTAAGTCCCTTTGTAAAAGAACACATACCTTCTGTAGTCAGCAATTATCTTGTGTCCATCTATCAAAAGTGGGTCTCTAGATGCTCTACGCCTCAAGTCACTGTCGTCATTGAAGAGAAAGGTGATCTCCTTAGGAACCAAATCTATGAAGCTGCCACAGCCCACCTACGTACCCTGATTTGTGATTCAACAAAACCAAAACGTTTCAAGGTAAACAAAACAGTTAGGCAAAAGGAATCAACCTTTGATATCGTACAGGATGTACACATTATTGATTACTTTGGAACAATTAGACTCAAATGGATGTTACGTGCCGAAAGAGAAGAAAAATACGGTGGTAATAGCAAGAAATATCTTGAGCTTTCCTTTGATAGGCGATCTGAACAGGATGTGCTAGATTCTTATTTAGCTAATATAGTAGACTGTTATGAGAGAATTCAATACGAAAAAATGGGTCTAAAGCTTTATACCCGTCATAGGGACCTAAGTAGTTATGGCCTTGTTCGTGGTTCTGTCCGTCATGATGAAGGTGAAGAATGGCGTCATGTTATTCTTGAACATCCAGCTACGTTTGAGAAGTTGGCAATGAACCCAGAGCAGAAGAAGATGCTCAAGGATGATTTGGACATATTTCTTGGAAGGAAGGGGCATTATAAGAAAGTTGGCAAGGCATGGAAGCGAGGGTATTTGCTTTATGGCCCTCCGGGTACCGGTAAAACAAGCTTGATTGCTGCCATGGCTAATTACCTCCAGTTTAATATCTATGATTTGAACCTTTCCGGTAGGTATTCAGATGACGACTTGAGATGTATATTGCTCTCTACAACTAATCGCTCAATACTGGTAATCGAGGATATAGATTGCGGTACAAAGTTCTATCATACAAAGAAAAAGGATTACTCGGTTAGCATTCTTTATACTCATAAAATTTAGTTGCAATTACTCCAATATATATAGTCAACTATTATACACTTCAGACAGTTTTTCTGCGAATGGATTAGTTGGATAAGTGTATGATTTGTGTGGATGTATATTGAGTCTGACATTTGATGTCTATTAGATTTAAATGGACCATAAATTAGTACAATGAGTTTCAGTATATACTACTTTTTCAATATGAAAAATTGTTATAATGATTCTTAGTGTGTAAGCCTCTTTTTGTTAGACTTGGCTATAATTTTAATGAGAAATTAAGTTCAATGAGTCTAATTAGTTTTTATCCTGCTAGAAGATTTTTCCCACTATTGGATGCATGTGTTGTTGGGTTTTGAGTCTGAGAATCGAATTAGTATATTTCAACAGAAAAAATAGAATAGAAATGGGAAAAAAATTGCATACCAATCATATCTCTTAGACCCCCTGGAAGTTAAGAGTATTGTGTATTGATTATAACTTTTATTTACATATGCTATGCACGATGCCAACAACCATTACCATTATCACAGTAGCTGATGCAAATGACATTATCTAATTATTTCATCTAACAATATTTGCTTTCATGTTATTTTTTCAGTTCACACTATCGGGTTTATTGAACATGATAGATGGATTATGGTCAAGTTGTGGAGATGAGCGAATTATTGTGTTCACCACCAATCATAAGGACCGACTTGATCCTGCTTTGTTGCGCCCAGGCCGCATGGATCTGCACGTGCACATGTTATATTGCACCATGGATGGGTTCAAGCTTTTGGCTTCTAATTATCTTAATATCGAAGGTGACCACCAACTCTATAGACAGATTGAAGGATTGTTGGAAAATGTAGAGGTTACCCCAGCTGAAATTGCGGAGGAACTTTTAAAGAGTGGTGGTACTGATGTTGTTCTCGGAGGACTAGCCAAATTTCTCGACCGGAAAATACTTCAGAAAGCAAAGGCTGCAGAGTTGAAGGAACTTTTGAAGAGTGATGATTATACAGATGTTGATGTTGAAGGATTTGTGAAATTTCTCCAGCAGGAAAAACTTAAGAGTGCAAAGGCTGAAGAGGCAGAGCAACTTTTGAAGAGTGATCATACTGATGTTGATGTTGATGTTGAAGGACTTGTTAAACTTTTCAAGCAAAAAAAACTTGAGGATGCAAAGGCTGCAGATGCAAAGTGTATAAATCCAAACGAACTGATGGGTAATTTCAAAAGAGATGGTTGGCGTTCTCAAGGAATTAGTAATGTTCCCATGCCATTCTAGCACTTGTCAAATCGCATTTAAGTTTTTCTCCCTGCTGGTGGTGTTCCTTATTTGTTCCTCTCCCCATTTCTGAGTTTTCGTTCTCTTTGTGAAATAATATGTATCGTATCTGTGGTGGTCCGTTCCCTCTTCTCGGTCCACACAGTATCAATGTGCGGGTGTGCAATGCTGTGAATCTGATTATGTACTTGTGCAAATTGTGTGAGATGTTGGTGATTTAGAAAAGAATTACATGTTTGTTGAATGGATATTTTGCATTACGCTTTTAATGTGTGCCGCTATATGCCTCTGACCACTTTACTTTTATTGCTGGTAATGTTGACTCTCACTCTTTTTATGTGTAACAGCCCTCCCCTCTCTCATTTAGTTACTGCCCTACCATCATTGAATGTTCATATTTAATTAGTATTTAATCATTTAATGCTTTGTTGAGAAAGCATATAAAAGTTTTGGAGGTTACTTTCTGTTCTTTGACAAAAACTATATGCAAGTCAAAGATGTATATCAGTGTTTCTTCTTTGATAACAGTACTATGAGAGAATAGGAACTGATCGCATAATATGTTGTAATATGAGTCTCACCCTTTTACAGTTTCCCTTCTTTTGTCTTTTATTTGTTTGATGATCCTGAAGTTAAAAAAAACAAAACAAAAAAACAAATTGGTGGGTTTTTACTTTTTTTTTTTAATATATAATAATAAATTAATTGCTTTCATGTTTACACTAGCATTACTCAAATGTAAAGTAAGATTAGAAATCCAAATCATTTTGCCTGTAGACTTTACAGTATCAATGGATGTCACGTCAAAAAAGGCACACATGCCGCGTCTTTTTCCATGTTCCATTTGGAGTATACCTTTTGGAAGTGCACTTCACTAATGAAATGTGTACCTTTTATAACTACTGATGCTAATGGGTTACTCAAATTCAATATGGACCGCACTCTAGAGTAGAGCTCATATTGGGAACAAGGGGAGGGAGACAATCAAATGCGAATATGTATGATTAGAAATTCTGGGAATAAGGAATAAAAATTGATAGCATAATATGAATTTTACACGTATGCGTAAAATTCATACACAGACGTGTAAAGCTCATTCTGGTTTACTGAAAACAAGGCAATGGATGAAGGGTAACATTGGGGCCATTATACCTCTCCTGTTTCCATGCTCAAATTGATTTTCACTTTAGTTTGAGATATGATAGCCAAAAATCTCTTATCATATTTTTTTTCTTCTTTTCTTGGGCTCAGTTGGGATCAATTAGCAAACATTTTTTCCAAGTCCCTATCTTTGTACAGATTTGTACTCTTACAGACCAAACTCAATGTTGTTCCAAAAAAGTTGGCTTGAAGGATAATGTCTATTAAATAATACAAAATAATAAGAAAATTGCAAAAAGAACAAAATCAAGAAAGAGAGAATGAGCAACACCTCTAGTGACTATTATATCTTTATTGTAGGCGTAAATGCACTTTTAGTCCCTACATTTTGACTTTTTTTCATTTTAGTCCCTGCATTTTATTTTTACCACTTTTAGTCCCTAAACAAATTAACGCTCTTCATTTAAGTCCTTGAAGCACCTTTCCGTCACTCTACTAACGGGGAAACTGATGGATGAATAAAATAACAATTTTTTTTAAATGTTGGTCAATAAAATAATGGGAATAAATCAGACTCACCAAACAGTAATCACATGAAGCACTTACCTTCCTCGCTGGCGCGCAAGTAAACAAATCAAGCCCACTCCAGTTGACACGTCTCGCCCCACACGTGTGTGTATGTCACTCACATACCTACCTCTCTGGCGCGCAGGAAAACACCTTTCCCAAATCAAACTCAAAGAAAGAAAAATCTAGTGAAGCTCTTTGCCTCTGCCGAACAGCCATCATCTTCAACCATAAAGAAAAATCTCACTTCTCTCTCAAACCACCATCATCATCAACCATTTCTCAAAACCCATCTCTAAAAGACACTAACTTGAAGCACCATCATTATCAACCATCTCTCAAAACCACCATCTCTATCACTTGATACCCACACTTTTCATGGAGTGGAGAAAATGAAAGCTGGGAGACCTTTGTCTTTGTGAAAAGGTCTTCTCTCTCTTCTCTCTATCTTTATTTATAGCTTTACAATAAGCTTGTTGGCTTTTTCCTAGTAGGGGTCACAATGTTTTTGTATATTTTGGTTTTTTGACTGCTTGTTGGTCCTTGTCTGCATGTGTTTGTTTGTGGTTTACATTGTGGTCCATGTGTTCCCCATGTATGACAAAAGTACTCTTCTCTGTTTCTTTTAGTATGACAACTATTGAAGTAAGTGTTGTATTGTTAATTAAATATTTGATTAAGTGTTGTGATCACCTAATACTTTATTAAGTGTTGTGTTGTCTGCATGCAGAATGAAATATTTTGTTAAATATTTCATTCTTAAATATAATATATATTTTTTTATAAATAATATTTTTTTTCTGTAACTAGCATTGTTTAATTGGTTTTGGTGTTATGTTGCATGCAGAATGGATGAGCTATTTAGTATATCTGTGCATCATGGTGGCCATTTTACTGAGAATGGCCAAAAATATGTGGGAGGTGTAGTAGATGTAGTTGATAATTGTGGTCCAAGGTTGAGATAGAGAGTATATTAGGGACTTTGGGTACACATCTGTTAGTAGGCTGTGGTATAAAATGCCTGGAGTGGACCAAGAACTGGCAAACTTCCATTCGATTGTTGATGATAGTGATGTCATGTACCTGACAGAATTAGTGAGGGGTCATCATGATATTCATGTGTATGTAGAGCACCCAATACATGACCTTATATTAGTTGATAAAGGACAGAATGCTGGTGAGGGTGTGCAGCCATTAGCATTGGAGCAAGACTTTACAGGTTATTATGACAATGATGATGGCATTGAACATGATGACCATGATGGGGATGATTTTTACAGTTTTTATGATAGTGATGGCATGTATGCTAATGAGGATGAGCTTGAGGTTAATGTTGATGTTCTTACTGAGGTGGCTACTTCTCAATTGGGTTCAAGGAGAGTAGGTAAAGAACCTATCATTGAGCACCCACCTGAGGTCATTCATATAAGTGATAGCAATGATAGTGTGGGAAGTGATGGTGGGGGAAGTGGCCTAGAAGATGATGTAGAGTTGAACCATGGTGTTAGGGACTTTGTTGAAGATAGTAGTGACAATTGGGATGGTAAGGATGATGCTGATGTTAATGAACTAGGCTAAATGAGTGTTGGTGTGATGAACTCTGATTATGAGAGTGAGGAACTGCACAGTCTTGTGGAATCATCATCTGATGATGAGTTTGGGTATGATAGTGATGATAATTCTGAGGATGATAACAGGACACATGTGGGAGATGAAAGAGAACCAAAAGAAGAGCAAGTGAGGAAGTTCCCTGTGTTTAAGCTAGTGGCTAAGGCTGAGCATATTTATTTTGAGAAAGATATGTTGTTTACTACACCTAAGCAATTCAAGAAAGCTATAACAGATAATGCAGTTCATGGTGGATGGGGGATCAGATTTGTTAAAAATGATCTCCAAAGGGTAAGAGCTGTCTGCCAAGAAGGGTGCAAGTTTGTTGCCTATCTAACAAAGGTACCAAGGGAGAGAAGCTACCAACTGATGATGATGGTGGTTTGAGAGAGAAGTGAGATTTCTTTATGGTTGAAGATGATGGCTGTTCGGCAGAGGCAGAGAGCTTCACTAGATTTTTCTTTCTTTAAGTCTGATTTGGGAAAGGTGTTTTCCTCCGTGCCAGAGAGGTAGGTATATGAGTGACATACACACATGTGTGGGGCGAGACGTGTCAACTGGAGTGGGCTTGATTTGTTTACCTGCGCACCAGCGAGGAAGGTAAGTGCTTCACATGAGTTACTGTTTGGTGAGTCTGATTTATTCCCATTATTTTATTGACCAACATTTAATAAAAGAAATTGTTATTTTATTCATCCGTTAGTTTCCCCGTTAGTAGAGTGACGGAAAGGTGCTTCAAGGACTTAAATGAAGAGCATTAATTGGTTTAGGGACTAAAAGTGGTAAAAATAAAATGTAGGGACTAAAATGAAAAAAATTCAAAATGTAGGGACTAAAAGTGCATTTAGTTTGAGATATGATAGCCAATAAATCTCTTTTCATATTATTTTTTTTCTTCTTCTTTTCTTGGGCTCAGTTGGGATCAATTAGCAAACATTTTTTCCAAGTCCCTATCTTTGTCCAGATTTGTACTCTTACAGACCAAACTCAATGTTGTTCCAATAAAGTTGGCTTGAAGGATGATGTCTATTAAATAATACAAAATAATAAGAAAATTACAGAGAGAACAAAATCAAGAAAGAGAGAATGAGCAACACCTCTAGTGACTATTATATCTTTATTGTATTCTTAAGTATGTGTTACATAGAACCCTAAGGATGGTATTTATTGAGGCTATAGAGGTGAAGGGAATATTGAGGGGGAAGCGCTAAGATGGTTTTAATTATGAGGAAAATTTGTGTTATAGTTATTGCTCCTCTAGGTCATTTCTTGCTTCAGTGTGTTGAAACTGCCTGTAATAAAATTGATTTTTTTAGAGCATTAGCATTGATAGTGCTAAAAAGTCAAATTGCTAATTTTAACCACCAACTCACAAGAAAAGAGCTATATTGATGTAGCCATTTCTAAATTTTTTTTCCAACTGAGCTATGGCAGATTAGCTCAGAACTATTTATAAAAACTAATATTTTATTCATGCTCCACCTTTTCATACATTTTTTTTTAATCTATTCTCTTCACCTTTTCAAAAAAAAATTTATTACTTAAATGAATTCTTTATATTATTTTAATCAAAGTGGTAAAAAAATAGAGCAATTAAGATTGAGTGTGTAATGCTCTTAGAGCAACTGCATCAGTCCATCTAAAATTTTTCATCAATTTTAGTATAAAAACCCACTTTTTCTATTTTACACAGACACTTTACAGAAACACACACATCAGTTTATCTATTATATACACTTTTTTTTATTAAAATAGTATTTTCCTCACTTTTTATTATTATTTCTCACCTACCCCCACTTAATTCTTTTTTCTCTAAATACACTCTTCTTCTTCTTCTTCTTCTTGTCCTTATCTCTATCTCCTCCTCTCTTTCTTCTCCTTCTTTCTTTCTTTTTTTTTTTTTTTTTTTTTTTTTTTTTTTTTTGAGAATCTTTTTCTTTCCTCTTCTTCTTTAACAATTTGGGTTTTATACTTTTATTATAGATGATGATTTTTGGGTTGGGTAGTGCTTTTGGGCGGAGAAAGCAAAACTTTTGGGTGGAGAAAAGGAAGTTACACAACTAATTGGGATGTTCTTTGCTTACCGATGTCTAGAGATAGTTTTAAGCCCGGTTTGGATACAGCATTTGCGCGTCTGCATTTTTAGTTTGCGCATTTTGCCTCTTTTTTTTTTCTTTTTTCTTTTTTTTTAGTTAGCCGTGTTTTTTGACTTTCGGTCAGTGTACAGTGCACACCAGTGTACTATTCAGCAACTTTTCAGCAACTTTTTATTAAAAATGGGTCCCACGGCATTATTCACACATTTAAAAATTATTTTACTACAGTATTTTCAGTTTTCAGCAAAATAAGTTGTATCCGAATGGACCCTTGGTTTTAGTTTTAGAAAGATTGCATAGATGAATAAAACCATGATGGCTCAAGTAGAAACAATAGAAATTAGCACAAAATATTTTCTCTAAAATGAATTTTTATTTAGTAGAGCTCACCTTGGTAACGTTTGGGTATGGAAGAGAATTACAAAATATAAATCTCTTCCTCTTATGCTTAAAGAGTTGGCACAGGAGACAGCAAAGAACGAGATCACCCTGCTTGGTATCTTGGTAAGCAAAAAGGTCTAAATTTACATATGTTGGGTGTTTAAAAAGTTGTTGACCTCATTGATAAACATGCTTATTAGGTGGAAAGTACAATGGTTTTAAAAACCAGACGGAAGGCAAAACCATTTTTGCCTCCATTCCTGGTTTAACCTGATTTTTAAGCGGTTTTGGCTGGTTTTTGTCTGGTTTTGGGCATTTTTATTGGACCGAACTGGTACTTGGTTCTCAGTTGAACCAGTCAAACTGGCTGGTCCAGTCCGGTTTTTAAAATCATGGAAATATTCTACTTAGTATGTGGTTCTTTAAAAACAAAAAAACAAAACAAAATATATTTCGTATACTTTTTGTTATACTTATTTATTGGTAGCTTGTTTGCCACAATGCTCTACCATTGGAAACTAAACTAGTGAAGAAGCTTAAGGTTACAATCAAGTTTGTAGTTAGCCAAACTTTGTACATATATAAAATGTATTTGGCGCCAATATGAAATATAAAAATATTTATGAGTGATATATTCATGTAAGATTTGCTATATATTGTTTATTTGTTTTTTTTTTTTTTTAAGAATAAGCCACATTTATTTATTTTTTAATCAAAATTTCACTTATGAATCAAAGGATTTTTAATAGTTGGATAGCTAGACACCAAGTATAACTTATGTAAATTTATATTATTATTATGTAAGTATAAACTATTTGATTGCTTATACACAATTATGAAGGTGAATAAATTATTAAGGTCTTATTAGGCTTTTTAATTAATTAATTTATCTATTTTATCTCACTTTTGAAAGGAAACAAATAATTTTCCTCCCTCTTCCCTAACTTCTTTATGTTGCTTATATTGGCACCGGTTTGATGAAAATGAGGTGTTTTTGGAAATATCTTATGAGAAGCTTCAATTTGATAGGTTTGGACTGGGAAATTATTGTGTACTCTAGGAGTGCTATAAATGTGTACTCCCTCCTCTCACATGAGTGGTGGGTCCCACTAATTAAATTCATGGTGGGACCCACCATTCATGTGAGATGGGGGACTATACATTTATGGTACTCCGAGAGTACCTAATAATTTTCCGGTTTGGACCACAAAAATTCCACACAAACAAAGAGAATCCACAGAGATACATAAAATTTCAAACAAAGTCTCGAGTTTGGTACTACATTTTCGTGCTTCTAAAAAATGACATGGGGAGTTAGAAAATAGGCATCATAAGCTTTCTATAATGAGACTTTATTTGAGTTAAACAGAGATCCAAAAGGCCAAAATGTAAGTTTATATAAATGGAAAGAATCAAGCAAAACCCATAGAAAATGGCTCAAGATAAGATTGAGATGCCCACTTTGCACACAAATTTGTCACAAATTACCCATAGGTGATCTAAAATGTTGGGACTTAGTAAACTAGGCATGTTTCTCTATGCTTTGCAACAAAAAGTTATGTTGGATGTTCACCAAATTGCTGGAAAATATGTGCACCAAGGATGACAAAACATAAACATTGAAAACTTCCCATTTAAATCACCCCACTTCTCAACTGAATAACTTCTTCTTCTTCTTCTTCTTTTTCTTCTTCTTTTTTTTTTTTTTAATCATAGCACAGTTGGTACATTTAGAAAGTATGTTACACAAACTTTCCAATGATATTAAGAACAAGCAAAATGGTGTTCGTGAACACAGTTCTAACCAAGTATGCATAATTTGTACCTCAAAACTAAAAAGAAAAAAAAAAGGACAAAAACTCAAAATAAGACAAACAAAATTAGGACCTAAAGCACATGCTCACAGATACCTTGTGCTTTGGTGCTGATGCTCATGGTATGTAAGAGAAAATTTGTTATTCCTATTCTATAAATTCATCACCCTTTTCACTCGAAAATATGAAACAAAAACACCCAAATTCTCTCCCAATCAATTCAAAAAATTTCCAAATAAATAATCCTTCATCAATTCCAAAGCTTCCCGTTAGTTTTAATTTCTAAATCCCTTTTATTTAATTGTTTTTATGCTTCTAGTCGCTATAATGAATAGCATGCTTGTGTGATTTCCATTTAATCATGTTTGGGTGATTTTGAATATTTATCGACATCATAATTAGGCTAGGATTATTTTCAAGCTTATGTTAGTATGTAAGTATGTAAATTTTCATAATTAAATGAACACATCCATGCATCTGTAAATGGGTACCCCCCTTTTTTTAAAAAAATTACTTGAGATTTTTTTTTTGGGCATTTCATATTGTTCTTGAATTAAGCTTGTGATGGGGCTATGGATATCATGTTTGGGTGGTTATGTAGCTAATCACTTAATCTCTTTGTGATGAATATATACATATTACATATATGTTTAAAATTTGATGAATATGCTGAAGAGCGTATAAAAGATGAAAAAGAAAAAACTACACTAACTAAATTACATGCTGGGTCTAAAAGTATAAAAGGATCAGCCCAAGCCAACCATGTTTATTTATGGCTAATATATATTTATATATATATATGACCAATTAGCCTCACGTAGAATATTTCAAAAAGATATTAGTTAAGATTCTTAATATTAATTTTTTTTGGTAAATTCCATTAATATATCTTGAGGTTTAAGCAAATATCAATCAGGTTTAAGACATTTCAAAATTGACCAATTTGGTCCCTAAAAAGTTTAATCCCTAACACCATTAACCTATGTTGCTCATTTTCACTCTCTCTCTCTCTCTCTCTCTCTCTTGCCAACCTAACCCACTCTCCCCCCCTCTTATCCCTCTATTTTTGTCTCTCATCCATGCCTTTCTTCTTCTCAGTGGTGTATGGGTTTGGTGGCTGTGGGTTATGGTTTAGGTGGTTGTATTGTGGTGGTGGTGTGTTTCTGGCGGTGGGTGTTGGTTTGTTATGGGTTTTTTGGTAGTGGTGGGCTCCGATTTATGGTAGGTTTTTATTTATTTGGGTTTTGTGGCCGGTGGTGGTTGGTTTCGATATTGGGTGGATTTGTAGTGCGGGTGGTTATGGGTAGGGTTGTGTAGCCAACCCACCAGATTGACCTGATTTAACCCAACTCGTCGAGTTAGACCGGTTTTTAGGGGTTGGTGGGTTGGGTTGAGTTATGAAATCTGTTTTTACATTGGGTCAGGTTAGATTGTGAAAATTATTTTTGCAGTGAGTCAGGTTGGGTTCGGGTCATAAGATTCACAAATTTGCCTAATCTGACCCAACTCACCTAATTTAATATATATTTAAATTAAAAAAATATTTAAAATATATTATACAATTTTATTATTTCTGTTTTTACCCCTCTTCCAAAATAAAACCTAAAGGTCCTAAACCCTAAGTTATCCTCATATAGTTTATATTGGTTTGGTGTTATGTTCATGATTATTTGGTTATAAAATTGTTATTATTTGTGGTCATGTTGTTTTAATTCTCAATTTAATATTAATAATAGTAGTTAAAAAAAATCTGTCCAACCCAATCCTTGTGGGTTGGGTTGGGTTGGATTTTTTTTGAACCCACCATGGTGGGTTGGGTTGAAAAAACCCTTCAACCCGACCCATGCACACACCTAGTTGTGGGTTTTTGATGGGTTTGACTGAGTTTATGGTTGGTAGTGGTGGTAGATCTAAATTTAGAGAGGGAGAGAGACTAATGAAGGGAGAAGGGTAATAAAGAGGGATGAAACTTCATTTGGGGTTTGGGAATTTACAGTGGCCGCGAGCTCCGACTCAGAGATTTTCCTCAAAAACTTAATCTTCTGTCATTGGTCAACTTTGGTTGTGTTATGAGAAGACAAGAATTTTTTTGCTTGCTTTCTAGATGGAGTAGGAGAGAGTCACACTAAAGAGAGAGAAACTAACAGAGGACTTAACGGTGTTAGGGATTAAATTGTCTTTAGGGACCAAATTGGTCAATTTTGAATGTTTTGGACCTAGCTGGCATTAGCCCAAATCTCAGGGTATATTAGTGAAATTTACCCTAAATTTTATTTTGAGAAAAAAATAAAAAAATAAAAATTAAGAATCTTTTAATATATTTCTTTTTTAGGTGGAAGAATTACCGGTATCAATGATATCATAATTCATAAGAGCATTCTCATCAATGGTGTTAAAAATGCTAAATGCTATTTTTTAGCATTTTTAACACCTCAAATCATAAAAACATACCTACAATAAAGATGCTAAATACTAAATATTTTAGCATTCAGCTACAGTGAGCCGTTATTGATAACAGCTCACTATAGCTAGATTGTAAAAAAAAAAAAAAAAAAAAATATTTTATTCCTTCTCTGATCTCTCTCACTATTTTCTTCTTTCTTTTTCTCTCACCGGTCTTACTTCTTCTCTATTTTCTTCTTTCACTGGCATCAACAACTGAAAAATCACTGTACTGTGGTAGTGGTGGTGCTATGGTGGTGTTGAAGTTTTATTTTTATTTTTATTTGGCGGTAACTTGTGATTTTGATGGTGATTGTTTTGGCTGGTGGTGTTGGTCTATTTTAATGGATTTTGTGGTGGGTTGTTGAAGACGGTGGTTGTTGTGGTGGTGGTTTTGTTTTGAGTTTTTTTGTTGTGGGTTGTGGTTGCCACAATGGTGGTGGTGGTGGGGGCTAATGGTGGTTGTTTTGGATTTTTTGCAGTGGGTTGTGGCTTCCACAATGGTGCTAGTGGTGATAAATGTGACGGGAGGTTGGCGGAAGTTCCAATTTATGGGTTTTTGGTGGTTCCGGTTTTTTTTTTTTTTTTTTTCCTCCAGTGGTGGTGGCCAATTGCAGGGGTTGGTGGCAGTGGATGTGGGTTTTGATTGGACTTATGATGTGGGTTTGTTGCGTTGTTGATTTTTTTGTTTATGGTAGTTGTTTTTGTTAGGTTTTGATTGGATTTATGTTGTGGGTTCTCTGATCGGATTTATGGTAGTTGTTATGGCTATAGTGGTGGTTGAGTGAGTTTTGTATCTAGTGGGTTATGATGGGTCATGGGGTTTTTTTTTTTTTTTTTTTTTTTTTTTTTTTTTTTTTTTTTTCAGTGTTGGTTGAGTGGATTTTATGGCTAGTGGGTTAGGGTGGCTGGTTTTTTGTTTTTGTTTTTGTTTTAGGTGGTGGTGGCTGGCGGTGGCTAGTGGTGGGTGTGGTTGTCGGTTTGCTGGGTTGAGGGATGAGAAGAAAGATGAGATGTGAGTTTGGATTGCTTTAGGAGGAGAGAGACACATAAAAAAGAATATTTAATGAAGTGGGAAAAAAAAAGCTTAGATGTTTGGTGTATTGTAAAGTGAGGTGTTAAATGCTATAAAGTGACATTTTGAGATGCTAAATGCTAAAAGTTTTAAAAACCTTGATAAGAATGCTATAAGTAACATTTGCCATACTACAAATTTTGTTGTGAGTGCACGGATGCCCTAAGTCCAACCCACAATGGATTTGTGCTTATATTCACGAGCATGCTGCACATGGAGTAATGTTAAGACCATAATTTTTGCCACAATTTTTGTCAAAACTTGCTTATGTGGTAAGTCATAAGTGATGAAGTTCTAAACCCACCACTGTTACTCTATCACTTACAACTTGTCACATAAGCAAGTTGTGACATTACTTGCGACAAAAGTTGTTCGTCAAGCATTTTCTGTTGCACATGTAGTATGCGTTTGGTTTCAAATTAAAAAGCCAGCTTATTTTACTATTTGGCTTATTTTGCTACTATTCATGGGCCCTACTGCACTTTTTGGTACTATTCATGAGTCTCATTGTATTATTTCAGCTAATTTTTACCTTTATTTACTATACTCTAGTAAAAAAATTTTAATTCCAGCAAAATAAACAGATTCCAAACAAATAGTTAGATTATATTTTTTGCACTCTTTTGCTCTGCTCCAGGCCACACATTTGAATTTGACTCAACAACATAAAGTTCCTAAATAAAATAAAATAAAAGATTCAACCACAAGAAATTTCTTTGCTTTTTCCTCTCACTTTCCCGGTCTCTCTTATCATACGGCGCCTCGAAAGTCGAAAGCTGTTTAAGAAATGCTGATTCTCTTTTAATCTCACATACTCTGGTCCCGTTTTGTAGAAGAGTTTGAGTAATATTATTTGTATTTTTTTGAAATACGTGTGGGTGAAAAAGTGTGTAAAAATGCGTGTAATGTTGTTTAAAAACTGAAAACATGTTGCTAAAATGCTCTACCAAACGAGGCCTCTCTCTCCCAGTGGCAGACCCATGTACGATAGCAACATGTGGGTAGAATTTTTTTATAATATCCTTAAGTCCTTCATTGCGAAAATTATAATAGTTTTTACTTAAAGAATTACGAAACCATATACTAAAAAATATGGCATTTAATGCTAATTTCATTCATAAAAGAATTTTGATTACACACAAATTTATAGTAACTATTTAACATATGAAATATCAAATTTTCTATAATGATTTCTTAGATCCTATTTTTTAAATGCAATATCTATTCACCAAAAACTTTTGAGAATAATAAATGAATATCATTATCTTACATTTTATGTGTCCAGTTAAGATGTTTAGCTTACTTGGTTTTACTAAACACCCTTTTATGCAAGAAAATAAATAAATAAATAATATAAGAAAATGCATATGTGCAATTTGAATATCTGTTAAATAAAAATATAGGTCTAGAAGATTAAAACCTAGTAAATTAGTGTTCTTTAGGTAATAAGTAGAACACTCTATATCATGATTTCAACTTCTCAAGCATGACTACCACATAAAACTTAAAATATGTGAAGACGATTTTTGGAATGTTAAAATTTAGTGGGGTATTTTAATATAGTACAACAAAATATTCTAAGAATGATAAGATTTCAATATAGTTTAATTGAGAGTAATATTAGGGTGTATTTGCTAGTTTCTATATAAAGTAGAAAGGGGGGAATTGCTTGGTTTTAAAGTTTATGGGGGTAATTGTGAACTTCCCAAGTAAATTGGGGAGAACGCAAAACAAAACAAAAAAGACAATCCAGGAAAATTATGCATGAAATAGCGAATTTCGGCTCACCAAAATTGACTAAGCCAAAAAAGAAATCTAAGAACACAACAAAATGTCACAACAATTTCACAATACCTTTTGTGTGCGCCTAAAATGAGGCTATTGGGCCTGATCTCACTTGGGCTCACAACTTATTTGTAAAGTAGGTTTAGGATTTCATACTTTGGGTTGTTCTCGGCACAGAGACTCAGTGAAGTTGCCTCTCTCTCTCTCTCTCTCTCTCTCTGAATCACTCTTTTCTCTTTATTCTCTGTTTCCCTGAGAATCTTTCAACAACCTTTTTCTTCCTCCAACTTCTCATATTTATAGCTCTAAATTAGTGGAGAGATTATGATTACTGCCATGGTTAGTGCAATGGGAGGTCCAATATCATTAGTCGTAAGTGGATGGTTAGGTGGGAGTGGAACGTGGTGAGAGTGGCCTTGGAACTTGGTTCCCACTCCAGCAGACATGCTTGACAGCGGTGTTCCCTAAGGCACTGCTGGGTATGCGAAGGATGGTATGTTTGAATGTTATTCTTTCTTTATTGTTCGGGAATGGTTTGCCGAGCAAGGACCAAGTGACAAAACTTAGATAGTTTGTGTGGGTTCAGGCTGGTGTTTTGGGTAGAAAGAGAATGGGGCCATGGGCCACGCTGCTGGGTCAGAATTCAAGGCCTAAATGGATCTGGGTACCACGGTGCCGTACATTAGCCCCCCTTTATTCATGCCCGGCTACCGAGAAGAATTAAGGAATCCAAAAGGCACTTGCATTTGAGAAGATTAACAGGTGGAAACTTGGGTGGTTTCAAAAACCCATTAATGCGCTCTCAAAAGGCGCGCTGTTCCGGGCCGTTTGGTTCAGCCGTCATCATTACCTGACGGTTCGTGAATCAAGGCGATGTGCGTGTCAGTTGGCATTGGCATTCGTAAAGTTTTTTTGCTAATTAAGCCCCATTATTGTTGGTTGGACGTTGCTCACCACTCTTTGGCCTCTATAATTAGCCCATCACAAATCATTTTTTCACTTTTTCACTCTCTACTCTCTGAGTTTTCTCTCTTTCGTGCATTCGTCTGTGCGCTTATTCATCAGTCCAGAGTCCCTTTCTTCCCTAGAGCCCAAAGTAAGTTTTCTACCTCTTCCTTTTACTTCAGCTTCTTTCTTCGAGTTTCTTCCTTCAATTTTAGAGTTTAAGATGGGTTATGCTTTTCTTCTGAACACTGGGGCGTCTTTAGCCACATTTAGGCAAAAGTTTGATATTCCTAATGATGTGGAAGTGGCGTATTGCCACGAGAGCGAAATTGCTCTCCATAGAGGGGAACATACTGCTTTCTTTCCCTTAATGGCGATTCTAGAGGGTGGGATTAGGTTTCCCGTGGACCCTCTTTTACTCGTTACACTTAGGTACTATAGGCTGTGCCCCTACCAACTTCCCCCCAATTTTTACCGGGTAGTTAGTTGTGTCAGTAGGTTGAACCAAACATTCGATTTGCAATTAAACCACCATGATATAAACCACATGTATAGTCTGTGTGGGAATAAGAGTACCAACTATTACTTAAACGTTAGAGATACAAGGGTACGGATAATATCATGCCTACTTGACTCCAATAGGAATTCAGCCGGGGAGTTTGTCCGGGTGCGCGGCAATTGGTTTGCCAGTGAAATCCCTTGCCCCCTCTCACAGCGTGAAGTGGGTTTTATCGATCTCTAACTTAATTGTCTTTCCACTTATGGTTGTTTTACTTATTTGAATACTGACATCGTATTTTATCTTATTATATATATATATATATATATATATATATATTTTTTTTTTTTTGTAGACGGCAAAGTGTTTATCCCGGATCTTAGGGTAGTCCATGTTAGGGATCTGAATTTTGTACTCAGGTCCGAGATATTTGTTCACTGGGACGGGCAGCTCCGAGCGTCCCATCCGATCCTCGGAGTCGAACCCGTGTACTCTACCTGGCAACCTTTTAGGCAAGCGCTTTTGGTAGAAAGTCCCCTCCTATCCTACATCGACGTTCAACACGCAAATTTTCTTCCCTTGAGACTCACAGTAGGGGAAGCTCGGGAACTTGGTCGGCGATATACTTGTTCGAACAAGCTTGTGCCATTGCGGGAGGAATCGGCAGAATGCGTGTCCCGACATCTCTGAGAACTTGCTCATGCGCCTGTTGAGAATGAGGCTCCTGTCCAAGAAGAACTCGCCAACCCGAAAAACCCATTGAACCCGAGGCTCCCGTGCAGGGAACCGAGCAAGTAGCTGTCGATTTTACTAACTTCTCTGATACTGAATCTGACCATAGTGGAGACATGGTGACCCGAGAGACCATGACCATTGATCGTTTTGTGCCCAGGGCAAGGCAGACCGCGCAGCAGCAACCACCTCAAGGCCGAGGTCAGACGCCTCCCCCCCACCTCCTCCCCAAACTGGACGAACCCGAAAGAGGCAACGTATTGCCGAGCAGACCTCTACCGGTCAGGGCGATGTTGTAACTAGGACTCCCCCCCAGCCATCTAGGGGTATTGTCATTCAAGAGCCACAAACTCAAGTCGGGGCAAGCGTGGCGTCCTCTTCCCAAGCAGTGCAAGCATGGCAGCCCACGTTTCAGTTGGACGGCAAGCCGCTCCCCGCGAACGCTAGTGTACGGGTATAGGAGAAAGGTGAAAGGGGTCGTGTTGCCCAAAGCCTGTTGCACGACCTTCTTTTTCCCGAGGACGTGCATGCTTTTAAGGAAGGGACAGAGGAGTCTATGGGAAGGAGGCTAGTGGCATACTATTGCGGTAATCTTTCATTTACTGATTTCTTACTAACCCTTATATGTATTCTTTTATTGCCGTACTGATTACTGCTGCTTTATTAGGCTGCTATACTGGCCCATATCCTCGATTGGCGGTTAAAGGAACTTTCTGAGGATGCTGACCAGGAGAAGGCTGCTAGGGAGGCGGCTGTTAAGACAGTAAAGGACAAGATAAAAGCTGTTGATATTGCCGAGAGGAGAGCTACTGCAGCAGAAAAGGCTAGGGCGCTGGAGGAGAAAAGGTCTGCGGAACTCGTGGTGAAGCAAAATGAAGCTAATCTAAAATTAGCCAAGGCAAAAAGTTTGAATACTACTCAAGCCGAGGAACTCGCCGACCTGAGAGTGGCTTTGAAGGCTTGTGAAGACAAGTGGTATAATGAAAGATTTGTAGACGCCGAGAATTTCGCGGAGCCGGTTGTGAATTAGGCTCGGAGGCTAGGTTTCAAGGTCGGTTAGTTTACTGCCTTGCAAGCCTTGGGGGTCCCTGAAGACTTTCCTCTTAGGGATCCCGGTCAGATACCATTCCCAAGCTCTACTCCAGCTACACAGAACCCTCTGGCGCCCATTGTCGAAGAAGAGATGGCAAGCATGAGGGAGCTGGTGGAGCAAATAGACGCTCATGTGGAGTTGGATGATATGGAAGCCACCAGTATCCCTCGTGCTGGTGATCAGCCCAGCGGGGACATTCTTCATACCGAGACCGCCACCCAGACACAACTTGCAGACCCAATGACTTAACTACCAGACCGGACCCTTACCGCTTACATTTATTTTTCTTGTCTTTACATATTTTATCCCTTTTAGTTAATTCACCTACGTCACCAGGTTGTGGTGACTGAACAATTACTTTCTTTGTCGGGTTTAACTCATATACGGTCACCGGGTTTTGGTGACGAGACATTGGTTTCATTTTTATGTTGACTTTGTTGGAATAATGGTTTATTTGCCGAACATTTGCTTTAATCATACTCATGAATGCTTAATTACAGCGTTATTTTCTTCTTCATGTTCTTCTATTTTCCGTGCATGTATGTCTTTCTAATGATTGGGTTTTAAAGATCGCTTCTAGGAAGGCTTGATGGCCGAGGCTGGTTTGTAAGGTAGAATAAGTTAAGCCCTCAGCCATTGGAAATCCCGCTCAGCATATATTTGCTCTCTCAAGGAGATGTACGGTAGGCTTCCACCGGCTCGGGAAGCAGGTTTCTGTCCTTAGGATATTTTTCAGTATAAGGTTTCCACCTGCTAGGCGATAATAATCGAACCGAGAAGCAGGTTTCTGTCCTTAGGATATTTTTCAGTATAAGGTTTCCACCTACTTGGCGATAATAATCGAACTGGGAAGCAGGTTTCTGTCCTTAGGATATTTTTCAGTATAAGGTTTCCACCTACTCAGCGATAATAATCGAACCAGGAAGTAGGTTTTTTTCCTTAGGATATTTTTCAGTATAAGGTTTCCACCTGCTCGGTGATAATAATCGAACCGGGAAGCAGGTTTTTGTCCTTAGGATATTTTTCAGTATAAGGTTTCCACCTGCTCGGTGATAATAATCGAACCAGGAAGCAAGTTTCTGTCCTTTGAACAAGCTACCCTAGTCTTTTTAGCTTCCTCTATACTTGTTAGCTGGCAATACTAAATAAGTAATAATAAAATCGAATACAATTGCAACGTGAAGCATCATCATCATATTAGCTAATGAAATGTACATATTCGGATTTACACTTCCACGCATGGATAGTTAGTGATAAAACTTCTTAAGATTATGGACATCCCATGGCCGGGGAAGTGGCCTCTCGTTAAGGTCTTTTAAATAGTACACTCCCGCTCCCGTGCCCGCGATGGTAGTAACTCTATACGGTCCTTCCTAAGCTTGGGCTAACTTCTCGGCATTTGTATCTCGCATATTCCCCACGGCTCTCCTCAACACCAAGTCTCCAGCACTAAATTCCCTAGTCTTTACATCTCAGTTGTAACGTTGGGCAAGTTTCTGCTGGTACTCCGCCAGTCGTATAATTGCTGCTTCTCAGTACTCTTCCAACCAATCCAAATGTTCTACCATTAGCTCACTATTTTGGGCGGGGCCAAATCCTGCAACTCGTGCACTGCATAAGTTCACTTCGGCTGGTATCATGGCTTCTGCTCCATATGTTAAGGAGAACGAAGTCTCCCCTATGGACCTCCTGGGGGTTGTTCAGTAAGCCCACAAAACGTTAGGTAGCTCTTTTGCCCACCTTCCCTTTGCACCGTCCAATCTTTTCTTTAACCCATTCACGATTGCCTTGTTGGTAGCTTCAGCTTGGCCATTGCTTTGTGGATACGCTGGAGTGGAATACCTGTTTTTGATGCCGAGATCACTACAAAAAGCGCGAAAAGCTTTATTGTCAAACTATAGTCCATTATCTGATATCAGCGAGTCCGGCACCCTAAATCTCATAACTATGTTTTTCCACACAAACTTCTTGACGTCTATATCCCAGATATTAGCTAAAGCCTCGGCTTCTTCCCATTTCGTGAAGTAATCAACTACCACTAACACGAACTTGTGATTGCCTGTTGCCCAGGGAAATGGGTCGGGAATATCTAGCCCCCATTGTGCGAACGACCATGGGCTGCTGACGGGATTCAGATGACCTGCTGGCAAATAGATCAAGGGAGCATGCTTTTGGCATCGTTCACATTTACGCACATATTCGGCGGCACATATTCGGTGGCATCTTTTTGCATCTGCGGCCACCAAAATCCCTAAGTCATCGCTTGGTGTGCTAATGAGTGCCCCCTACATAACTGCCACACACCCCGTCATGCAACTCGGATAGAAGCTCATTTACTTTCTCGCGGTGCAAGCATGAGAGGCACGGTCCCCCAAAAGACCTCCGGTATAACTTGTGATCTGCTGACAACCAATACCGAGAAGCCACTCGACGGATCTTGTTAGCCTCTTTTTCATCGTCTAGAACTCGATCTTCGGCTAAAAAGTCAATGATCGGGTCCATCCAACATGGCCTGGTTGCTAAAATCATGGCAACGCCGACCCCGACTGTACTAGCATTATCTGCCACACTAATACTTGGCTCCCTTATAAGCTCCACTTTGATTAGCCGAGGCACCTCCTCGGTCATTGACGACACTAACGTAGCTAGGGAGTCAGCGTGTCTGTTCTGCGTCCGGCCCACTTGGGCCACCTTCACCGTACAAAACTTGTTCATGATTTGCTTTACTGCCTGCAAGCATGCTTTCATCCGAGAATCCCGGGCCTCAAAGCTGCCCTGGACTTGATTAACAACCAGCCGAGAATCTGAGTAAATCTCTACGTCTCGGGTGCCCATGCCTAAAACAGTCCTTAATCTAGCAAGAAAGGCCTCGTACTTGACCTCGTTATTAGAGGCTTTAAACCCCAATCTAAAAGAATGCTCCAATCGTATTCCTTTCAGAGTAATTATGACAATTCTGGCACCAGCCCCCATGGCACTCAAAGCACCATCCACAAACACTCTCCATAGGCGATTCTCTATATGACAAACCATCTTCCTGTCGTTTTTTGGAGAAAACTCCGCAACAAAATCAGTAAGGACCTAGCCCTTCACCGAGCTTTGCAGCCTGTACTATATGTCAAAGGAACCTAGCCGAGTCCCCCATTTAGCGATTCGGCCCATGAAGTTTGATTTCTTCAACAATGATTGCAAAGGATACTCGGTCAGGACAATTACAATATGAGCTTGAAAATAATGCGATAGCTTCCTCGTAGCATGCACTGAGGCTAACACTAGCTTTTCCAAGTGTAGGTATCTTGTCTCGGCATCAACTAGGGTTTTGCTGATGTAATACACTAGTTGCTGTATTCCTCAGTCCCTTAATAGTACGACACTCACGGCATGATCGGACACTGAGAGGTACATGAATAAATCCTCCTTGGACTCCAGGGCCATTAACATGGGCGCTTGCATCAGATAATCCTTCAAATCTCAGAAGGCTCTGTCACACTGCTCATTCCACTGAAATCCTTTCCACTTCTTCAGAAGCTAATAGAATGGTCGGCAGCGATCACTGAATTTGGAGATGAACCGGTTAAGTGCAGCTAACATCCCGGTCAATACCTGCATTTCTTTTGGATTGCTTGGCGGCTTGAGGTGATTCACAGCTTCGATCTGATCGAGGTTGGCCTCTATTCCCTGAGATACGCCAGGAACTTACTAGCCCCCACACCAAAAGCGCACTTCTTAGCATTCAGGCGCAACTTGTGTTGCCGAAGTACCTCAAACACTCCCTAAAGATCTTCCATATGCCGTGCTTCTTGTTTACTTTTCACTACCATATCGTCGATGTATACTTCAACCGTACGCCTTATTTTATCCCGGAACATCCTTGTCATCATCCGTTGGTACGTGGCCCCAGTATTTTTCAATCCAAATAGCATCATATTATAATGATAGTTGGCATCCGGGGAGATGAATGCTGTCTTTTCTCGGTCCTCGGGTGCTAGGGCAATTTGATGATACCCTTGAAAGGTGTCCAAGAAGCTCATCCTCGGGTGTCCGTATGTGGCATCTACCAACTGGTCGATCTTTGGTATAGGGAATGGGTCTTTTGGGCATGCCCGGTTTAAATTCGTGAAATCTACACAAACCCTCCACTTGCCATTCTTTTTCTTCACTACCACGGTATTTGCTAGCCACTCCGGGAATGAGATCTCCCTTATCACCCCAGCTTCCTTCAGCCTTTGGACTTCTGACTTTATCGCGTCAACATGCTCTTTGGCCTCCTCCTTGGCTTCTGCTTCTTAGGGGGGAATGATGGGTCCACGTTAAGCTTATGGACAATGAACTTGGGGTCCACCTCGGGCACCTCGTACAGACTCAATGCAAACACATCCACGTTCTGCATAAGGAATGACAACATTTCTACTTTATTTTGGCTCTTCATGCTTGTTCCTATTTGAAAATACCTGTTAGTATCCGGTAAAATTTTAACCTTCATCAGCTTCTCGGCACAACTAGCCCCCACTTCTTCTTGGGGATCCTGTAATTGCTATAATGATGTCTCCTTGGTGGTTTCCTTCTGTTTAGCTTGCTTGCCCTTCCAACTAACTGCAGCAACTAGGCATTGCCTAGCCACTTGCTAGCTTCCTCGTACTACGGCAACACCCTGTTCAGTAGAAAATTTAACCTTCACATGCAAGGTGGACGAAACAACCCTCATTGTGTGAATCCACGGCCTTCCTAGGATCGCTGTGTATGGGGAGAAGGAACTGACTACTATGAAGGTCACCATCACCTCCTTACCTTCCATATTTATGGGAAGGAAAATTTGACCCTCGACCTTTCCATCAAACGAGACCAACGGCATATCATACTTCGTCAAGTCCTGATTCTTTAATCCGAGCCCTTCGAACAGGTCCAGGTACATTACGTCGACCCCGCTTTCCTAATCTACCATCACCCTTTTCACTAAGAAGCCGCTTATTCGCACCGTCACTACCAATGCATCATTGTGCAGTTGAATCGTTCCCTCCAGATCCTCCTCATCAAAAGCGATGGGCACCTGACCAACTTTTATTTTCTTTTCGGGGGGTTATTCTCCCGAGCAATTTTCCTTGGGTGGCACTATTAACACCCCTCTTTTGGTTATAGTTGCACCCCTCAGGGCAGCATGGATGACCTCAATCACCCCTAATGGCGGTGGGAGAGGGTTCCCTTTTTGCTGAGCACCATGACCAGCATCCCGGTTTTCGAAATTCACTACGAACTCTTTCAAAAATCCGGCCTTCACCAGTTGCCCTAGATGATCTTTTAATACCCGGCATTGCTCGGTGGTGTGCCCCTTATCCCTGTGGTATGTACAATACAAGTTTTGATTCCTCCGAGACGGGTCGCCCCCCATCTTGTTCGGCCACCTGAAGAACGGTTCGTTCTTAATCTGGTCTATGATCTTATGTACCGACTCCTTGAACCCCACATTCACCCCCCATTTGTGCTTCCAGTTCCTGCATCCTGAAATCCTTCCGTGGTCTTAGGGGAAAAACGCCCTGCCGGGAATAAGTTAGCAACGGGGCCTTGCCCTTATTCTGCAGCCGATCATCCTCGAGGTGTTTATAGTCCTCAATACGCCTCATGAGTTGCCTCATATCCTTGGGAGGCCTTTTCGTCAATGACTCTTGTAGTTCAGAATCCTCAGGCAACCCCATCTTGAAAGTGCTCGCTGCAATCTTTTCGTTACCCCCACCAATTTCACTGTAAAGCTCTTAATACCGACTGGCATAACTTTGAAGGGTTTCGCCGACCTTCATCTTTATGGATAGTAACGCGTCCACCGATTGTGGCACCCAGCTGCATGTCACAAACCGAGCACCGAATTCCTGGATCAGCTTGGTAAAACTGTGAATGGAACCTTTTCGCAACCCATTAAACCATTTTAACGCCATAGGCCCAAGGCTTGAGGGAAACACCTTACACATCAGCGCATCATTGTGTGTGTGCAAAGACATTATATGGATATAATGATTGATGTGCTCTACCGGGTTCGTTTTCCCATCGTAGGAATTAAATGGTGGCCGCGTAAATCTACTCGGCATCGGGGCCCATTCAATGTCGTTTGAGAACGGCAACCGAGCGACTCTTCGTAAGGCGCAGCTCATAGCATCCATAGCAGCGTTGTAGGGCTGTCCCTCCTCTAGGGAATCCGAACCTCGATCGACATATCCGCATGAACGTGAACGGTCCCAGTGTCGACGCGACTTTCGAGAATGGGAACGGTTCCTGCGTCGACGTGATTTTCGGGAAAGGGAATGATCCCGGCGTGGACGGGAACTGGACTAGCTGGATCCCTCCTCACCTTAATTTCCCACACTACTGTCCCTCCTTTCTTGGTCATCTCGGTCCCTTCTCTAGCGCCTACCTCTTGCCTCCAACTCCAAATCTCTCACCAGTCTACGTAACCGCTCCAGCTCCTGATCTTTCTCGTCAAATTGTCCGTGCCCCGAGGCACCTGACATTGTTCGGTGAGTTTGATATGACCCTTCCCCGAGGTCAGACTGTTCCTCTTCTCACTCGTGCTCCCTATCCTCACTTCTTTTATGTCTTCTCTCCCACCATGTGGATTCCCAAGAAGACCCCACAGATCTGCTTTCAGCGTGGCCTCCCGAACGTCCTTCAGATATTTTCCCATGCGTGAGTCTCAGTCGAACCACAACTTTGTAGGAGATCCCCACAGACGGCGCCAATTGTGCGCGCCTAAAATGAGGCTATTAGGCCTGACCTTACTTGGGCTCACAACTTATTTGTAAAGTGGGTTTAGGATTTCCTACTTTGGGTTGTTCTCGGCACAGAGACTCAGTGAAGCTGTCTCTCTCTCTCTCTCTCTCTCTCTGAATCACTCTTTTCTCTCTATTCTCTGTTTCCTTGAGAACCTTTCAACAACCTTTTTTGTCCTCCAACTTCTCATATTTATAGCTCTAAATTAGTGGAGAAATTATGATTACTACCATGGTTAGTGCAATGGGAGGTCCAATATCACTAGTCGTAAGTGGATGGTTAGGTGGGAGTGGAACGTGGTGAGAGTGGCCTTAGAACTTGGTTCCCACTCTAGCAGACATGCTCGGTAGTGGTGTTTCCTAAGACATTGCCGGGTATGTGAAGGATGGTGTGTTTGAAAGTTATTCTTTCTTTATTGTTCGGGAATGGTTTGCAGAGCAAGGACCAGGTGACAAAACTTGGGCCTGCAGTTTGTGTGGGTTCGGGCTGGGGTTTTGGGTAGAAAGAGACTAGGGCCATGGGCCACGCTACTGGGTCAGAATTCAAGGCCCAAATGGATCTGGGTACCGCGGTGCCATACACCTTTATTTTTAGTTGTGGTTGCAATTAATCTAATATTTTCTTTTATATTTATTTTGACTTATAAGAAATTTACACATCAGTAGTTATGAAAATATTGTAACAAACAAAATTACCCAACATTTTTACAATACCTTTATTTTTAGTTGTGGTGGGTTTTTGATGCAGGATGCGGTAGTGTCAAGAAGTAAAACATGTCTACTTCTAGAACATAAGAAATAAAACACGTTTGCTTTTGAAAATAATCTCAAATCCACGAGGGTTTTTTGAATCCATAAGGGTCCTTGAATCCACAAGGAGAAAAGGTTCTAGAATCCACCAGAGACACAATAAACAAAAGTCTGAATTTTTATTAATATCAATAATACTTAAAAATGTTTACAAACTTAGAGGCCTATTTAAGGGCTCCGTAAAACTTGACAAACAAGAAAATATATTCTAAAATAATTCCTAATTAATACCTAACCATAACGGGAACCAAATTTGACCTAAAAAACATTAAAAGAACCTAAAAATAAGGAAATAAATCACCTAAACCTAAAATAACTTTTTTTTATGTAAATATATCAAAATTAAATAATTACAAAAATTAAATTGTAGATTCTGTCCTACATCAGACTCCTCTACTTGAAACAAACTCGTCCTCAAGCCTACCTTTGAAACCTTCTGCTCCAAATAATCAAATACTTTGAATGCTTGAGTCCCTTGATCTTCTTTCTATACTTGCAACTCATTAATGGGATTAAAAAATCAACTTGAATTTCTTTTTCTTTGGTCTTCATGTAATTGTAGATATTAACCATATGATTTGATTTCATCGAGATCCTTGAAACTTTCATCTTCAATTGTCTTTGCCATCTCAACTTCAAGATCTTTCTCTATAATAGATTCTTCATTAATCTCCTCCACAATCTTAATTTCAGAGTCTTCTTCTATAACAATGTCTTCATTAATTTAATCAGAAATCTCTATATTTTCTTCAAGAAAAATATGTTGTTCAACATACAATTCTTCTCTTAATGGTGGAATATATGGTTCTTCAAAATAATTCAACTGTGAACTTTTTGGCCAATAATAATCTTGTTTTGTATATGACAAAAGTTCATCACAATCCAAAGGATAATATTTGATAGCAAGCATCTTTTTCATCCTTGGCCATGAACAAATTTTGTCTTTACGTTGTCGGATTATATCAGTCTGTATTCATTCCTACCAATGTAAGGCATACTCTCTAAGTTTATACAAAGCAAGTTTAACTTTTCTCTCATCACAAATATTCTCATAGTCAAATAAATCCTCTAGATCAAGTAATCAATCAAGAAAATCTACTTTATAAAAATAACCATTATAACTTGTAATTCTTCTATAAGGCCTATATGAAATTTGCTTACCAATAGATTGCCCATGAGTTATATCTCCACGATAGTTATCTTTATTGTTTCCATGCTTCAACGACGGCATCCTAGCAAAGATATTTGTGAGTGCTAGCTGTATGTCACGTAATCCACTCGAAAATATTAAAATATAAATACCATGAAAATACCTAACTATTTTCACTAATTTAACGGTATAATTTTTTAATATAAATATTATTAAATTTTCTTTTATCTTTTATTGCACTTTATTTCAATTGTAGCTAAGACAATTGAATTTGATCAAGATATGTAATATTTCAAATAAATTTTTCTTATATAAATCTTAGCAAAATAATTGTGGTGAAATTTTAAAATACTCGCAAGTGAACGAATCGTACCAAAGTATAGTTTGACAAGAATGAGGTCGAACTCACAGGGACTTGAATGAACGTAAAAAAATTAATTAATCTTTAACCAAATTAATCCTAATCTAGTTTAGTCCCTGTGTGTCCATGAGACGCTGGTATTCTTCAAGCAGTCCACACGCCATTTCTGCAATCACTTTTGGGTGAGTTTGGTAGTGTTGGAAGTAAAATTTGTTCCACGTAGTCCATATCGCCCATGCTGTGACAGCCCATTTCTCCAACTCATGTTGACTGAGCTTTCCCTGCATTTGCTGAAATAAAATGATGAAGTTGCTGGCCTCGTTGTTGCACTTTTGAGTTTGGCCACTAAATAGAGCCCACACATTTTGAGCGAATGGGCATTCCCATAGGATATGGTGCAGAGTCTCAAGTTGTTGAAGGTAGAATTCGCACCGTGTATCCACATTCACTTGGCGTTGATTCAGTTTGTCCATAGTTGGAAGGCAGTTCGAACAAGCTCTCTAGAGGAACATCCTGACCTTCGGCGACACTTTCGAATCCCAGACTTTGTTCCAGGTTGGCCCATCATCCCGAGCATCAGAGTGCTCCGCCCAAGTTTGCGTACTGGTGCGAAGAGCGACTCGGTATGCAGTTTTAACCAAGAATTTTTAAGCTGCATTTTCAGTCCATATTAGCGTGTCTGGGGACTGCAAATGGTTGAGTGGTATTGTTAGGATCTCCTCCCTCGTCCTCTAGCTGAACATGGCTTCAAGCTTCCCTCGATCCCACTGCCTGGTGTCTTCGTCTATGAGTTTGCAAACTCTCATGTCCAATGCTGCCTCTGTTAGTGGTATTGGCTTGTGTGTGAGCCATTTATGAGTGTACACCTCAATTGTTCTGCCACTTCCCACCTGCCACTTTAAGCCTCTAAAGATTATGTCCCTTGCTGCCAAAAGGCTTCTCCAAACCAAAGAAGGATTGCTCCCTACATTAGCCATCATAAAGGAGCTGTTTGGAAAATGTCGAGCCTTGAATACCTTGTAAAATAGCGAGTTGGTGTCATGGATTAGTCTCCATGCTTGCTTGGAAAGCATTGACAACCCATATTCGGGCACCTCCCTGGGCCCATTTTTGTACGTGATTGATTACCATATTAATGAAATTTTTATCGCTTGGATCTCAAAAAAAAATTCTAATCTAGTTTAATAAAAATTGGTTTTTTTGAAATTAAATAAACTAAACAAATATTAAATTAAGCAAAGATATAATATAAAGCAACAAAGAGATGTAATAATCTAGAGAAAGGAATTAAGGTTTTGGAATCCACCTTGTTAATTCATATCAGCATATATTTACGATCATTAATTTTTCTCAACCACTACATGATAATCTAAAAATCAATCTTGCTACCATGGAAAATATTATCATTAAAACTTCTATTTAAATATCCAAAGCATGCTCTTTTTCGCTTCCTAGGTATAAAATCAAATTATCAATTGTATTCGTAGCCAAACAAATCACAAGAGATATCCAATTTTATAATCAATAAATAATAAAACAAGCGTTCAATTAATTAAGACAAATCCTAAATCATGAGAAAAACATGATTGAACTCATATCTAGAATCTCATCTTAGTAAATTGATATGAAGCAAGAACAATTTAAATCATTAAAGAACAACTATTGTGGGAAAAATCAAATCACATAAACGATACTGATAATCCTTAACAAGGTTTCATCCTCAACCTTAATTATAAATTTAGCTACTCGTGGTAATTGAAATAAAACACAAGAATAAAATACTAAACATTAAACTAGACAAATAAAATAGAGAAAGAAATAGTCACAATGCTATCAAGGAGAAAAGCTACAGAGAAGCCACATGCAGCACTGCCTCTTACTCCAATTTTCTTTTTTGCATCTCAGCCCTAGCAATTGACTTTCTGAATTTTTCCCTAAAGAGCATTTAAATAGGTTAAGGAATCCTATTACAAGTTATATTCCCGTTTGGAGAAAATCCCAAATTTTTAGGCTTTACTTAACCGACGATTTTGTCCCATTTAACGTTAGAATTCTGACTTTTGGTAAACTAGAAAGTTGTAGCCCTTTAAGTTAACTTTTTAGCCCAACTTGAATCATCTCAAATGGACCCTGAACTGAAAGTTATGCCAAAAATACTAACTAATGTGCAGGCTAGAATCCTAATCCAAATTGGGCTTGGATTTGGTGCAAATTTCCTTTGATTTCTTGTTCCAATTAGACTTAAATTTAATTGGGTTGGCCTTCTTTAACTTCATCATGGCCCTTGTAAAAGTAACGTCCATTAGCTTTCTTCTTTGCACAAATTCACTTATTTAATTTCATTTTCCTACAAAAAACAAAGTCACGCAATAAAATTCAATTAAGTATGAAATTGATTATTAATCATTATTCCAAAACCAAATATAAAATGCATGAATTAACTCAAAATAAGTATGATAATGCTTTGTAATAATGATATAAATATACAAAATTAAGCTATTATCAATGCACATCAAATACCCCCAAACCTACATTTCGCTAGTCCTCGAGCAAAATAGATAAAGAGTAAAACAAAACAAAGAAAAAGGAAATCCTAACTAATCCACTTTTGCCGAAAAATTCAATTGCATTTAGTATATGCAACATGCATTTAAACCCCTAGCTTACACTAGTGGACGAGTTGTAGTCTCGTGAGGGTTTGCAGGGAATATACCCACAAAATTCTGAGAATGAATACTAAAAAAATAAAAAATAAAAACAAAACAAAGAAAATCAAACAAAATATTTTTTTTGTTAGCCTTATGCATAGAGGATTAGATCAAGTTCAAAAACACTACAAATGTTAAAGAAAAATCTCATGCCATCAAAACTCAATGTGAGAGAAAAGTGGTAGCCAACCCAAACATAATCTTAGTTTTAGAATAAACTTGACTCGAATCTCTATTTGAAAGTATGCTTTAACTCAAATCTTTCCGGTGTTATCACTCAACGAATGAAATCACTCTGAAATGGGATGTAACACTCTCAACAATATATGTGAGTGGAATAATGTAAGCAAAATCAAACACCTCACATATAAATCACATGAAAAATGCTTAATCAATAAAGAACAAGTAGTCTCATGAAAGGATGCCAAAAAGAATTTATACCACACTTTTTATTCAATCATATCAATATCTGAACTACACAATCTTCAAGATCAAATAAGGACTTCATTAGGAATTAATGTAGGGTAAAAGCAAAGGAAATGAAATAAAAATGGGTCAAGGTAAATAATAAGAAGTGTTTTCAAGATTTGTCGGAATGTCAACTCTTTTTGGAATTTCCATTCAACAGTTTTTTTCAACTCTTCTTCTTCAAAGAATTACTCCTTCCTTACAATTCACTTCTCAAAATTTGATGAGAACCCTTTCAGTTTTCTTCTTTTTGACACCTTTCCTTATTTTTCCTTCTTTTTTTTTTTTTTCTTTCAATTCTTTTTTTTTTTCTTTCTTCATAGAATTCTTTTTTTTTTTTTTTTTTTCTTTCTTCTTTGAATTCTTGCACAAACCACCACATTGAAACAAACTTATCAAATTCCATCTTGAAACACTATGGATAAGGGCTTTAAGAAAAAAAGGCTAATTAAAAGGCTCAACGGGGTGACTAGCGATAATGTATCAAGAAAGAAAAAGAAAAACACATATATGGCTCAAAGTAGACAAAAATGGCCTAATCTCATCTCTCAAAAACTAGTATAGTTCATTCAACATCAATGACTTCAAAAGATTCGAGTGTGGCATAAAATTATTATTTTTTTTCTTGGCCAAAAGAAATAACAATGAGACTACAACAAGGGCAATATGTTACGCACTTCCAAATGAACCTTAAGATTAGAAACAATAAATAACCCTCCAAAAATAATGATTGGCTCAAAACTCACAAGGGTTATAGTCTCCACATTGTTATCTTCAAGATTGTCTAATCACTTTTATCCTTCAACTACAAGTTGTGTCTGAGTGGCTACATGCATGTGCAATGAATTGAGCATGAAAGCAATGAAATTCTTTAAGCAAGAGTAGTATAACGAACTCAAAACATACACCTCAAGTTAGGCAAAATAATTTTTTTTTTTTTTTTTTTTTTTTTGGAACTAAACAAAACACAACAAAAAGACAGAAATCTATGTACATCCCCCCAAACCTAAACCAAAAATTTTCCTCAATGTTAAAAATGATACTCTTAAATATATGTCTTGAATGAAAAGAGAGCAAAATATTAATATGCAACACGAGAACCAAGTAGAAACAAGTAAGGTAAGGAGAAGGAAGAGACATACCTTGATTAAGTTGATTGTTATAAATTTTAATTTCTGTCAAATATCAGCTAGAACAAAGAGTATAAAACTAAACAATAAAATAAATACAAAGATTAATATAAAAGCAGAAAATAAACAAGAAAAAGATTTTTTTTGTGTTTTGTGTTTTTTGCGAAAAGATCTAACACAACTGGAGATCAATCCTGATAAACAGGACCATCCAAACCTCAACAACATCATGGAGATAAATAATGCATATTATGAATGGACTTGTCCAATGAGATTGTAACTTACCTCGGTCAAAAACATATTGGGAAGCTTTTACAGTGTCTTCCAAGTGAATTCTTTACATAACCATAGAGGAATTAATACCCTTAATATCAACAATTTTCCAACCTATAGCTTCCTTCTGCTCTTGAAGAATACTTATTAATTGATGTTCCCAAAAGTCATCCAACTTTGGTGGTTCTACAATAGATGGGAGTGGGGATGAAGAAAGTGGAAAATGGACCACTTTTGGCTGCCAGCTATCAGTACTTAAGAGAGGAACAGAATCCAACAATGCATTGACCTCCTCAATTGATTTTTCAATATCCAAATTGCAATAAAAAAGCGTTAAGCAAGCCTTTAGGGGATCCGCACAACTTGATTGTATGAAAGTATCAGGCTCCCAATCATGTTAATCTCACATATATATCCTCATTGTCAAGTACTTGCTTACTTATGTCAGAGATATTAAGCTCAACAGTCATATTCCCAAAAGAAATCTTTATCACACCACTCCAACAATCGATCAAAGCATTGGATGTGGCTAAGAAAGGGCAACCCAAAATGACATGGATTTGTGTACTGGCATTTAGAGCAGACTCAGTTTCTAACACAACAAAATCAATAGGAAAATAGAATGCATCCACCTTAATCAACACATCTTAAACAATATCTCAAGGAATTTTCACAGATCTGTCAACTAGCTGGAGTATCATGGTTGTGGGTTTCAGCTCCCTCAAACCTAGCTGTAAATAAATTGAATATGGCATTGGGTTCACACTTGCCCCCAAATCTAGTAAAGCTCGCTCAATGAGACGATCCCCAATCTTGCGTGAAATTGTAGGAGATCCAGGGTCCTTACATTTCACTAGATATTTATTTTGAATGATTGAACTGGCTTGCTCTGTCAAAAATGCCTTTTTAGGGACATTTGTCTTTCTTTTCATTGTCACAAGACCTTTTAGAAACTTGGCAAAAGCAGGAACTTGCTGAATTGCATCAAGAAATGGAATGCTTATTTGCACTTGTTTAAAAACCTCTAAAATATCTCCAAATTGTGCACTTTTCTGAGGACTGATTAACCTTTGAGGAAATGGAGCTTTAGGAACAAACCTCTTATCAAGGGGAGAACTAAGATCCTGAATTGGAATGGAGGGTGGGTTGTCCTTCTTTTCTCCATGATCATCATGTGAACTATGAGTTCCTTTTTCCTCTAACATAGTGTTTTCATTATCTTCCACTTCTAGCATTTTCACTTGATTATCAACCTGTCTACCAGACCTAAGAGTAGTAATAGATTGAACAGATTCATGTGCATGAGTAGAACTAGAAGAACCATTTATTGCATATTGCCCTTTAGGGTTGGGTATAGGCTGACTAAGAAATTTTTCTTTTTCCCTCTCTCCAACTTGGCTTGCTAATTGGCCAACTTGATTTTCCAACTTTGAAATAGCTTGAGTATTCAAATGGGTGGAACTTTTCATCTCTTGAATAGCTTGGCTAGTTGATTGCATGAAAGTTTTGAGAGACTCCTCCAAAGATGATTGTTGTCTTGGTGGTGCCATAAATTGAGGAGTTGATTAAGGAATGGGAGGATATGCTTGGGTAGGTGGACGAAATTGACTTTGTTGATGCACTTGTTGTCCACCTATATTTGTGGGGGAATGGTTTTGCCTACAAGAGAAATTAGGATGACTTTGCCAATTTGGATTGTATGTCTCTGAAAATGGACTAGCAAGTGGCCTTCCATAATTATTTAGTACATTTGCTTGCTCAGTATTGTATTCAGGGTAACCAGCTGTGGAAGGACACATTTGTTTTGTATGCATAGGACTTGCACAAATAAAGCATGTTTCACTTTGAACTTGATTGACAGAATTCATCCCTCTACTAAAGCTAAAGCTTCAACCTTAAGAGTGAGATTGTCCAACCTAGCTTTTATGTCTAAATCTTCACTGACTTCATACAATCCTCCTTTCTTAATTGCAGGGGCAGATCTCTCTCTACGATTGGAAAAATCCCATTGTTGTGAACTTTTAGATAAATTCTCAAGAAATTTGTATGCCTCATCATCCATAAGACTCAAAAATCCACCGCCATTCATGGACTCAATCATGTTACGATTTGTCTGAGTCAAACCATTATAAAAATATTGAACTAGTCTCCATGTTTCAAAACCATGATGGGGACACTTTAAGATCAAGTCCTTAAATCTCTCCCAACTCTCACAAAGTTTCTCTTGTTCATCCTGATAAAAATCTGCAATTTCTCTCCTCAAAGCATTGGTCTTGGCCATTGGGGAAAATTTAGAGAGGAATTTTGTGACCAACAGTTCCCATGAAGTGATAGATCCAGGTGACAAAGAATTAAGCCATGTTTTTGCCTTATCTTTCAAGGAAAAAGGGAATAAATGCAAGCGAACGGAGTCATTAGTAAAATTCTGGAACTTACAAGTAGCATAAATCTCAAGAAAATCCTTTACATGCATACATGGATCTTCTCTATCCAGTCCATGAAAAATAGGAAGAAGGTGGATTATCAGTGGCTTTAACTCAAAATGTGCAGCAGTGGTTGCAGGCAATACTATGCATGATGGAGGATTGGTGGTAATAGGTGAGAACAACTCTCTAAGAGTTTTTGAATCATCTCCTGTTTCTCCCATTGTGGATGGATAATCAAAACTAACAAGATGATTTTCTTTATCACGTATCCAAGTTCTCATACACCACGAAAAAAAAAAAAAATTTTAAATAAATAAATAAATTTTGACTACAACTAGTAGAAGGAAATATTCAATTAAGACCTAATTTATTTTCCTAACCAAGTCCCCAACAACGGCACCAAAAACTTGTTGTGAAATTTTAAAGTACTCGCAAGTGAATGAACCGTATCGAAGTATAGTTTGACAAGAACAAAGTCGAACCCACAGGGACTTGAATGAACGTAGGAAAATTAATTAAACCTTAACCAAATTAATCCTAATCTAGTTTAATAAAAATTGGTTTTTTTTGAAATTAAATAAACTAAACAAATAATTATATTAAGCAAAGATATAATATAAAGCAGCAAAGAGATGTGACAATCTAGAGAAAGGAATTAAGGTTTTGGAATCGACCTTGTTAATTCATATCAGCATATATTTATGATCATTAATTTTTCCTAACCACTACATGATAATCTAAAAATCAATCTTGCTACCATGGAAAATATTATCATTAAAACTTCTATTTAAATATCCAATGCATGCTCTTCTTCCTTTCTATGTATAAAATCAAATCATCAATTATATCCGTAGCCAAACAAATCACAAGAGATATCTAATTTTATAATCAAGAAATAATAAACCAAGCATTCAATCAATTAAGACAAATCCTAAATCATGAGAAAAACATGATTGAACTCATATCTAGAATCCCATCTTAGTCAATTGATATGAAGTAAGAACAATTTAAACCATTAAAGAACAACTTTGTGGGAAAAATAAAATCACATAAACAATACTGATAATCATTAACAAGGTTTCATCCTCAACTTTAATTATAAATTTAGCTACTCATGGTAATTGAAATAAAACATAAGAATAAAATACTAAATATTAAACTAGACAAATAAAATAGAGAAAGAATTAGTCACAATGCTATCATGGAGAAAAGCTACAAAGCAGCCACATGCGGCACTACCTCTTGCTCCAATTTTTCTGTTTTGCATCTCAGCCCTAGCAGTTGGCTTTCTGAATTTTGCCCTAAAGAGCCTTTAAATAGGTCAAGGAATCCTATTACAAGTTGAATTCCCGTTTGGAGAAAATCCCAGATTTTTAGGCTTCACTTAACCAACAAATTTTTCCCATTTAACTTCAGAATTCAGGCTTTTCATAAACTAGAAATTGTTGCCCTTTAAGTTAAATTTTCAGCCCAACTTGATTCATCTCAAATGGACTTCTAAGCTGAAAGTTATGCCAAACATGCTAACTAATGTGCAGGCTGGAATCCTAATCCGAATTGGACTTGGATTTGGTGCAAATTTCCTTTGATTCCTTGCTCCAATTGGACTTAAATTTATTTGGGTTGGCCTTCTTTAACTTCATCATGGCCCTTGTAAAAGTAATGTCCATTAGCTTTCTTCTTTGCACCAATCCACTTATTTAATTTAATTCTCCTACAAAAGACAAATTCACACAATAAAATTCAATTAAGCACGAAATTGATTATTCAACATTATTCCAAAACCAAATATAAAATGCATGAATTAACTCAAAATAAGTATGATAATACTTATTAATAATGATATAAATATGCAAAATTAAGCTATTATCAATGCACATCAATAATCATATACTCCTATAAAAATTCATTTACATAAAGAATTAGTGTACCTTATTAATACTTTGTTTAATTACAAAGTATGACTTTAGGTTATTACAGTATTGTATATAATACAATAATAACCATAATTTATGTTATTTAATTAAACAAATCTTAATAATATTAGAAAGGGAAAAGAATTTTTTTTTTTGGGAAAAATCTTGGATTTTAGGATATGTCCCTAATTTAAGTTCTTCTAATTTATTAAAAAAAATGTTAATTTTTTAAATTTCTTATCATGTCTCAAAGTAAGTTAACTACAATAATTATCTTTTTGGTGTTGAATAACAATCTCGTTAATTTAAGTTAGACGATTTTTCTTTTTCCACTCATGTGGTTGTTTCTAACAATGTTTTGTGTACCATATTATTGCTTTGTATTACCTTGTGTTAACCTTTTTATCCTTTAACAATTGAGAAATGTTATGTCTACAACATTTTCACAACAAATCCTAAGCAGCATATTGTTATTTGTTGTTAATTACTTAGTGGATAAGAAAGTAATTTCAGTTATAAGTTTTAAATTAAAACCAGTAACAACCTGCCATCTAAGATTTGTTGTGAAAGTGTTGTAAACGTAACACTTCTCTTAACAATATGTAAAAACATATGTTTATTCATTTATTTATGATATATTGAAATATTGTTTCTAGACGATTCCAAAAACATAAACTTATTTATTTTTCTACATAATATGGCTGTAATAGTGAAATAAAGGTTTACAATTTTGACTTACTAATAAAGTTAACTTAAACAAACTTATGAGAAATCAGAATTTAAACATCACAAAAGTATGTAAAATATTGATTACTGATTAATTAATGCATATTCTTTTTTAATACTCTTTTCAAAGTTAATTCATTTCTACCTAATTCACTGCACTTATTAAGAAGGAGAAGGTCAATTTTATTTGTAAATACTTCATCTTAATTTTTCTTTTTAAACTCCAAAGAATACAAACACATTAATTTATTGCTCTAAAGTTGCTTTGTGCTTCTAAAGTAATAATACTTAAAAAGAGCAAGTAAAAATTGATATAAAAAATAATAAGATAAATATTTGTCTTCAAAAAACAAGTGTACACTTTTTTTTCCCTTATATTATGTGTTTATAAAGGTTTACAATTTTAATTGTCTAATAAAGGAAAAAATGTTTTTAAAAAAAAAATAATAAGGTGATCAAAACAAGGTGATGACAGAAACCTAATATGCTACCCAATTTGAGATGATGGTGACAACCTACTGAATTTGTTTTCTTTTATCAGCTAGTCATATTTAATTACAATTGTTGGGATGGTATCCATACCTGGAGTATAAAGTATGATTGCGACTATCATAGATACTACACAAAAAGACGAAGTATTTGATAGCTATATATTGACAACTCAAGGGGTTGTTCCCATAGTTAAGTTGTACAATATAAAATTTGATTGTGACCAACATAAATACCATGAAAAGTGATTCCTTCAGTACTTAGAAGAGAAAGATCAGTTGTACAATGTTTGTACTTAGAAGAGAAAGATCAGTTGAAACTTAAGTTTACTACGGACAAAAGTCATAAAAAGATGGTCATACAAATCCTTAGATGAGAGAGAATTAACTATGGTAGTGATTGAAGGGATGTAAGAGTCATGGTTTAATCCAAGGCTGGCCAAGAGAAAAGAGATGAGTTCAAATCATGAACTAGCTGATCAATAGTAAACAATGTGTCCACAAGATTGGTGAGCTTGTGAAATAATCAGCAATAGATTAGCTACCTTTTTCAAGGTGGAAGTTAATAATGAAATTCCATTGTTCGAGTCTTAGATTGTGAAGTGAATATGCATTTAGAACTACCCAAACCTCCCTGGAAGTTACACATGCTACCATATGTGCAAGAATAATTTCTAAGAGTGATAATGAATGAGTGCACTTAAACATATGTTTATACATTTATTTTTGCTATATTGAAATATTATTGGTTGATAATTATTAAAAAATAAACTTATTTATTTTTCTACCTAATGTGGTTGTAATAATGAAATAAAGTTTGCAATTTTGATTTACTAAAATAGTTAACTTGAGAAGTCAAATATTTAAATATTATAAAATTATCAAAAATATTTATCTCTAATTACTTAATATATACTCATTATATTTTTTTCATTTTAAAAAATTAATTTATTGAGACTATATTCACTATACTTCTTAAGAAAAAGATCAATTTACTACTATATACTTCATTTTAAATTGTAAAAAAACACAAACACAAATTAATCTTTTGTGGTAGAGTTGCATATTCTTCCAAATTATTGGTAAGCGTTATTTGTGGCCAATAATAAAATGTATGCTTCATTTTTTTTTTCTCTCTATTATGTGTTTCCATTAATTTGATATTGGGTTGCAATTTTAATTCATTAATGAAGTTAATTAGCTTGGATATAGTTACAAAATATGAAAAATATTAATTATTGGAAAATTTCAAAATATCCTGGGGTCAAAATGGGGTGATATGATATGAGGAGCTAGTAAATGGGCATCATAAGCTTTCTAAGGACTCTTTATTTGAGCTAAACAGGGGTCAAAAGGCCAAAAAATAAGTTTATGTTTGTTTTTTAGACCCCTTAAAACACACTCAGATTAGCCTAGTAAATTAGCAAAGTGATTACTTAGTCAAATTTCAGATCTAGATTAACATAAATATATCATATCAATGTAAAGTGTGGAAAATAAAAAAGAAAAAAATATGATGACCCAGGAAACCAAACTGGTAAAAACTTGGGGAGGATTTAACCTATCTACCCTGAAGGTAAAACTGAATCCAATATAAAAGAATTGAAGTTTACACAATAGCGACTTAGACCACTAACATTCTATTGTTATCTCGAGTAGGAAACTTACTACCACGACCACGTGACAGTTCTGAGCAAGGTTATCAATTTCGTACCGTACTGGCCGTACCGGCCGGAATATACCGTACCGGCCAGCAATCCGGTACGCTCGACCCCCCTGTTTCGTACCGGAAAAAATACCGGCCATACCGGCCTCGTACCGGCCGTACCGGCCAATTTCGGGCAATACCGGCTGGTACAGAAAAAAGTTTTATTTTTATTTTTATTTTTTAAAGTTTTGTAATTTTTGAATTTTTGTTAGGACAGAATGGTAACTTATTTGTATTAACTTATTAGTATTATTTGTTTTCTTAGCATGCAATGGTAACTTTTAAGCTTTCTATTTTATTTTTTATTTTTTTTCCCTTTTAATTGATACTAAAGTCTAAAACCATGAATAATTAGTTCTGAATTGAGGAAATGTTTTATGGTAAACTTTTATATTTATTATAATATATCTATACACAGACACATACATACATACATATATATATATATATATTTATTTATTTATTTATGAATATAAAAAATAGCGGTAAACCTGAAACGGTACACCGGTATTGACCGGTATCCGAAATATATCGTACCGGTGGCCAAACCGGTATGGCCTCCGGTACGGTATTGACATCCTTGGTTCTGAGTCCACGGACTACTTCTTTCTTGAATTCACAGCAAGTACAAGCACACCTACTTGTGTAACTTTAAGCTCTTATTGCAGCAACTAAATCGATCACCAAGTTCTTGACATAATCTTGAATCTTGGAAACCCTAAGTATATGTGAAGGCAAACATCTCTTGATCTCACAAAAGATTCATACACACAGCATAAGGAGCAACCTAAAAACGTGGCTAGGGTTTTCCCTTTTATACTTAAGACAAAACATAAAACCCTACATGTCAAACGAGCTTGGGCTGAGTTGGAAATTCTGTAGAAAAAACAATCTGCACGACTTTCGATCAGTTGAGTCTAATTCTCGATCGATCGAGCCAGGCAGATTTAACCAATAAATCCTGCAGTACACTCGATTCCAACTTTACACATAAACACACTTTGAGCAAGTCTAAAACAAGACTAAAACCTGTTTTGATCATGGTTTGCCAACATTACAAAATGAAGTTCTAATACGTTAGTTTCTAATTACTTAGAACCTAATAGTTTACGTAAGTGGAAAGAATCATGTGAAACTCATAAAGAATAGTTTGAAAATAAGTTCGAGGTGCCCAATTTGTATATAAATTTGCCACAAATTACTCATGGGTGATCCAAAAAGTTGGTATTAAATAACTTAGGCATGTTTCTCTACACTCTAAAACAAAAGGCTCTACTTGATGTTTCCTAGATTGTTGGAAAATGCTTGCCCCAAGGATGACAAAAAATCAACTTTGAAAAGTTCACATTTAAACCATCCCACTTCTCAATTGAATAACTTTTTGATCATAGCACAAAACACAAAGTTGGTACCTTTAAAAAGTATGTAATACAAGCTTTCCAATGATATCAAGAACAAGCAAGAAGGAGTTCATGAATGCCTTCAACCAAGTACACAAAATTAATACCTAAAAACTAATATACAAAAAAAAAAAAAAAAAAGGAACAATTTTTGGAAATAAGATGCACCAAATCGGGACCCAAAGCACGTGCTAACACATACCATGTGCTTTGGCCCTAATGCTCATAGTATGTATGAGCGAATTTGTTATTCTCATTTTTTATAAATTCATAATCCCTTCTACTAAAAAGTATGAAACGAAAACATCATTAAAATACCCAAATACTCTCCCAATCATTCTAGAAACTTTTCAAATAAAATAATCCTTCGTCAAATCCAAGCTTCCCCTAAAGAATAATTTCTAAATCCCTTTTTATTTCATGGTTCTTATGCTTCAAGTTGCTATAATGAAGATTCTCAAAAAAAAAAAGAAAAAAAAAGTTGCTATAATGAATACCATGCATGTGTGATTATGAATATTTATAGATATGCATAATAAAGCTAGGATTATTTTCAATCCTATGTTAGTATATTAATTGTCATTATTAAATGAACTCATATATGCATCTATAACATGGGTATCACTTATTCATCAAAAAAACATGGGTATCACTTTTTTTTTTTTTTTTTTTTTTAAGAACATGGGTATCATTTGAGATTTGGTTTTTGTGCCCTACCCATTTATAATTTTATATTTTATTGAAATAAGCCTGTGATGGATTTATGGATATTATGTTTGGGTGTGTATCGCCCTCTCACTTCACAACAACACGGCCAAATTTGTCAAATTGCACAATTTAAACAAAATATTAGGGGGAAAAAAAAAAGCATTCGAACAGAATTATTTACTTATGTAACATATTTTTGAAACTCCAGTTTAATTCAAACTTAAGTTTTAAGCAATATAAACTCTCCTGCTTCGCATGCTGGCTGAAACTTGAGTTTGTCAATTTTGAATTCAAAAAATGTGCTACCGTAACTAAATATGAGTAACTTTTTGACAGTGATTTTCTCCTAAAAGTTTGTTAAAATTGTGATATTAGGTAAATTTGGTCTGCCAACGTAATTTAAACTTCTGTGCCTCTCTTTGTCGTTTCATGTGACTTATTATTGAGTATTTGTGTATGTTATAAATTATTTTATAATATTTTTTAAAAAAATTATTTTATAATATTTTTATAAATGATTAATATAAAAAAACTTTTTATTAGTTTTTATCTGAATTTACTATTTATATCTTTTTTTTTACATATTAATATCCCTTTTTCATTTGTCTTATATATATTTATTTCCGCCCCCAGTTTTCCACCGCTTATTTTCAGATTTCTCTCTAATGCGAGATACTATTTCTCTTTCCATCAGTCAACACACATTTACAGATCTGATCTCTCTCAGATCAGGCATTCAACCATGTTTTGCTGCCACAATGAACGCCGGTCACCGCCAGGCCACTGTGAGGCCAAGATGAAGATTCCCCAGATCGGTGTGAAGAGGAGAACGTTGAATGTTAATCGACAGCGTCTGGGTTACTGCCTGCGTTAAGATCGATAGCTTTTTTGTTCCGGCCCGGTATCTAATTTCCGGCCGAAACCCGGTATATATCCCCCCCGGAACAGCCGGTATTTAAGCCGACACAAAGCACCAACGTGACTGTACTCTGTACCGGTCGTCTTCTTTGCTAACTAGTCCAGCCCAGACTGGATTTGTGCTCATATCAATGAGCCTGATGCACAAATAATCAGATGACTGATTTTGTGGTAACATTGGCAATGGGTATTATTTATGTTAAAAAGATCTTTTGCTCTTTTTAATTTCCTAATCCATTGTCTTGTTTTACCCTTCTTCTCCAGCAAGCTTTGATTTCGGTGGCTATGATGCTCAGGTGGCGGTGGTGATGGAGAAGAAGAGAGAGGCAAAGAAGAGAAGAAAGGCTTGTTGGGAGAGAGAAAGAAAGACGGTGGTCAGACTTTTTAGGTGAGAAAAAAAAAGTTGTATTTGGGGTGGCTTCTTTGTAACCTTTGGATTTTGTTTTTGCACGTGTCCTTCATCAGTCTTAAAATGGCAGAGAACTGGAGACTTTTGGAGGGGAGCCGGACCCAATAATCGGGTCAAATATTTAGTTCAATGAGTCTAATTAGTTTTTATCCTGCTAGAAGATTTTTCCTACTATTGGATGCATGTATTGTTGGGTTTGAGTCTGAGAATCGAATTAGATATTTCAACAGAAAAATATAATAGAAATGGGAATAAAATTGCATACCAATCATATCTCTTAAACCCCCTGGAAGTTGAGTATTGTGTATTGATTATAACTTTTATTAAGTACATATCCTATGCACCATGTCAATAACCATTACCATTATCATACTAACTGATGCAAATGACATTATCTAATTATTTCATCTAACAATATTTATTTTCATGTTATTTTTTCAGTTCACACTATCGGGTTTATTGAACATGATAGATGGATTATGGTCAAGTTGTGGAGATGAGCGAATTATTGTGTTCACCACCAATCATAAGGACAAGCTTGATCCTGCTTTGTTGCGCCCAGGCCGCATGGATCTGCACGTGCACATGTCATATTGCACCATGGATGGGTTCAAGCTTTTGGCTTTTAATCATCTTAATATCGAAGCTGACCACCAACTCTATAGACAGATTGAAGGATTGTTGGAAAATGTAGAGGTTACCCCAGCTGAAATTGCAGAGGAACTTTTAAAGAGTGGTGGTGCTGATGTTGTTCTCGGAGGACTTGTCAAATTTCTTGAGCAGAAAACACTTCAGAAAGCAAAGGCTGCAGAGTTGAAGGAACTTTTGAAGAGTGATGATAATACAGACGTTGATGTTATAGAATTTGTGAAATTTCTCAAGCAGGAAAAACTTAAGAATGCAAAGGCTGCAGAGGCAGAGCAACTTTTGATGATTGATCATACTTATGTTGATGTTGATGTTGATGTTGAAGGACTTGTTAAACTTTTCAAGCAAAAAAAACTTGAGGATCCAAAGGCTGAAGAGGCAGTGCATGTTGTTGGAAGTGGCAAACTAAAAGGTGCCTCTTGATATTTCATAATAGTTTGTGTTTTTTGTTTTTTCATAACTGTTTGTGTCTATTGTCATTCCGTACTGCTTGAATCTTTTGAGTCTTCCACATTCTAGTATTTTCTGTTATGAAACAAAGTCATGACAATAATGACAACTCTTGTAACTTCACCCTATAAAAGGGGATAGATGTATGATGTGAAAGTGTGTGAGAGATTGTAGTGAGCTCTCAAGACAGTAGCCTAATCTCTTTGTTTGTGAGTTTGAAGTACTCTAATAAAATTTTCATTCCTCTCTTTCTTGTGAGTACTTTGTTGAATTTTAAGTCAAGGCTTTATAAAGCCAACACATGTATAGATCCAAAAGAGTCATAACTGATGGGTAAGTTCAAAAGAGATGGTTCGTGTTCTCAAGGAATTAGTAAAATGTTCCCAAGCCATTCTAGCACTTGTCAAATCGCATTTAAGTTTTTCATCTGGGTGACCATGAGTGACTCCCTTTTGGTGGTGATCCTTATTTGTTCCTCCCCTCATTTCTGCGTTTTTCTTCTCTTTGTGAAATAATATGCATCGCGTCAATGTGTGGGTTTGCACTGCTGTGAATCTAGTTATGTACTTGTGCAAATTGTGTGGCCATGCATGTGTGTGAGATTTTGGTGATTTAGAAAAGAATTACATGTTTGTTGAATGGATATTTTGCATTAAGCTTTTTATGTGTGCTGCTATTTGCCTCTGATCACTTTACTTTTATTGCTGGTAATGTTGACTCTCACTCTTTTTATGTGCAACAGCCCTCCCTTCTCTCATCTAGATACAGCCCTACCACCATTGAATGTTCATATTTAATTAGTATTTAATCATTTAATGCTTTGGTGAGAAAGCATATAAAAAAGTCTTTGGAGGTTATTTTCTGTTCTTTGAAAAAAACTATGTTAGTCAAAGATTTATATCAGTGTTACTTATTTGATAACAGTACTGAGAGAGAATAGGAACTAATCGCATAATATGTTGTGATATGAGTCTCACCCTTTCACTTCTTCCTCCTTTTGTCTTTTATTTGTTTGATGATCCTGAAATTAAAAAAAAAAAAAATTTGTGGTTTTTTGTAATATATAATAACTTAATTTCTTTCATGTTTACACTAGCATTACGCAAATATGTAGTAAGAATACTTTTTGTCTGTAGACTTTACAGTATCAATGGATGTCATGTCAAAAAAGGCAACACATGCCACGTCATTTTCAATGTTCCATTTGGCTTATAATTTTTGAAGTGCACTTCACTAAATGGGCTACTCAAATTCAATATGGACTGCACTCCTAGAGCTCATATTAGGAACAAGAGAGACAACCAAATGCGAATGTTAATCTAATATTGTACTGAAAACAAAGCAATGGATGAAGGATAACATTAATGGGGGCAATATACTCTCCTGTTGCCATGCTCGATCAACGCATGTTGAAATTGATTTTCACTTTAGTTTGAGTTATGATAGCCAATAAATCTCTTATCATCTTTTTCTTTTCTTGGGATCAGTTGGGATCAATTAGCAAACATTTTTTTCCAAGTGCTTAACATTGATCTTGGTCTGTACTTTTACAGACCAAGATCAATGTTGTTCCAATACAGTTGGCTTGAAGGATAATGACTATTAAATAATGCAAAATAATAAGAAATTGCAACCATGATAGCTCTTGTGGTTGCTATTGGCTTTTTTGAAGATTAGATGCCTAGAATAGATATGGATGTTGCTATAGTATTTATTGAAATTCTTGAGACAATGAATGCAGTTGTGTTTTGAAAAGAAAGGTGAATGATCTCCAAAGTACACTACGGTGGAGAACGTATTCTTGTAGTGAGGTTAATTTATATGTAATATGAAGTTGTATAGATTTGTTGCAAAACTAAATATGGATTTTGCCTTCAAGCCTATTAAACTGACAAAGGTTAGAATCCTTTACATATAGTTTTCCCATTGTTTTGAATTTTCTAAGAAAAAATTATTGTCTCTATTTTTATTACCTACATTTTTTTTCTCTTTTAGTTTATTCTTGCTAGGCTAATCAGGCTCTTATTGAAATTTGATTAACTTTAAGCTCATATTTCATGTTAACTAGTCGCTAATCCGTGTGATGCACGGGATAGTTAAATAAATATTTAATTAATCAACCTCACATTAAAAGAAAAAGCTAAAAGAATCAGGGAAAGGCTGATTTGCCCACCAAGAAAAAGCTAAAAAGGAAAGGAAAAAAAAAAAAGACATTGAAAAAGAAAGAAAGAAAGAACCTTTTTTTTTTTTTTTTTATTAAAAAAAATAATGTTGAAAACTAAAGCAACATTAAGTCAATGGGACATCTATTTGCAAAGGATTGCAACATTTGTATGTTTACTTGGCTCAAGGTCAAAATCCAAATTCAATTTTGAAACAATGAAAACATACTTCATATTAATTGTAAATCAGTCTCACTACATAAATTCACTTTTCACTCTAATGTATTTTGTAGATCAAATACTGTCAAAAAGAATTCCAGTAAACACTATTGCCACATCTATATTTGTTGTAGGCATTTAATTTACGTAGAAGCCAACAACAACCACAATAGCTATCACAGTTGCTTGATGCTATAACAATCTAGATTCAAACATTCTCTTTCTAAAATCTCATCTTTTTTCTTTAAACCTGCACATCAAGCTTTGTGAACATGCATTCCCCTCATCTTCATTGAAGAAAAAAAGAAATTGAAGTTGATAACTTTATATATTTATTGGTTGTTTTGCAAATGAACACCACTCTTTCAACTGATGACGTAAGTGTAGCCTATACATAATAATCACCAAAGGCAATGGTGAAATTGACCAAAACTCAATTACTGATCTAAAAATAACAAATTAATGCCAAGTACATGTTTTTCAATTGTAGGTACCAATATAACATGCGAAAGAAGGACTAGTTAACTATGGACATTGTTTTGTAAAAGGTTCATGCCTAAAAGAAATTTTTCTACATAAATGCTATTTTTTTGCATAAAAGGAATTTTTCTGCATAAAAGGGGCTATCCATTGTTACTTTTTTATATTTGCACATGTTTTTCCTAACTGTTCATGTGAAGATATTGCACTATTCATAGCAGAGGATACCTCCAGCCGTAGCTATAATGCCTTTTTTTTTTTTTTTTTTTTTTTTCTCTGCAAGAATAATTTTTTGAGCCAAAAGGGTTTTCCTTTTCAAAAAAAAAAAAAAAAAAAAAAGTTTTATGATAAAATAGTGTTTATTCATCTACATATATGTGTAGACATGTCTACTAACATACGTACACACATTATTATCCTTTTCTTTTAGCCATTCACATGTAAATATTGTACTTTTCATGGCAAATGACACCTCCAGCTATAGCTACTGTGTTCCCTTTTTCTTTTTCTTTTTTCCTGCAAAAACCATTTTTGAGCTAAAGGCAAAGAAAAAAAAAGTTTTGTGATTTTGAAAGAAAACAAATAGTGCCCATTCTTTTATGCATGTATATGAACATACATATGTGCATTGTTATCTTTTTCATTTTGACTGCCTATGTGTAAATATTGTATTGTTCATGGCAAATGACACCTTTTTTTTTTTGAAAAAAAAAAAATTGTTTTCTTTTTTGAAGGAAAGAAAATAGAGTGTTCACTTACGTATACATACATGTATATATATATGTATGCATACTTATATATATATATATATATATATATATATATATATATATATATATATATATATATATAGACACACACACACACATGAATATACATTATGTTGACTTGCTTCTTGTTGGCTATTATGCAACCTTGAGGGCATGATAGACTTTCACCATGGTTGGCACCCCAACGGAGTCGCCAGAATGTTGAGGGGAAAATTTTGATGTTCCCAAATAGAATATGAGGTAGCCAAGCCGAAACTCAATGATGGGTCCTTGAAATAAAGCCCAAAGGCTATTGATGTGGTGTAAGTCTGCCTAAGTAAGAGATAGAAGCTGCACCTTAACAAGAAGACAACAATAGAGCACAATAAACATGTTACTGTTTTTAGTTTGTTATATTATTAGTTCTTTTACAACATCATAGTTCAAATCAGTCCTCTAGCGGTACGGTATTATCTCCAGTGGTAGGGTAATTTCAGGTTAATAAGTGTGTTTACATGGTAAAAATTATATGTTTTCCTTATTATCATTAAGTCAACATAAGGGAAAACTTCTAGAGTATCCAAAACATTATGGCCTTCATCATAATAATAATAAACAAGGATTAAAGGCTCCATAGTTACAAATAAAAGAGGAAAAATAGGATGGAATTGAGGGAGATAAAGATCCCCAGCTTAGTGCAGCAAGTATTAAGTTAAGATTTTGGTGAGTGTGTATTTGTAAGGCATGAATGAGATGAATGTGAGCTATTTTTGAGTGAGTGAGATGGGACTAATGCTAAGATTAAGGCTTTTTGTGTGTGGTGGGCTGTTTATGACTAGTTGAGAGACATTTATGGGCTGTGATTGTGTGAAAGGGGGAAAAGAGTATTTGAAATTAGATGAGTGTAGGCTAAAGATGATGAGTGGTGAACTTGAGGAAAGCTAAACGACGAACAAAATAGTAAACAAACCAAGAGTTTCAGAGAGGGTAGTTGTCTTGGTCAGTTATGGGACGTTTATGGTGTAGGAAGGTGTAAGCAAGGTGGTGAATGTTGGTGTTATGGTGACTATAGGCTGAGAAAGGTTGTGAGTGAGCTCAAGAGAGCTTGGGGAAGCTTAAAGAAAGCTTAATAGGGACTGAATTTCTATAGAGTGTAATCAATGACAGAAATTTTTAAAGAGACTTTCTCCTTCCCCTGTGGGCTGAGGTGTGTATGTTTTTATAATAAAACTTTAGAGAAGCATTCATTAACAAGAATCCAAAAAACGTATGACTAATCAGAGGTAGTGATTCAAGGCTAATCTTTTTGGGATTTTTGTCTAGAAATAGGAGATTTACTTTAGGGGCTGTCTTGCCTCTTTGGATAATGATAGGATTTTAGAGTGCTTTGCATTAAATGCCAGGATTCCTAGGACTAAGCCTAATCAATGGGATTAAGGTGTGTATTAGGAATGAATCTTAATGTTGCAACTGAGATTTGGACCTCCAAGAAGTGAGATTCAACACCCCAAGCTAGGTGTCAAGCTCTAGTCCACTTTAAGGGGTTCCGCTGGAGATCCCTTTATGCTCTCCAAACCACATGTTCCTAATTTTTCCCCTTTAGGATTCATGGACTTGGTACATGAATCATGTCTTGAACGTTTTTAACATTTATAGTATCAATTTGTTGAGGTTTGGATAACTTGGTTTCAGCTCTCCTTTCGCTAGAGGTAGAGTCTTGAGGAAGATGATGGAGTTCCATCATCCTTCAGACTTCAGCTGATATGACAGCCCTTGAGCACTATTCACGTCAGGTAGAGGGTGGCAGAAAACTGATGGGACAGCCCCTAGTTCATCTTCAAAGGCTTGGTTCCCTTGTAGGGGGTCTTTAGTTGTTTTTTGGTTAGGGATGAACAAGGGTTGGTTGCCCACTTTCAAACCTCTTGCTAGGGACCTTTTTGGGCTGGAACTTTGCTCCATTTCAGCACTCTTAGTTGGGCCACATGACCCTTTTTTTGCTTGGGCTTGTTCCCTACTTCATGAAATTCTTGGCCCTACAAAATGGGTATTAAAGACATGCTTTGCCATGGGTTTTTTACTCCTCATAGGTTTTAGTTGTTAGTAGAAATAAAATGAATCCATGAGCTTTAATAAATATTTATAATAGATTTTGGATATTAATTTCCATGGATCATTACAACATGGGTAGAAGGTAGGTTAAAGGTCCCCACAAGCTAGGACGTCGTACCTCCCAATTTGTGACGCTAGGAGCGCCGCATTGGTCCGAACGGTACAGTTTGTCCTTATGAACCACCATGGCATAACCATGATGATCCTTGTCGCGGTGGGTGGTAGGTTCACCGCTGGGTATGTGAGTCTCAGGAAGACCACAATCCATGGCTAATACTACCAGGCTTCCAGGCTAGCACAGAAACAAATAAATTTCATTCAAGCAAATGATGCATGACATGCAAAATAATGACATATTAGACATATTATATACAAAAAAGCAATAAACAAACAATGACATGGTTGGCCACCATAATCTAATTGAAGCTTAGCTCTCAATATCCCCAGTAAAGTCGCCACTGTGAGAGACTGCGCCCCCCGACCCGTTTTTATAGGTTATTGGGCCAAACCCACGTGAATGGGTGGAGTCGTGTTATTGCCTCTCAAAATGGAGGTTTGACTAGTTATATTTTCCCTTTTAGATTAATGGTTTTACAATGGAGTTGCCACTTATTTAATTATTGGAATAAATAAGAAAACCAAAATTGAAAAATTCTTCATTTTATTTATTTGAAATTGAATTTACATTGATCGTAAGAAAATTACATGGCTTTGGTCCTAGATACAATCTAAGATAAAGTATATGGCTTTGTTTCCTAGTTACAATCTGAAAATCGAAAATTACATGGATAAGCATTTGATCTACTAACCCTTGATCTAAGTTCGGAGGCTATGTTACAAGGTGAGAATGTGTTAGGCATCCATCTTGCCCGGTGAAATCGGTCTTCTAGACTATGGTGGCCAACATTCATATCACATCATCCAATATGTTATCAATCAATTTGCATGTTGAATTTAATGTGTGTGCATGTGATAAACCCTAATTCAATTTATTAAGCATGACATTTGGATTGAAAAATAAACTCTTATGAATGTGTGTGGATGGTGATATCCTAGATTCAAAAATTTAAAAGAATTATTAAACAAACATCTTTTTCATGTTTTTTGATGTGGATTTAAGATTGAAGCTAGTGTTATGCATGAACATGTGATGAACAACCAAGAACATATGAAGAACACATAAGAACACTTAAGAATATTCAAACATATTCGAGAGAATTTAAATAGTTACTATCATACTTTAATCCTAAATTCTCATCATGGCAACGTAAAAAAAGAAGTTAGGGAAATGGATTATACCTTCATGCAAGATCCATATGGTGGAGGAGGAGACTTTTGATAGTGGTCCTAAGGGTGGAGGAAAAGAAGAGTAAGGAGAGGAAGAGTGAGTCTCACTCAATATCTTGAGTTTTAGGAAGACTAAGATATAACAAGACTACTCAACTTCACTAGAACTCAAGAGAGGGGTTTTTTTGTGTGCTCTTGGAATGAAGGAGAGGGGGGTTTATATAGTAGTGGTGGAGGAAATATGAATGAAAGACCATTTAATGAGGGTTGACAAAGAATCATGAACCTAGACCTCATTTTAGCCTTGGGGAAAATTTGGTGCATTAAATGGAAAGATTAGTGGGAGTGAGGAGTAAGCCAAAATTCGATTTTCCCATAGTTGCTGTAACAACTTGTAGAGCCAAATTCAAATAATCATATCTGAGTTAATTTTGATCGGAATTGTCTCGTTCTTGTGCTCAAATTGAAGCCCTAGATGTCTATTTTCTGGGAAAATTAACCTCATTCACAGATTTAAAATATTCTGAGAGATATCGATGAAATGATGAGTAGAGGTCATTTGTTAGAAAATGATTTCAACACAATTAACATTAATAGGTCCCAAATTAGCTCCCAATTAACATTAAATGGCTCCAATCACTCCCATTTCAAACTTAATTGGTTCCAAATTTACCCTAATAATGAAAAAATAATTGCACAAATTACTCATTGAATAATTAATGTTTAACTATCTAGTTAATTAGGAGTGTGCAACCCTACCATAAAATATAGTCCTAACTAATCAAATTATAACACATCATCGATCTCAAATTGATTATACTTATAACCAATTGAAATCAATTGTTCATAATCACATATAGTCGGACTCAATTTGTGATTGTGCATCTCGGCCATTAGAACTTGATTTGATGATAACTTTCAATCTGATGGTCCGATTAGGGCTTATGACTAGTCAATTTAATCGTTACAACATCAAGATCATTTTAATGAAACGAGATTAAGGATCTAGTGACTAGAATCAAGATGCATATTCCCAAGGTGAAATTATCCTTTTACCCTCCATGTAAGGTTAAATACGGGTTGCAAAATGGGGTGTCAACACTAGAAAAATTGTGCATAAAATAGTGAATTTTGGCTCACCAAAATTGACTAAGCCAAAAAAGAAGTCTAAGAATACAACAAAATGTCACAACAATTTCACAATACATTTATTTTTAGTTGTGGTTGCAATTGATCTAATATTTTATTTTATATTTTTTTTGACTAATGAGGAACTTACACCTCAGTAGTTATGAAAATATTGTGACATATAAAAAATTACCCAACATTTTCAGAATACATTTATTTTCAGTTGTGGTAGGTTTTTGATGCGGGATGCAGAAGCGTCAAGAAGTAGAACACGTCTATTTCTAGAAAACAAGAAACAATAAGACATGTTTTCTTCTGAAAATAATCTCAAATTCATGAAGATTCCTTAAATCCACAAGGAGAAAGTGTTTTGGAATCCACTAGAGAGACAATAGACAAAAGTTTGAATTTTAATTAATATTAATAATATTGAAAATTTTTATAGCCTGAGAGGCCTATTTATGGGCTCTATAAAACTTGACAAACAAGAAAATATATTCTAAAATAACTCTTAATTAATACCTAACCATAACGGGAACCAAATTTGACCTAAAAAACATTAAAAGCATCTAAAAACAAGGAAATAAATCACCTAAACCTAAAATAACTCTTTTTTACGTAAAAATATCAAAATTAAATAATTACAAAATTTAAATTGTAGATTTTGTCATACATCAGACTCCTTCACTTGAAACAAACTCGTCCTCGAGTCTATCTTTCAAACCTAAAATCTTCCACTCCAAATAAACAAATACTTTGAATGCTTGAGTCCCTTGATCTTCTTTCTATACTTGCAACTCATTAATGGGATAAACAAGTCAACTTGAATTTCTTTTTCTTTGGTCTTCATGTAATTGTAGAGATTTACCAAATAAGAATTGACAATTGAATCAAATCTATCAACCCCAATAAAATCAATAAACTTTGGTGTATCACTTATCATCAAAATAAAAGGATCTTGAGATTGACAATCATATGATTTGATTTATTGAGATCCTTGAAACTTTCTTCTTCAATTATCTCTATCATCTCAACTTCAAGATCTTTCTCTAAAGGGTCTTCATTAATCTCCTACGCTATCTTAATTTTAGATTCTTCTTCTATAACAATGTCTTCATTAATTTCCTTAGAAAATTCTATATTTTCTTCATGAAAAATATGTTGTTCAACATACAGTTCTTCTCTTAATGGTGGAATATATGGTTCTTTAAAATAATTCAAGTGTGAACTTTTTGGCCAATAATAATCTTATTTTGTATACGACAAAAGTTCATCACAATCCTAAGGATAATATTTGATAGTAAGAGCATCCACAGCAGTGGAGCTAAAAATTTAGCTTTTTAGCTTCACCAAAAGTTACTTTATCTATTATACCTACACATATACTACAGCAGTGGATCTATTTTAGCTATCAACATAATAAAATAATATAAACATCACAATAAAATAATATATCCCTACAATAAAATAATATACCACCTACAATAAAATAATATATCGGACTACCCAAAAAAACAACCCAACACCATCCACAACCACCTCTACCATCAGCCACACCCGCAACCACCACTATCACCACCACCAGCAGACACAACCAAACCCAAAAAAAAAAAAAACCAAACACCGTACCACCAAACCATAGCCACAACAACCACCATCGCCACCACCACAGCCATCAAACCCATTGAAGAAAACAAAAATCAAACATCATACCCACATGAAAATACATTAAAAAAAAAAAAAAAAAAAAAAAAACAAACAAACAAACTCAATCACAGCAAAGAGGATGGCGTGGGTCTGATCGGAGGACTGGGCGGAGGCGTTGATCGGCGGAGTGGGGAGGACTGGGCGGCGTGGGTCTGATCGGAGGATTGGGCGGAGGCGTGGATCGGCAGCTTGGGGCTTGGGTCGGTGACGTTGAGGCTGGCGGAGGGACGCGGACTGGGCGATGGGGCTTGGGGTGATCGGCGATGGAGCTTGGCGTGGGTCGGCGAGATGGGTCGGTGGAACAGGTCGGCGGTGAGGGAGCTGGCCGGCGAGTTGAGGGATGAGGGAGATGAGGGAGGCCGGCGAGCTAGAGAGGAAAAGAAAATTTACCAGCGAGCTGAGAGCTAGAGAGAAAAAAATGACCGGCGAGCTGAGGGAGGAGGGAGGCAGGCGATCTGAGGGATGATGGAGGCCGGTAAGCTGGAGAGAAAAAAAAAATTTGAGGAAGAAAGAAGAAGGAAGAGAAGCCGGAGAGAGGGAGAGGGAGAGAGAGAAAATGATTGGAGTATTTTAATCTGAGAGGAGAGAGAGAGGAGTAATAAAAAAATATTTTTTTTTTTAGCTTTGAGCTACAGTGCACATCTAAAAATAGATGTGCACTGTAGCTGAGGAGCTAAATCTTTTAGATTTAGCTCCACTGCTGTGTAATGGTTTTTGGCTATAGAGGAGCTAAAAAATAGCATTATACCTATATAACACCACTGCTGTGAGTGCTCTAAGCATCTTTTTCATCCTTGGCCATGAACAAATTTTCTCTTTACATTGTTGGATTATATCAGTCTGTATTCGTTCTCACAAACATAAGGCATACTCTCTAAGTTATACAAAGCGAGTTTAACTTTTCTCTCATCACAAATATTCTCATAGTCAAATAAATCCTATAGATCAAGTAACCAATCAAGAAAATCTACTTTATAAATAACTTGTAATTCTTCTATAAGGCCTATATAAAATTTTCTTACCAATAAGTTGCTTGTGAGTTATGTCTCCACAATAGTTATCCCTATTGTTTCCATGCTTTAATGACGGCATCATAACAAAGATATTTGTGAGTGCGAGTTGTACGTCATGTAATACTTGCTAAGTTTTTTGTCATCGGAATTGTTATCGTCACATTCATTAGCCACTAAACCAAGATAAGTCAAGGCTTTAATACAAACTGATGCAGGATATGGAAGCGTTAAGAAGCTGAACATGTCTACTTCTAGGAAAAAAAAAAAAAAAAAACGTCCTCTTTTGAAAATAACCTTGGCTCGATGAGGGTTCCTTGAATCTACAAGGGTCTTTGAATTCACAAGAAGAAAGGGTTTTGAAATCCACCAGAGAGAGAATAGACAAAAGTCTGAATTTTTATTAATATCAATAATAATGAAAAACATTATAGACTTAGTGGCCTATTTACAAGACAATTTATTCTAAAATAATTTCTAATTAATACGTAACCAAAATGGGAACCAAATTTGATCTAAAAAACATTAAAAGCACCTAAAAACAAGGAAATAAATCACCTAAACCTAAAATAACATTTTTTTACATAAAAATATCAAAATTAAATAATTACAAAAATTAAATTGTAGATTCTATCCTACATCAGTTTTGTTCTAATATTCTATTGTTTTATTTTAACTTATAAGGAATTGAGACCTCATTAATTGTGAAATATTGTGACACAACAAAATATCACAATTTTTTCACAATAAAATTTGATTATTTTATTTTATTTTGACCTATAAAGAACTAAAAAAATCAATAATTATGAAAATACGGTGACAATTTGTTGTGTCAATATAACTATTCCTAGACCAAAATAATGTGTCAACACATATAAATATATATTTTTTAAAACAAGCTCAAAACAATTTTAGTACATCTATACCATCTATAACATGATTCTCTTCTTTGGATTGGACTTTTATGTGGTTCAAAAATACTCCTAGACCCTACGTTTAATAGGGACAAAACTTGAGAAAAATCTAGTAAAAATATATCTCCAACTCCACGTAAAATGCCTACAAAATAGGACACTCTCCTACTAGTCCATGTCTTCAAAACAAACTTATCCAAAAATTAAAATTAAAAAAAAAAAAAAAAAATCTGAGTCCACTTTGATATTTCCCTCAAGACCACATTCCAAAATTTTTATTTATTTTTTCTAATTTATCAACTCACCAAGTTCTTTTATTTATTTATTTATTTATTTTTGAATTTCTAGTTTCCTTAATTCCTAATCTCACATACTCTAGACTAAATAAATAAAAAAAAGAGCCTCAATGGTGAGTTTCAGCTAGTATGATAAATTAGAATACAAAAAAAAAAATAATAATAAAAATAAAAAAAATAAAGGAAAAAAAAGGCTAGCCGAAATGGTGAGTTTCAGCTAACCAATTGACTAGTCACTAAACCAAAAAGGGATCTCCCGCCTCCTTATACCGGGTTTTTTTTTTTTTTTTTGGTCTTTTAAACTTGATTTCATTTTAAGGCTTTTAAGTAATAGTATTAAATAATAAGTGTTGTGTCTACCACTTATTTACAATACTTTTACAACAATTTTTCAATGGTAAGTTAAGATTCTTATGTGAACCCACCATTAAAATTATTTTTTCCCTACCAATAATAATCAATAATAACTTGTCACTTATAATTTATTGTGAAAATGTTGTAGACATAACTTTTTTAATATAAAAAAATTTTCTTTCTCACCTAGACTCACTGTTTTGGCTTGTTACAAAACACAAAAGTTGAACAAACCAAAAGCTGTATAGTTAGGGCCATTGGCTCTTTTTATATAGTTAATAGATATAGATTAGAAACAAAAAATAAAAAATGGGATATAACGTGTGTTGTAACTTGTAATAAGAGTGTTATGTAAAATAAATAAGGAGAAAATACTTTTCTAGTCCCGACATTTTAGGCAAGTTTCTATTTTGTCCCTTTTTATTTTTTAGCTCCTATTTTCTAGTCCCGACATTGTCTACATGTTAGTGTGTAGGTTTTTTTTTTTTTTAGAGTTTCAATCTATGGCGTCCGCTCCTGATAATAGCTTTTTATTATCATACCAAGACACCAATCAGTTTTAGGTGTAGGCGAGCATTGAACCCCAGATCTTTTATTCAACCATCAGAGACTTTACCAGTTGAGCTAACTGGAACCCACTATTAGTGAGTAGTTGATAAACTAAATGTTGATGTGGCTATTAAAATAATAGAAGTAAAAGAAACCAAAACAAATAAGAGAAAATAAAAGGATAAAAATAACCAAATAATAATAATAATAAAGTAGATGAACAGGAAAAAAAAAAAAAGACAATTGCCCAGGGGACAATTTTTTCCAAAATGAAGGAGAAAAAAAAAACCATATGGGGTTGCACACCGGACAATCTTGAAGAAATAGAGGTAGAAGGAAAAACACGAAACAGGCTAAAGGCCAGAACAGAAAAAAAAAAAAAAAAAAAAAGAAAAAAAAAGAAAAAAAAAAGAGAACGTTTCTTAGGGACAAATTTGTCCAAAATGAAAGAGACAAAAGTCATATGTGGTTGCATAGTGGACAATCTTGAAGAAATAGAAGTAGAAGAAAAAAATTGAAAGAGACAAAAGGCCAAAGAAAAAAACAAGAACGTTGTACAGGGACAAGAGTAGTATTTTCTTTCAAACACTGCTATAAAATTATTCTTGTATTTTATGCATAGTTCTAAATTAGAAAAACTTGCAATTTAAACAATTTATTGATGACGTTATCATTGATCTTTAATTTTCTAGAAATTTTGCAAGTATAAAAGATATATAAGAAGAAAATGTAATCCAATGGTGAATTTGTCAAAATTTATCTCCAATAAAAATATATTAAATAAGATTGTAACCTAAAGTTATAATCGATTTTGTAACTAAATTTTATTCATATCAAAATACTTGTAATTTCTTAAAAATGTTAAGGACATATTAATCATTTTATAGTATAAAGTGGTGGACTTCATGTAATTAATTCTCTCCCTTCTTTTCATTTCCATACAAATTAGGCTGATACCAAAACAGTGGTCCTCATGGAAATATCATTACTCTACCTCATTCATTTTACTCTTCTCTTGTACAACCAAATGGAGGAAATAATCCTTCCAAAAAAAAAAAAGGGGGGGAAAAAATACCCCTTCTTTACTTTTTCTTTCTTTTCTCATTCCCTTCTCCCATTTCCAAACATATTGTTAGTCTTTTTTGCTGACTTAGCATTCTCTCTTGTTGTCTGCAACTTATCATTATCCGTAACTGTTCCTAACCCGTGCATGCATGAATATAACTGAATTCGAAGAAAATGTCATTATATTTGATTTGGAATAGTAAAGAGTGTTTGTCCTTTCCTGTCACAAAAGTATTTTGCTTTTGAAAATTGGTGTTAAGCGTGTTTTTTTTTTTCCCGATTGATGAGAGTGAAAACTGAGAAGTTTAAAGGGAAACAACAGAGAAACTTCATCATATTCAATAATTCAAATGCCCACTTCACAATCCCAACGTCATATTGAGATACAAACTATTGCCATCTTCTCGGATTCTACCAGCCAACCCCACTCATATAGCGTTTTCAGTGTCAAAATCTTTGAAATAAATAACCCATAATAATGCATTTGTCTTTGTCATTTCGAAAGACGTGTATATTATGCCGTAGCCATCAGCCACGATGTTTTTTGTTTTTAACTATGAAGTTGACTACTCCATAGTATGCCACCTTCACTTCACCTTGCTAGGTTCAATTCATCAATTGTGGTGTTAATGGAATCCGTACCTTTTTGTCTTCTCATGCAGAATTGCGGATGTCCATGCATGTACAATAATATTTACTAGTTTTGATTTCATTTTAAAATGAACTAGTCGCTAACCCATGTGACGCACGGGAAAATTATTAATAACTTCTCTAATATAAAAAAATTTCAATATCACGGTATAAATTATATACCAAACCAATAAAATCTATCACTTACAAAGTAATAAAATCTATCACATACAATGAGATATCATGATAACCAAGAGCTTGAGATCATATTTAGAAAATATATAACTGATATAAGTACACTCCAATATAATTAATGACACAAATATAGTTAATTCCATACTCATTCAATCAAGTATCTTTCATAAATTACATTAACCGTTCTTGATGTCCAAGATGTATCTAAATTTTAATATTGCCAATAAACAAAGATGCTAGACCTCGATGGGAATGAAAAGGCAACATAATGCCAATTTACACAATTTCTGAAATCATTATTTCCACTATTGAGAGAGAGAGAGAGAGAGAGAGAGAGAGAGGGGTGGCTGTTGTGTTGCATCTCTTAAGAAGAATCTATCTTGTACATTTTTTGATATGTAATTAACAAATAACAAAATAGATGTACCACATTTAGAGTATGCACATTTGGGAGATTAAAAGTAAAGTAAAATGAGAAAATGAACCCACCTAAAGTTTTTTGCTCTCCCTCTTGATGTTGACTTTTCCATCATCTTCCAAAATCAAATTTATGTACTCCTCAAAGCCCTGTAAGGCATAAAAATTAACATTTGACCAAATTTACATGTATTCACTTAAAATTGTGAAAGATGCTAAAAATTATAGGTTGATATCAACCTTTTAACCAAAATTCAACATTTTAATGATTGCACATCAATCAGCAATTTTGCCATTGTTACTTGCAACATATATCTTTTTACTCAAATATGGTGCGATTTTGGCCATCAAATTTTACTCAAAAGCCAAGATTAGACAACCTCCATCTTGCATTACTCTAAGAAATCTATAGAATTACCCTAAAATCAAAAAGAACATGCCACAACCATATGGATAGGAGGGGAAAAAAAAAATGTACATGTTCACAAAGATTTCAAAGTAAAAAATATACATTATGTAAACAGAACTTTTTCCACCACTTCTACACCTTCTAAAACACCAAAATAACCAAACCTCCTAAAATGAAGTCATTTAATGCAATCTTTTTTAAATTAAGTCATTAAAATAACAGCAAATGACTAACAGCAAGATCCTTTTGAAAACCAATTCTAAATAGTTCAAGGCTTCCAAAATTTGAGACTTTCAAGTTTCTTCTAGATTAGATAACTCTAAGTTGGGCTGATTATGCTCTTTTGGTAGTATTGCCTAGCAGATCTACTATTCAAACATTACAATGGTTCCAAATCAACCCTTCAATATTCTATCATTAACGTGGAATTCAGCCAGTAGCTTCAAAAAGAATTTGATTTACAAAATTCAGCCAGCAACATTATTCGGGTCTCTTTCAAAGACAGAAATCGGTCAAGAGCATTTATAAATATAATAAGTCTAGAGGATAATTCAGTGATATAACAATAGGGGAAGTGGTAGCATAAATAAAATCTAAATGCATCTTATAGGGAGTAACAATTAGCATAGTTGCTCCTTTTGGAATTTGGATCAAAAATATCTTTGCAGCTCTCCATACCATTTTAAATCACAATCATATCATTGAAAAAATTATAACACTATAAGAAGAAACTATACAATGTATAAAAAGAATTGAAATGGAACAGAGCTGATATTGTACAAAATTACAACAAAAATTGCTATGATAAGCCTAAACACTAAGCTAACCTACATTTTTTTATAAGTTACACATACTGAGCTAATCTACACTTTGCTCTTACAAGGAGATGATGTGTGATTTGCTAGAGCTCATGGTGCACTGAGAACTAAAATACAAGCAGGTTTAGAACACAAAGAGCCTCCACAAAGCTTATCAAGCTTGCTCTCTAGAATTCTTCACAGGTTTGATACCCAATAAATTAAATCAAAACCAACCAACCAAAATATAGAAAACTAAATACTATGAAATGCAAAATTAAAAATATTTTTTTTAGCGTTCATATATTTTGGTGAAGATTAAATCTTTCAAACATGGAAGACTCATAGCTTGTCTACAATTATATGGATAACAACAAATAGAATCCAAAATATATTTAAAACCTTATTCAAAAGCTTTGAATTAAAAAAAAAAAAAAAAAAAAAAACGCAAATTAGTAAACCAAAGTGCTAAACTGGACCCAAAAACCACAATTTCACTCCTACTAACAAATAAATAAAGAGAACAGGTTAGGGAGGAAGTCCTAAATTAAATTAAAAACATCACTAACCATTCCTCAAAACGCCAAGAGACAAAGCCTAGGTAGAATTTGATCTTCTATGGAGTTCCCCTTGGAAAAACAAAAAAGAACAAAAAGGAAACATATTAGCAATTGAAATCTATAATTGCAGCAAACCCTAATTAGGAACCCCAAAATCCCAAAACTAATAAAAACCCCAAATCAACCCTTCAACCTCAAAGTCATCTTGATTTCGTCCTAATTCAATAATGTTCAGAAACTATGGGAAATAAACCACAAATTAATTATAAGCAAATAGATTAGGACAACAGCAACAAAAAATGAAGAAGATAAGGAAGATTGAGGATTCAAGGTGATCTTACCAAGGAGTTCTTGAGAAATTGAACCGGGAGATATTGGGGCGATCAGTTCTTGAAGAGGAATAGAGAAAAAGGGGAATGACGTTCAGAGTTGGGTTTTGGAGAAGGAGAACAAAAATTTTGGGTATCGGGTTTGATATTGCCATGGAAAATAGAAATAGGTTTTTTTTAGTTGATTTTTTTTATAATAATTATGATGATTTAAAAATAATGATGACGTGGATTGAGAAATAGAAATAGTTTTTAAATTTTTTTAAAAAAATAATGATGACGTGGAAAATTGTGGGAGGTTCAAAGGTTTCGGTTTTATATATATATATAGATAAATATTGATTTAAGTTTTTTGTTTTTTAGTCTTGAAGTAAGTGGACGACTTGACTCCATAGCACTTTCCCTGCACCTAGCTATGCCTTTACGTCACTTTTCTTGATATATTTGTGGTGTTAATAGAACACAAGAAAACTAAACATGCTCTGGATTATTATTATTATTATTTTTTTTTTGGTTGAGAATCAACATGTTCTTGATTTTGAAAACACAAAAAAATTATGTATTCATAGAAACAAATTTTGGACAAAAAACAAAAATAGTTATCTAACGTATCCTAAGATTTTTCTCTTTCAAAATTTCAAAACTTGACTAAAATTATTTTTAGAAATATTCTATGGGAGGCTAAGGTTCTATTTGGTACGCGAGTTTAAACATTTATTTTTAGTTTTTAAACAATATTACATGTATTTTTACACTTTTTCACTCATTTATTTTCAAAAAAACTGAAAACTGTTGTTTAAATACAAGTACCAAACGGGCCCTAAACATGGCTGTCTTAGGCTTAATTGTTTATATATATATTTTTTAGAGAGACTTTCAACTTATGGCGTCCACTTTTAAAGATAGTTATTTATCATTAGACCAAGACACCAATCGATTTTTAGTATAGATGGAAATTGAACCTCAGATCTTTTATTCAATTATCAGAAACTTTACCAGTTGAACTATCTGAATTGTTTATACAATTATACTTTTAGGCTCGTTATATGATTTGGTTAGTACGTCTTCACTTATTTATTTTGTTTTTTCTTTTGGTTTTATCCATATGATGTACATCTTAATTAAAAATTATATGTAAATTATATATATAAAGACAAATTTAATACATTGAGTGAGTAATTATATGTGAATAATATTTTTTTTTATGAAATACAAAAAATTAAAATAGAATAACTAATCCTATGTGGGCAACCAATACTCATTATAGTAATTGACAATTTTCATGTTTTATTGGTTCCTAAAACATGCATGCATGAAAATATCATTATATTTGAGCTGGAATATTAAATGCATAAAATAGAATTTATCTGATAAACGTGAGAAATGTTTATTAGAATTCTATCCAATAAACACTGCAATCAATAAAAGAAAAATTGTAATCATAAATGTAGTAACACTTTAATTATAACTAAAAAATGCTAAAAATATTATTAACTTTTTCAAACTTACGTGGTATCACAAATGAACTCGACAAGAAATAAACTAAACAAATTTGATTACTTATTACATGTTAACACGTCACTAAATCACAAAACAGTAAAAGCTATTGTTATGGGAAAAAAAGAATAATGCTTGTGCCGTATAATAGAGTGTGAAAACTGGATTTTTTTTTCCATAGTATCCAACAATAGAGAAACTTCATGTGGTTGAATCAAATGTGTGGCCGAGAGCAAAAGAGTTAAAAATATCTGACCTGACCATCCTAACGTCAACACAAATTATTGCTATATTCATGATGGATTCTACAGCATATTTTCAGAATCTTTGAAGTGTTTTTTTGTTTTTTAACCATGAAGTCGACTCCATAGTCCATAGCACTTTCACTTCACCTACCTGGCTTCAGTTGTGGTGCTAATCGAATCCGTTCTTTTTGTCTTCTCATGCGGATGTAAATGCGTCTATAAATAATGTATTTACTAGTTTTGAATTTTTTTTTTTTTTAAATGAATAAGTATTGCTGATTCATTGCTAAGAGCATTTGTATTTACTAGTTTTGATTTTTTTTTTTTTTTAAATGAATAAGTATTGATTTAAGTTTTTTTATTATTTAGCTATGAAGTAAGTTGACGACTTGACTCCATAGCACTTTCCCTTCACCTAGCTACTACTTCAATGTTTTTACTTCACTTTTCTTGACATATTTGTGGTGTTAATGCAGTGGCGGCGCCACGTTCAGGCCAGGGTGTTCCTGGGAACACCCTGACCTGAAAAAAAAAAAAAAAATTATATATAATAATTAAAAAATATATATTTGTTTACCCTTAAAAAAAAAAATTAGGAACACTCTCAACCAAAATTAGGAACACCCTCAACCAAAAACGGATTCCAGGCCGAAACAAAAACTCTTGATTTCCCATACAAAATAATGAAAATATAAACCTATAATCCAAACAAAGCAGATATAGATCAGTAATGGAGGTTGAGGAGACGTTGTGCCGGGTAGAGGCGGCTTGAGAGAGGAGCATGGAGGTGCTATTAGGGATGAACGATGCTTGTTGAAAGAAGCAAGGTGGTGGCATAAAATGATGCTTGAAGAGAACATTGAGAGAGAAGAAAAGCTGTGACTAAGAAATAAGGACGAAGAAAGAAAAGAAGAAAGAAAAGAGGACAGTAGATCCGAAGAAAAATCTAGAAGAGATAGGATATGTAAAGCATGTGTGAAGGAGGGTTAAAGCAAAAATGACACATAAGTTAAAATAAGAAGAAGAAAAAAAAAAAAAAAAGCCTTGGAGATTTCTGGAGCTATAGGTCCATTGTTTTCTCTGGGCCGTTCTGTGCTTGTAAAGCACCTGGGCCGGGTTTCTTTTTGTTTTTTCTTTTGTTTGTTTGTTTTTTTTTTTTTTTTTTCTTCTGATTAATATACTTCTACTATTTCAGTCAAAAAAAAAAAAAAAAAAAAAAAAAGACCTGACGGAGAAAACAAAGGAAAAGGGAAAAGAAGTTATTAAAAATTAAATTAAATTAAAGGGTGGGCCTTGGTTTATGGTTTGGGTTTTGACATGGGTATAATTTAAGGCTTGGGTTTATCACTTGATTGGTCCACTCAACTCTTTTTTTTTTTTTTTTTTGAGAATCAAGTCAGAAACTATTATTAATCAAAAGAACTATCAAGTATTACATGCTGTTGCACATCACTTGGGATGTCATTCGTCCAAACATGAGGGCACGGAATGGCTTTAGACGCCTTAGCTAGCTTATCTGCTACACCATTCCCCTGCCTTTTCACATGAACAAACGCAACTGAAACAAAGTTCAGCGCGATTGTTCTCACTTCTTCCAGGATATGACCATATGAACTGAAGCACGGAAAGCTCGAATTGATCGCTGCTGTGATGGTTTCAGAATCCCCTTCAAACACCACGTCTGCTAGGCCAAGCTGAAGCGCGAAACGTACGGCTGTTCTACATGCGATGGCCTCGACCTCTTCCACTGTTCCTGGTAGCGCCATTCTATCTGAAATAGCACCACAGACCCGTCCGTCCGCATCTCTGACTATTGCTCCAACTCCCGCCTGCCAAATTTCTTTGAACAGAGCACCATCATAGTTTACTTTGTGCTGTGAGTTCTGGGGTGGGTACCAACGCGGTGTAACTAAGGGCCAGGGCTCTGAAATCGGATGTTCTTGTGCTAGCCGGAATTCAGTCAACCTTTCACGCATGTTCTGGTACAGCTGATGAAATGGGAGGGAAGGCGCCTGCATTCTTGTAGCATTCCTCTTGTTCCAAATACCCCAGGTGACCATAGCAAACCGTTCAGCCAGGTTTGGTTCATCTACATTTGTTATACCAGTCCATAGATCCCTGAAGTCGACAAATCGCATTGAAAGCTGATTTCTGAGGACTTCTTCTTCCCACCAAACCTCCTTGAGGACTTGGCATCCCCACAGTGCATGAACCGTGTCCTCTACTTCCTCATTGCACCACTCACAGGTGGCGTTCCTTGTGACATTCCTGACTAGCAGGTTCTTTTTTGTGGGGAGAGATTCTCGGCAAGCTCTCCATAGGAAGTGCTTGATTTTGTTTGGGATATTCATGGTCCAAATTTTCCTCCAACAGCTGGTATTGGCCGATGAATCAGATGGGCTAGGAGTGGATGAAACCTGGTTGGACGATAGCATTTTGTATGCACTCTTTGTTGTGTACCTCCCTGATTTTGTGCCAGCCCAAATAAGAAGATCTTGGGTCTGGTTTGAGCATAGGGGGATTCCCAAAATTTGTTGGGCTTCATGGGGAAAGAATTCTTGTGTTACCCGGTCTCTAATCCACCTTGGGCCATCCTCATCAATTAGAGCACATACCTTTGCGTTTATCGGGAGGTTTTTTTGAGGAGAGATGATGTGTTTTGTGGATTTATCAGGCAGCCACTTATCACCCCTAATCTGCACTTTAGTGCCATCCCCAATCCGCCAATATGCTCCTTGCTTGAGGACCTCCCTCGCTTTGAGGATGCTTTGCCAAGCATATGATCCATTCGTTTTCACCCCACTTTCAAGAACCGAGCATGAAGGGAAAAACCTTGCTTTGAAGACTTTGTAGAACATGGAATCGGTATTATGGATTAGTCTCCAAACCTGTTTGCCTAGGAGAGCAAGATTGAATTTTTCCAATTCCCTAAATCCCAAGCCTCCATGTATTTTTGGTAGGCAAAGTTTTTTCCATGCTATCCAATGGATTTTCCTCGCCTCACCCGAGTACCCCCACCAAAACTTTCTAATCAGTGCTTCAATGTCTTTGCACAAATTTTTGGGAAGTTTGAAACATCCCATAGTGAAGGTCGGCATTGCTTGGATGACTGCTTTGATTAAAATCTCCCGGCCCGCTTGTGATAGGAGTTTTTCTTTCCATCCTTGGATTTTGTGCCACACTCTCTCCCTAATGTAACTGAAGGTTTCTCTTTTTGCTCTCCCCACAAATGATGGCATACCCAAGTATTTTTCATATTGAGTCACCTCCTCAACTCCCACTAAGACCTTCACCCTATTCTTTGTGTCTTCATGTGTGTTTGTGCTGAAAAATAATTGCGTTTTATCACGGTTGATTTTCTGCCCAGATGCTTCTTCATACACTGTGAGGATATTCAACACTTTTTGGCAATCTGACTCCGTTGCTCTACAAAAGAGCAAGCTATCATCCGCAAAGAATAAATGGGTAATTTTTGGCCCTTCTTTGCAAAGAGACACCCCCCTAAGTTCTCCACTATCAGCTGCCTGTTGAATAAGAGAGTGAAGACCTTCTGCACATAAAAGAAACAAGTAAGGTGATAGGGGGTCTCCTTGACGGAGACCCCTACTTGGGTGAAAAAATCCGTGGGGTTCCCCATTAATCATGACAGAGAAAGAGACTGATCGAAAGCAACAACCCACTAGATTCCTCCATTTATCATCAAAACCCAATCTCTCCATGATTTTATCTAAGAATGCCCATTCAACTCTATCATAGGCTTTACTCATGTCGAGTTTTAGAGCCATGAACCCTGTTTTGCCTTTCCTTTTATTTTTTAGGTGGTGGAGTGTTTCAAAGGCTACAAGAATGTTGTCAGTGATGAGACGATCTGACATGAAGGCACTTTGGGTCTCGGACACAAGTTTAGGGAGGATTTTTTTAAGTCGGTTTGCTATGTCCTTTGAGATTATTTTGTATATGACATTGCAAAGGCTTATGGGGCGGTAATCTTTTAGGTTTGTGGGGGATTTTGTTTTGGGGATTAAGGTAATGAAAGTATGGTTTAGGTTTGGAGGCATTACACCCGTATTTAAAACAGATAAAGATGCATCTATAACATCAGAACCAACAGTATTCCAATAAGATTTGTACAAAATTGGGGGCATACCATCCGGACCAGGGGCTGTCATAGGTTTCATTTGCTTGAGTGCTTGCTCAACCTCCATGGCTGTGAAAGGCTGGTTAAGTTCGGCATTCATTTGCGTTGTCACTTTTGGTTCAATCCCTTGGAGGATTGGATCAAACCCGACTGTGTTGGCTGATTGGAAGATGGATTGGAAATAGTGCACAAACGCCTCCCCAATCTGCTGCTCATCATCCACCACTTCCCCACTATCCAGGGTCAGTTTGGAGATGAAATTTCTTTTATTTCTCTGGTTTGCACGGCTGTGGAAATAGGCTGTATTAAGGTCCCCTGCTTTCAACCAATTCACCCGTGATCTTTGCATCCATAGGCACTCCTCCTTGACCATTAGATCATGCACCTCCGCCCTCAATGTTCTCAAATGGGAATTGTTGGATCCGTTCATTGCATTTGCTTCCGCTTGCATTAGCAATTTTTTCTTTTGTTGCAGCCTGTGGCGAATATTGCCAAAAGAATGTTTGCTCCAATCTTGCAGGGATAACCGGCATGCCTCTAATTTTTTTGTCACTCTGCCCATCGGATTTTCCATTGCTTGGCTCTCCCAAGAATGTTTTATCACTGCTTCACACCCTTCATCCCTCATCCAGACCGCTTCAAACCTAAAAGGTTTCTTTTTCCTGTAAAAACGTGCATTTTCATCATCAGTACAAATCCACAATGGGCTATGATCCGAGAGCGAACCAGCTATATGATGAACTCTGGTTGATGGGAACATTTGAATCCAAGGGTTGGTTGCTACTCCTCTGTCCAACCTAATCCAAGTCACTGCTCCATCAAATTGGTTGTTACACCATGTGAACGGGGCGCCAACAAATCCCAAATCCTGAAATCCACAAAAATCCAGAGCATTCCTAAAATCAATCATTTGTCTCTCCCGACGTGTAGCACCTCCCAGTTTCTCTTCTGCTCTGACAATCTCATTGAAATCCCCTGCACAAATCCAAGGGAGATCCATTTTGAGGCTTAAATGTTTTAGTAGTGGCCAGGAATGTTCCCGGTTGGCCGTTACAGGGTTTCCATAGAATCCCGTAAACCGCCAGGCGTCATCCATTCCTGGGTTCACCACTGCATCAATGTACGTTGGGGTTGCATCAAGGACGTGTAGATTGATGTCTCTGCTCCAGAACAGGGCAAGGCCACCACCTGTGTTCAATCTAGAGACTATGTGAACATTGTCTAACTGTAGTTTTGCCCTTAACTTTTTCACGTAAGTATCTTTTGATTTTGTTTCCATGAGAAAAACAAATGTGGGAGAGTATTTTCTCACCATCTCGGTGAGTTCCTGAACTGCGCATGGTCGTCCCAAGCCACGGCAGTTCCAACTTAAGGTGTTCATTGTGGTCGGCGGTGCTGCCTGGCAGCCACCACCGTTGAGTAAGCTTCTGGGGATTCCTCATACTGCACTGATACTTTTTTTGAGGGACGGCCACCTTCTTCAACTTCATCATTCCTTTTGTGTTTTCTCTCCGTCATGAGCACATCAGTTGGGCTGCTTTGTTTATCACGTGGAATTCTGACCCACGTTGATTTGGTTGACACCGGTTTTTGTTTGGACTGAATGTTATTTGAAGGCTGGTGATTGGTGTTCGGCCCACTAGTGGTAAGGGAATTTTGGGGTTGGCTAGGAGTGTTATTGATGGGCTGAGGATTGGTGCACGGTCCAATTGAGGTAAGGGTTGGTTGGTTTTGGGGCTGTGTATTGTTATTGGGCTGAGGAAAGGAGCTCGGCCCAATGTTATTTAGGGTGAGTTGGGTTTTAATGTTTTGTTGTAGGTTAATTTTTGTATCGGTTTCAGATTGTAAGGGAATAAATTCTCTCTCTCTGCCGTCAATGCTGTCATTGATTCTGGGATTTTCACTAGTTGCCGTTTCAGTGCCAGGAAAGCAGCCGTTATGGTTCTTCAATGCTTCATTCTTCTGCCAATCATCCTCGGATTCATGAGCATTCAATGCCTCATTTATTACTGTGACAGGGACAGACGTTGGGATTGTCGCCGGGGTTGGTGGAGGATCACGTGGCCGGGTTGTCGGTGGTTGAGTTGGTTTTCCGGTGGGTGTTTGTGTTGGAGGTTTTTTGTATGTTGGATGTCGTGGTCTAGTTCCAGGAACGATAATGGATGATTTTCTGGTAGTGATATCGATTTCTGCTCTCATCCAATCCCCGAAGTTCTGGTCTGTTTTTTTCAGCGAGCCTTTGCTTCTCAACCAATGTTCACAATCTCTGTCATCATGAGATACCAATCCGCACCAGTAGCAGAAATTTGGGAGGCGTTCGTACTTCAAAACTGCGCACCCAATAACAGACCCCTCATGCCATACCTTGCAAACCCTGTTCAAAGGTTTAGTGATATCAATTTGCACTCTAACACGTAAATAGTTACCCTTACCTCCTTCGCTTTCTGAGTCGGTCATGAGTTGAATTGTGCCCAGTGAGTTTCCAATGGCGTCACGAGTTTCCTGGTTTAGGCATTGGACTGGTAAATCATGTATTTGGATCCAAAATGTTGTAAACTGGAAGGCAAGTGCTGATATAGGCACATTTGCAGTCACTTTCTCAAAGACCACAAGGTGTTTGTCATAAGTCCAGGGCTCGTGTTCAAGTACCCTGCCCAAATCACATTCATCTTCAAAGTTAAAAAATAGGATATTGTCGCCCATGTCCTTAATTTGGACATCCTTTTCCGATCTCCAGAGTGGCCTGAACGTGCGGGCCACTGATTCCACATTGACTACTCTTTTTGTCAAAAATTTGGCAGCCAGAGTGAAGGATTCCTGCTCTGTTTTCTTTGGGCATGCTATACCAACTTCTTCTTCATCTAATAGCGACAGTTTTTTCCATAATCCTTCAAGGGAATCCATGATTGAAAGTTGAGTAGGATGTGAGGGATGCAAAGGTTGTGTTTTGGATGGTTAGTTGGGACTCCCTACCAGTCGCAGAAAAACTAGCAAATTACATCTACCACTCAACTCTTAATTACATTATATATATTAATTATACACATAACAAATTATAGAAGACAATTAATAAACAAATTAAACAACTAAATTATGTTAGGCTAAACAATAATTAATAATTTTATAATTAATGAAACAACAATATAACAAATTATGGTTTATAAAAGACAAACAAATTAATGAAACAACTAAATAACAATAATTAATAATTTTATTAATATTTCAAATGAACTTATAGTTTATTGTTTATTATTTTGCTAGAATTATGGACAAATATTTGATAAGAAAACCATGTAGAAAGCAATTGTAAACTTTATGTATTTGCGTGTTTTTTTATTGTTATTGTTGTCAATATACAAAATTTTCTTTTTATTAGATTGTGTAATTTATGTTTATTGAGGAACACCCTGAAAAAAATTCCTGAAGCCGCCACTGTGTTAATGGAACCTCTCGTTAGCCTCTACCCATTTTTTTAATGTAGAAATTTAAGTTATTTATTCATTTTTCTATTAAAACAACTTAATTGTCATTATTTTGAAAATAAATTAGAAAAGATATTTAATATATTGATTGTCCTTATACATGAGATATTAAATTAAAGGGAAATTATAACAAAAAAATTCTATTTGATTAGAGTTTATAAGCTTAGTTTTTAACTTTTAACTTTTATATATAACTTTTTTTTAAATCTCTTTTTTTTCTCAAATTTTCTTAATTTTTTTGTTTCACTTTTTTCAAAGTACAAATATACTTTAAATACACTTTTAATAAAAAGTTTTCAACAAAATAGTTAAATATGTCATTCTCAAATAGACACAAATTAACGTGCAGTTGAATCACATTCAAATCAAATGTGTGGCCAAGAGCAAAGGAGTAAAAGACATCTGACTTGATCTGATCCCTCTATCAATCCCAATGTCATATTAATACATAAGAAAATTATTGGGTACTCTGGGAATATATTCCCTTCATCTCACTTAAAGGTGGGCTCTATGGTGGGTGAGATATTACCCAAAAAAAAAAAAAAAATCACACAAGTAACATTATAACAAACAAACAAAAAAAACATACGCAATCAGTATTAGACAGATTCACACATATATGGTATAAATTTATAACAAAGAGAGTGACAATCAAGACTCAAAACACTCACTTTGTATTCTTAGAGTCAAAGATACCGAGATAGTCAGATAGAGAAGAGAGATGAGATGAAATTTATGAGAGAGAGAGAGAGAGAGAGAGAGAGAGAGAGAGAGAGAGAGAGAGAGAGAGAGAGAGAGAGAGATTTGTGATTTATGTTGTTGTTTGATTTTGGGTTGGGATGATATTTGATCTCGATGTGTAAGATTTTAAGTTAGAGTGTGCACAAATATTTTTAAGGGTAAATTAAACATATATAAAGTGAACCCTTGAACATAAAGTGACACCCCCTTAATATATATTAATAATAGATAAGTAGTTAAGAATAGGTAAGTGTGATTAAGTGACATAACTAAGATTTGACTTTAGATGTAAATTTTGGGAACTAGGGTTGTCCATGGGTTGGGTTTGTACCCAACTCGGAATCGACTCGACAACTTCTTGTAACAGGGCAACTGACTCACCGCCGACTACCGAAAACAACGGGTGGAGTTGGTTTCAGTTTGGGTGGGCAGTGATCGGTTTCGGTTGAAACCAATGGAGCAGCAACGTTGGTAGAGATTTGACCAAATCTTGACATCTTTGGTCCAAGGTTTTCAAACTTGGACCATTCATTGAACTGTAAAAAGGAGAGGTTCAAGGTTTTTGAAGTCAAACCGAGGTTGAACCGAGGTCGAACCGTGATGACGTCATAATTAATTTAATAATTATTTTAAATATATATAAAAACATTAAATTAATAAAAAAATAGAAAAATTTACTAAAATAGTCCAATTCATCTAAAAAATACATAAAACTTACAAAAATACAGTACACAACTACACATTGTTACACATTGTGTGCATAAACAAGCCTCCAAGTTACAGTACACAACTACACATTGTTTCTTACAAAAATATATAAAACTTATTTCTAAAAAACAATAATAAAACTTCAAACTCCAAGTTACACATTGTGTCTTACAAAAAGACATAGAAATTATCTCTAAAATACAAAATAGAACTTCAAAATTCAAACAGAATTATTATGATCATAAATCATCAATGTCATGGAAGTTATCATGCTCATCATCATTCCCTAGAAATCCAGGAGGAGGGCCAATAGGTTGTCCAAATGTTCCCAAATCAATTCCTTCAACCTCATTGCTATCATCTACAGATTCTACACACAAGTTTGAACAAAATAAAAAGAAAAATCATTATAATGTTTACACAAGTTTGAAAAAAATAAAAGAAAAATCACTATAGGTTATCAAATTGTTTACATATAAACTAACCTTCAATATTAGAAGAAGGCTCTGCACTTGTTGGATATGCACGCTCTTCATAAATTGCATTCTCCAACTCTTCATAATTAAGATATGGGTCTTCCTCTTCCACAAATACCCAAAAATCAGTTTTGTTGATACTTGCATAATCAATGGGGTCAAAATTAAACTTTTTTGTTGTAAAGCCTGCATCATAAAATGTCATGCTCATTATTGGAATTTGTACATAATTAGTAACTAACAATTACATTATATAAATGTCTTCTTAAAAATTAATATAATGACAAGATATAGCATTTAGTTACCTATGTCTCAATCGCAAGTTATGATGAACAAACACAAGATCATTGAGCCTTTGATGCTTAAACCTATTTCTCCTCTTAGAATGTATTTGGTCAAATAAACTCCAACAACGCTCACATCCAGAAGAGGTGGAAGTTTGGCTAAGGATTCTAATTGCCAATTTTTGCAAGTTTGGAGTATCAGCACCCCACAGCTTCCACCGTTCATCTGATTTTCATAACACAACATAATCTAATATTAATCAACATAAACAAACAAACTTTCAATTGAATAATCACTTCAGTTATTCTAACTATAGTGACAAAACTAACTTTCAACATGAACAAAAAAACTAAGATTTTTTTATAGTATTAAAGTAAACTAATTACTTCTCACCTGGATGAGTGGTCGTGCTTGTTGACAATGCAAGATCTCTATCAAAGCTCCCAATACGGTCTCGAAAATATTGGGTTTCCTTAATTACCTTTTCTTGGTCACCATCATATTTTTTTCCTAATGTAGTCCAAAACAGCCATATTTATTGCTGGTTTCCGACAAAAATTCTCCTCATCATATTGAAAAACGGGATTTAACCAATATGCAGCAACATGAAGATCTTTACGCAAATGTTTGTCTCAACGGTTTTTTATAATTGAGGTGTATGGCTTGTACAAGTGCTTCCTCATTCGAAAGATCTTCTTGATTCCCAACCATGCTCTATAAATGCCTTCATACACATATCCTATTGCAGGCCTTATCAGAATCAACAATCCGTAACAAACGAATGAGTGGCGATGAAATCTTGACAAGAACATTAATATCATCTCAAAAAGAATTATCCAAAATGATAGAAACTGCTTCTTTTGTCTTTAACTCTCTTGCCAATATATTGTCCACAAAGAACTTGCTAGTCACTAAGGCTTGCAAGTCATGCTTATGCACATGAATGCTTCCAAATGAAAGGAAAGTAGTAGCAAATCTTGTTGCTCCTGGACGTACAATATTTGTCCAACCAGGTCTATTCCTCAACCAAGCAATCAAAGTCACATGATTATAAATAAAAACTGTAACTTTGGATGCACGTTTTTTGAGACTATCCATGTGAGGCATGTCTCCCATATCCTGCAACACAAGATTCAGGCAATGTGCTGCACAAGGAGACCAACTAATAGTTTTATACTTTTCACACAACAATTTACCAGCAGATACATAATTGGAAGCATTATCAGTAACCATGTGAACTATGTTTTTTGGACCAACCCATGTAACTACCTCATCAAACAATTTAAACAAGTTTCTGGTACTCTTCACAATCTTTAAGGCATCAACTGATTTTACAAATACCATTCCCCTAGGACAATAAACAAGGAAATTAATCAATGACCTATGTCTAGTATCTGTCCAACCATCAGCCATAAGTGTACATCCAACTTCTGCCCAATGCCTACATTGTGAGTCAACCAACAATTGAACCTCTTTCTTTTGATCCCTCAACAAAGGGACCCGTACAGCATGATAAGATGGACCTTTGTAACCAGGACCAGAAGCAGCTACGACATCAATCATCCTTTGGTAGTACATTGAACTCACTACATTAAAAGGAATACAATTGTCATACATCCACCTTGCAATAGCCATATCAACTTGCCTCACCTTTTCTTTGCTTTGGAACACACTTTTAAGACTAGGTTGAGCTCTTGGAGTAGTTCTTGGAGCAAAGTAATTATCCACTGGCTTTGTACCCTTTCTTTTACCTAAAATAGGTTTTTTAGGCAACCCACTACTAAATACTTCTTGAACATCTTCATCTTCTTGCATGTCACTATTTGTGGAAGGCACACTAAACATTTCTTCTTGACGTTGTTTCTTAGCTTTTTTCTTCAACTCAAACTCCTTCAAATATTCCAACATTTGGTATCTCACATCATGAGAAACCTTTTTACACGATCCATCCCCGCAAGGTGTCGTTTCATCCTATTAATACCCCCACCTTTATATGTTTGCCTATAATACACACATGTAAAAGTATTTCGTACCTTTTCATCCACCCCAAGGCTAAAATGTTCCCAAGCCAGATTAACCTTTTCCCTTATTCTTGAGCTAGACTCCACTATATTGGAATCAACTTCATGTGATTGAGTAGACCCAGTCTCCGTTTCCATTTTAATCTAAAAGACTAAACAACCAGTCAAATTAACAAACTAATATACACAGAGTCATAGAGTCAAAGAATCATAAATTCACAACTTCATACAATTTCTGAAATTCACCAATTTTTTACAACAGACCCATCACCCCAAATATCCAAATACACAGTTGACAGTCCACATATAGCTATATATATTCACAAACACAAACATATATATACTCTCACATGCAATTATCACATAACATAATTGATCACAGATTATTTTACACAATAAATTGGACAAAAAATATAAATTGACATAAAAGAAAGAAGAATTAAAAAGGATAAAGTACCTTGCAAGAGTAGAGTCGAAATGAGTTGAAGTTGAAGAATGGTAGAGAGTAGGACTTGGAGTGACAGCGACGAGGCAGAGTGAGAGAGAGGCAAAGAGTGAGCTATGATCTGGGCAAAGAGTGGTGGCCGATGGCGACGAGGCAGAGTGAGAGAGGGTAGAGAGTGATTGAAAGAGTGACTGAGTGAGCTATGATCTAGGTAGAGAGTGGTGGCCGATGGCGACGAGGGAGAGAGGCAGAGATGAGAGATGAGAGTGAGTAGTAAGGGAGAGGCAGAGAGTGATTAAGATTTGAGAGAGTGCGGCAGGGGTTTCAGGGTTTCTATTTGTGGAACGCATATGCCTATAAGCCCAAACGAAGCCGTATAGGAAAACAAAAATAGAGAAGAGAGTCCAACGGTGCTGTTTAAGGCTTGAAACACAGGAACCATGTGAATCGGTCACGGTTCATAGAACCGAGCGATCGGACCGCGGTTCACACAGTTCCATGCTTTTTTTTTTACATGGAATGGTTCTTCAACCTAAACAGACCGTAAAACTGAACGGTTTGAAGTTTTCCTAGTCAAACCATACGGTCTGGTTCGGGTTTCAAAACCTTTCTTTGGTCGAGATCTGGCTGGATCTAGTTAAGAAATTGCTGGATCTCAATGAATCTCATCCAGATCGCGCCGATTCTAGACAAATCTCACCGGATCTGCATTTGAGAGAGGGGGGAGGGTGATGAATAGTGAGATTTGGAGGTAAGGTTGGTTAGGTCAGTTAGGGTCATTTTTTCACGCGAATACCTGTCGATTAACCATGAGTTTTGGAAATAAACATTATGAATGTTGTGATATAAGATAAATAGTGACAATGGGTTCTTATATAAATTCCATGGGTTTATAATATGGTATGAAATATATAAATGTCATGGGTTTAAGATAAATAATCATAACTTTCCATGGGCTTTTATATTAGTAACACAAATTCATAATTCTCCATGAGCTTGATATATGTTTGCTATGAATTTTGGAAAAATGAGGAAAAGGGGGTTGTTGAAAGGGGCTAGAGGGAACAGAAAGCTGAAGACATAAGGAAAGCAATACGAGAGAAAAGAGAGAAGTTTGTAAGATTAGGTCGATTTGTTGGGTCTCTAAGTTAAGAACTGCCCATAGTAGGAAACCCAAAGCCCACATTACAAATAGATTGTGAGCCCAAGTAGTGGACCAGCCCATACGCCTCATTTTTGGTGCGCACGATTGGTGCTATCTGTGGGAATCTCCTACATAGTTGTGGTTCAATCGAAACTCGCGCTAGGGAAATGTCTAAAGGACGGTCAGGGAGTTATGCTAAAAGTGGTTCTGGGGGGTCTTTTTAGGGATCTACCTGGTGAGAAAGAAGGCACAAAAGGTGTGAAGATACAGATCATGAGCAAGAAGAGGAATGGTCCGGCCTTGGAGAAGGTCATATCAAACACGCCGAACAATATCAAGTGCTTCAGGGCATGGGCAATTTGATGAGAGAGATGAGGAACTTGAACGTTTGTGAGGGCTGGTGAAAGATTTGGAGCTAGAAGCAAAAGGTAGGCAACAGAGAAAAGACCGTGACGATTGGGAGGAGGAATCAGCTAGTGGGGGAGGCCGCTACGGAGCCAGGTCCAATCAATTCAGTTCTCGGCGACACCAGGACCATTCACGGTCACAAGAATATGTGGACCAGGACTCGGATTCCCCAGAGGAGCGACGGCCTCGGAACGTTGCCATGGACGCCATGAGCCGAGCTTTACACAGAGCCACTCGGTCACCTTTCTCAGACAACATTGAACAGGCCCCAATGCCAAGCAAATTCACACACTTACCAGCCCATGTGCCTCATTTTTGGTGTGCACAATTGGCGCCATCTATAGGAATGTCCTACATAGTTGTGGTTTGACCAAGACTCGCGTCAGGGAAATGTCCAAAGGATAGTTAGGGAGTTATGCTGCAAATGGTTCTGGGGGTCTTCTCGAGGATCTACTTGGCGAGAAAGAAGGCACAAAAGGTGTGAAGATAGGAATCGTAAGCAAGAAGAGGAACGGTCCGGCCTCGGAGAAGGGTCTTATCAAACACGCCGAACAATGTCAGGTGCTTCAGGGCATGGGCAATTTGATGAGAGAGATGAGGAACTTGAACGTTTGCAAGGTTTGGTGAGAGATTTGGAGTTGGAAGCAAGAGGTAGGTAACAGAGAAGAGACTGTAACGATTGGGAGGAGGGATCAGCTAGTCGGGGAGGCCGCTATGGAGCCAGGTCCAATCAATCCGGTTCCCGACGACACCGGGACCATTCACGATCACAAGAATATGCGGACCAAGACTTGGATTCCCTAGAGGAGTGACAGCCCCAGAACGCTGCCATGGACACCATGAGCCAAGCTTTACACAGAGTCGTTCGGTTGCCTTTCTCAGACAACATTGAACGGGCCCCAATGCCAAGCAAATTCACGCGCCTACCATTTAACTCATATGATGGGAAAACAGACCCGGTAGAGCACGTCAGTCATTATATCCAGATGATGTCCTTACATACTCATAATGACGTGCTAATGTGTAAGGTATTTCCCTCGAACCTCAGGCCCATTGCTTTGAGATGGTTTAATAGGTTACGGAAGGGCTCTATTCACAGTTTTACCGGGTTGATCCAAGAATTCGGTGTCCAGTTTGTGACCTGTAACCGGGTTCCGCAACCAATGGATGCATTACTATCCATGAAAATGGGAGTAAGGGAAACCCTTCGCAGCTCTGCCAGTCGATATTGGGAACTTTACAACGAGATCAGTTGGGGTAACGAGAAAATTACGGCGAGCACCTTTAGAATGAGGTTGCCCAAGGACTCTGAGTTGCGGAGTTATTGACGAGGAGGCCTTCCAAGGATATAAGGTAGCTCATGAGACGCATTGAGGAGTATAAATGCTTAGAGGATGACCAACTTCAAAGTAAAGGCAAAACCCTACAGTGAGTTGTCCTCGACAAGGTGGTTTCCAGTCAAGGCCCCGAAAGGATTTAAGGATTCAAGAGCCGGAGGCACAAATGGGGGAAGTGAACGTAACGTTCAAGGAGCCAGTGCATAGGATCATAGATCAAATCAAGAACGAGCCGTACTTTCGGTGGCCGAACAAGATGGGAGGCGACCCATCCCGGAGGAACCAAAACTTGTACTATACTTACCACAGGGATAAAGGGCATACGATCGAGCAGTGCCAGGTGTTGAAAGATCATTTAGGGCAATTGGTGAAAGTAGGATATTTGAAGGATTTTGTGGTAGATTTAGGAAACCGAGGTACCGGGCAAGGTACTCAACAAAGGGGAAACCCTCTCCCACCCCCGTTAGGAGTGATCGAGGTCATCCACGCTACCCCAAAGGGTATTGCTATGACTAGAAGGAAAGGGGTGTTGGCTATAATGTCGGTAGAAGATTTCTTGGGCAAGCAACCCTCCAAGAAGAAGATGAAGTTCACACGAGAGCCCATCGCTTTCGATGACGATGATTTAGAAGGAACGATTCAGCTGCACGATGACGCTTTAATGGTGATTGCCCGAATAAATGGTTTCATAGTGAAGAGGGTGATGGTGGACCAAAGGAGTAGTGCCGATGTGATGTATTCGAACCTGTTCAAAGGGCTCGGACTAAAGAGCGAGGACCTCTCAAGGTACGATACACCCCTGGTCGGTTTTTATGGCTGGGTGGTGATCCCCGAGGGGCAAATTTCCCTTCTCGTGAATATGGAAGGTAAGGAAGTAGTAGTAGCATTTATAGTGGTTGCCTCATTTTCTCCATATACGGCGATTCTAGGAAGACCGTGGATCCATTCGATGGGGGGGTTCCATCCGCCCTGCATGTGAAGGTCAAGTTCCGCACCGAGCAGAGTATTGTTGTAGTAAGGGGAAGCCAGCAAGTAACTAGACAAGGCTTAGTGGCCACGGTTAATTGGGAGAACAAACAAGCTAAACAGAAGGAACCACCCAAGAAGGTCCCTTTATAGCAATAACAGGAGCCCCAAGAAGGAATGGGGGCTAGTTGTGCCAAGGAATTAATCAAAGTAAAAATATTACCGGATGTTGACAAGCATTTCCAAGTAGGGGCAAGTATGAGGAATGAGGACAAGGTTGCGACATTACTATTTCTTATATAGAATGCAGATGTGTTTGCTTGGAGCCCATATGAGGTGCCCAGGGTGGATCCCAAATTCATAGTTCACAAGCTTAATGTAGACCCATCATTCCCTCCCAAGAAGTAGAAGTCGAGAAGGTCGGCTAAAGAATACGTTAAGGCAGTTAGATAGGAGGTCTAGAGGTTAAAGGAGATTGGGGCGATAAGGGAAATTTTCTTTCCAGAATGGCTAGCGAATGCCATGGTGGTGAAGAAGAAGAATGGCAAATGAAGAGTTTGCGTAGATTTCATGGATTTGAACCGAGCATGCCTAAAGGACCCGTTTCCTATGCCGAAGATCAATCAATTGGTGAAAGCCACATATGGGCATATGAGGATGAGTTTTCTAGACGCCTTTCAAGGTTATGACCAGATTGCCTTGGCCGCCGAGGATCAGGAGAAGACAGCATTTATCTCCACAGACGCCAACTACCATTATACCGTGATGCCATTTGGGCTAAAGAATGCCGGGGTCACGTATCAATGCATGATGACAAGAATGTTCTAACATAAGATGGGGCAGACAGTTGAGGTGTACATTGATGATATGGTGGTAAAGAGTAAACAGGAGACACGACATACAGAAAATCTCCAGGGGGTGTTCGAAGTACTTCGACAGCATAAGTTGCACCTTAATGCTGATAAGTGTGTCTTTAGGGTGGGGGCTAGCAAGTTCCTAGGGTATTTGATCACAAACTGAGGGATAGAAGTCAACCCCGATCAAATTGAAGCCGTGAAACGCCTCAAGCAGCTGAGTAGTCCGAAGGAAGTCCAAGTATTAACCAATATGTTAGCTGCCCTTAATTGGTTCATTTCCAAATTTGTTGATCGCTGCCGTCTATTCTACCAACTTTTGAAAAAGTGGAGGGGATTCTAGTGGAATGAAGAATACGAAAAGGCTTTTCAGGACTTGAAGGAATATTTAGTTCAGGCACCTATGTTGACGGTCCTAGAACCCGGGGAGGACTTATTCATGTATCTCTCAGTGTCAGATCTTGCCATGAGTGCCATGCTTTTGAGGGATCAAGGAGTGCAGTAACCCATGTATTACATCAGCAAGACCCTGGTCGATGCTGAGACAAGGTACTTGCCCCTGGAGAAGCTGGTATTAGCACTAGTGCATGCTGCAAGGAAGCTGTCTCACTACTTTCAAGCTCACACTATCTATGTGTTAACCAAATACCCTTTACAATCATTGTTGAAGAGATTTGACTTCACGGGTTGAATAGCTAAATGGGGAACCCGGCTTGGATCCTTTGATATAAGGTATAGGCCTAGAAGTTCGGTGAAGGGCTAAGTTCTTGTTGATTTTGTTGCAAAGTTTTCCCTTAGGAACGTGATGGAAGTGATTTGTCATGTGGATTGTCGCCCGTGGAAGGTGTTTGTGGACGGCACGTCTAGTGCAATGGGGGCTGGAGCCGGGATTGTTATCATCACTTCGAAAGGAATAAGGTTGGAACATTCTTTCAAGTTGGGGTTCAGGGCCTCTAATAACAAGGTTGAGTATGAAGCCTTACTTGCTGGATTAAGAGTCCTTCTGGATATGGGAGCACGGGAAGTTGAGATTTACTCGGATTCTTAACTGGTGGTTAGCTAGGTGCAAGGCAGTTTTAAAGCCCGAGATTCTCGAATGAAGGAATACTTGCGGGTAGTGAGGCAGGTTATGAGTCAATTTCTTAAGGCAAAGGTGGATTAGGTGACCTGGGGGCAGAATAGACATTCAGACTCTCTAGCTGCTTTAGCGTCATCAATGACAAAGGATGTACCTCAGATAATCATGGTGGAGCTCATAATGGAACCGAGTATTAACGCTGCGACAGGTGTCGCAGTGGTTTCAATGTCCGAGCCATGTTGGATGGACCCAATCATCAACTTTTTAGCTGAGGATCGAGTACTAAATGATGAAAAGGAAGCTAATAGGGAACGCCGAGTAGCTGCTCGATATTGGTTGTTGGCGGATCATAAATTGTTCTAGAGGTCTTTTGAGGGATCGTATCTTTTATGTTTGTGCCCCGAGAAAGTGAATGAACTCTTGGCTGAGCTATACGATGGGGTGTGTGGCAGTCATGTAGGGGATCGCTCATTGGCACACCGAGTGATGACCCAAGGGTCTTGGTGGCTGCAGATGCAGAAGGATGCCGCCGAGTATGTGCAATAGTGTGAACAGTGCCAAAAGCACGCCTCATTAATCCACTAGCCAGCAGGTTATCTGAATCCAGTCAACAGCCCCTAGCCCTTTGCACAGTAGGGGCTGGATATTCTCGGTCTGTTTCCCTGGGCCTCAGGCAATCGAACGTTTGTTTTAGTAGCTGTTGATTACTTCACCAAGTCGGTAGAGGCGGAGGTGTTAGCTAATATTGATGCAAACATTAGAAAGTTTGCGTGGAGAAATAGAATTACGAGATTTAGGGTGCCGGACTCTCTCATATCTGATAATGGGCTGCAATTTGATAGTAGAGCCTTTCACAAGTTTTGCAATGATCTCGGTATCAAGAACAAGTACTCCACCCTAGCATATCCTTAGAGCAATGGCCAAGCTGAAGCCACCAACAAAGCAATTGTGAATGGATTGAAGAAAAGGTTGGACGGTGCAAAGGATAGGTTGGTCGAGGAGCTGGCCAACGTTTTGTGGGCATACCGGACAACCCCAGGAGGTCTATGGGAGAGACTCCATTTTCCCTAACGTACGGGGCAGAGGCTATCATACCAGCCAAGATAAACCTATGTAGTGCTCGGGTTGCGGGATTTGCCCCTGCCCAGAATAATGGATTGATGGTGGAACGTTTGGATTTGCTGGAAGAGTACCAGGAAACGACGACTATACGACTAGTTGAGTATCAACAAAAGCTTACCCGGCGCTACAACCGAAATGTGAAGACAAAGGAATTCGGCGCCGGGAACCTAGTGTTGCGGAAAGTAGTGGGAAATATCCAAGACACTAATGCTGGGAAGTTAGCCCCGACCTGGGAAGGGCCTTATAAAGTCACTGCCATTGCAGGTGTAGGAGCATACTACCTCGAGGATCTAGACGAGAGACCGGTTCCCTGGCCATGGAACATCCATAATCTAAAGAACTTTTATCAATGAACTGTTGGCATACGTGTATGTTAAATAATATAAGGGTAATGATTATTCATATTGCTATGCTTACATATGGTTTCATTACTGTTAACTTACTGGCCCCAGCTAACAAACACGAAGAAAATCTAATCCTAATTATCTAAGAACAAAAACCTGCTTCTCGGTTCAATCCTAATCACCAAGCAGGTGAAAACCTAATTTCAAATTTTATCTAAGGACAGAAACATGATTCTCGGCTCGATCTCAATCACCGAGCAGGTGGAAACCTTATTCCAAATTTATCCAAAGGCAGAAACCTGCTTCTCGGTTCGATCCTAATCACCGGGCAGGTGGAAACCTGATTCCAAATTTATCTAAGGATAGAAACTTGCTTCTCAGTTTGATTTCAATCATTGGGCAGGTGGAAACCTGATTTCAAATTTTATCTAAGGATAGAAACCTGCTTCTCGGTTCGATCTCAATCACCGGGCAGGTGGGTGGAAACCTAATTTCAAATTTTATCAAAGGACAGAAACCTGCTTCTCGGTTTGATCTCAATCACTGGGCAGGTGGAAACCTAATTTCAAATTTTATCTAAGGACAGAAACTTGCTTCTCGGTTCGATCTCAATCACCGAGCAGGTGGAAACCTAATTTCAAATTTTATCTAAGGATAGAAACCCGATTCTCAGTTCAATCTCAATCACCGGACAGGTGGAAACTGATTCCAAATTTAGCTAAGGACAGAAACTTGCTTCTCGGTTTGATCCCAATCACCGGGCAGGTGGAAACCTAATTCCAAATTTATCTAAGGACAGAAACCTGCTTCTTGGTTCAATCCCAATTACCGGGCATATGGAAACCTATTTTCAAATTTTGTCCAAAGAAACCTATTTCCTGGTTAGATCCTCATCGCCGGACGGGAAGAAACCTTACATTGAGTTATTCCACGAATGGAAACAAGCTTCCCAAGTCTATTCTATTCACTGAGCACACAGAGATTATGTCGAGTTATTCAAGGGGCTGAAACCGATCACCCGGATTCAACCCAGATCATGGGGAAGGTGATTACCCTATGTTTTCCTAGAAAGGTCAACGTATGTCAAATTTAGTTCATATTGTCGAGGAGTCAATTCTTTCTAGATATAGGTGATCTCTTCCGGACCGATCCTAGTCACCATACTTGCCCAGATATAGCCTACCCTTTTTGAAGATAATTGAGTAAACAGTTCCAATCGCCGTTCATAGGCGAACCGTGATTAGACCACCCGTCCATCAGGAATATATATAAAAAGAGGGAAATGAAAGAACATTGCAGAAAGAATAACTTAGTAGCAACCATTCATGAGTATAAACAAACGTTCAGTCACCATACCCAGATCAAATAAAGCAAACAAATAAAAGTTAAACCAATGTTTTGTCACCACAACTTGGTGACTGTAGGAAAATAAAACTTAGGAGAGTAAGAGTCAGATCATTGTCCCGTCACCACAACCCGATGACTTTAGGAAAACCAAGCAAATGAAAGGAATAAGTGAAAAATGAAAGTAAATTAAAACATAATGGATCAAACAGAAGGATCGGAGGGCGGAAGTTGGGTAACTTTGTCGGACCGCTGGGCGGGCACATTCTCTGTTGGTTGGTAGGCGACAAGCATTTGTCCTTGTCCATCCTCAGCAGCATTAAGATTGCTGGTGACCTCAAGGTTAACCATCTCCACATGAGTGTCGATGGCGTGAACTAACTCCCTCATGCTAAGGGTTTCCTCTTCATCGACAACATCAGCTTGACTTTGAACAGGGGGAGCAAAAACGAGGTAGAGAATTTGCTCGAGATTCCTCAGTGGGGAATCCTCTGCTACTCCCATTGCCTGTAGAGCTGCAAGCCACCCTTCTCCAAACCCATGATTCCGAGCTTGGTGGACAACGGGCTCCACAAAATTTTCAGCATCTATGAAGCCCAGATTGTACCCCCTCTCCTCGGAGGCATTAAGGGCCGCCTTAAGGTTGGCAATCTCGTTAGCCTGGGCCAAAGTTAGGCTTTCCACCTCTGCTAGTTTAAGCTCTATGCCCCCTAGCTTGGCCTCCACCTCGGCCAATTTCTTCTCAGTTACCAACCGTCCTTTTTGGCAGCTTGAGCCCTCTTCTCGACAACGTCAGCCGCTTTCCCCTTCTCTTTCGTCGTGTCCTCTTCCACGTCCTTCAAGGCCTACCCCCTTTCCACGTCCTCAACCAGCTCCTTCAACCTTTCATCAAGGATGTGCATCAGCTACATGGCCTAGTAACATAGCAATAACAAGATATCACAAGTGTAGGGAAGAAGGAAATACGCATGCAAACGAAACAAACGAAACATAAAGGGAAGAAGGGTTACCGCTATTATATGCCATTGAAGCCGCCTTGCCATCAACTCCTTTGTCGCCTCCGAGAAACAGTTGATGTCCTCGGGCAAAAGGAGGCCCTGCACTAGGCTTTGGGCAGCCCACCCCCCTTGGCCCTGGGCCCAAGTCCTTACGCTGGCAATCGCCGGCAGAGGCCCATCCCCGAACTTGAAAGAGGGCTGCCATCCTACCTTAGGCTTGGAAGAGGACGCAACGTCTCTCTCAACTTGGGTAGGTGGTTGCGAGGCACCAGTTGGTTCCCGGATTACAATCCCCTAGATGCCTGAGGAGGGGTCTTTGAAGGAGGAGGCGGAGGATCAGCAACGCGCTGCTTCTTCTTTGCACGACTAGAGGGAGGAGGCGGAGTTCGATCCCTACTGGGAGGCTGTTGGGATTGAGTGGCCGAGCGTGACCTGGGCAAGAATTGGTCAACTGATAGGGTGCATTTGGTTACCATTTCCTCACCTAAGTCAGTTATTGCCTCTGTGGGGTGGATTGGTTCGGCTGCAATAAGCTCGGTAGCCTAAGGTGAGCATAGGGCCCTTCGACGGGACTGTGGGCTTTACGGATTCGGGACATGCACTTAGCTGATTTGTCCCTCATCGGGGCAACTTCCTCCGCGTTAGTGTATCTAAGACCTAGATCCCAAGCTTCACTAGTGGTCAATGAAGGCGGGAGGAAGTTTGCATGCCGAACGTCTATGTACGAGAGAGACGGGCTATCTACTAACAATGCCTGGCTGAATGTTTGCCAGGTAGAATACACCGGGTTAACACCGAGTATCAAATGGGATGCTCGGAGTTGGCCATCCCTATGCACAAAAATTTATGACCTAAGTACAAATTTAAGATCTCTCACGTGCACAACTCTGAGATCTGGTTGAAATCTTCTTCCTTCTGCAACAAATCAACAAAGGGACTGGTTAGTGTATATGTAAATAACTGAGTAAAAGATTCAAACTTAAAGCAAATAAAGGTTCTCGGTATCAACCAACATCATGGGGCGAAAATGGGAAAGGGAGCTCATCGGCAAGCCAATTGCCGCTCACCCGAATGAATTCCCCCGTCGAGTTTCTGTTGGAATCGGGAAGGCATGATATCAGCCGTACCTACATATCCCTAGTTTTTAGGTAGTAATCGGTCTTAATGTTTCCGCACAGACTATACATGAAGTTAATATCATGGTGGTTTAATTGCAGGCCAAATATTTGGTTTAACCTACTGACACAACTCACCACCCGTTATAAGGGCATCCGTTAACATTTCTTTTTTTTTTTCTTTTTATAATAAAAAAATGGGTAGAGGGTGATCTGAGTTGGCATCTTCCACCTGTATATATAATAACTCAATTTTTTCATGTTTATTTGAAACCAAAAAAAAAAAAAAAATCATGTTTACAATATAATTGAGAATACGAAATTCTTTACTGTGTATTCCAATATTTTTTTACACTTCCTTTTTAGTGATGAATTATAAACAGTAATTGAGAATGTGAAATTCATTAATACTTAATTATATATAACTTAATTTCTTTCATGTTTACAATATAATTGACAATATGAAATGCATTGATATGTGCTCCAATTTATTTTTTACACTTCCCTTTAGTGATGAATTTTGTACAACTTTTTTTTTTAGGGGAAATTTTGTACGATAACTGAGAATATGAAATTCATTAATACTTAATTATCTTCTCACTACTTTTATCGCAAGGTTCATTTGTTTTATAAATCCATGATAGATTATTTACCAAAGAAACAATCCATGGCAAATTTTGCAATAAATTAAATAGAGTGATTGCAAGTCAATTAAACCTTTTCTTGTGAAGTCGGTTGACTCTAGAGTCTTTTATTGTCAAATAATGAACCTAAAATCCAACCATGTTTATTAATGGCTAGAAAGAATTATATATATATATATATAAGGACTTTGAATATAAACCTATTTTTGAAAACTTTAAATTTACTTGATTCCTAAAATTTTTAAATAATACTTTAAACACTTATTCTTATTCGAATTCTTAAAAATATTATAAGTATAAATTTTCTTTTTTGATACTAGGAAAGGACTTTTGGACACTGATAAGTAGGACAAGGGACTCATAGAGGCTTTCTTTTTGCCGTCGAGCTTCTTTTAAGCTTTCAGGCTTGCTTCCTAGAACTGATACTGTGATTCTCCAAATTGTATGGTTTGAATTGTTTGAGAATGTGTGATGCGGACGTGTGTTGAGTCTTACATTGGGTGTTTACTAAGTGGATCTTGGGTTTATAAATGATTACGAGAAGCTCCAATTGTAATTTAACTAGTCATTTTAGAGTATATGTGCAAATGTGATTGACACTTTCCTCGGGTTGTTACAAATGGTTTCCGAGTAAACCCGATAACGTCATGTGGCTAAAAAAAGAATGATTGATACTTCAAATAAAAGGTTGAACAAAATTGATTCAGTATCAAACGTAATTATTGCAAGTCTTTTATTGCAAGTCTTCAATAATATTCTACCCAAAAAAATGCCCAAAAAAGAGTGATTGATACTGTAGATACCGCATTTTGTACTCCTTACGATGCGGGCCCCCGTTCCTCAATGATGGTAAAAAAAGCCCAAGGTTGATTTAAGGCCCAATCAGATTATAAATTGACATAAGTAAGGCTTTATGGAAAATATAACTCTTTTATGAATAAAATAAATCTATTTTTGGAAATTAAAGACCACCAAAACCCTAGGGTTGTGTACGCATACATGCATATGCGTACACATGCATGGGCCTGCGTATGCAGCTAAGGTTCCAGAAGCTATGAAATGCAAGTTTTCTGCATTAAAGACTGAGATTTGGAATGAATCCCACATTGTCTGGGAGCCATTCCAAACCCCTATTTTCTTAATATAAAAAGCCATACATGGTACCTTTTCAAGACACATAGAAAATCCTAACGGAAAACCTAAGTAGAAATAGTGAATCAAAGAGGGAGTTTTTCACAAAACATCCTTAAGTCAATTTTCTTTTGATTGGGACATTTTTTGGTCATAATATTTGAGTTTTAAAATTACTAATCACTTTTGTATTTGATTATGAATAGATTGATTGAGGGGAACGATCAAAATCAAGCTTGAAAAGCTTCTTGTTTGAGGTATTGAGTTCTAACATTTTTTATTTTCATTTCTTTATTTTAATTCTGTTTTCTTTTTGTTTTCTTTCTTTGTTTATGTTTTAGTATGTTTAGGCAGCCTAGGGTTTGGTAGTTTACTATTTAAAAGCATGTTGGGTTGTTAGATTTGTTAGTTTTAAGTTTTGCTCTGTGTTTCTGTATTTCTGGGTTAAGGTTCAGGGTGTGTCTACGTGCGTATGCTTCTTGCATGCATATGCAGGCTCGAAGTATGTGTATGTATACAACTGGCTTGCGTATGCAGGCCTATGTATGTGCACGTATACTCGTGCCTAGAAACTCTAATTTGAGTTTTCCACTTCTGTTTCTTCTTTTCTTTCACATAACATGCTTCTATTTTGACCTACTTTTATGCTTTTGAGTCTCTGTGTCTCAATTTGATTGTTTGTTTGCATTTAACATGCTAGATTAGGGTTTCTTTCTATTTTTTGCTTTGATATGCCATGAACACGCATTCAAATGTCCATGCATTGATGTATAGGTGCTATGGTGCAACGAGGTAAGTAAAGGTGAGTCATGCATTTCACATGATCAAGCATTTGTTTGTTATATGGCCTTGATATTCCCTTGATGAATGTGTATATGCAAAGTCCATGTGCTATGCTATCAAAATGATAAACATGTTTGTTTGATTGCTACTATGTTGCTGCCTTTAAGATACCTTGTTTGCTTGTTGCCTTGGATGAGATGAGATGATTACCATGATAAATGTATGCTAGGTTTGATGTGGATTACCATGATAGATGTATGCTAGGTTTGATATGGATTACCATGATATATGTATGCTAGGGTTTATGATGATATGAGAAGCATGATAGATGTATGTTAGGATTTGGGATGAAATGCCATGTTGTATGCTTAGATGTATGCTAGTGTGTGTGTGTGAGTACAGAATGCAATATTGAAGGTGCCTTTAATGAGATTAAGATGTAAGATACAATGAATGGACCCTGACCCACGGGTCGGGTGGTTTCGGGTGCCTAATACCTTCCTATAATCATACCCAAACTCCAAACCCATACTCTAGTAGTAAAATTAGTCCTTCCATGTAAGGGCGCTATGTAAATGGTTCCTAGACCTAATCTTGGTGGCAACTCCATTTTTTCTTCACCTTGACCCCTGTCCACTCGGCCGAGGCGTAATCTCCTTTCCTCCCCCAAGGAAGGAAAAATCGGTGGCATCCACAAATACTTTTTCAAAGCTGATACCACACAATGAAAAGTTTGAAAAAAATTGATTCAGTATCAAACCTAATTATTGCAAGTCTTCAATAATTCTCCACCAAAAAAAATACCCAAAAAAGAGTGATTGATACTTCCACAAAGCTAATACCACACAGTGAAAAGGTTGATCAAAATTGATTTAGTATCAAACGCAATTATTGCAAGTCTTCAATAATACTCCATAGAAAAAAAAAAAAAAAAAAAGAATAATTGTGTTAGTTATTTACACCCCTATAAACTCATATTGTTTAACCTAATTTATTAACCAAGTTGTTTCTTAGGTTTATTATGCAGATCTAGGATAAACAATAGTAAATCACATCATACACAGCAGAAAAGTAAAGAACATGATATGATGACTCAGGAAAACCAATGAAATTATCCAGTTTCAAGGTAAAAAACCTGGGGAGGATTTAACCTAAACAATCCACAATGCAACAAATTCACTAAATAGAATGGAAGCGTTTACAATAGATTTTTCCCTAAATCTAATGCTACTTCATGTAGTACTTACTCTCTGAATTCACAGACTCTTTTATTCTGAATCTGTTGCACACAAACACTTTAGTTTGTGATTTTGAGATCTCCATTCAAAGGTTTAGATCATCAGCAGTAGTTGATCTTGTATGCAGCAACTTATTTCCACTGGTTCATGCAATATCAATCTAATCTCTAGTAGATGCTTATTGAGTTAGAAGGTTACAGAACCTCTCAAATCTCAGGAATAACTCACAAGTCTTGGAAAACATGTATTAGGGTTTTGCTTTTATACCTAGCATTGTTGGACTCAAACCCTAAACATTTTGCGAGCTTTCAGGTTTTATTTAAAATCAGCAAAAAACACATCTCGGTCGGTTGAAGGTGTCTCTCGATCGGTCGAGAAAGGCAGATTCTGAATTCTTACAGAAAAACACATCTTGATCGGTTGAAGGTGTCTCTCGATCGGTCGAGAAAGGCAGATTCTGAATTCTTCTTTCTGTAACTTGATTATTCTTGAATCTTGACTTGAATCAACTTGAGCAATGACTAAAACTGTTCTAAGACATAAATACCTTATACTAGACATGTTTTTGTACTCAGTTTGCCAACATACATAAAATTAGAATCTAAACATTTAATCCTAAATATTTAGAAACTAACAAACTGATACTTTTGCAAAGTTTAAAGTCTTCAATAATAATCAAAAGTAATTATTGCAATTCTTCAATAATACTTCTTCTTGTCAAGAAAAGAATGATTGATACTTTCACAAAGTTGATAGTCTTCAATAATACTTTTCTATGCCCAAAAAAGAGTGATTGATACTTCTGCAAAGCTGATACCACACAATGAAAAAGTTGAACAAAATTGATTTAGTATCAAATGTAATTATTGCAAGTCTTCAATAATACTCCACCGAAAAAAAGAATGATTTAAAAAATAATTGTTGCAAGTCTTCAATAGTACTTCTTCAGTTCTTCTTGCCAAAAAAAGAATAATTTAAACAATGGTGGCTCCAAAATTTTTTTCAAGGGGGGGTTAATAGTGTTGTAATTTTTGTGTGCTAAAAGTTGTAATTTTTTGCCAATGAAGAAAAAAAATTCAGGGAAAAACAATTTCATTCCGCAGCCAATCGCAAAGCAAGCTAGAGTCCAGAGAGAAAGTTTATTTGTTTATTTATTTTTAAAAACAAAGCAACAATTTTAAGAGTAGAGCTATTGACACAACACTATCACTATCACAACAAAATCTAAGTGGCAAATTGTTAAAGATATGTAAAAAAATGATGTTATTTGTGGGTCAAGATAAAAATCAATTAAAACTTGTCACTTAACCTTTATTGTAAAATCATTGTGAAAATAATATTGTGAAAATAACACTAAGATGATCGTATTCAAGCTTATTTCAATTGGGATTAAACAAAATTTAGGGTTAAGGTCTTCAAAATTTTATTTGAGGGCCAAGGGGTTGAAACCCCTGGGCTGGCTGTAAAGCCACCCCTAAATTTAAATATTTGATTGATAACATAGCTATTAATTTTTAATCTTCTTGAAATTTTGAAAGTATGAAGAATATGATAAGAAATTATAATTTAATGGTAAATTTGTCAAAATTAACATCCAAGAAAAAATATATAGTTCAAGTTTGTTGCCATTATCTAATAGTATTCTAGTTTGTAGGTAAACTTTCTTCACATTTGAATCTCACTCCACTATATAAAGTAACATTTATTTTTAGATGCTACTATAGTAAAAATGCAGTTGCTTCAGTCTATATGCATGTTCGCGCGTGTTTTTATGCCATTCACTTCTCAGTTTTCACCAATTCTCATTATGCAGTGCCCAGTGGCGGGTATAGGAATTTTTTCCAGAGGGTTCATTAAGAAATATAAGTTAAAAAAATTAATTAAAATAAAACTTTACTATATCAAGTTACCAACAAAAAAACACGCAAATGCATAAAATTTTATAATTTCTTTCTACAAGTTTTCATATTTTGAATCATTACAAACCCTCTGTATTTCCTAAAAATTAAATTATATAAAGTTATATCATGTTTGTACTATACATGCACACATTTGCACACATCACAATTCACCAAAAAAAAAAAAATGTTCATAATCAATATTAAACACACTCACACATATAATAAATATTTATAATAAAATAGACACTCGCAACTCACAAATATTCACTCTTTATTCTTAGAGTTTGAAGATACCAAAATAGTCAAATAATTAACTGAAATGAGATGAGATTCATAAAAAAGAGATTTATATGATCTGTGTTGTTGTTTGGTTTTAGGATGGGCTTATCTGTGTTGTTTTAGTTTTGGACTAGGTTGGCCTGTGTTATTGTTTAGTTTTAAGTTGGACTTATCTGTGATTAAGGTGTGCAAAATTTAAGTCAGGGTGTTCAAAAATATTTTTTAAAGTAAGCTAATAATTTTTATATATATATATATATATATATATATATATATATATATATATATATAATATTTTTATTTTCAAGTGGTTCAAATGAACCCCCTGAACAACACTTAACGCCGCCCCCGGCAACGCCCTTGAAAGCTGCTAAAAAATGTCGTTTTTCGTTGACTCTAGGGTCGTTTGGTAACATTGTTCTAGTAACGTTGTATTTTTTTTTTTTTTTTTAAATACGTGTAGATGAAAAAGTGTGTGAAAATATGTGTAAAGTTGTTTAAAAACAAAAAAAATGTTGCTTAAAATATCATATCAAACGGCCCTAGTCTCTAATCTCTATTCCGTTTCAGTCTTCGTTGACACCGATTTTCCAAAATCTAAAGACTTTTATGGCAGGCAGGAATTTACAAGCTCATTAAATTGAGCTTTTGACACAACTGAGTACTGGAATTCTTTTTTTTTTTTTTTTTTTAATTTTGTAAGTAATAAAGCTCTTACTCTTTTTTCGTCAATCTCTGCCTAGAAGGTTTTTATTTTATTTTTATTTTTATTTTTCTCAGTTTTCTTTTCCTATGGAATGGCAGTTCTATTAAAAGAATAAGGAAATTAGATAATGTTTTTTTTTTTTTTTTTAAATCTCAATTCTTTGAGCCTCACTCGAGACCTGGGAGGAAAATTGCTAGAATTATTTTAATAAGTTTGTAAATTAATGTCAAAAATATGATTTGTGCTATTTAAACTACATAATAAATTAATATTTAAATTATTTTTCGGTGATTTAGTGATAATAAGTTTTATGTAATAAAGTTTGCAATATTTCCATTATGATTCATTTATTTATTATTTTAAATTTATTTTTCACTTTTTTTTTTTTTTTTTGAGGAAGTATTTTTTGCCACATTAGTTTGTAGTGTCATACCAGTTTCTAAAAGTTATATAATAAATTTTGTAATATTTTTAGCATATTTTTAGTTATATTACCGTATGTTTATGATTATAATTTTTCTTTTAACTAAAAGAGCTCTAATAAAATCAACGCAGCCAAGCAAAGCTGGTATATGTAACGGGGTTTCATTCATATAGCTAAATTAAATTTTATTAAGCATGTGTAGGTCTTTACTTTGTAGTTATACATACTTATACCTCTCTCTCTCTCTCTCTCTCTCTCTCTCTCTCTCTCTCTCTCTCTCTCTCTCTCTCTCTCTCTCTCTCTCTCTCTCTCTCTCTCTCTCTCTCTCTCTCTATATATATATATATATATACACACACACACACACACACACACACACACTAATGTGTAGCCCTGTGCATATGCACAAGTACAATTAAAAACAATAAAAATTATATAGTTCAAATTACAACTTTTTTGGAGAAGATGTTCAAATTATACATGGTATTAGTTTACATTTTCTTTAAACCATACATTTTTAAAATATATTATGATTTCTCATTATGTGTGTGTGTGTGTGCACGCAATTTAATTGAATTTAGACTCTTTGATTTTTGCACCCAATAATTTACTTGCCATAAAAATTAAAAAATTAGATGGATATGTGGTGGAAAATTAGACTCCAATTGAAATCCATTTTAAAATATAATTGAATTTGGACTTTTCGATTTTTACACTCAATAATTCACTTGGCACAAAATTAAAAATTAAATGGGACACGTGGAGCCAAATTGAAAATCCAATTAAAATCTAATTGGATTTTCTCTGAGTTTTGGCTATTAATATATATATATATATATATATATATATATAGAGAGAGAGAGAGAGAGAGAGAGAGAGAGAGAGAGAGAGAGAGAGAGAGAGAGAGAGATATGCGTGAGTGTGTATGTGTGTGTGTGGGGTCTTTCTTCCACCAAGCTTATTTCCATTTCTCTTTTCAATAATTTGAGTAAAGTTTGTAGAGATTCAAAGTTAGTAAGCACTAGTATTGGATGTGCTAATTTAATTTTGAGCTACTAGTAGAAGTGCACTATACCTCAATGCTACTCTTTTTTATTCTTTTATTTCTTATTCTCTCTCCCCTAACTAATGTCTCTCTCTATAGTAGTTGAGGTTTTTTTATTTTTTTTATTTTTTATAAAGAAAATGTTGATTTTATTTTAAGTTATTTTAATGTGTGATGTATAAGTAAGAGATGAGATATGAAGTGTATTTTTTAATGCTATGTTAAAATAAATAAGGTAATTTTTAGGTACGTTAAAATAACACTTAAAAAAAAAGAAAAGAAAAAAAGAACGTAACACCAATGCCCTTAGAGCATCCCCATCGGTATGTGTAAAGTCTTGTAAAATAGAAAAAGTAAATGATTTTACACATTTTGAGTAAAATAAAATCCACATCAGTGGGTGTAAAATTGTGCATAAATGCATAAGAGCTACAGTAACTGTGCAAATATGCACGGTTATTGTAGCTTTTGCATTTAATATTTTAATAATTTCTTATTCGCTCCTTTTTTCTCTCTCTCTTCTCTATCTACAAAACTAACACATTCTCTCCCTCATCATATTCTTTCTTCGTCTGATACACACACTTCCACTGACACAAAATCAAAAATCAACCACAAAATCAACCACTAGAACAAAATCGTTGGATCGGTGATTGGTGATTATGGATCATGGATTGGAGAGGCGATTTGGATCGGTGATGTGGATCAATGATCGGTAATCGTTGGATTGGTGATCGGTGATGTGGATCGGTGATTGGAGAGGCGATGTGGATCGGTTCTGGGTTTTGATGGAGATCAGTGGATTGGAGAGGAGTTGTGGTGCTTGTGATGCTTGTTATGGTTGTGGTGTTGATGGAGTGTTTGTGATGGTGCTTCTGGGTTTTGTGGGTTGACGGAGATCGATGTTGATAGAGTGCTTGTGATGGTGCTTCTGGGTTGATGAAGATCGGTGGATTGGAGAGGCGTTGTGGTGCTTGTGATGGTTGTGGTGTTGATGGAGTGCTTGTGATGGTGCTCCTAGGTTTTGACTGTGAGAGAAAGACGAAGAAAGAAGAGGAAGAATAGGAAAAAGAAACAGGAGATAAAATAATATTAAAAAAATAATATAAAAGTATTATTTATATAAAATATAGTATATAATAGATGGATTGATGTGGATGTTTTGTAAAAATTGGTGTGTAAAATAGAAAAAGTAGTTTTTGTTATACATATATTAATACACACGCTTTTGGGCACATAAAAATTAATTGTGTTTTAATTACTATTTATGTGTGTGCAAAGGTCAAAGATGGCGTATTAGTAAGGAGTTATATTGGTGCTACAATTTGTTGCACAATTTCTACCACAATTCACCTACATGACCCTATTTTTATCCTTTCTCATTTACAACTTGTCACGTAAACGAATCATAGAATAAATTACGCCCCCGCATAACTCATTAGTGGGTATGCCAGTCTGTAACAAATGCCAATGGGTTATTTGAAAGATTCTGACACTATGCTGTAGAACAAGAAGATAGCAATAAATTTTTTTGTATGACATTGGGATGGTGAGGTGGGCATTTTCTGTTTGGCTGAGCTGTTCACATCAATGACTATGACATTGAGCGTGATGCACAAGTCAGAAGGTCTGATCGTTTTTACTCTTTTGCACTCGCCCACACATTTGAAGTTTCTCTGTTATTTCCGTCAAACTTCCTAGTTTTCACACTCCCGGTCGTCTTCTCAATGAAAATTTGTCGGTTCATATGATAATAAATTGTTATTTATAGTTTCTTGATGATATAAAGAGTTAATCATAGTAAAAATTCATGAAATTTTGAAGAGGTGATTCGGGCCCGTTTAGTAGCCCTACTCAAGTAATATTTTTCACATTTTAAATATATTTTTACTTACACGTATATCAAAAACACTCAAACAATATTACTTAAATTCTTTTACCAAACATCCATGTTTTAGTCATAATTTCATAATATATAAGGAAAAAATAAATTAATAATTGTATCAAATTATTCAAGCTTTCAAAATTTGTTCTATGAAAATACTTTCAAAGAATGGTTTTTTTTAAAATATAAAACCTGTTATTTTTTTCTACAACACTTGTTATTTTTTGAAATACTAGGGGCTCGTTTGGTATGTATGTTTAAACAACAGTTTTTAATTTTTTGAAAAATACGTGTAGGTGAAAAAATGTGTGAAAATACGTATAATATTTAAAAATTGAAAACATATATTTAAACACATGTACCAAACGGGCCCTAAATTTTTCTTTTTTACTCTTTGCTCTCGGCCACACATTGGATTTGAACGTGAATCATGTGATTTAACTAAATGACGTTTCTTTGTTATTTTCCTTTAAACTTCCCCCGTTTTCACATAAGTCCCTGCCCATTAGCATGTAATAAGTAATCAATTTTGTAATATTTTTATTACCTCTAATTTATTTATCAAGTTAACTTTATTAGAGATAATAAAAATATTACAAATTTGATTACAAACAGATAATGACAACTACATAAAAATAAAAATATTATATAAACATAACAAAATAAAATGGTCACATCTACCCACACTAATAACATATAATGACAAATGATAATAAAATATTTTGTAATTATTTTGAAATATGAAAACTCGTAGAAAAAGTTGTAAAACTTAATTTATTTACATTTATTTGTGTTAACAACTCAATATATTCAAATTATCTTTTTATTAAATTTTGTTTAATTAAAATTTTTAATGATAATTTAAAAAAAATTCCTAGAACCACTACTAAATAAAGTGGATAATGTTAATGATGTGTGAATATAGATCATAAACAGCTAAAATAAAAACCGTGTGCTGGAATTCAAAGTTTTTTTTTTTTTTTTAAGAAATCTTTTACTGTTTGGAGACCAAATTTTTTGATTTTGCACTTTACCGTCTACATTTACGTCATTCTCAGCCATGAAGTATGACAATTTTTATTGAAAGAACAAGGAAATTACTAGTAGATAGTGATTTTTTAAATCTCAATTCTTTGAGCCTCCCTAGAAACTATGAGGGAAATTCTAAAATTACTATAAAATATTTATAAATTTAGGTGTCTAAAATATGATTTGTGTTATTTAATCAACATAATAAATTATTGTTTTGTGATTTGGTGACACGTTAATATGTAATAAGTAATCAAATTTGTACTATTTTTTTATTATCTATAACTTTTTTATCATGTTAATCAAGTTTATTTCTTATCACATTAGTTTAATGCCATGTCAGTTTATAAAATTTTATAGTATTTTTATCATTTTTTAGTTATAAAGTGTTAGTACATTTATGATTACAATTTTTCTTTTAATTAATGATTGCAATGTTTATTAGATAGAATTCTATTTTATACATTTACTAATCTGTTTTTTTTAGGAACTACCTATTCCATTTACTATTCTAGCTCAATATAGTGATATTTTCTTCCAATTCAGTTATTTTCATGCATGCATAGGTTAGGAACCAATAAGACATGAAAATTCTTAATGAAGTCACTCTCTGTGTGTCTATATATATATATTGGCTATTGGTTACCTATATATGATTAGTTATACTATTCTAACTTTTTGTATTCTTAAAAATTTAATTGTTATTCATATATAATCACGAACTCAATGTATTAAATTTTCCTTTAATTAGTACATATAATTCGTGTTTAAGTGGTGCATTATATGGGTATAATACTAGTATATTTTTTAAATTAGATAAAAATGATAAGAATGTAAAGAAGCAAAAGGAAAAACATAAATAATTAAATAAATAAAAAACCACCAACCAAATCACATAATGGGCCTAAAAGTATAAACAATTCAACCCAAGCCAACCATGTTTATTCATGCCAAAAGGGAATTATATATACACATATGTCCAATTATCTTTCTCTATATATAGAATATTCTAAAAACTATTTTTATTAAGTTTTGAAAATTTAAAAGAAAAAACATTATCTCTCTTTGTTTTGATGTTAATATTTTCTAGAAAATAAATTGTAAGGACACGATTTGGAACGACCCAAAACGATACTGGGTTCGCACGTAAATAGGCCATAACAATATCATTTATAGAGCGTGGGTTTGAAAGGCTAGGCCTTGATCACAAGTCGGTGGTATTCCGCGGTGTTCATGCATAAATAAATCGTGTTCATACATAAATAAATCGCGTACGCTCTGGGAGTCTTTCTCCTAGAGGTGGGCTGGGAGGCTCTGGTTTTGGCCATTTTTCCCAGCCCCTTCTTATGGATTGCTTACTTTTCCTTTTATACTAGCCCGTGTTCCTTATCCTTCGTCCACGTGTAGGGTCGACTTTTCCAAGACTGATACTTGTCCCATCAGCCCATACCTAGAGTGGTTGGGGGTGGTTGTAAAAGTTGGGGAGTATGGCTCTGTCAGGTGCAGAGTATTGAATGGCAGTAAGGTCAGCTTTCCCTGGTCGTTATACTTTCCAGCGTACCCTTCTCCATTGACTTAGATATTTTAGATTTTTTCCAAACTGCTCTTATACCATTTTTACCCTTCCTTTCGGTGAGACCTTGGACAGGCCGAGGACTGAATCGTCCTCGGCTGTGTCCCAAGACTATTTCGTACTTGTATTACCGAGCCTAGGCTATAACCTTCCTCGGCTCGAGCGTTGGGCCCCGACGAATAAATGGGCCAGGGCCACAAATTACTGGGCCCCACAATAGCCCCTCAAAATCCTGCTGTCCAACCTTTTGGTTGGAGAGGAGGGTTTTGGTAATGCCAAGCCTTTATCACGGCTCGTTTAACTCTGTCTTTCATTAATGTTGGCGTCTCTTCATCTACCCAGGAAACATACCGGGCTACGGGACATTCCTTTGAATTTATTCACAATGCGTTCCTGCCGTTTGATTACCTAAAACGCGCCTTTAATGATTTCCCTTTACGAGACCATTTAAATTCGACGGTTATGGACGGTATGGGGAAGTGGAATGGGTATATCCTTGTTTACCGCTTTTCCTGGAGATTTGGGCAGATTAAATGCCTCCCATTTCGTCCTTCATATAAGAATGAAAGCAGGAGATTACCTCTCTTTCACAGAGATCTTTCAATATTTTTAAAGTCTAAAAACTCTTAGCCTCCCCCAGAATTTCCCATATCCGCTCGTTTACACCTTAAATTATGATTCGTCCATGATAGGAGGGGGAATGAAGAGACCATACCCTTCTCAGAAATGCTACGTTCTTGTGAAGCTCAAATTGGCTTGGTCAGGGCAGGGATGGCAGAGACTCAAGATACTTCTTACCCTCCTTTCAGCCAAAATCTGAAGCAGGGGCTCGTCGCGTCAATCTCTTGGCATGGCTGAGTTGGGGTTACCCATTATCAGTACCAGCCGCTCTCTTATGAGCATAGCTAACATGGCACCAGCGTATTAGGAATCAGGACTGACGCAGGGACAAAGTATCCCTGTTTCTTCCTCTCTTCCTTCACTGGTGCCTCCTTTTGCCTCTCTTTCTTCTTCTTTCCACCACCAGATCCATCCTGGTGCTTTTCCTTCTTCCTCTTCTTCTCCTCCTTCTCCTTATCCATCAAAGAAGGTCCTCCTCTCAATATGGGTGCTACTGGGGCAGAATTTAGAGAGACTTCGGAGTAGAGTTTCAAAAGATTTCTGGTTGTTTGTATGCTTGTTATTATTATTATTATTATTATTATTATTATTATATATATATATATATATATATATATATTTTTTTTTTTTTTTTTGCAATTCGTTTTCCGTATAGGCTTGTTTAAGCCCTTCATTGTACGCTGTAATACCTTTTTACATTAATAAAAGTCAACACTGCTTTATTTTGTATATTCTACCTCTTCTTTCTGAAATGATTATACCGTGAATAGACGTACTACCACATGACTTCCGTTTTTTACTTTTATATTCTAAACAATGCTTGGGGCCGAAATCTTTGTTAACAAAAAGACCTTACTTTGCGCTTGTTGAAACTATCTAACACATTAATGCCGATCTAAACAAATGATACTTAGGGCAGAAACCCTTACTAAGCAAAAAGAAAAATATGTTAGTATGAGTTTATTAGAGCTGTCTGGCATAATAATGCCAATCTGAACAAATGATACTTAGGAAACAATCTAGCATAATAGTGCCGATCTGAACAAATGATACTTAGGGCAGAAACCCTTACTAAGAAAAAAGATGATATTATGAATTTACTGAAGCTATTTGGCATAGTAAGACCGACCTGAATAAGGGTTGTACGCCCCAAACTGAATGAGGTGATGGCTGAATGCTCGGTGCTATGTAAAAAATAATCATCCAAGGATATGTAACCCAAAAATGAACAGCCCCTGCGGGTCGCTGAATAATAAGGCATTTCGCCATTTTTCCTAATAACCTTCACAGCCTTAACCTTTTCTGGTATTTGGTCAGAGGATTGAGCGACTTAGAATTTTCTTATGTAGTTGGTTTCCCCATAGGTTTGAGTCCGAGGACCATGCAATACCTTGGTTCTGTCCAAAACTTGATTTTTATAAGTAGTTGGTTTCCCCACAGGTTTGAGTCCGAGGACCATGCAATACCTTGGTTCTGTCCAAAACTTGATATTGATAAGTAGTTGGTTTCCCCATAGGTTTGAGTCCGAGGACCATGCAATACCTTGGTTCTGTCCAAAACTTGATTTTGATAAGTAGTTGGTTTCCCCATAGGTTTGAGTCCGAGAACCATGCAATACCTTAGTTCTATCCAAAACTTGATATTGATAAGTAGTTGGTTTCCCCATAGGTTTGAGTCCGAGGACCATGCAATACCTTGGTTCTGTCCAAAACTTGATTTTGATAAGTAGTTGGTTTCCCCATAGGTTTGAGTCCGAGGACCATGCAATACCTTAGTTAGTTGGTTTCCCCATAGGTTTGAGTCCGAGGACCATGCAATGCCTTAGTTCTGTCCAAAACTTGATATTGATAAGTAGTTGGTTTCCCCATAGGTTTGAGTCCGAGGACCATGCAATACCTTGGTTCTGTCCAAAACTTGATATTGATAAGTAGTTGGTTTCCCCATAGGTTTGAGTCCGAGGACCATGCAATACCTTGGTTCTGTCCAAAACTTGATTTTGATAAGTAGTTGGTTTCCCCATAGGTTTGAGTCCGAGGACCATGCAATACCTTGGTTCTGTCCAAAACTTGATATTGATAAGTAGTTGGTTTCCCCATAGGTTTGAGTCCGAGGACCATGCAATACCTTGGTTCTGTCCAAAACTTGATATTGATAAGTAGTTGGTTTCCCCATAGGTTTGAGTCCGAGGACCATGCAATACCTTGGTTCTGTCCAAAACTTGATATTGATAAGTAGTTGGTTTCCCCATAGGTTTGAGTCCGAGGACCATGCAATACCTTGGTTCTGTCCAAAACTTGATTTTGATAAGTAGTTGGTTTCCCCATAGGTTTGAGTCCGAGGACCATGCAATACCTTGGTTCTGTCCAAAACTTGATTTTTATAAGTAGTTGGTTTCCCCATAGGTTTGAGTCCGAGGACCATGCAATACCTTGGTTTTGTCCAAAACTTGATTTTGATAAGTAGTTGGTTTCCCCATAGGTTTGAGTCCAAGGACCATACAATACCTTGGTTCTGTCCAAAACTTGATTTTGATAAGTAGTTGGTTTCCCCATAGGTTTGAGTCCGAGGACCATGCAATACCTTGATTCTGTCCAAAACTTGATATTGATAAGTAGTTGGTTTCCCCATAGGTTTGAGTCCGAGGACCATGCAATACCTTGGTTCTGTCCAAAACTTGATATTGATAAGTTGTTGGGGGAATTAACCTCTCGGTTATGGCACGGGACCTTGGTTTACGGGGGATTAGCTCTTCGGCCAAGCCCCTAGAACCCTCCGTGCTGCTGACGCTACGAAGCGCAGCCCCTAATAAAGAAACATAGCCCCTGGTGGAACTTTACACTAAAACAATACAACTGGCTGTTTAGAAGTGACAAGGGGATTGTTTCGACCTACCGCCTGTGCCAACACACAAGCCTTTCCCACAAACGGCGCCAATTGTAAGGACACATTTTGGAACGACCCAAAACGATACTGGGTTCGCACGTAAATAGGCCCAAACAATATCATTTATAGAGCGTGGGTTTGAAAGGCTAGGCCTTGATCACAAGTCGGTGGTATTCCGCGGTATTCATGCATAAATAAATCGTGTTCATACATAAATAAATCGCATACGCTCTAGGAGTCTTTCTCCTAGAGGTGGGCTGGGAGGCTCTGGTTTTGGCCATTTTTCCCAGCCCCTTCTTATGGATTGCTTAATTTTCCTTTTATACTAGCCCGTGTTCCTTATCCTTCGTCCACGTGTAGGGTCGACTTTTCCAAGGCTGATACTTGTCCCATCAGCCCATACCTAGAGTGGTTGAAGGTGGTTGTAAAAGTTGGGGAGTATGGCTCTGTCAGGTGCAGAGTATTGAATGGCAGTAAGGGCAGCTTTCCCTGGTCGTTATACTTTCCAGCGTACCCTTCTCCATTGACTTAGATATTTTAGATTTTTTCCAAGCTGCTCTTATACCATTTTTACCCTTCCTTTCGGTGAGACCTTGGACAGGCCGAGGACTGAATCGTCCTCGGCTGTGTCCCAAGACTATTTCGTACTTGTATTACCGAGCCTGGACTATAACCTTCCTCGGCTCGGGCCTTGGGCCCCGACGAATAAATGGGCCAGGGCCACAAATTACTGGGCCCCACAAGTGATAATAAGTTTTATGTAATAAAATTTGTAATATTTCCATTATGATTCATTTATTTATTATTTTAAATTTTTTTTGCCTTTTTTTTTTTTTTTGAGGAAGAATTTTTTGCCACATTAGTTTCTAGTGTCATACCAGTTTGTAAAAGTTATATAATAAATTTTGTAATATTTTTAGCATATTTTTAGTTATATTACCATATGTTTATGATTATAATTTTTCCTTTAACTAAAACAGCTCTAATAAAATCAATGCAGCCAAGCAAAGCTGGTATATGTAACGGGGTTTCATTCATATAGCTAAATTAAATTTTATTAAGCATGTGTAGGTCTTTACTTTGTAGTTATATATACTAATACCTCTCTCTCTCTCTCTCTCTCTCTCTCTCTCTCTATATATATATATATATATATATATATATATACACACACACACACATACTAGTGTGTAGCCCCGTGCATATGCACGGGTACAATTAAAAATAATAAAAATTATAGAGTTCAAATTACAACTTTTTTTGAGAAGAGATTCAAATTATACATGGTATTAGTTTACATTTTCTTTAAATCATACATTTTTAAAAGGACAAAAATTAGGTATAGTACCTTAGATGCTGTTTCTTAGGTTCTCTTTTTAAAATTTAGCCATGTGACTACTTAATTAAAAAATACACTTTCTTCCCATGAAAAAAAATTCACATGGCAGAATCTTAAAAAGGGAACTTAAGGAACGGGGCCCAAGTACTATACTAAGTCTTGCTCTATTTAAAATATATTATGGTTTCTCATTATATGTGTGTGTGTGTGTGTGTAATTTAATTGAATTTAAACTCTTCAATTTTTGCACCCAATAATTCACTTGTCATAAAAATTAAAAATTAAATGGGACACGTGGCGCAAAATTGAAAATCCAATTAAAATCTAAATGGATTTTCTTTAAGGTTTATTAATATATATATATATATATATATATATATATATATATAGAGAGAGAGAGAGAGAGAGAGAGAGAGAGAGAGAGAGAGAGAGAGAGAGAGAGATGCATGTGTGTGTGTGTGTGGTCTTTCTTCCACCAAGCTTATTTCCATTTCTCTTTTCAATAATTTGAGTAAAGTTTGTAGAGATTCAAAGTTACTAAGCACTAGCATTGGATGTGCTAATTTAATTTTGAGCTACTAGTAGAAGTGCACTATAGCTCAATGCTACTTTTTTTAATTCTTTTATTTCGTATTCTCTCTCCTCCAATTAATGTCTCTCTCTTTAGTAGTTGAGGTTTTTTTTTGTTTTGTTTTTGTTTTTTTTTTTAAGAAAATGTTGATTTTATTTTAAGTTATTTTAATGTGTGATGTATAAGTAAGAGATGAGATATGAAGTGTATTTTTTAATGCTATGTTAAAACGAATATGGTAATTTTTAGGTACATTAAAATAACACTTAAAAAAAAAGAAAAAAAGAACGACGTGACACGGGTGCCCTTAGAGAAGAGACTTGTTGGGTTGAGTTTCTCCTCTTTTGCCTTTTGTAATGATTCATAGTAATGAGTCAATATTTATTTTTTTTTTTTATTAAAAAATTCAAAACTAGTAAATACATAATGGAAAAATTATGTTATACATATATTAATACACATTTTTGCGCACATAAAAATTAATTGTGTTTTAATTACTATTTATGTGTTTGCAAAGACCAAAGAGTGTGTATTAGTAAAGAGTTATCCTAATGCCACAATTTGTTGCACAATTTATATCCCAATTTACTCATATGGCCTCCCTATCATTCTTTTACCACTTACCATTTATCACGTGGTCAAATTGTAGTACAGGTTATTACACTCACAGAGCTCATTAGTGGGTATGCCAGTTTGTAACAAATGCCAATGGGTTATTTGAAAGATTCTAACACTATGCTATAAAACAAGAAGATAGCAATAATTTATTTTGTATGACGTTGGGTATATGACGTTGGGATGGTGAGGTGGGCATTTTCTGTTTGACTGAGCTGTACATTCACATCAATGACTATGACATTGAGCGTGATGCACAAGTCACAAGGTCTGATCTTTTTTACTCTTTTGCTCTCGCCCACACATTTCTCTGTTATTTCCGTCAAACTTCCCAGTTTTCACATTCGCGATCATCTTCTCACTAAAAATTTGTCAGTTCATATGATAATAAATTATTATTTATAGTTTCTTGATGATATAAAGAGTTAATTGTAGTAAAAATTCATGAAATTTTGAAGAAGTGAAATGTTTTAGTCATAATTTCATAATATATAGGAAATAATAAATTAATAATTGTATCAAATTATTTAAGTTTTCAAAATTTTAGGACTATTTGGTAATATTGTTCTAGTAATTTTGTTTGTATTTTTTAGAAATATGTGTGGGTAAAAAACTGTATGAAAATACATATAATCTTGTTTAAACACTGAAAATTGTTGCTTAAAATACCCTATCAAAAAGTTCATTAAGTTTCTCAGCTTTTATCATAATTTTTCATATGGTGAGTTATGAGTGATGAAGATGTAGACCCTTAAGAGTCCACTAATTTTTTTCTACTATTCACAACTAACCACGTGACAATCATTATAAAAGTTGTGAAAATTTTTATAATACTAAACATGCTCTTGATTCTTTCTTTTCTTTTTCTTTTTCTTTTTTTTTTTTGGTTGAGAATCAACATATATTCTTGATTTTGAAACAAAAAAAAATTCATAGAAACAAATTTTGGACCAAAAAACAAAAATAGTTATCTAATATATCCTTAGGTTTTTCTCTTTCAAAATTTTAAAACTAGATTAAAATTATTTTTAGAAATATTCTACAGAAGGCTAAACATGGCTGTATGTACAACTTAATCAAGAATTATATGTAAATCATATATAATAAAAGCAAATTTAATACATTGAATGAGTGATTATATGCTAATAATATTTTATTTTATGAAATACAAAAAAATTAGAATAGAATAACTAATCATATATGGGTAACCAATAATCATTATAGTAATTAATACATAGAGTGACTTAATCGACAATTTTCATGTTTTATTGGTTCCTGAAACATGCATGCATGAAAATATCATCATATTTTAGCTGGAATATTAAATGCATAAAATAGAATTTATTTGATAAACGAGAGAAATGTTTAACAGAATTCTATTGTGGGGCCCGAAATCTGAGGTCCCAGCCCACTTTGTGTTAAGGGCCGAAAGCCCAGGCCGAGGAGCCCAATTGCCGAGGACGCGCACTGAAAGCTCCTTGAAAGCCCAAGGAGCTGGCCGAAGACGATCTCACGTTCAACACCTCACAAAACGCCTGAAGAAAAGGACAAACTTAGTACAAGAGCAGTACAAGGAAGAAAAGCTGCCAACACTGTAATGTGGAGCCCTGCATCTGACAGGCCCATACCCCAGACCTTGCTATTTAACTTTTCCCAACCACCCCCAACCACTTTGATGGATGGATTGATATGACTAGTCTTTACCCCAAAAAAGGGAAAAACTGACACGTAGACGAGAGACGGGAAGTAAACGCTGGTATAAAAGGGGAAGAGAGCCAGCGAGGAAAGGGGGAAGAAACAAAAAAGAAAGAAACTACAAGAAAGAAGAATGGGGAGAATGTGATGCTCCTCGGACTAAGTCCGAGGAGTCAAATCTTTCGGGTTACATCGATGTAAGGCTTAGCTATTCAGGCCAAACCTACCTTTGTATGAGTTCTCATAAAATCAGGACTGGACCGCTGACCGGTGACTAAAGGCAAGCCTTTCAAGCCCACTCTCTACAAATTATATTGTTTGGGCCTATTACACACGAACTCAATACCATCCTTGGGTCGTTAAAAATTGTGTCCCTACATCTATCTAATAAACACTGCAATCAATAAAAGAAAAATTGTAATTATAAATATAGTAACACTTTAATTATAATTAAAAAATACTAAAAATATTATTAAGTTTTACAAGCTGTCGTCGTATCACAAATTAACGTGATAAGAAATAAATTAAACAAAATTTGATTACTTATTCATGTTAACACGTCACGAAATCACAAAACAGTAAAAGCTTTTGTTATGGGAAAAAAAACCTTTGTATTCCAGCCCACAGTTTTGTCAACAGTCAAGTGTCAAGCGCTCAATTCGTGAGCTTTGTCCTTTCATGTCAAAAAAGTGCTTTGCTTCGGAAAATTTGTGTTGAGCTGTCTCTTTTTTTTTTTTTTTATGACTCACAGTCTCAGAGCGTGAAAACTGGAAATTTAATGGGGGTGTACGTGCATGGTACCCAACAACAGAGAAACTTCACGTGGTTGAATCAAATGTGTAGCCGAGAGCAAAAGAGTTAAAAATATCTGACCTCGCCATCCTAACGTCGACACAAATTATTGCTATATTCATGATGGATTCTACAGCATATTTTCAGAATCTTTGAAGTGTTTTTTGTTTTTTAACCATGAAGTCGACTCCATAGTCCATAGCACTTTCCCTGCACCTACCCGGCTTCAATTGTGGTGCTAATCGAGTCCGTTCTTTTTGTCTTCTCATGCGGATGTAAATGCATCTATAAATACCATGGGTCCAGTTAATTTGTGTTTTTATGGCATTTATTAAACTAATAATTTTTGAAAATATTTTCTCCAAAATTGAATGGTTTAATGTGTTTTCGAGAAAATATTTCTAAAAATAGATGATTTAATGTGTGCCCATACATTAGCAAAATCCAAATAACATATGAATCCAGTTAATGTGTGCCATATGAGTTCCGTTAATGTGTGCCTCATATAGCACACATTAACAAATTCATTTTTAGAAAAAGTTTTATTAGAATATTAACTAGTTTTGATTTTTTTTTTTTTTTAAAAATGAATAAATATTGCTAATTCATTGCTAAGAGCGTTTGTATTTACTAGTTTTGATTTTTTTTTTTTTTTAAGTATGTGTTTAGCTCTAAATTAAAAAGCTAACTTATTTTACTATTCAACTTATTTTTGTTATTATTCATTGGCCTCACTGCACTTTTTGGTACTATTTATAGACTCCACTGTATTATTTCAACTAACTTTTACCTTTATCTACAGTATTTTTAGTAAAAAAATTTCAGTTTAACAAAGTAAGCAGATCTCCAGCAGACCCTAAATGAATAAAAATTTATTTAAGTTTTTTGTTATTTAGCTATGAAGCAAGTTGGTGACTCGACTCCATAGCACCTTCCCCTTCACCTAGCTACTAGCTTCAATGTTTTTAGTTCACTTTTTTGACATATTTGTGGTGTTAATGGAAACTATCATTAGTCTCTACGCGTTTTATTAATGTAGAAATTTAAGTTATTTATTCATTTTTCTATTAAAACAACTTATCATTATTTTGAAAATAAATTAGAAAAGATATTTAATAAATTGATTGTCCTTATACTAGAGATATTAAATTAAAGGGAAATAATAACAGAAAAATTTGGTTTGACCAGACCTTATAAACTTAGCTTTTAATTTTTAACTTTTATGTATAACTTTTTAAAATCTCGTTTCTCAAATTTTCTTAATTTTTTTGTTACACTTTTTTCAAAGTGCAAATATATTTTAATACACTTTTCATAAAAAGTTTTCAACAAAAGAGTTAAATATGTTGTTATCAAACAGACACAAATTAATGTGTAGTTGAATCACATTCAAATCAAATGTGTGGCAAAGAGCAAAGGAGTAAAAGACATCTAACCTGATCTGACCCCTCCATCGATACAAATGTCATATTGATATATAAGAAAATTATTGGGTGATGAGGTGTGAATTCGTCAGTCGAAATGGGCAGATGGAACTTCCCGTCAGCACCAATGTATCCTTTAAAAAGGATCACCGGTGTGGTGCCTGCCACAACGCCTCCGATGCCAAAGTTAGAACAGAAAAGTAATTTACCAATATAGAAAAGTAATAGGTATTTTCTTAGAATATCAATATATGTACCTTGTGCTGACAATGCAAGGGCTTTATATATGTGATTTTGGTTGCTAGCCGTTGGAGTGTTAATGCCTCTCTTAGTAACGCCTCCAGCCCAATTATGGGGCTTTTATTAGGCTCCCAACGGTCTGTTTTGCTGGTTTCGTAACTGCCCAGGCTACTAGCTGGCATCATTGAATGACTTTCCTTACCTCGTCAGTGATGGCTGATTTCCTCGTCGCTAGGGATGACCTCGTCATTAGTGTTGGCTTCGTCAAGGTAATGCATTCTCGTCACTCCCATCAATTGCCCCCCCAAGTTCTGCGGTCGTCAGTGATGTGTCATGAGGGCCACAGAAGGTGAAAGGTTTTTCCGGAGTTGTCTGTGACGCTTGGGGTTCTGCTCCAAATTTAATGCACGATGGCGGTGCAGTACGCAACGTGGCCACGCGGCACGTGCTGATTGAAGGCGTTGATGGCATGACCCTTGGGTTTCTCGCTACTTTTCAGTTTCGTTGGATTTTTGGTTTCAAAACTTTTCTTTTTCCTTTACTTTGATTTTTGCTCCGAGTGTTGTCTTTCTTGCTTACTTCTGCGATTACTCCGATTCTGCTCCGGCGACTTCAACCTTGCTTCGGCGACGCTTCTTTCTGAATCTTTCCGGCTTCGACCGCTCCGCTTTTCAAGGTACGCTATTCTTTTATTCTCCTTCAGATCCTTTTTCTTAACGGTCTCCTTATGAGTTCCTGATTTTTCCCTTGTCTTTTGCTTCTGTTGTTTTTGTGTTTGATGTTTGGGTTTTTAGGATTGTGTACCCTTTTCATGGTTAGTTCTTCTGAGGTTTGGGTAGCTTGCCCTCAGTCTCTTTCTTTTTTGCTCGCTTAGGGGCGGCTTTGGGCGTTTCTGGTGACTTTTCCCCTTTGGTTAGGGACTATCTTTTTGAAGGCTGTGGGTTGAGTGTGGTTTTAGGGGAACTATCTCCAATTTTAGGCCAGTCAATAGCTTGGTTTGAGGGAGAAACGAGGAGGATGTCGGAGGTGAGATCCAGCGAACTAGACACTGGGTTGTCGTCTAGCGACGGCTCGGTTGAGGGTGATACGGCCGTTTCCATCCCTCGTCAGGTTAGGGCTTTTTATGCCCTTAACGAAGAGTGTGGGCTGGATGCTGACACCGTGGCTAGGTTCAAGGACAGGTTTCAGTTTCCTACGCGAGTCCGCATTCGTCGGCCTGGTCCTGAGGATCGGGCCTGCCACTTCTTTCCTGGTGAAGTATGCTTCTACGAGGCTGCTTTCACTTCTGGGCTTAGGTTACCCGTCCATCCTTTGGTGATGGAGCTTTTGGGTCATTTTGGCATTGCCCCCGGGCAACTCATGCCTAATTCATGGAGGATAGTAATCAACTGTATGGAGATATGGTTGGCTGCCAACGAGGATATGATCAAAGTGAGTGAGCTCGTCCACCTTTACCGCTTAAAGGAATCGAAAGAGTATGGGTATTATGAACTAGTCCCTTGGACGAGGAGGACTAGAATCGTTAAGGGTTTAGCCTCGTCATTCAGGTACTGGAAGTCACGTTTCTTTTTCGTGTCTGGGGACGATTTTGAGACCCTTTCTAGCGAGGCTTGGGGTGATATCCCAAGGTTACTTCTTCGGTGGGGAACCCCAAACCTAGGTGCGTCCATGTTTCTCCTCGTCTGTTAATTTTCATTTTGCATATTTGGTCGTCACTAACCCCTTCTTTACTTTTTTTTGCAGTTAAAAGACGCCCCAAATTGAAGAGCAAGTACCAGGGTCGTATTGAGAAGGCGATAGAATACGCCAAGTCGATTGAGAGTTGGGACGACCTTGTTGACCCACGGACGCTTGCTTTCTACTGCTTAGGCCCGGACCCATCTCCTTACGTCTTGCGCAGCATTAACATTGAGGAGAAGAAGAGTAAGTGTTTTACCTCATCAGTACTGATCTTCACATGTGTATTTAGGATTTCTTAGTTTCTCTCCTTTTTTTTTTCTTTTTTTTTTTTTTTTTTTTTTAGAGATGACGACCAAGTTCAACAAAGATATGTACGCTAAGATGAGGTCCAAGAAGGACGAACCTTTGTCAAATATTGGCAAAAAGGGGGTTCGCGTTACGGGGAAGGGTCCGTCCGTCCTCCCTTCTGCAGATGCCATTCCCATCGTCTCGGGAGTTGAGAGCGTATGGGTGGCCTCTCCGGCTACTTCAGTTGAGGAGATCCCCACCCCGTCATCAAAAAGGCAGCGTTTGTCAGCTAAAGGGAAGGAGAAGGAGAAAGTGGGTTCGTCCGTCTGGGACGATGAAGGTGTGGCCGTGGAGCGGGCACATAACGCCATACAGGCTGAGGACCTTAAGGTCTTTTCTGGGGTGCCTCTCAACGTGGTTGCGAGCCAGCATGTATATAAGATCGTGTAGGTAAAACCACTTCCGTATTTTCCTTGGTCTCTTTTCACATGAATTTCCCCACCTCTTTTTTTTTTTTTTTTTTTTACTGACGCACTTAATTTACTTTGTCAGGTGTTGGGGGAGAGCCTTCACCTTGCTTTTGAGTGCCTCACTCAAGAGGCTAAGGTGGCTTCTTTGGCGTCCAAGATGGAGGCCTTGGAGAAGGAGAACTCCACGCTGAAAAAGGATCTCATAGGGTCGATGGATGAGGCTACCACTTTGAAGGAGAAGGTCAAGGCCTTGAATGCCGATCTTAGGGTTGAGCGTCAGCTGAACCTGGAGAAGGACGTCCAGCTACAGGCGGCAAAGGAGAAGCTAAAGAAGATCGCTGCTAGGTCCGTCGAAGCCTTCCAGCAAACTGAGGAGTACTCCACAGTGCTCTTTAGCTGGTACTTCAAGGGCTTCGAGCTCCTGCGTAGGTACCTCGTCAAGCATCCTACCGGGGTTGATCTGACGAACCTGGATCTAGAAGTGGTAGATCAAGAGATGGCGGCTGACGAGGCTGCTCAGTCATCGGCCCCTAAAGGTGACGCCCCTGGTGCTGGTGAAGCTCCTGCTGCTGGTGACGCTCTTGCTCCTGACGCTGACGCTGACGCTCCCCTTACTGACGCTCCTACCGACACCTGGGCCTGATACTTAGGAAAATTCATTCGTTATGTATGCCCTTTATGTCTTGGGCTTTTTGGTGATGTATATATTTTTTTTTATCTATTTTGAGAACAATGCTTCTTGGCCCTGTGTTTTATGGGTCTGTAGGAAGAACAAGGATAATTGCCAGCTATTTTTGGGCTTTTTATGATTTTGTGCTTACCTGTTTTAATGACTACGCTTGTGCTTACGACTATGCTTGTGCTTGTGATATTTAAGTCTGTTCCTCATACTTAGCATAAATTTCCTAGCTGTGTCAGTGATTTGTTTATCACTCTCTGTCCTCAAGGAGGGCTCGAATACAGCCTGAGTTTTGTTTTGATTTGTTGCAAGGTTCTTGTCCTCTTCTTCTTTATCCTTTTTCTTACGGATTCGTCAGTATCCTGAGCGGGATTTTTCCATTTGCACAGGCTTAAGGATTGTGTCTTCGTCAACAGCTTGTTCTAGGGACATTTGCTGCTTTTAAGGCTTCGTTAGTGACTTACATCTGTCAAAGCGGAATCTTATCACTTGGCCATTTTTTGGTGACTTACATCCATTTAAGGAATCTTGTCATTTTAGGCTTCGTCAGTGATTTACATCCGTCTTAGCGGAATTTTATCACTTAGCCTTTATATGTCTTATACCCGTTGGAGGTATCGTCAGTAACTTACATTCGTCAAGGCGGAATCTTATTACTTAGCTTTTTTATGTCTTATACCCGTTGGAGGTATCATCAGTAACTTACATCCGTCAAGGCGAAATCTTGTTGCTTAGATTTTTTATGTCTTATACCCGTTGGAGGTATCGTCAGTAACTTACATTCGTCAAGGCGGAATCTTGTTACTTAGCTTTTTTTTTATGCCTTCAGACTGGCTAGACCTGCCTACACAAAGATATCAGAGGAATAATTCATTAGAGGAATGATTCTTTTATTGACTTCAAGAACGAACATGTTCGTTTGTTACATCTACTTTTTTAAATGCTCGATGTTCCATGGTCGGGGGAGCCTTTGTCTGTCAATGGTCTCCAGGTGATAACTGCCTTGCCTTGAGTAGTGAGTGACTCAGTAAGGCCCTTCCCATGTGGGGCCCAGCTTTCCTTGGGTAGGGTCTTTAGTTGCTGTGGTGGTCTTGCGCAGGACGAGGTCTCCTATGTCCAGTCGTCTGAGTTTAACCCTCTTATTGTAGTATTCGGCCATCTTCAGTTGGTACTTTGTCATCTTGCTGGATGCGTTGTCTCTCACTTCGTCCAGACAGTCCAGGTTGAGTCGCAGTTCATCGTCATTGCAACCTAGGTTGAACGTCCCTCGTCTGACGCTTGTTACTCCCACTTCGACTGGGATTACTGCTTCCGTGCCATAGGTAAGCCTGAAGGGGGTTTCTCCTGTTGGGGTTCTTGCTATGGTTCTGTAAGCCCAAAGGACATTAGGTAATTCTTCTGGCCAGGCACCCTTCGCGTCGTCCAGCTTGGTTTTGATAATTTTGAGCAGCATTCGATTTGTCACTTCCGTCTGCCCGTTTTCCTGGGGATGTCCCGGGGACGAGAACTGATTCTTGATCCCAAGGTTTGAACAGAAGTCTTTGAACCCTTGGCTGTCGAACTGCCTCCCATTATCTGATATGATCGTCAAGGGAATCCCGAACCTGCATATTATATTCTTCCACACAAAGCTCCATATTCTTGCTTCGGTGATCGTTGCTAGGGCCTCTACTTTAACCCATTTTGTGAAGTAATCAATAGCAACAAGTAGGAATTTTACCTGACCTTTACCTTGGGGTAGTGGGCTGACGATGTCGATCCCCCACTGTGCAAATGGCCACGGGGAGGATATGGTCGTCAGTTTCTCCGCTGGAAGCCGTTGCACGTTCCCGTATCATTGGCACTTGTCGCACTTCTTGACGATCTCAACAGCGTCCACCTGCATAGTTGGCCAGAAATATCCTGTCCATATCACCTTGTTCACCAGTGATCTGGGACCAGAGTGGTCACCACAAACTCCTCCATGGATTTCTTCCAGTATGTATCTAGCTTCTTCTTCGTCGACACACTTCAAATAAGGCATGGAGAAGCCTCTCTTGTATAAGTTGTCATTAAGGATCGTGAACCTGGCTGCCCTCTTCCTGACCTTCTTAGCTTCTTCTGTGTTCTGAGGGAGGTGCTCGTCTTGGAGGAAAGACATTATGATGGGCGTCATCCAGCTGTTTGCGCTCTGGATGGTAAATGTCGAGACCTCTTCGATGCTGGGGTGTTTCTGGATCTCCATCGTCAAATCCGTGCTACTCTCCTCTTTTCTTGATGATGCTAGCTTCAAGACTTCGTCTGCCCCCATGTTCTGGCTTCTTGGGATTTGCACGAACTCCACTGCATCGAATTCCCGAGTTAAATGTTTCGTCAGCCTGAGGTACTTCTGCATTCTTTCTTCCTTTGCTTCGTACTCCCCTCTAATCTGCCCAATTACTAGTTTTGAATCATTCTGGATTAACAGGTTCTTAGCTCCAAGTGCCTTTCCAAGCCTCAATCCCGTCAGTATCCCCTCGTATTCAGCTTCGTTGTTGGTAGCCGGAAATTTTAGTTGGACCCTATATTTCAGCACTTCTTCGTCAGGGGTGGTTATGACGACCCCCACTCCCTCCTTCCTCTGGGCTGACAAACCATCAGTTTGTATTGTCCATCTATCTACCTTGTCGGTAATCCTTTCTTCGTCTGGAAGAGTGAATTCTGCGATGAAATCCGCCAGAGCTTGCGCCTTGATCGCCATTCTGGGATGGTACTCGATGTCAAATTGACTAAGTTCAATCGCCCACTAGACCATTCTCCCTGTTGCTTCGGGCTTGTTCATTGATTTCTTGATTGGTTGGTCCGTCATTACGAGAATGGGGTTTGCCTGGAAGTATTGCCTTAGCTTGCGCGAGGCTACTATCAATACGAATGCGATCTTTTCGATCCTTGGGTACCTGGACTCAGCTCCTTAGAAGGCTTGGCTGACGTAGTAAACTGGGAGCTGCTTCGTGCCCTCTTCTCTGATCAGGGCTGCACTTACTACCGAGGCCGACACTGCCAGGTATAGGTATAGGTTTTCCCCTTCTTTGGACGGGCTTAAGAGGGGTGGACTGCTCAAGTAACGCTTTAGTTCCTGGAACGTAGCTTCACATTCGTCGGTCCAGGCGAAAGCCTACTTCAAGGTCTTGAAAAAGGGCAGGCATTTGTCTGTAGCCCTAGAGACGAACCTGTTCAACGCTTCTATCCTTCCTGTGAGTTTTTGAACTTCCTTGACCGTCCTGGGTGACGTCATGTCGATGATGGCTCGCACTTTCTCTGGGTTTGCTTCTATTCCTCTTTGGGACACCATGAATCCCAGGAATTTTCCCGAAGCTACCCCAAAAACACACTTACTTGGATTCAACCTCATTTGGTGTGTTTTGAGGGTTGCAAACGTCTCCTTCAGGTCGTCCAGATGTGCGAACTCTTCTTTGCTCTTGATGAGCATATCGTCCACGTACTCTTCCATGTTCCTACCAATCTGCTGGCTGAACATTTTGTTCACCAACCTCTGATACGTAGCCCCGGCATTTTTCAATCCAAAAGGCATTACCTTGTAACAGTAGAGTCCTTGACTTGTGATGAAGGCGGTCTTCTCCTGGTCTTCCTCAGCCATCTTTATCTGGTTGTACCCTGAGAAGGCGTCCATGAACGTCAGTAACTTGTGCCCAGCTGTGGAGTCCACGAGCTGGTCTATTCTTGGTAGAGGGAAGCTGTCCTTTGGGCATGCCTTGTTCAGGTCGGTGAAGTCTACACACATCCTCCATTTCCCATTTGCTTTCTTTACCAGGATGACGTTTGCGAGCCATTCAGGATAGTACACCTCCCGAATGAACCCTGCCGTCAGGAGTTTGGTAACTTCCTCTGCAACTGCCTGATCTCGTTCTGGGACGAAGGTTCTTCGTCGTTACTGGACGGGTTTCCGTTCTGGGTTCACATTCAACTTATGCTGGATGACCTTTGGATCTATGCCCGGCATGTCCTCGTGGCTCCATGCGAAGACGTCTAGGTTTTCTTTAAGGAACCTTATGAGTCTTGTTCTCATCTCGGGGCTTAGCGTCGTCTCTATCTTTGTCGTCTTGTTGGCTTCTCCTTCAACCAATTCCACCATTTCCAGTGCCTCTATCCTGTCTTCTTCCTTTTCTTCAATCATCCATATGTGGTTCTCTTTCGCAGCCAGGACGGCTTGATAGCATTCTCTTGCCAGGACTTGATCTCCTTTCACTTCACCGACGCCATTATTTGTTGGGAATTTTACCTTCAAACAGTAGGTTGACGTCGCCGCCTTCCACTTGTTGAGCGTGGGCCTCCCAATGATGACATTGTAGGATGAGGGACAATCTACCACCAAGAAGTCTACTTGACGTGTCAACTGCACTAAGTAGGCCCCCGCCGTCACCGTCAATGTTACTATGCCCCTGGGGTAGACCCTGTCTCCGCTGAAGCTGACGAGTGGAGAGTCAAAAGGGCGCAATCTTTTCGGAGCTGCCATTATCGACGAGGATCCTCTTGGTATTGAACCCTTCTATATTCAGCATTATGACCAAGGGATCGTTGTAGGGCTGCTTCACTCCCATGGCGTCTCCTTCACTGAAGGACATGTCCTGGTATGTTCGTCTGTGCTTAGACGGGGGTACGGCGTGGACACTGTTTACCTGCCTCTGGTATGCCTTCTTGAGTGATTTAAATGATCCTCCTGAAAACGGCCCTCCTGTAATCGTGTTTATCTCCTCGATCACCTTGTTTGGAGGCTGGGATGGTCGGTCGTCATCTCGGGAAAAGGATTCATACTGGATTTTATTGTCGTCTCTGAACTTGCTATAGCCTCCTTTCTTCACATATTTCTGTAACTTCCCTTTCCGTATTAACTCCTCTATATGCTCCTTTAGGTCTCTGCAATCTTCCGTGTTGTGGCCGTGATCTTTGTGGAACCGGCAGTACTTGTTCTTGTCACGGATATTGGGGGATGAGTGCAATGGTCTGGGCCATTTGAGATAATGCTCGTCCTTGATCTGCGTGAAAATTTTGTCAACAAGCATAACCAAAGGAGTAAATCTTACCATCCGAGGACTTTTATCATCTTTCCTCCTGTTCCCGTCATTGTTCCGACGATCTGGTCGATCTCTCTTCTGCCCCCTACGGTCGTCTTCCCTCTTGGCCTTGTCGCCTAGCTTCTCGGTATCCTTTATGGCAGCTAAAGCATCTTCTGCATTCATGTACTTCTATGCCTTCAGGAGCATTTCCACCATCGTCTTTGGTGGGTTCTTTGCGAGGGAGGCCACGAGATCTCAGGACCTTAGCCCCACCTTGAAGGTTGTCAGCTGCACCTTGTCATCGGCTTCGTCCACCTCCAGAGTCTCCCGGGTGAATCGTTTGACATACGACCTTAGAGTTTCCTTCTCTCCCTGTCTTATGGTTAGTAAGTAGTCTACTGGCCTTTTTGGACGTTGCCCCCCTATGAAATGGCGCAAGAAGGCACTACTTAATTGATCGAAGTTGTCTATGGACGAGGTTGGCAACTTCGTGAACCATTCTCTTGCAGCTCCTTTGAGAGTGGTGGGGAAGGAACGACACAGTATCTCGTCAGGTAGTTGTTGAAGACCTAGAGTCGTCTTAAAGGTATTAAGATGATCCTGAGGGTCTTTGAGTCCGTCGAATGGCTCAAGTTGAGGTAAGCGAAACTTTGACGATACAGGGCATTCAAGTACCGCTGCGGTGAAAGGCGAATCCGTAGCCCTTACCATTTTGTCTACGCTTCGGTCCGTCTTCTCCTTAATGGCGCTCCTTAGTTCATCCATCTCCTTCCTCATTTCTCGAAGGAGATCTGAGTTCTGCTCGTCCGGAGTAGTCTGCCTTTGAGGGATACCTCTCCTGTGGCTATCCCCTTCTCCCTCCAAGTTACCTTTGGACCGGTTTTCTTCCTGTTGAGCCTGTTAAACCTGCTGGAGTCATAGCTTCATTTCCTGGTTTTGTTTGGTGAGTTCTTCAATGGTGGCTGCAAAGGCCTGAACTTGCTGGGCCAAGGCTACTGAATCTGGGTTGGATTCCATCTGAATGTAGAGGGTTGATGGAAACTACGTTTTCAAATATGAATATGAAAATGTCGTTCTCACAGACGACGCCAAACTGATGAGGTGTGAATTCGTCAGTCGAAATGGGCAGATGGAACTCCCCGTCAGCACCAATGTATCCTTTAAAAAGGGTCACCGGTGTGGTGCCTGCCACAACGCCTCCGATGCCAAAGTTAGAATAGAAAAGCAATTTGCCAATATAGTTTCTTAGAATATCAGTATATGTACCTTGTGCTGCCAATGCAAGGGCTTTATATATGTGATTTTGGTTGCTAGCCGTTGGAGTGTTAATGCCTCTCTTAGTAACGCCTCCAGCCCAATTATGGGGCTTTTATTAGGCTCCCAACGGTCTGTTTTGTTGGTTTTGTAACTGCCCAGGCTACTGGCTGGCATCATTGAATGACTTTCCTTACCTCGTTAGTGATGGCTGATTTCCTCGTCGCTAGGGATGACCTCGTCATTAGTGTTGGCTTCGTCAAGGTAATGCATTCTCGTCACTCCCATCATTGGGTATTCTGGGAACATATTTCCTTCATCTCACTTAAAGGTGGGCTCTATGGTGGGTGAGATATCACCAAAAAAAAAAAAAAAAAAAACAAACATACATAATCAGTATCAGACATAGATTCACACATATATAGTATAACTTTATAACAAAGAGAGTGACACTCAAGACTTAAAACACTCACTTTGTATTCTCAGAGTCAAAGATACCGAGATAGTCAGATATAGAAGAGAGATGAGATGAAATTTATAAGAGAGAGAGAGAGAGAGAGAGAGAGAGAGAGAGAGAGAGAGAGAGAGAGAGAGAGAGAGAGAGGGATTTGTGATTATTTTGTTGTTTGGTTTTGGGTTGGGATGATATTTGATCTCAGTGTGTAAGATTTTAAGTTATAGTGTGCACAAATATTTTTAAGGGTAAATTAAACATATATAAAATGAACCCCTAAACATAAAGTGATGCCCCTGTAATATATATATATATTTTTTATAATAATAGATAAGTAGTTAAGATTAGGTAAGTGTGGTTAAAGATAGTGACATAGCTAAGATTTAACTTTAGAAGTAAATTTTGGGAACTAGGGTTGTCCATGGGTTGATTTGGGTTGGGTTTGTGCCCAACTTGGAATTGACTCAATAACTTTTGGTGACAGGGCAATTGATTCACTGCTGACTGCTGGAAACCACGGGTGGAGTCGGTTTCAGTTTGGGTGGGCAGTGATCGGTTTCGGTCGAAATTGATGGAGTAGCAATGTTGGTAGAGATTTGGCCAAATCTTGATGTCTCTGGTCGAGATCTGGCCTGATCTAGTCGAGAACTAGCTAGATCTCAACAAATCTCGTCGAGATCGCGCCGATTCTCTACAAATCTCCTCGGATCTGCATCTGAGAGAGGGGGGAGGGTGATGAATAGTGAGCTTTGGAGGTGAGGTCGGTCAGGTCAGTCGGAGTCAATTTTTCATGCGAATACCTGCCAACTAACCATGAGTTTTGGAAATAAATATTATGAATGTTGTGATATAAGATAAATAGTGACAATGGGTTCTTATATAAATTCCATGGGTTTATTATATATGGTATGAAATATATAAATGTCATGGGTTTAAGATAAATAATCATAACTTTTCATGGGCTTTTATATTAGTAACACAAATTCATAATTCTTTATGGGTTTGATATATGTTTGCCATGAGTTTTGGAAAAATGAATAGTGTTACGTAATATAAATAGTTACCATAGGTTTTATAATAAGGTATGAAATAAATAAATGTCATGGTTTAAGATAAATAATCATAAATTTCCATGATCTTTTATATTAGTAACACAAATTCATAATTCTCCATGGGTTTGATATATGTTTGCTATGGGTTTTGGAAAAATGAATAGTGTTACATAAAATAAATAGTTACCATGGATTTTATAAGATAGATTCGATGGGTTTGTAATAGTATAATAATAGATTTAAGGAATTAAAACATTGTTCATCATTAGACTTTAAGTGAAATACTTATCATTTTTCAGAAAAAAAAAAGAAAAAGAAAAAGAAAAAGAAAGTAAAATACTTATGATATAGTATTTTGCCAAGTATTGATAACCTTGGATTTTTTACTAAATAGTATCAAGTAACAAGCTTGGGCTTTTAATAGTGCCAACGTAAACTGGACTTTTGATATTGAAAGCTCAGATTTGTGTGAGAACACACGAGCTTGTTTAGACCCCCAATAAAAAATTATGGCTAGAATGCTTTTACTTTAACTTAAACAAAGTGCGGCACAAGTGTAAATATGTGCAAAAAACTGATTATACTACTCTAAGCCATATCCATCCACAATTAACAATAAAATGAAAGCTTAAAGAGTAGGGAAGAGAGAGGCAAACACAAGATAACACTAAGACGTGTTATTGAAGAGGAAACCAAAAAACTCAGAGAAAAATCTCTTCACGACCCTCCAAGTCAAAATTGATTCACTAGAGAATAAAGTTAGAGTACGCGAATAACAAAAGACCCTTAAAGTATAGTTTACACCATGTACTTGAGCCTTCCAAGCTCTTGCTACCAGTGAACTTCTCGGAATCTTGTTTTCTTTAACTTTTCGGATCCCGCAATTTAGCCCAATTGCATCTGCCACTAAATGACTTCTTCTAATGCTTCCCAACAGCACCAAAATCTCACTTAACACTCAAATATGGTGTGGTAAGTGCTTAAACTATCAACCTCTCAAGGATGTAAAGATGGAGAGGTAGGAGTTGAGGAAAACCACAAGGAAATGTGTAGATGATTGTGGGTATAACAATCTCTAACTCTCAAGTGTATTTGTTAAGGTTTTTTCTCTGTAAAACCTCTTTTATTTTTGTGGGTAATGAGGGTATACATAGTATGGGTAAAGAGTAAGAAAGTCACACTTAAAATCCTCCAAGCAGAGATTTTCGTGGGTACCTCACGAGATGACATGTCTCGCGAAGTACTCGCAAAATATAGCGGGGCACTTGACTCTTCAGCTTCCAGCATGTGCTTTTCACGTGGCCTTTTCGCGGAAACCTTTACTCACAAACTTCGTGCGAGCTAGTCGCAAAATTGCATTGATTTTCATTGCATGCTTAATTCTTCACCAACTTAATACTAAATCCAATACAATAAAATCCCACAAAATACAAGGAAATAACTTAATGCAATTACAACACTTTTTGTCATAGAATAAAGCCAAATAAATAGCTATTCTTTAAAATGAGGAATAGCTATTCATCTCTAAAGGTGTTGTAATAGCTATTCTTTAGTAGATGTATTAATTTCTAAAATTAATATATTTCCAAATAAACAAAATTTCTATGTGCATATAACAATTATGAAAATAAAAAATCATAAAAAATAACTAATCTCTCTTTCAAATTTAAAAAATATTATTTTTTACGATATACAATTATATGAGTAAGATATTTTCTAAAATATATCTTAAGTTTGATTTAAAATGTTTTCATTCTGTTGTCTTTAAGATTCTATTATTATGTTGTCACCAAACAAATAGATAGTAATTGTTGAACACAGGTCTATGACTATGAAGAAGAAGATCACAAAGAAGAAGCATATACATGAAGAAGAAAGCTAAGCAAAACGCAACGTTTCAATTAATCTAGGTGGCATCTAAACGCAGCGTTTTACTCACTGAAGCTTGGTCTGTGGTTAAGTGAAACGGTGCGTTTGGTCTGAATTAAGAATTGTTGAGCTGCTAGTTTAGTTGCAAGATTTAGTTCATGATTAGCTTAACCAACCTTTAACAAACTTCCCCAAACTTCCAGCAATTATAATCCGCATAATGTGGGGGCAGTTAAGCTAGTTAAGCTAAGTTTTAGGTGTATATAAACTACTGTGGCTATGTAATTATTGATTATGTAATTCAATATTATCAATACAAGTTTCCAGATTCATCTTCTCTCTCTCTCTTCTTCTTTCTTTGACTTTCTCTCCATTTCTCACACTTTCTCAGATATTTTCTTTTTTGTGTTTCTTGCCGTGATTGTTGACTTGTGTTCACTATTACTCAGTTTGTGATATTGAGTTTTTCACCAATAATAAGTATTACATTATAGTATTTTGTATTTCTTGTAATACATATTCCTATTTTTATTTAATTACCATTACAGTCTGTTGGAGCATCTAAATATTAATTAATTAAAATGAATAAATAATACAGCATAAATGTAAAGATGTAGAAGTGAATATTGAGGATGAGGAGTTAGTGAAATTGTTTAATCCCATATTGAAAAGGAGAGAGCCTATTTTTTTTTTTTTTTTAATTGTGGTGATTAATGAGTTAATGTGAATTGACTCAAATATTGGGTTAGATACATGCCATAGAAGGAAGTGAAGAGTGGAAGTGTTAAAATAGTGTTGTGTAATTTTTCTCTTTAAATTAATAATATTAAAAAATATTATTCAATTTCTATGTGCCCATAAAGTTTCTCAATTTACCTTTCACCTCCTCGGGTTCACACTCAGTTAATCTCTCACACGCTCAGGAATAGTGACGCAGCTGGGCCAATAAAATGGGATGTAAATAGAGATAAACATGCAGAGAGTGTGAATTGTGTGAAGTGAAAAAAAGAAAAACAAAAAAACAAAAAAACAAACGTTGCATTGTTCAGAGCAGAGATCTTGTTGCGATATTGGTTTTACTGGGAATCTAGAAAGGTATTATTGTGTTTTTCAAATTTTATTGTGAAATTAATTTTTGGATATAAACTTTGGAGCATTGCATTTTCTATTTTATTATAGTCCCTCTATAGTACAAGGATTTCCACGTAATGTGAACACAGTCTACTAAATGTGTCCATAAAGTTTCTCAATTTACCTTTCACCTCCTCGGCGTTCACACTCAGTTAATCTCTCACACGCTCAAGAATAGTGACGCAGCTGGGCCTATAAATTGGGATGTAAATAGAGATAAACATGCAGAGAGTGCAAGCCGTGTGAAGTGAAAGGAAAAAAAAAAAAAGTTGCATTGTTCAGAGCGGAGATCTTGTTGCGATATTGGTTTTACTGGGTATCTAGAAAGGTATTATTGTGTTTTTCAAATTTTGTTGAGAAATTAATTTTTGGACATAAACTTTAGAGCATTGCATTCTCTATTTTATTAGAGCATTAGCATCAGGAAATGATACTCAATTCTATTTTACCATTCTAAAAAGCTACTTTATCAATTATATCATTCTATTTTACAATATTTTTAGCATCTCAAACTTTTATTTTCCTATTCTACTTATTAAAATAATATATCTACACAATAAAATAATATTTTTTCCAATCACCATTATTTATTCTTTCTTTCTCCCAATCGCCATCACAATAAAATATTAGTTTTTTTTAAAATTGTGCTACAGTGTAATTCTAAAGATAAAATTACACTGTAGTATTATTGTAAAAAAATTTACAATACTTAGTAATAACATTTCCTAATACAATACATTTTAGGGCTTGAAATACCAAATATCCCTTACATTTGGCGTTAGAATTGTGAATGCTAATGCTCTTATAGTCCCTCTATATTACAAGGATTTCCGTGTAATGTGTTCTCATGCGATTAATTTTCTTAGTGCTTGCGTGATTTCTATTATTAATTTTTTGCTACAAGTTATATTTAAATTTCATTAACACAGATGGAGATTTATCACAACAAATTTATGGCCGATGTCCTCTTTGCGAAGTATCTCAAAACTCTCATAATATTAAACAGATTGCATAAACAAAACCAAGAAGTACTTCGTGTTCATACTCCTATATTGCAGCCGTCAAGCCATAAAAAAGTTGTATCACTGACCATATTCTTCACATTTTTACAGGATTTGAAAGAACAACCATACCCTCAAACCATGTTTACTTTCAGGGAGATGTTTGCATCATTGGCACCATTTTTCAATTTCAGGGAGATGTTTACATCATTGGCACCATTTCTCACTGCTGCTGTTGTGATTGTACTGAGTCCCTTTGTAAAAGAACACATGCCTTCTGCAGTCAGCAATTATCTCATCTTCATGTATCAAGAGTGGCTCTCTAGATTCTCTACGCGAGTCACTGTCGTCATTGAAGAGAAAGGTAATCTCAATATTAGCAACCAAGTCTATGAAGCTGTTGGAGCCCACCTACGTACCCTGATTTCTAATTCAACAAAACCAAAACCAAAACGTTTCAAGGTAAACAAAGATGGTAGGCAAAATGAATCAATCATTCGTCGAGAATGAAGAGGTTATTGATATATTTAATGGAATTAGACTCAACTGGAAGTTACAAGCTGTAATAAGGGACGTTTACGGTCATAATGTTACTGATAGATATTTTGAGCTTTCCTTTGATAAGGGATTGGAAAACAAAGTGCTAGAGTCTTATTTAAATGATATAGTAGTTCGTTATGAGAGTGTGTTAAAGATTTATTCCCGTGATGAATCCTATTATAATGGTTCCATCGCTTCCGCCAGTGTTAAATGAGATGCAGGTTGGATTTATGCTATTTTTAAACATCCATTTACGTTTGAGAAGTTGGCAATGGACCCAAAGCAGAAGGAGATGCTCATCAATGATTTGAAGAGGTTTCTTGGAAGGAAGGACTTATTTGAGTATGTTGGCAAGACATGGAAGCGTGGGTATTTGCTTTATGGCCCTCGGGGTACCGGCAAATCAAGCTTGATTGCTGCCATGGCTAATTACCTCAAGTTTGACATCTATGATTTGAGCCTTTCCGGTCGGTATACAGATGAAGACTTGAGAAGTATATTGCTCTCAACAACTAATCGCTCAATATTGGTAATTGAGGATATAGATTGCGGTGCAGAGTTGGATTATCAAAGGAGACAGTTTGACTCGGTTAGCATTCTTTATTCTCATAAAATCTTGTTTTAATTACCTCTATATATTTAGAGTCAACTATTGTCGTGCTAGTTTGATTATTATACACTTTAGGCAGTATTTGTGTGAATCTTACGTGGATATAATCGGATAAGTGTGTGATTTGTGTGAATATTTACTGACTCTGACATTCGATGTTTATTAAATTAAAATGGACTATAAATGAGTGCAGTGTATGAGAAAAGAAAGAATTGGGAAAATCTAAATTGTATTAATTAATTTGTGCTTGTGTCCTTATATACATCATCAAGTCCAGCTAGACGAGAAACAGAGCACTGAGCTAAGCTAACAGATCAGAATAACTAACTAACAACCTCTCTCACGTGTAAACAACTAACCTACTCACGTGTGATCACTAATGAAAGAAAATAATACTAAAACTACAAGTCGTATATTGCTAGTGAACAAATACAGCTACTAAGCTACAAGAGCTTCAGATATGGCTTCTTGAACCTCTGCTATACATGTTGAGCCTTGCTTCTTCTGCTCTAATTGCTTGCTCTGCTCTAAGTGTTTTCCTTGATCTTGATACTCCCCCTCAAGATGGACTGTAGGTTGATAAATGTTGATGAGTCCCATCTTGGATAGAAGCTCTGAAAACTGTTTATGACTCAAAGCCTTAGTGAGCAAATCTGCTAATTGGGATTGAGTTCTAACATGAATAAGCTTGATAACTTTCTCCAACACTTTATTCCTTACAACATGGCAGTCAATTTCTATGTGTTTCGTTCGTTCGTGGAAAACAGGATTGGAACCTATGTGGAGAGCTGCCTGGCTATCACAGAACAACAATGCTTCTCTGCTGTGATTAACTTGAAGATCCTTCAGCAAATAAAGAATCCAAACTACCTCACAAGTTGAAACAGCCATAGCCCGATATTCAGCCTCTGCTGATGATTTGGAAACAGTGGATTGTTTCTTTGATTTCCAAGAAACTAATGAGTCTCCAATGAATATACAATATCCAGTAACAGATCTTCTGGTATCTAGACATGAAGCCCAGTCAGAATCTGTAAAACCTTTTACATGCAACTCTGAATTTGCTGAGAAGAAAATGCCTTTACCAGGTTCATTCTTCAAGTACTACAAAACCTTAAGTGCTGCCTCAAGGTGTGGTTTTCTTGGTTTAGCCATAAATTGGCTTAGTTTGTGGACTGCAAAAGTGAGGTCAGGTCTAGTGATGCTTAGGTACAGCAACCTTCCCACCAATCTTCTATATTGCCCTGGATCATCAAGTAATAAACCTTCATGTTTGCTGAGCTTTAAATTTTGATCCATAAGAACCTTTACAGGTTTGCACCCAAGAAGCCCTGCATCCTCCAAAATCTCAAGAGCATACTTCCTTTGACATAAGGAGATGCCTTTTTCTGTCCTAGCTACTTCCAAACCAAGAAAATATCTCAATGCACCCAAATCCTTGAGCTGGAATTTCTGATTCAACATCACCTTAAATTGAACAACTTGCCCCTTATCATTGCTTGCTATGAGAATGTCATCAACATATACTAATAAGGCAATGAATGAATCTCCTTGTTGCCTAGTGAAGAGTGAGTAGTCAGCCTTAGATTGAACAAACCCAAGTTGAATCAATGTGTTTGAGAACTTAGAAAACCATTGTCTTGAGGCCTGTTTAAGTCCATAGAGTGACTTATTTAATCTGCACACAAGCTGTTCTCCATGCTCCCCCTTGCTGTGAAAACCAGGTGGAAGAGCCATGTATACTTCTTCATGCAAGTCACCATGAAGAAAAGCATTATTTACATCAAGTTGGCTAAGGAACCAGCCTTTCACAGCAGCCACTGCAAGTACACACTTCACAGAAACCATTTTGGCAATAGGGCTGAAGGTTTCAAGGTAGTCTAAGCCCTCCTTTTGAGTAAAACCCTTTGCAACCAACCTAGCTTTGTATCTTTCAATAGCCCCATCAGCCCTATACTTAATCCTATAAACCCATTTGCATCTTATAGGATGTTTATCATGAGGCAAAGGAGTGACAGTCCAAGTATTATTGGCTTCCAAGGCAACAATCTTAGCATCCATGGCATCTTGCCACTTAGGATCAATTACAGCTTGTGAAAAATGCTTAGGTTCTGCGTTGGTACAAATTGAGCAACAAAAGGATTTGTAAGTAGGAGATAAAGTGGCATAAGAGAGATAAGAAGAAAGAGGATGGGAAGTGCCTAACTGGGACTGATTGGAGATGATGGTTGAAGAAATCTGGTTACAATGATAAGCCTTAAGGTAAGATGGAGGTTTAGGCACCCTACTAGACCTTCTAGGAGCATCAGTATGCATAGCTGGAGTAACAGAAACAGCATGATCAAGAACATCAGTAGCAACATGATCAAAAACATCAGGAAATGCTTGATCATCTGTGTCAAGATCATGATGAATCTGAACAAAGGAATCAACATTGACAGGTGATATAGGATCAAGAAAGGCATGAGGGATGGAAGGAATGCTAGGCAAGGGAATTAAGGCAGATGAAGAAAGAGGAGTGTTTGAAGTAAAAGGAAACACCTTTTCATGAAAGATGACATCCCTAGAGATGAAAATAGAGTGAGATTGAAGATCAAGTAGCTTGTAACCCTTGATATTGAACGGGTATCCTACGAAAACTGACTTCCTAGCTCTAGGGGTGAACTTGTGCTTATGTGGATTAACATTAGTAGCAAAGCAAAGGCAGCCAAAGGTCCTGAGGTGAGAATAAGAGGGAATTTGATTGAAAAGCACCTCATAAGGAGACTTATTTTGCAGAAAAGGGGTAGGAAGTCTATTGATCAAATAGACAGCTGTGAGGATGCAATCACCCCAGAAAACAAGAGGAATGTTGGACTGAATTTGCAAGGCCCTAGCTGTTGCAAGAATGTGCTGATGTTTTCTCTCCACAACTGAATTCTGTTGTGGAGTGTAGACACAGCTTTGTTGATGAATAATGCCTTTAGAGGTCTAAAATTAAGCATGTTAAACTCTAAAGCATTATCAATTCTAATGGACTTAATTGGGGTTTGAAATTGAGTATGTACCATATTGTAAAATGAAACAATCAAAGGCCTAACTTCAGTTTTAGCTTTCATGAGGAAAACCCAAGTAGCTCTTGATGCATCATCTACAATTGTAAGGAAATATTTGTGCCCAGCAGTAGTAGGAATGGAAAATGGCCCCCAAACATCCATGTGAACAAGATCAAATGAATGAATAGCTCTTTTATTTTCAAAAGGAAAGGGTAGTCTCTTTTGCTTTGCCAAAGGGCATACAATGCAGTCTTTGGTACAACAAGTTTGCAAGAAAGGAAAAAGATGACTTAAAGCATGAATTTTCATATCAGATGGATGTCCTAACCTAGAGTGCCATAGAGAATACAAGCTGGCATGAGAAACAGAAGAAGAAAAAGCAGTGAAAGAACTAGACTTATTCTTGAGAAGAAAATCATCAAGAGACTTGGAAGCTTGAGAAAGGCTAGATTCTTGTAACAGATAGAGTCCATCATGCATTCTGCCCATTCCAATCGTGTTCCAATAGGTAAGGGCCTGTATAAAACAATAATTGGACAGAAATACAAGACAAAAGGTTGAGAATGAGTCAAGGCACTAACAGATATCAAGTTAAAAGAAAATGAAGGCACACAAAGGACATTTGTTAGGGTAATATGAGAGGAAAGCTTAATTGTACCAACATGAGTCACAAGTGCAGCCTCCCCATTAGGTAATTCAACCATAGAATGTGAAATTGCAGTAAAGGAAGTCAATAAATGTATTGAACAAACTATGTGATCTGTAGCACCAGTACCTATAACCCAAGTTTCAACACCAAAAGCCTTTCTATTCATAACCTTAGCAGAAAAGACTGAATGTGGTGAACAAGAAACAGTACCTGCAACTGCATTGGATGGCAAGGAAACGGCATTAACCTTGTGAGGCTCTTGAACTGTTGAAGTTTGGTGAGCTCCAATCAATGACAGAAGCTGGTGATACTAATCAGGAGTGAATGCAGGTGTTTAAGCAGTGACAACATGATTATACTCAGTATTTGGAGCCAAGCAATGCCCTTGAAACTGATTTGCAACAGCTGAAACTTGATGAGCCATCATATTCCTGTTCTTAAATTTGTAACCAGGTGGAAAACCATGGAGTTTATAACACTTTTCCACAGTGTGCCCCAACTTTCCACAGTGAGTGCATAATGGCCTTTCTTTTCCTTTTGGATTTGTGCTTGAGCTCTTGGCAGCCAAAACCGTAGATTCAACTCTAACAGAATTGGTAACTGATCTTTGCATTTCCTCTTGGATAAACAAGGAATGAGCCTTATTAACAGAAGGCAGTGGATCCATGAGCAAAATTTGTGTTCTGACTTGAGAAAACACATCATTGACTCCCATGAGAAACTTCATTGTGGCTTCTTTGATTTGAAGATCCTTCAACCTTTGATTAACATTGCACACGCACTTGCCACAGGTGCATTGGGGAAATGGACTAAGATTCTGGAGCTGATCCCACAAGACCTTAAGCTGAGTGAAATAATCAGTGAGTGATTGTTCTCCCTGATGAATCTCAGCAATTTGCTTCTGGATGTTGAAAACCTTGGTTCCATTTCCTTGACTGAATGTGTCTCGAAGCTTAGTCCAAATCTCAAAAGCAGTATCTCTGTAAATGATACTACCCTGAAGTTTTGGTGATACTGAGTTGATGATCCAAGTACCAACTATATTATCAGCACGAATCCATGCTTGAACAGCCGTTGGTGAATTCACGAGTGGAGAAGAAATGGTTATAGAACCATCTATAAAACCAAGCTTATTTTTACCAATCGAAGATTTTCTCACTGATCTTGCCCAAGCAGAATAATTTTCTTCTCCAACTAGAGGCTGAGAAGTGAGAACGGCCCCTGGATTTTCTCCTGGATGTAAGAACAGGGGATCATTGAGATTATATGAGTCTTGCGAAGAAGATGAAGATTCAGTGGTAGAGGTATTAGCTGTTGTGTCAGCCATTAAGGCAAAGAAAAAGCTTGAGAAGATTTTAAGAAAGCTTGAGAAAGCTTGGAGAAGAGCAACAATGGTGGACGATGAAAGAGAGATTCCCAAATCTGTAAAACCCTAGAATTTCAAGCTTTCTAGGAGCTCTGATACCATATGAGAAAAGAAAGAATTGGGAAAATCTAAATTGTATTAATTAATTTGTGCTTGTGTCCTTATATACATCATCAAGTCCAGCTAGACGAGAAACAGAGCACTGAGCTAAGCTAACAGATCAGAATAACTAACTAACAACCTCTCTCACGTGTAAACAACTAACCTACTCACGTGTGATCACTAATGAAAGAAAATAATACTAAAACTACAAGTCGTATATTGCTAATGAACAAATACAACTACTAAGCTACAAGAGCTTCAGATATGGCTTCTTGAACCTCTGCTATACGTGTTGAGCCTTGCTTCTTCTGCTCTAATTGCTTGCTCTGCTCTAAGTGTTTTCCTTGATCTTGATACAGTGAGTTTCAATATAAACTTTTTTTGGCTATAATTTTAATTAGATATTTTGCTCAATGAGTCCAATTAGACTTTTATCCTGGTTGAAGATTTTTCCTATTATTGGATACAAGTATTGTTGGGTTTGAGTCCGAGAACTAGTATTTTTCAACATAAAATTAGAAAAGAAATGGGAATAAGACAGCCTACTAATCATCTTTCCTAAACCCCTATGGAAGTGAGTTTTGTGTATTGTTAATAACTTTTACCGAGTAGATATGTGCACTATGTCCACAACAATTACCAGTATTACACTAGGTGATGTAAATGACATTATTTAATGCACTTTTTTTTTTTTTTTGAGAAAGTTATCTAATGCACTTCATCTAACAATATTACTTTCAAGGTTTTTTTTTTTTTTTTTTTTTTTTTCAGTTCACACTATCGGGTTTATTGAACACCATGGATGGATTATGGTCGAGTTGTGGAGAAGAGCGAATTATTGTGTTCACCGCCACTGATAAGGACAAGCTTGATCCGGCTTTGTTGCGCCCAGGCCACATGGATGTACACATGCACATGTCATATTGCACCATAGAGGGGTTCAAGTTGTTGGCTACTAATTATCTTAAAATTGAAGGTGACCACCAACTCTAGATTGAAGATTTGTTGAAGAATGTAGAGGTTACCCCAGCTGAAATTGCAGAGGAACTTTTGAAGAGTGGTGGTACTGATGTTGTTCTCCGAGGAGTAGTCAAATTTCTCGAGCAAAAAGTTCGTGAGAAAGCAAAGGCTGCACACTTAAAGGAACTTTTGAAGAGTGCTGATATAGATGTTGATGCTGAAGGACTTGTCAAATTTCTCGAGTATAAAAAACTTGAGAAAGCAAAGGCCACAGTGGCAGAGCGACTTTTGAAGAGTGCTGATATAGATGTTGATGCTGAAGGACTTGTCAAATTTTTGAAGAAAAAGAAAATTGAGGATGCAAAGGCTGCAGAGGCAAAGTGTATAAATCCAAACGAATCTGAACTGATGGGTAATTTCAAAAGAGATGGTTCGTGTTCTCAAGGAATTAGTAATGTTCCCAAGCCATTCTAGCACTCGTCAAATCGCATTTGAGTTTTTCGTCTTGGTGACCCTGAGTGACTCCCTGCTGGTGGTGATCCTTATCTGTTCCTCCCCTCATTTCCGAGTTTTTCTTTTCCTTGTGAAATAATATGTATCGTATCAATGTGTGGGTGTGCACTGCTGTGAATCTGATTATGTACTTTGCAAATTGTGTGACTGTTAGTGGAAGATGTTGTTTTAAAAAAGAATTACAAGTTTGTTGAAGGGATATTTTGCATTACGCTTTTTATGGTTGCTGCTATTTGCTTCTGATCACTTTATTTTTATTGCTGGTAATGTTGACTCCCACTCTTAATCTCCTATCCCTGCCTTTTCTGTGAGGTACCTGTGATTGTTTTCGTTGTTGTGGTCACGTTTTTGAAAGTGTTGCTGTGAGTTTCTTATTCTCTGTGGGTTTTGTGTTTGAGATCTGTGGGGCTTCTTTGTGTTATTGGTTTTAAAGGATGATGAGGGGAATCCAGCTAACTAACTTAATTTTTCCAACTATCTAGTTAGTAGATAAGGTTTGAAAACAATTTTTTTTACTAGCATTTCGAGTCTTAAAGACTCGATTTAGGGCCTATAAATCGAGTTTTTGGGACTCGATTTTTATGGATTGCTCATGTCCGATGTGGATTTTTTTTCTAGGTGGCGCCTACCCGGAAATCGAGTCTCTAAGACTTGATTTCTAACCCAAAAAAAATTTTAAAAATTTTAAGTCTCATCACAATCTCAAAGACTCAGATCAGAGGGAGATGAACAGCCCAGGCTCGAGCGGCCTGGGCTCGCGCTGCCTGGGCACGCGCGATCTGGGTTGCGCGCGGCCTGGGCTCGCGCTGCCTAGGCGCGCGCGATCTGGGTTGCGCGCGGCCTGGGCTCGCGCGATCTGGGTTGCGCGCGGCCTGGGCTCGCGCGGCCTGGGTCTGCCACCCACTCCGATCTTGATCTCTCTTTCTGTTTCTGGTTTTTTTTTTTTTTTTTTTTTTTTTTTTTTTTTTTTCTCTGCTTTCTTCTCTATGTTCTGGTGTTCCTCTAATTTGTTTTTATTTATAAGGGTTAGAAATCGAGTCTTAGAGACTCGATTTCCATGTAGCCACGTGGAAAAATATGCCACATCGGAATTAATCAGAGCATAGAAATCGAGTCTTTGATGCTCGATTTATAGGCCAAAATCGAGTCTAAAAGACTCAAGATGCTAGTAAATAAAATAGTTTTGTAACTAGAACTACTAACTAAATGGTTGGGAAATTATGGCTAAATACCCATTTCGTCCGGATGATGAGGGAGAGGACAGAGGGTGGTTTTTACAAAAATGAAGGATATATAGTTTTAGTTCGTGTAACAGCCCTACTCTTATTCTATTACGGCCATAATACTATTGAGTGTTCATATTTAATTAAGAGCATCTCCAACAGATTCAGCAAATTTTTGTACTGTTTGAAGAATGAACAGTAATATTTAGCTTTTACATACCCACTTTTTCAAATACACTTCCAACAGATTCTCTATCCCATTCTCTATTTCATTTAAATATTATTTCTTCATTTATTCTTTATCATCATTTATTCTTCCTATATTTATTTCCAACAATTATATTTTTTAATGAAAAGTGTTATATTTATAACATTTTTCACAATACTTTCACAACAAAATTTATGTGGAAAGTTGTTACTAGTTCTAATTTGAACTAACTACTGAATTTTTTTTTTCTCGCCAATATTAACTAATAACAATTTGTTATTTATAATTTATTGTAAAAATATTGTGAAAATATTGTGGTAGAATTTCTCTATTAGGATTTTTTATTCTTTATATTATTTTTTATTCTTTCATTTCATTCTCCTCCACACATGTGTGCTCTATCCCCCTTCTTTTATTTCTTTTTCTCCTCCAGAACCTTCCAGCAACATCATTTGCTCTTCTCTGTTCCTCAAAAAAAAAAAAAAAAAATTTTGCTCTTCTCATTAGAGAAAAGAGAGAGACAGAGACACAAAGAGAGGAGAAAGACTGGGAGATCGGCGTTCACCATGCCGTCGGAGATCGAGGTTCACCATGCCGTCGGAGATCGACGTTCACCATGCACTACCACGTCCGCCATCCCACCGCCGCTCGTCCTCCTCCCCACCACCAAGTTGGGTCAGATCGGATTGTTCTTTTTCTTTTTTTTTTTCTTTTTTTTTTTCTTTTTTTTTCATATTTGCTTGTTTTGATTCAACTTTATTTTATAAGAATTGGAATTTGTTTTGTGTTCTGTGTTTGGATTATGTGAGAAACGGGGTCAGATCGGCTTGTTCTTTCTTTTTTTTTTCTTTTTTTTTTTTTCTTTTTTATTTTGCTTGTTCTGATTCAACTTTATTTTAAGAATTGGATTTTATTTTGTGTTTTGTGTTTGGATTATGTGAGAAACGGAGAGAATGAAAGAAAAAAAAAATCCGGAGGAGAGAGAAAGAATTGATATAATAATAGCTAGTATAATTTTTTAATCCAAGAAATTCGATTGCTAATGTACAGTAGTCCATCAGACCTGATGGGCTACTGTTCATGAGCCAAAAAAAAATCCAGGTTTAACGAATCTATTGGAGCATGAACAGTGCATAGATTCTCCAAATTTTAGCTAATATACCCGGATACATACACTATTGGAGATGCTCTAAGAGCTGATGACATCATTTGTTGTGATATGACTCCCACGCTTTCTCTTCTCCCTTCTTTTGTCTATTATTTGTTTGACGATCCTGAAGTTAGTGGTTTTTTTAAGTAATCACACAAGAGGTGGAGTAATCACAAACAATGAATGAAAGTTTTGGACTAAAATCTAACTATAAACAAGAATCATGTATCGTATTCTTAATTATGTAAATGGCCTATTTCGAAACAACTTATTTAGTAGAAACTAATTTTTATTTATTTATTAAAAGTGTAGAAAAAAAAAAAGAGAGTTAAAAGCTAGCTAAATAGAGCAATAGGACCAAGGGCAGCTTGATGCATTTAGGGGCTTAAGGCAAAAATTGATTATACTGTTTTAGATGCAAAATTACTACTAATTAACATGAACAATGTAGAATTTTTTATTTTTTTAGAAATTTTATAGACATAAAAAATTTGACAAAATTGTTCACACTTGTTGATGTGACAAATTGATAGTGGTAAATAAAAGAATGGGGTTAATGATAGACCTAGATGAAAACTAGTAAAAGTTTGCTAACTTAACTCTTATTATTATTTTATTTTTTAGAAGGGCAACATTCACAATATTTTTCACAACAAATCCTAGGTTTTAAGTTGTTTCTTGTTTTCTATTTAAAAACACCACTATAATTATTTTTTTGCCATCAATAACAAGTTGTAACAACCTATTATTTAGCATTTGTTGTAAAAGTGTTGTGAAATATATTGTGGACATAGCATTTTTCTTTCTTTTTTGTTTTTTTTTATTTGATAAAAAAAATATTATTTTATTTATTGATTATAAATAACATTATTGGTTAAAATTTGGGGGCCTTTTTTTTACTTGGGGCCTTAGGCGACTACATTTATTGCTTTTACTATTCAGCCGGCCCTGAATAGGACCCATGAATAATATAAAAAATAAGCTAAAAACTCAAATAAGCTAAACTTTTCATCACATTCCAATAACAAACTCTTAATAGAATGAATTATGACACTGCATCATTCAGGTTAGATATTTTGTTATTATTATTTTATACATTTTTTTGCTCTCAGCCCCACATTTGAATCTTACTCAACTACATGAAGTTTCTCATCAATTGCCTTAGCCTTATGAGACAAGCTCAGGAATATAGTGATGCAGCTGGGTCTATAAACAGGGATGTAATAGAGAGAAACGTGCAGATCTAGAAAAAAAAGAAAAAAAGAAAAAAAAGAAAAGTGCTTCGTTCAGAGCGGAGATCTAGTTGCAATCTTGGTTTCACTGAGTTTCTAGATAGGTATTATTGTATTTTTAAAATTTATTGTGAACTTGAAGTCTTGGACATATACTTGGGCATTGCATTCCTATTTTATTGTAGTAGATTGGTCCCTCTATATTAGATTGTTTTTCACTTAATGTTTTCTTGTGTTATTAATTTTCTTGGTGCTTACGTGAATTTTTTTTTTCTTTTTTGTGCTTAAGGTTCTATTTAATTTATTAACACATAGATGGTGATTTATCCCAACAAATTTATGGCCGATGTCCTCTTTGTGAAGTGACTCAAAACTTTCATAATTTTAACCAGATTGCATAAACAAAACCAAGAAATTAATACTAGGTGTCCAAACTCCTATACTGTAGCCCTCAGGACATAAAAAAGGTTGTATCATTAACCACATTGTTCTCATTTTTAAGGTTTGGAAGAGGTGATTGGTAAACATAGATATCCTCAAACCATGTTTTCTTTCCCGAATTCCTAACATGTGAGAAACAAAAATTAGAGAAAACACATGTCAAAGAAAAACAATCACATGCACAAAACAATATTTACGTGATTCGGCAATTTGCCTAGGTCCATGAAGTTGCAGGGATTTCACTATTATTAGGGAAAAAATACAAGTGCAGTAGTACAATGTTTTCAGTCTCTTGAAAAACGACAACAACAAAAACCCTAATCACCAAAAAAACGTTTTCTACGTCCTGCGCACAAGGTTGGACCTGTCAGCCCAAGACTCCGCTCCATAAACTAAGTCTCAAAAAATCTATTATTAAAAAACCAAGTAACATTATTCGGGTTGGGTCGGGTTGTCAACCAAATCCAACATTACTAAGCTCCACAAAGCCCAACATCTTGGAGCTGCTTTCATCATTAAAACCATTGTTCACAGCTGCTATTGTGATTGTACTAACTCCCATAGGACAAGAACTCATACCTTGTGTAGTAATTAAAAATTATCTCGTTTCCATCAGTGGAAAATATTTCTTTACGCCTCAACTCTCTCTCTTAATTGAAGAGAAATGTGGTATCAGTAGCAATCAAATCTATGAAGCTGCCGCAACCTACCTACGTTCCAAGATTGGTGATTCATCAAACTTAAACCATCTCAGAGTAAGCAAAACCAGTAGGCAACAGGGACTAACCGCTGATATTGTAATCGGTCAATCGGTTATGGATTCCTTTCAAGACATTAATTGACTCATATGGAAGTTATGTGCAAAAGAAAACTAGGTTGGCAATGTTCTTTTGACATATTTTGAGCTTTCATTTGAAAAGAAATTCAAAGAGGTTATGCTAAACTCTTATTTACCTCATGTAATATCTTGTTCCAAGGTTATACAAGAAGCACGAAGGGTGGTAAAGCTTTATAGCTGTGATATTGATGGTGTTCAAACTGGTCGTGAATGGTATTCTATTATTATTGAACATCCAGCTACATTTGAGAAGTTGGCAATGGACCCAGAGCCGAAGAGGAGGCTCATAGATGATCTTGACAGGTCTGTTATAAGAAAGGAGTGGTATAAGAAGGTTGGCAGAGCATGGTAGCGAAAGTATAATTTGGACATTTCAAGTTTGATATGATGATATCTATAATTTGGACATTTCAAGAATAAAGTCAGATTCAGACTTGAAAAGAATATTGCTTTCAATATCTAATCGTTCAATGATGGTTATTGAGGATATAGATTGTGTACTGTTGGAAAAAATAGGCGAAGAAAAGAAGGATAATTACGCTGAGGTTTGCATTCTTCTCATAAAAACTAGTTGCGAATAGTCCATTATATATAAAATTAACTAGCATGACGACTCACGACTTATCAAAAAAAGTTTAGTATATTATTTGCTTCACCAGTACTATCACACTAACCTTTGCAAATGACATTATCTTATGATTTCATCTAACAATATTTACTACCATGTAATTTTTTTCAGTTCACACTATCGGGTTTATTGAACGTCATAGATGGATTATGGTCGAACAATGGAGATGGGCGAATTATAGTATTCACCACCAATCATAAGGACCAACTTGACCGGCTTGAACATGTCATATTGCACCATGTATGGGTTCAAGCAGTTGGCTTCTACTTATCTTGATATTAATGGTGACCACTAACTCTATGGACGGATTGAACCATTGTTTGAGAAAGCAGAGGTTACCCCAGCTGCAATTGCTGAGGAACTTCCAAGGACTGAAGATACCGATGTTGCTCTTAGAGGAGTTGTCGAACTTCTCGAGGAAAAAACAAACGAACTTGAGAATACAATAAGCATATGATGGGTTTATGGATGAACTATATGCAATAAGTATGGCTATGTATTGAATGTAATACTTCTCTATTATGTATTACAATCACAAAGACTCTCTATCATGTAGTACGTACAATCTCTCTCTTTGTGACAATAAATACATGTATTTTCAAAAATTGGGTGAATATGCTTAAGAAATAAGAATGTATGATGAACATGCATGATATATTGGAATTATTGGATGAGAAAACATTTGGTCAGTAGCTGGAGTAAAGCCTCGGATTTATGCCACCAATCAATGGACACTACGTCATATATTTAATGAAACACACATACACTCTAGCACACACAATTATAACCCAATTAAACCTATAATCCTCAAACACATTCACCTGGAGAAAACATAACAGCACCAACGCAACCAGAGCTCCACTTCCTCTTCTCCTCTTAGCACTAGAGCTCCACCCCACCATTGGCACCGCCGCACATGTCGAGCTCCACTTCCTCTTCTCCTCTTAGCACTGGAGCTCCACCCCGCCTTTGGCACCGCCGCACATGTCGGTCAGGAGCTAGCGCCGCCGCACCGAACCTCAAGATTTGTTCTTTTGTGTTTATTGTTTGATTAGTTATATTTCCCTAAACTTGAGATTTTGAAATTTTGATGGGTTTGGGTTTTTTTTTGGATATCAATATGTTCATATTGGTATGGGTTTTGTTGATTTGGTATGGATTTTGCTGTTTTTTGGTACTTTCATGGGTTTTGATTGGATTCTTTAGTGGTAGGTTTTGAGTTTTTATTTTTATTTTTTTTTATTTTAGTAGAAACGATAATAGACTTTATTTATAAAATCACATTGTACAATGGGGAAGAAAAAAAAGGGCATTTTTCTAATCAAACAATAACCTATTTCTCTTTTGCAGCACTAACCAAGGCTAGGCTAGTGCAGCACGATTACATTGTAAAAGTATGCTAACAAAAGAAATAAAAGCAAAACTATCCTTAAGCAAAGTAATGTCTTCAAGGATCCAGGCAACCTCAAGAGCACAAAATTCTATCCCACTTCAATAGGTCTACCAACTTAGTAAAATTTCATTCCACTGTCACCAAGTAAGAGCCAAGGAAGAGAAAACAATGTATTTAAATGGCATAGTAAATCCCAAGATTCACCTCTTCTTGAAGTTTCATGATGTCCATAGAAACCAATAAAGCGCCAAACAACACCATCTTGGTTAACTAGGGTATTAATGTGATTTGGAGAAGAGGTTTGGGCATCAATATCCAAATTATGCCACCATAATAGAGCCAATCTACCACCTAACTCAATTCTTGGGACTGCAAAACCTTTATTCAATCGTGATTTCTTCATTAATCTAGTTAACCCATCTCTATCCAGTCGAGTTTCAGATTATTAAAAAAAAAATAAAAAAATAAAAACTTTGGGACCTTCTAAACTCGTCAAATAGTGAAGTTCTTTAACTGCCTCTGGGATCCCAAGGCCATGACAATTAAGGCTTAGGATTTTCATGTTGGAGATAGGAGGTGACAGGGACCCCCACAAACAAGTTTCGAAATATTCTCTGTGTCCTTCCTGATGGCTTGCTTTTTACGTGAAGTTAAATAAGAGGTAGTAGGGGTTATGGGAAGACGTTTTCCAGGATAAGGTTGGCTAGCTAAGACCTCACTAGAAGTCTGCAAGTTGGGATTTTGTAGAATCCGTTTCCAAGATCATAGGGATGTTGTGTTGATTCCTAATAAATTCTCAGGTAAATCCGGAATTATCTCCATCTCTATATCAGTATTTGAAAAATCCCCATTTAGGCTATGTTTGGTAACCGTTTTTTTCCTCAATTGGTGTAAGGATTTTAAATACTTTGAAGTAAAAGTGTTTTTGAATTAAAATAAATATACGTTTTATAAAAAAATTAACCAAACAAAACAAAATTCAACTTTTTTAAAAACAGCTACCAAACAAATTTCTTGAATTTTGTTTTTGGAAAATGTGTTTTTCCTTTCAACTAACCAAACATGTTTTTCATTTTGAAAACAAAAAAAATATATATGTTTTTCTTTTTCTTTTTCCCTTAAAAACAAGAAAACAAAAATAAAAAATAAAAACAGTTACCAAACATGATCTTAACTTTTGATTATCCATATCTTGGGGCTGCTTTCAAATTTCCTTCAAAAGCTTTCAGCTGATCCTTTTCTCGTATAAGAGTTTGCCCAGGATTCAAAGATTTAGTCATATCTTTCCTATCAACGGTTGGAGTTTTTGTATTTAAATACTTTCCTCCAAATTCAGACTTGACTTATCAAAATAAGAAACCACATGATCTTTGGGGATATCCGGAGATATTAGCTTTGAATTATCAGATATGAAAATCCTATCTGATAAGGGAACCTGATTTTCAGCTAATGTAGGTAAAGATAGAATACTACCCGCTCAGAATTTGAATTAAGCATCGGATCCGAAGAATTTGAAAATTCCCGCTCAACTGGGTTTTCCTTGTGCTCACTCAGTTGGAGACGGACTGTCCTTGCACCTACTTTGCCGATCAACTGAACATCAGCTTGTTGTTGTCGGACTTGGGAGGAATTAATTGGACCACCAATCCTTTCAGGTGCCTGAATTTCTTAATCATCATCTACGCTAGGATTGGTCTGATTGACATTACCTTTCTTTTTATTTACTTTTGGGGCTATGGTGCGAAGCCATGGACCGAATTGGGGTTCATCCTCATCCAATGAGAGGCAGCCTTTTTTGATTGTCTGACACTCACGATCTTGAGATTAAATTGTATGTAATTCATTTGAACTTACTTTTTTCACTGCCATTATTTCCTTATATAGCATAGTTTATTTTCTTTGCACAATGTCTGGGCATATGGTTTACATGCTAACTTCTCAGGTTGTAGTTTAAAATTCAATTACCACATATCAAGGCTTGATTCAAAAGTATTTTCAAAATAATTTTCAACTAGCCTGTTTTCAAAAAGTGTTTTACAAGATTTTATAGAATTTTTACCCCCAAACATTTTTTTACATGGAAATTTTTATCTCATAAAAAAGCATTTACAAAAATCCATGAAAATTTTTTGTTCTTTAAAAACAAAATTACTTTATCTAAAATTCCTTTGGACTTTTCCCCTCTTTTTTTTTTAAGGGAATTTTCACCTCTTTGAAAAGGATTTCCTTATTCAAAATTATAAACTTCTCTTTCCCAAAATAACCGTGGAACTTCCCCTTTTCAAGAATGGATCTTCAAAAATTAGTTTCCCTTGAAAATAAATCCAAAGGAAATATTTTCATTAACCAAAAATCCTCTTTTTTCCAAAAATGGCAAAATGTTAAATAAAATGTTTAATTTTCATCTAAAAACTCCATTCAAAATACGTTTTTGATAAAACGAAAGAGAAATGAATCAAACATCTTTTTGAAAATAGTACTATTTCCAAAAACTTGTTCTCCATTAAAAAATACATTTGCAAAATGATTTTCAAAATATTGTGCGCAGTCTATGGCTTAAGCTTAAACTAACTGGGCCTATGGACTCCAAAATCAAGCTAACAAAATCCCCCCAAATTTTGTCCTTTGTTTTTTTTCCGTCCTTTTTGCATGAGAAAATACATTGGAAAATTTATTGAAAAACTAAGGTCATATTTGGTAATTGATTTTGTTTTCTTTTTTTTTAAAGAGAAAAGAAATTTTTTTTTGGTGTTTTCAAAATGAAAAACACATTTGGTTAGAAGAAAAGAAAAAAAAAATCCAAAAAAAAAAAAAAAACAGAAAATTTGTTTGGTAATTCTTTTTGAAAAAGTTGAAATTTTATTTTGTGTGAAGTAATTACAACATTTTGTCTCTTCATTATTTGCTTCAAAGTATTTAATTAAAAAAGCAAGCTTCAATTACATAAAGGAGCGAGTTTGGAAAAAACTACAGGGTTGGAAGGAGAAACTCCTCTCACAGGCAGGAAGAGAAATTTTAATCAAAGCAGTTGTCCAAGCTATCCCAACCTACACCATGAGCTGCTTCAAACTTCCTTTGGGTCTTTGCTCAGAAATTGAAAGTCTAATACGGAAATTTTGGTGGGGCCAGAAAGGTGAAAGGAGGAAAGTGCACTGGGTGAAATGGGAAACACTTTGTCTCCCAAAAAAGGAAGGTGGTATGGGCTTTAAGGATCTAGCCAACTTCAACGATGCTCTCTTGGCTAAGCAAGCTTGGAGATTACTTCATAATAAGGACTCCCTATTCTATAGAGTCTTTAAAATGAAGTTTTTTCCAAATTGCAGCATCTGGGAGGCACAGGAATCTAGCACCGGTTCGCATGCTTGGCATAGCATCTTAAAGGGAAGAGATGTTCTTTTCAAGGGTGCAAGATGGAGGATTGGCTGTGGAGAAGCCGTGAGCATATGGAATGATGCATGGTTACCATCCTTAGAGCATCCACGAGTCTTATCTGATATTGTTCCAGGCTTTGAAGATGGGAGAGTATCTGATCTTATCAATCCACTCACAAGAACATGGGATCTCAATTTAGTACATGGTTTATTGTCACCAGATGAAGCTGATTTAGTTCTCAGCATCCCATTGAGCCGCACACCTATGGAGGACAAGATCATTTGGCTCTTCACCCGCTCAGGTAAGTATACTGTAAATTCGGGTTCAAAAGTTCTAACTAAATCCAATTTTGTGCAGACTCCTTCAGCCAACCAGTAGCGGCAAAGTGGCATTCGGAACCAGATTTGGGGGCTTAATGTTCCTAATAAAGTGAGGCATTTCATATGGAGAATGTGCAAGGAAGCGATACCATCAAAGCATAACTTAATGAGAAGGAAGATCTTAGCGGAAGATAAATGTGAGCAGTGCGGTGTGGAGTCCGAAACGGCAATTCATGCAGTTTGGGAATGTGCCATGCTCGATGAAATATGGGAGGCTGTTCCAGGTTTTGAAGATCGAAGACAACATGCCATCTCAAACACTAGAGACCTGATTAATGTACTTCATGAGAAAAAGAAAAATCTGGAAATAATGGCCATGATAATGTGGACGATTTGGTACCAACGCAACCATCTCCGAGTCAGCTCAAATGACTTCCCTAGATTGCAGGTCCTCCAACAAGCAAATCAGTCCCTGGCGACCTTCTAACAAAGCCAACGATCCTCATGTCAGCTTCCTACATCTCCACGACGTCCCCTTCATGCACAGTGGAGTCCGTCCCATAGGAATTGTTTCAAACTGAATTTCGATGGGGCATCTTTTCCGGAGTTGGGTAAGGCCGGACTGGGAGTGGCCGTCCATGATAGCCAAGGAAACGTGATTGCTTCACTGTCAGAACAAGCGCCTCTACCGTTCTCCTCAGATATCGTGGAAGCCATGGCAGCTGCAAGGACGTTGGTTTTTGCTCAAGAACTGGGTATAGCTGATTTTGTTCTGGAAGGAGATTCAGAAGTGGTGATTAACTCCCTTCGCAGCAATGAAGCCTCATTCTCTTCGTTTGGACACCTACTGGAATCAGCAAAATCAGTGCTTGTGTCAAGTACTTGCATAAACTTCTCCCATGTACGTAGAAGTGGTAATAAAATAGCCCATAACCTAGCTAGACATGCAAGAAATGTCAGAGATTTGTCAGTGTGGGTGGAGGATGTTCCACCACACTTAATTGATGTACTCTTTGCCGATCCTGGCTGATTTTATAAAAGTTTTAGTCTTCTTTCTAAAAAAAAAAAAAGTCATAGCTTGAAACTTTTTTTTTTTACTCTCAGTCTTCTCTTTTTCTCTTTCAACGTATTTGAGATTCCCTGCAATAGCAAATCAATAGTTGAGATTAAAAGTTTTAAAAGTAATTTTTAACTTCAGCCCTTAAATCCCCCTAAGAAAAACTTCAACCCTTAACTAATAAAAAAAATTAACTTTCAACTTTTATCATTTTACATTTATATTTTATTTTGTAACTTCTTTCTCACATCCAATGATTAATTGCACATTTTTGTTACACCGGATCTCAATTCATGCATTTGTACACCAATTTTCCAAATGCAAATGACGTCGGCTGGAAAGGACAAGCTCATAATTGAGCATTTGACAGAACTAAATGCATTTATATATATATAAGTAATAAAGTTCAAATAATAATAGGAACAGAACCATAATTTTGATTGAGGGGGGTTGGAATATGAATAATTTCTTTTTTAATGAAAATGCAAATTATTGTCCATTTGGCACTAACAAACTATCAACGCCCTAATATGCAATTAGAAAAATGCTAAAACTACTAGAAAATTTTTAACAAAAAATTTACAAATTGATATGATAATTAATGTAATTAGTGTCATTTCGACAAATAATAAATTAGTATTTATGTTAATTTTTGTAATTGATGACACATCAATTTATAAGACTTATGTAGTAAAATCTATATTATACTTAATATCACTCATTCAATTAGGAGAATGAATGAGAGTTGAGAGAGGGTAGAGAGCTCTTGACTAAGAGAGAATGGTTTTAAAACAAAAAATGAGTCAATTTCATATGGTGATGACCGTTTCAGTTTGATTAAGGGAATAATATGTTTGGATATCAATCACATGCCATTTCAGGTTTATTTATAACAATAGTTTGGTATAAACTTAATTTTTTTTGAACTATTATATAATTTGTAAGACTTTTAAGAGTCTTTAAAAATGATATATCTTATCAATAAAAACAAATGATATAAACAATAATAACAATATATATATATATATATATTTGAAACCAATTATTATATTATAATAACATGTTCCTTTTTAATCGTGTATGCATAGATATATTGAAAAAATTAGATGCAAAAAGGTACAGGTTAAATGCTTAGCACGTGTCCTGAAGGTGGTGGAATCAAAGCTGTAAAGGACAATATGTGAAGGGTTATAGAAATTACTTTCATCATTTATTACTCTCACATGTGCTAAGCGGATAAAACAAAAAATGAAAATTAAGGGAACCAAACCAGATCAGTTGAACAAACAAAGAAAAGGACAGAGAAGAAGAAAGAAGAAGACGAAGCAAAAGACAAAAAGAAGATGATAAAATTTTGAAGAAGGCAGCTCGGTAAGGGGTGGTCTGATGAATTTTTGTATACTAAAGGGTTTTTTTTCAAAGATTCCCAGGGGGGGGGGGGGGGTGCATTGCCCCCCTTAGCCCCAAGATAGTTCCATCTCTAAATAATAAGCTTGTTCTTTCATAGTTCTTTCAATGAAACTGCCATTACATGGGAAAAGAAAGAAAGAAAGAAAAAAAAAACTAATGTTTTCATTTGTAGCCAGAATGAGTCTTTTAGCTGAATATTGTAGAAAATGAAGTTTATTTGTAATATGGGCACTATTCAAACTTAATGAGGAGAGAGGAATGATGCGATGGGGAGGAGAGAAAAAAAAGTAATTTCGGTATTGACGTTGCCGAAATACCAAAAAAAAAAACAAGTATTTCGGTAATTGTATTATTGAAATACTTTCCTCATGGCCCACAAAAATCTGCTCGATAGTTTCATTTTCTAACTGCTAGTTTCTTTTTGAAAAAATGGTGTTAATTTCGATTTCTAATTGTTAGTTTCTTTTTGAGAAAGGGGTAAAAATTAAGTTATAAACCTTTTCCTCTAAGGTTCTATCACTAGTAATAAATTGAAGCAACTATTTGTTTTTTTTTTTTTTAACCCTCTTTTACCCTTTTTTAGATGTCAAAAGTCAAAACTCAAAAAGAAACTAAAAGTAGAAAGAAATTGAAACTAATGGGCAACGGTCAAATTTAAGAGAGCCAGGGAAAGTATTTCGGTAATACAATTACCGAAATACTTGTCATTTTTTTTTTTGGTATTTTGGCAACACCAATACCGAAATTACTTTTTCTCTCTATCATTTCTCTCTCCTCTATCCTACTTTTTCTCAGAATTTCGACACTGGTATTTCATTTTCCTAAATAAGTTTAAACAGTGCCCATATCACAAATAAACTTTATTTTCAACAATATTCCACCAAAAGACTAGCCAGAACATTCTTTTGCTTGTGAAAATTGGTGTTAAGCATGTTCTTTTTGTACTGGCTGACAGGAAATTAGAGTGAAGAGTGGGATTGAGATCATGTACAATACCTAGGTATTGCACTTGATGCATAAATGGTTAAAATTGATAATTACAAAAAGAAACTTTCAATCTCAACTACTAATTCAAAAAAATTAAGAAAAAAATTTTAAAAAGTAAAATGTAAAAGTTTAAAAGGTAAAAATTGAAAAAAAAAAATTGTGAGAAGATATGGGTGAATTGCATGTAGTGGGTATTGTACTGGATCTTAATCTAACAGCCTTCCCCTCTCTCGTTTAGTTACAGCCCTACCACCATTGATTGTTCATATTAATTAGTATTTAATCATTTAATGCTTTGGTAACGGTGAGAAAGCACATAAAAGTCTTTGGAGGTTATTTTCTATTGTTTAAAAAAAAACTATGTATACAAGTCAAAGATATATCAGTCCAAAAAAAAAAGTCAAAGATGTATATCAGTGTTATTTGATAACTGTAGTGAGAGAATAGGAACTGATTGCATAATATGTTGTGATATGACTAATGGCTCTCACCCATTCACTTCTCCCTTCTTTTGTCTTTTATTTGTTTGATGATCCTGAAGTTGAATAAAAAATGGTGGTTTTTTGTAATATATAATAACTTAATTTCTTTTATGTTTACACTAGCATTATTCAAGGATATGCGTGTAATCAGATTTGAAAAGTCTGATTTCATAATTCTCGACAGATACAGCTTGTATCGAGCTTCAATAGTAATTCTTGATAGAAAGGATTCTGTCAAGACTTCTGTCGAGATTTAATGAACATCACTTCTTCACTTGTTTCTTGGTCAAACTTGCATGGTTTCAATACTTAACTTAAACACTTATTTCTTGAAGTACTAAACTCATTCTAGATCTACCCAAATACAAGTAAAGTGCGTTTTGTCAAAGGGTTAGCCAACTACATACAATATGTCCCTAACAATCTCCCCCTTTAGCAATCCGTGAAAAAAACCACAACAAATGAATCATGAGAGGAGTCTTAAATCACTAAACTCATAATCACTTGTTAAAATACAAAACAAATCTAATCCTAATATAAACTTTTGAAAAACTTTGCAAGAAGAGAGTTCATGGCATGGTAGACTTTCACAAACTGTCTTTCTGAAACGTTTAAACAAAACTCATCAAGGCATTATGTGTGAAACAAAAATAAAGATTGCATACATAAAGAAACATGTGTATAAAGAGAGAGAAAAGAAACAACACATGTGTAAAGATAGGTGAAGAAATATACATCATCATCATATATATGTAAAAAGTAAAATATAATGTATGTCAATAAATGGTCACAAGACCGGTATACAAGATGTAAAAGAAAGAAAAGAAAAGTACATAAGAACTTCACTACATCCCTCAAAAAGTATACACACTCCCTCTATCAAAAAATTGTCCTATACTAACTCTCCCCCTAAATACAAGACTACTCTCATCCAAAACTACTTCCCATTTTTGTCACGAATGACAAAGGGCAAGTCACTGAGAGGTCGTCATCTCGTCATCACCAGAAGAGCACAGCATCCTCATCAACTGAAGCCTCTGGAGAAGGAGATGGAGAAGGAGCGAAACCACCAAGGTGAGCCTGCCAGCGGGCAATGCGACCGACGAGGGTGTCCATCTGACACATCTCATCAGTGAGATAGTCAAGACGAGCATCTATCCTTTAAAGCTACGCCATGATGGCCTTTAGGGTCACACCAGCTGCCGAAGACGAATGAGTAGAGGTGGAAGGAGCCGAGAATGAGGGAGGAACAGTAGTAGTAGCAAGATCATTCGTCTCCACTCGTGGCCGCTTCGGTCGAAGCTGGGCCTCGCTCCGCAAAACAGAACCGGCGCTGATGGCACCCATGGTGGTGAAATAAGGAGAATCAGGAATGGGGATGGAGAAGTGTCGGAGGATACGCGTGATAGCCGAAGGGAAAATGAGCTTATCACGTGTAGCCATATCCAAATACACATCAAGAATAGATGTGATGAAATGAGAAGGGAAGTCGATAGAGAGTCCTCAAGAAGAGACAAAAGAAAATGAGCATGAGGCTTAGTAATAGAGTTATAGTGAGACAAAGGAGTAAGATTAAATGTCATCACCATGTTAAGGAACCTTGGGCCTTTTCTGAAGCCCGAGCATGGGGTGTTTAGCTTACCATCCCATGTGGAAGGTGTCTCACAGAAGCTCGTCTCTAGACATAGTCCGAAGACGCTCACAGCCAAGGTAGTCAAGATGCGCTACCCACGGAACGTATAGTACCTCGAATATAAGATTCGGGGCAACTACAATACGTGTACCTCGGAATGTCATGGTAAACTGAGGTACAGAGGGATCGATACCGTTAATATTGGAGTAAAACTCCTGTATAAACACAATGGGATACCTTATGGGTCTCTCAAGAAGAGATTCCCACCCTCGAGTCCGAATGACAGCGGGGAGAGGAGTGTCTGCGAAATTTGATAGGATAACATGGCGCTTCGGATGAATGCCACTTTTCTGGAAGTTCTCTGAGAAGTCCTTTCGGGCCTTCTCATCACAGAATCGAACGTGGAGGGGAGGAAGAGGATCAGAAGAAGAAGATGGCCTGGAACCTTGAAAAGGATTTCAAGCCAACGTGGATTTATGCGCTTTGGGTGCCATAGTGCATTTATCCGAGAGAGAGAGAAAGAGAGAGAGAGAGAGAGAGAGAGAGCAAAACACAATAACAACACAAAAACAAAGAATAGGAAGAAAACGAAACAACGTATTCATGAAAAATGAATGAACATGTGATGTGCAAAATTTAAGAGCATCATAGGTAAAAACCCAATCCAAACCTACCAACACACAATTAACAATAATCAATCACACATCTAAAATGCATGAAACATTGTTAGAATGCAATGAGAATGCAATGCATGAGCATATAACACTATAACAACAACACCCAACCCAAAAATTTCACAAAAATCTCAAAAACCCCAAAAATTTTCAAAAACCCCAAAACCTAGGTCTAAAATGCATGAATGCATGAAAAATGAGGGTTTAAGAACACTTACCAAGTGATTGAGGCTTGATCTAGGCCGAAAATCATGTGTTTGGAGCGAGAGAGAACGATTTTCTGTTGAGAGAGAATGAGAAAAGTGAGATCTGATTTGCGCCTCAACTATATATAGAAAACACAGCTCGATGGATTGAAGTTTCTAATAAGGATCTTTCGAGCACTAAATCTCGACAAAAATGAATCTTTCGAGGTGCTATCAAGGATCTGTCGACGGCAAAACAAAGAGCTCGATCGATCGAGGATCTGTCGAGCATCTATCGAGTAGACAGAGAGCAAGGAATTTTGGCTTGATGGATCGAAGAAGTTGTCGAGATTCTATCGAGAAGAAACCCAGAAATCTCGATGGACCAAGAAGCTATCAAGAAGCTATTGAGTAGACAAAGAGCAAAGAAATTTTCTTCAATGGATCTGTCGAGAAGCTGTCAAGCTTGAAGAAAAGGAGTTTCTCAAGGGGGAAAAACACATAAAGATGAATGCAACAAGCAAGCTACTCAACCAAAGATCCAAACAACATATTAAGCTCTCAAAACATCTCTCAACAAATATGCAAAGCATTCATAGATACAAAACACACACACACACACTAAACAATTCTAACCAATTTTATATTTCAAAAACAAGTTAAGGCAGTTTAGTGAGCATATATTAATACATGTATTCCTTGTGATGGCCAAATCACATTGTAACTACACATGTATCAAAAGTAGCAAAGAATTTGCAGGTTATGTGTGAAAACATAGCAAGAGTGCATAAGTGTCTCATATTATGACGATTTGAGATATGAGAAAATCAAATACACTCACACATAATCATAACTGGTTGATGGGGACAATCACCTTCAAGATACATCCTATAACTCCCACATCTCCTAGAAACACCCTTGCAATCATATTTAAAAGCATTTTGATTCTTTTTGCTTTTATTTTTCTTTACATAATTTTCTTTTTAAACATATCATGCATGGGCATATAAGAGAGAGAAAAGAAATACCCATTTGTGTAAGCTAAAACATCCCAATTTTGCTGTACCTAAGCACACAAATGTTATTCATGATTAGCGGGTTTTAGTGGTGAGATGGTTATTTATGCCTTTCTCTTAGGATTTTCTAGTCCATCCTATCAAAAAGAGTGATATGAGTATAAGATATAAGAGACAATCTTTATCGTACTCATCACAAACACGAGCCACAAAGCTCACTTGCTTAGTTGTGCATTGAGATACTCATCTAAGCTACAAATGATACAAAATTTAGAAAACTTTGCTTTAATGGCCATCCAAGGTACACAAGTACCAATATATACAAACACACACTGTTTTTGTATTTTTCTGATTTTTCAATTTTTTAATTTTTATTTTTATGAAAAACAAATAAAGTAAAACTAAAAACAACCAAAACAAAAACATGAAAGAGAAACACACAAAGCATAAAACTAGACTAACTCAAAAAAAGAAAGCAAAACAAACAAGTAATGCATAAACAAAAAGGGGAGAGAGAGAAAAAGTGACTGAATCACTTTAAGCCTTTTTCCTTCCACACCTTAGAAGAACCTTTCCTTTACGCGAACCTTTGATCTTGAGGAGAGGGGGAAGAATTGAAACCGTTCAAGCTCAAAAGGAACATGATGTCTTTAAGAAGATCTCCTAAAGGAGCAAGAGATGATGGAAACTGATTCTGGTTTCCAAACGAGAGCATACTATTGCTTTGTTAAATGGCTAACCACTTATAGTAATTTGGACGAGTATGCCCTGAAGCTTCGCAGTGATAACAGAAATGCAGCTTCTTTTGTTGAGATTCTTTGTTGTTTTCCTTCTTTGTCCTAAGGTTTCTAGTCTCTTTCTTTTCAACCTTAAGGGGTACTCCTAGAATAGATTTGCCTTTATCTAAGTTCTCACTAGCTATTTCAGTTTTAGTTTCATCATTCTTAGAATTAACATTATCAACAGGTGAGACATACACAGTTGTACTAGATGAGGCAATATTAGGAGAAGAGAAATCATACCCCAAACCAGTTTTGTCAGAAGCAGTTTTCTGAAAGTTTAGCATCTCATTGAGCTTTGCATTGGAAGTCCTTCCAATTGAGCTCTGACTTGAAAAAACTTCGCTTCAAACTTCTTCGTCCTTTTAGCCAAGAAATTGTTCTCAAACCGCAGTGCGCCAATGGTTTGATTGGCTTCATCAACCTTGGTAGAGAGCTCCTCTTGATCTAGCTCAACATCACTCAGCTTCTTGGTGGCTAGCCTGTAGAGTTTCTCATGCTTCTCGAAAACCTTGTACAACTTAGCATAGGCTATATGGATATCAACTTGTTCATCAATTTTCTCAAATTTGGATTCCACCAAGTCCTCTCCTTCATCCACTGCTTCTACGATCCCCTCAATAGGATCCACTGTGGCACTGAAAGCACTTAAAATTCCCTCATCATCACTGTCTTCTGATTCAGTCTCAGGCTCTGTGTCGCTCAAGGTAGTAGCAAGAGCCTTGATTTTCCCAATTGACTTGAGATATGTTGGACATTCTTGTTTCATGTGTCCAAAGCCATGACATCTGAAACACTTTGGTCCAGAGGGAACAGTATACTGACCGCCATCCTTAGCTTCCTTCCTTCTGTCTTGACTTTTAAACTGTGAAGAACTAGATTGCTTACGGTCCTTATCAAAACCTTTCACATTGGTATTTTTCATGAACTTCTTGAATTGCCTAGTGATGTAGGACTTCATTTTGGAATCTTCATCATCTGAAGACTCATCAGTCTCATTACTCTTGGCCTTTAGTGCCATGCTCTTACTTTTGCTTCCTTTCACAAGTCTAGTCAAACCTAATTCATAGGTTTGCAAGTTGCCAATCAGCTCCGTCAAAGGAATTTTGTCAATGTCCTTTGATTCTTCAATGACAGTGATCTTGGCATGGAATCTCTCAGGTAGGGATCTAAGTACCTTTCTCACAATCTTGGGTTCGGGAATCTATTCTCCAAGATTGAAGGCTGAATTTACTATGTCCTTCAGCTTAGCATAGAACTCATCAAATGTCTCATCCTCCTCCATCTTTATCTCCTCAAAGCTAGTAATGAGCCTTTTGAACTTTGAATCCTTGACAGCCTTAGTCCCTTCATAGGTTGTCTGGAGAATGGTCCACGCTTCCTTAGCAGTTTTAGTTGAGGATATCTTCTTGAACTCCTCATTAGTCATCGCATTGAATAGGGCATTTAATGCTCTACTGTTGAAGTTTGCCGTTTTGATCTTGGCCTCATCCCAATCAGCCGGCGCTTCCTTTGGCTTCACCCAGCCGATTTCCACAGCTTGCCAGACCTTCTCATTTAAAGACTGCAAGAAAGCTCTCATGCGTACTTTCCAGTATGCATAGTTAGTTCCATCAAATAAAGGAGTTATAATAAGAGACTGTCCTCTATTTATGACAAACAGGAGTCAATGGATCACACAGCAAAGATTAAACCTAATCAGAGTGTGCATGCTCTGATACCGCTTGTTGGGTTAAAATGAATTGACCCCTTTGTAAATTAATTAATTAGTCAAATTACATGCAATAGCGTGATAGCACAAACAAATCACCAAATAATTAAAATGCAGTAGAAAATAAATTTGACACAGGTGATTTGTTTACAAATAGGGAAAACCATCGAGGCAAAACCCTATGGGGTGAATTTAAAGTCACCACTCCCGAGAATCTACTATTATCAATCACAAGCGGTTACAAGTATAAGGAATCTTACCAAACCCTTTGACCTATCCTGAAATACCAACCTACAGTTGAACCCTTACTCCAGTACTCAATTGGACTTGTATTGTAGCGGCAATCTCTCCGTTCAATGCACGAATCCTAGTACATGACTTACTAATGATGCACGGATGCCAGTACGTGACTAACACACCAACTTGAGGAAGATTGTTGGCTGTAAAGTTCTTCAGTTCATCAACAATGAAGATCAGGAAGTTCCTTAGTCACAAAACCCTTGGTGTAAAGACGCAATAGCTTCTACAAAGAATATGATGAATTAGAGCAATTTCTGCCTCCGGTCACATAATACATGAATTATTCTTTTGCATAACCTTGCATCCTATGTGACGGCCCTTAAAATAATCTTTATATATGTCTAAGGTTGTGAGAAAAGAAACCCTACACAATTACTCAATATTATGCGTGTAATTAGATTTGAAAAGTTTGATTTCGTAATTCTCGATAGATACAACTTGTGTTGAGCTTTAACAGTAATTCTCGATAGAAATGATTCTGTTGAGACTTCTGTCGAGTTTTAATGAACAACACTTTTTCATTTGTTTCTTGGTCAGACTTGCATGGTTTTATTACTTAACTTGAACACTTGTTTCTTGAATTACTACATTCATCCTAGATTTACTCAAATACAATTAAAGTACATTTTGTCAAAGAATTAACCAACTACATACAATATATCCCTAACAATATAGATGCTTTTTATGGTGGGTGTTTTTTAAAGTAAAGCACTAGCATTGAAAAATGCTATGCTATACTATTATACCATCTCAAAAAACCACTTTATTACTTATACCATCCCATTTTACAATACCTCTCACATCCTAAAACTCTATTCTTATTAAAATATTATTCTTTAATCTTTTTTTATTATTTCTTTTTAACCAATATTTTTTTTTCAGTGCCACTTTCCTAGGCTTTCCAACCGTTTTTTTTTTTTTTTTCCTCAGCCTCCCTCAACCTCTAGCACCGGTTCATCTCACAGAACCACACATACAGACCCATCAACAGAGCCACACACAGCCACACACACAAACCATCAAACCAGAGCCAACAACGGCCACCACCCAAGCCACCGATCATAAACCACACCGCCGATTTGAAACCCAGCCTATTTGAAACCCACCGAAGCAAACCCATTCAAAAAATATCATCACCGGAGCTACCAATGATCCACCCAACCGATCCACCCATCGATCAACAAATCTACCGTTTCAAACCGATCCACCCACCGATCAACCCACCAAACCCAGCTCGCCGATCGACGATGAGAGATGAGAGAGAGGCCGTGTGAAGCTTCGTCGATCCACCCACAACCACCACAGTGACCCACGCTGTCACCCACGACCCAAACACCGGACCCACAACCCAACCACGACCCAAGCACCGGACCCAACCACGACCCACAACCCCTTTTAAGCACCGGTCACAGCCAAAAACCACAACCACCACACCCACGCCGTCACCCACGACCCAAACGCTGGACCCACAACCCAACCACGACCCAAACATCGGACCCACAACCTAACCACAACCTAAACACCGGACCCAACAGAGAAGGAAGAGAGAGCAGAGGTTGCGTTTGGGTCCGTAGAGAGGAAAGAGCAGAGATGGAGAAAAGAGAAGAGAAGGAAGAGAGAGAAAAGAATTGTTGGTTGTGAGAAAAATCCGGACTGAATAAAATATATATTTTTTTTTAACATTCTGCTACAGTACAATTCTAAGTTTAGAATTGTACTGTAGCACTATTGCAAAATTTTTTGCAATAGTATGGTTTAGCATTGTTTGATGCAAGTGTTTTTGTCCTCTAAAATGTCAAAAATGCCTTAAATATGGCTTTAGCATTTTTCAATGCTAGTGGAGCATTCTCATTAAGAATGCCAAATGGTATAAATCTTAAATTTTAACATCAAAAGATCAAAAAACATACTACATCAAAGCTTTTAAATCCTATATTTTTTGCAATCCAGCTACAGTGGACTGCTATCTCTAGCAGCCCACTGTAGCAAGATTGTAAAAAAAAAAAAATTTGGTTTAATAAAACACGCTTCCCTTTTCGCGCTTCCCTCTCACACGCTTCCCTTTTCGCGCCTATCTCCTTTGGTTTTCCCTCATTTTTTTTTCTGGTTCTCTCTTTCTCCCACGCTTACGCCTCTGCCTCCTCTCCTTTTTTTTTTCTTCGTTCTCCCTCAACCCAAGCCGCCAAATCCATCTCCGCTTCACTACTCCCTCTGACCGAACCACCATCACAAACACAGCCTCTGCTCTTCTTCCTCTGAGTGAACCCATACCGAACCCACTCTTCTCTCCCTGACCGAACCCAAAAACCATTCTTGAAACCCATATTCTCATCTCAAAACCGAAGATTCAAGGGAGGGGAGTAGGCTTCCATTTGGGTCAGACTGAAGCTCCATGGGTCAGGCTTCCATTTAGGTTTCGTTTTGGGTTAGGGATTTTGTGGGTCTTGTATTGCTGTCAGAAGTTTGTCACAAGTTCATCACCGATTGGGGCAAAACTTTAGCCGATTCAACTCCAAACAGGTTAGTTATATCTGTCAATCTTTCTATGATTTTAGTCTGAATCTTTAATTGTTTCTTTTTGAAATGTTTTTGTGGAATTTATCATGATGATATATTGGAAAGCATTCTTCTTCTTGTATTTTCAGAGTTGAAAGAGTGATACCAGCAATCTTGCTTCACTCCTCAGGATAACAGCATTGAACGTGAAGCACAGGTTTGTGTTTGCTGAAATTCCTCCTTAAAATTCTAGTATCATCTTTATAGTTTTATATGTTGAACAGATTTTAGACAGATTTGCATTTTTCTCTACACACATGAAATTAAACTTTGCTCAACATATAAACCATAATAGGATTTGTTGCGATCCTTATTTCCCATTCATTTTCATTTCCTTGGTTGTTGAGAACTAATATTTACTATAGTTGTAATTATTTACAATTTGGATTTGTTTCCTAGATTGAGCTTATGAAAATTCTATCAAACATCTTTTCAGAATAGACGTCTGAGTTAAGGTATATGGAGCTTATGGTAGGCTGAAGTTGAAAGAGTGTGTATTTAACAATTAAGATTTTATATTGGACAAGTGTACTGACATATATATCGTATCAGTGTGAAAGTTATTCAGTGTATTCACATTATATATCGTATCATGATGCACATATATGATTACTACAAAAATCGTTTACCTGTGCTGCCTATAGTTTTGTCTCTCGAATGATGTTTTAGCACTTTTGCCTCATGCCTCAAGTTCAGATACATATGTTTGAACAATTAAGACTTACTATTTTCCTTTGCTATTGTGCACACCTAAATGGTTCCCATCAATGCTCCATAACTTTCTCCTTTGATAGCTTTTGAGAATTCAATTAAATGGTTCAGCAAGAGTTATACCTTCTAAGTAAGCAGAATAATCATTTTCCAAATAATGTAATCATATATTATGGGGTCAGTGGAAGTATTGTGCGCAGGTTACTGCCCTTTATTTATTTATATATTATGGGTTCAACATCCACATATGAACATTATACTAGTATGAAATTTCATACATCATGTTTGAATTTAGTGAAATTGAGATTTTGAGATTTTGGTGCCATTTAAATAATAGGATCTGCTGGTTGTGTATGAGGGTGTGCATGTGTCTGAGCCCCTTTGCCCTAACTTCATCAAATTGTAATTAAGAAAGTCAATCAGCTGTAGAAATTTTAATAGGGAAGCTGTCTGTGAAATTTGTAAACTTGCTTTGAGAAGTTTTTACATTTGTTAACACCCTGCGTCATGATTCCCATTTTGAGCATTATGCCTATGTGATATAGTTTTTCAATTGGTTGTTATATGTTAGCATGTGTTGCTGCAATAAAGATCCATGCTATTTATCTTATATGCAGCTTCTTCAATACTATCACCTGGCTGTTCGGTAACTGGAACAATTGATGGAAAATTTGATAGTGGATATCTGGTTACTGTAAACCTGGGTGCCAATCAACTGAAAGGTGTGGGAGATTACAAAATATTACAAATTTATCTGATTGGTAATTGAAGATTGAAGTCTGATTGGTAATTTTACAAATTTATCCCAGTTTTTACATTGCAGAGTTTCATGCTTGTATCTTATAGATACACTCAATATTCAAGTACAATATATATATATATATATATATATATATATATATATATATATATATAATAAAAAAGGAATTAAGAAAACTTATTTCCATTTTCACTCTAGTATTTGCCAATAGTTTTGCTCTTGTAGCTATATTGCAATTCTATGGATTTTTTTGTTGGAATTTGGCTTTGACAACTAAGGTTGAACTGCTATTGCAATTCTTGGCGTTTATCTTTCATCTTTAAGTGCTTTAAATTCTATGTATGTGAACTTTTATTGAACTACATTGCTAGTTTAGTGTTGCTGATTGCTAGTTGCCAATTTCTCTTTGTAGGACTGCTCTGCTTTTGTCACTTTGTTTTGTCTTGGGGGAAGTGAATCAAAAGTTCTTCTCTTTATAAAAGCTGTGTGGCTCTCTGGAAGCTTAGCTAAGTGTGTGAAGTGTTGGACAAAATGTATGCTGAGGCTGGTCTTTTGTTCCCTTACTTTCAGAATTTCTCTCAGGAAGTTCAACAACTTGAGGAGTACTGTAAAACCCAGTTTCTGCAGAATTTAATTGAGAAGATAAATATGGCCAGCTTTTCTAAATGTTTCTTCTTTATTTTTTTCTTTCTTGCTTTGGATGAATTTGCAACAGTGACTTTTTGTGCCTGACAATTTTGGAAGTTCCATTCTGGAAAACTCACTTTATTAAATATCAAGATCACGTCCATTTATTCCTAGCTCAGGTTGGTTTACAGGTGTTCAGAGAGATGGTTTTTGAGGTTGGCATTGAACCAGATGGTATAACTATGGTGGGTCTCCTTAAAGCAACCCCTAATTTAGGGGACTTGAATATAGGAAGAATGGTTCACGGGTTAGTGATCGGTAGAGGTTTTGGTTTTGAAGTGTATATGGGGAATTCTTTAATTGATATGTATTCTAAGTTATCAGGTTATTTGCTTGCACTGAGCAATTGGAGCCTTTAAATTCATCAGGTTATTTGCATGCATTGAGCATGTATGCATCAGGTGGATCATTTGTTGATGCTGCAAGGATGAGAAGGTTGGTGAAGGAGAGAGTTGTGAGGGTTGTTGCTGGGTACAGAAAAAATGGTAGTTAACGGTAGTTATTTGAAAACATAAAGAAAGAATAAAGAAAACATAAAAGAAAGAATAAAAATAATATTATTTAAATAAAGTTGTAAAAAAAATTGAATGTTTGATATTTGGTGGATTGTAAAATGGTATGTTAGAGCAATTACATCAGTCTGTGCAAAAGATTCCGTCTATTTTACACCAAAAACTTACTTTTTTTATTTTACACTATCACTTTTACAAAACACCCACATCAGTTTATCTATTATACACACTTTTTTATTAAAATAATATTTTCTCACTTTTTTTATTATTTTCCACCCACCCTCACCTAACCCTTCTTTTTTCTCTGAATAACCCCTTCTTCTTCTCACACTCTCCTTATCTTTATCTCCTCTCTATCTTCGCCTCTCTTTCTTTTCCATCTTCTCTCTTTTTTTTTTTTTTTTTTTTTTTTTTTTTGAAGTTCTTTTTCCTTCCTCTTCTCTGTCAACCTATCACAAGCAGTCCATCAACACCCTTCTTTTTCCTCTGAATTACCCCTTCTTCACACCATCCTTATCTCTATCTCTGCCTCTCTTTCTTCTCCTTTTTTTTTTTTTTTTTTTTTTTTTGAGAATCTTTTTCTTTCCTCTTCTTCGTCAACCCATTACAAGCACTTCATCAACACCGATCTCCATCAACACTGATCTCCATCAACACCGATCCAACGATTTTGTTCCAGTGGTTGATTTTTTTTGTTGATTTTGTGGTTGATTTTTGATTTTTATAGTTGATTTTTGATTTTGAGTCTGTGAGAGTGTATGGTATCAGAGGAAGAAAGAACATGAGAGGGAGGGTTAGTTTTGCAGATGAAGAAGAGAGAGAAAAAAAAGGAGCGAATCAGAAATTAATAAAATATTAAATGCACATGTTACAGTAGTCGTGCATATATGCACGGTTACTGTAGCAATTGTGCGTTTATGCACAATTTTGCACCCACTGATGTGGGTGTTTTTTTGCTCAGAATGTGTAAAATCAATTAGTTTTTTCATTTTGCATAGACTTATGTAATTGCTCTTAAAATTGATAAGGTAAGATTTTAGAGCGGTAAATGCTTTAGAATCTAAGGCTGTGTTTGAATTGGGTGAAAACCGTTTCCGGAAATCATTTTCCGTAAAACCCACGTGTTTGGCTGTCACGGAAAATACCATTTTTCGGAAAATGACTTCCGGTTGACCAATATTTTCACCTTTGACCCGGAAATCATTTACTCCCCTCATTTTCACTTCAAATCATTTCCGGAAAAAGAGAGAGAGAGAGAGAGAGAGAGGAGAGAGCCCAGATCAGAGAGAGGGAAGAGAGAGCCCAGATCAGAGAGAGAGAGCCCAGATCGCGCCGTGCCGACGAGCGGCGCGATCGATGAGATCGCGCTGTGCAATCGTCGATCAAGTGGCGCGATCGACGAGCGCGCTCGTCTCTCGTCGATCGACGGGCGACGCGATCGCGATCGTCGATCGCGCCGCTCGTCGGACGCTCGTCGGACGAGCGTTTTGTTTCTCTTCGCGAGATCGCGTCGTCGTGAGATTGCGCCGGCGAGATCGCGATCTCGGATCGCGATCGTCGGACGATTTTTTTCTGGGTTGTGGCTTGTGTTTTTCTGGATTTGTGTTTTCCTTCTTCTTTTCCAAATACCAGAAAATATTTTCCGAAATTTTTTTTGAAATGCAACCAAACACATGGAAACATTTTCCTTTTCTGGAAATTAACATTTCCGGAAAATATGTATTTTCCAAAAAACGTTTTACAGCAACCAAACACAGCCTAAATATTTTAGCATTTAGGATTTTAGAATGCCCTTATACTTTTCAGTCTTTTCTCCTTTTTACCTTCAGCGTGTTTGTAGTACAACAATTTTCCAAAAGCAAAAGACTTTTGTCGGTTGAAATGACTAGCTCATAATTGAACATTTGACAAAACCGAGAGAAAAAAACTGAGAAACTTTTTGTAATCCAGAGCACCCAGTTTTGTTTGAAGCTCAAAAATTGAGCTTTTGCCTTGCTCAGTTGCTGCCTACCAGAACAGGCTTTTGCTTTTGAAAATTGGTGCTAAGCGTGTCCGTTTTTGACTGGCTGAGAGAGGAAATTATTCTTTTCTGACTGAGAGACTGAGTGGAAGAGACGAAGACTGGTAATGGTGTTTAAGCGTGTCCTTTCTCGGTAGCGGAGTGCTGTTTAATAAGAGATTTTTAGTAATATTATTTAAATTTTGTAAAAATATAAGTAAAAAAGTGTATAAAAATATGTGTTGTGATATTTAAATAATTTTTATTGTTTAAATACCGTTACCAAACAAGGTGTAATATTGGCCAACGCCATATTGTTCCATTCCTCTTTGTGCATTTTAGTTATAAAGTGTTACTACTATTGTGATTATAAATTTTTTTTAACGATTTCCATGTTAATTAATTAGATAGAAATCTATTTTATGCATTTACTATCCAGATAAAATATAATGATATTTTTCTTCAAATTCAGTTATTTTCATGCATGCACGGGTCAGGAACCAATAAAAACATGAAAATTGTTAACGAAGTCACTCTATATATTACTAATTTACTTTCAGCAAAAAAAAAAAAAAAATTACTAATTTACTATATAGTTGCTCAAGAACCATTTAACAACACAGGAGGTGGAGTAATCAACAACAATGGATGAAAGTTTGGACTAAAATCTAACTATAAACAAGAGTTATGTCTTATTTCCTTAACTATGTAAACAGTAAAACTAAATAGAATGAGTTACGAAACCGCGTCATTCATGTTAAAAGTTTCTTATCAATTGCCTTAGCCTTGCGAGACAAGCTCAGGACTAGTAGTGACGCATGCAGCTGGTCTATAAAAAGGGATGTAAATGCAATAGAGAGAAACATGCAGAGAGTGAAATTAAGCTGTGTGAAAAAAAAAAAAAAAAAAAAAAAAGTGCCTTGTTCCGAGCGGAGATCTTGTTGCGATTTTGGTTTCACTGGGTTTTCTAGAGAGGTATTATTATATTTTTCATATTTATTGTGAACTTTAGTTTTGAACATAAACTTAGGGCATTACATTCTCTATTTTATTATAGTAGATTGGTTCCTCTATGTTATAAGGTTTTCCACATAATGTGTTCTTCTGTGATTAACTTAATTGGTGCTGGGTGCTTCCGTGAATTTTTTTTTTTTTTTTTTGCTTCGGGTTATGTTTAAATTTTACTCACACATACATAGAGATTTATCCTAACAAATTTATGACAGATATCCTCTTTGTGAAGTGACTAAAAATTTTCATAATTAACCATATTGCATAAACAAATTAACAAAACCAAGAAATACTTGGTGTCCGAACTCCTACATTGCAGCCCTCAAGCCATAAAGAAGTTGTGTCATATTCATTGACCACATTGTTCTCATTTTTACAGGATTTGGAAGAGGTGATTGGGAGATACCTGTACCTTCAAACCATGTTTTCTCTCAAAGAGTTGCTTCCATCATTGCTCTCAGCTGCTTTTGTGATGCTAGTAAGTTCCGTAGTAAAAGAACTCATACCTCCTGTAATCCGCGATTATCTCTCCGCCATCTTTAGGCGTCGATTCACTTTCATTATTAAAGAGAAATGTGATCTCGATAGAAATGAAATCTTTGAAGCTGCCACAACCTACCTACGTACCAAGGTTACTTGTGATTCAACAAAATGTCTCGAAGCAAGCAAAACCATTAGGCAAAAGAAACCAACCTTTGATATTGCAATGGGTCAAGAGGTTCTTGATCGCTTTGGAAACATTGAGCTCAAATGGAAGCTTATGGAAAAAGGAGATCTCACTAAGCAAAATCGTCAGGTATTTTTTGAGCTTTCCTTTGAGAAAAAATTCGAAGAGATTGTGCGAGAGTCCTATTTTCCTGAAATAATAAGACGTTCTGAGACTATAAAAAAAGAAGAAGAGATGGTAAAGAATCTGGCTGTCTTGACGGTCGTGCATGGAGGTCTGTTAATCTTGAACATCCAGCTACATTTGAGAAGCTGGCAATGGAACCAGAGCTGAAGAAGATGGTCAAGGATGATTTGGACAGGTTTGTTAGAAGGAAGGAGTTGTATAAGAAAGTTGGCAAGGCATGGAAGCGAGGGTATTTGATTTATGGCCCTCCGGGTACCGGTAAATCAAGCTTGATTGCTGCCATGGCTAATTATCTCAAGTTTAATATCTATGATTTGAACCTTTCCAGTAGGTTGTCTGATTTGCAGTTGAGAAAAATTTTGCTTTCTACATCTAATCGTTCAATACTGGTAATTGAGGATATAGATCGCGCTGCTGCAGAGTTGAATGATCGAGAGCGATGTGATGAGTTGGTTAGCATTTTTTATTCTCATAAGAACTAGTTTACAATTACTCCAATATATTTATTGGCTCCATACATATCCCAACAATACACACTTATTCAATTAAATTCATGTAAGAATCACATTGTCTAATAATTATACACTTTGGTCAGTTTTTGTGTGATTCTTACATGGATTTAATTGAATGAAGTATAAAATAAAAAAATAAAAAAATAAATAAAAGAAGTCTTACATTGAATGTTTATTAGATCGAAATGGACTATAAATGATTACACTGAGTTTCAATTATAACCTTTTTTTTAATAGGAAAAAGTGTTATAATTGAAATTTCTCTTAATCAATTGAATAGATTTTTTTGGAGTATAATGCAAATATAAGTAGTGCTTTAATTACTTTTGACAATATCTCTATCTAACTATATAATTGATTGCCACTCATTTTACTTTGTTGATTTAGGTATCAGTTTTAGGACCTATTATTCATTTTTTAATGACAAAATAAGTATGCGAGTTTGTTTTTGTTAGATTTGACTATAGTTTTTATGAGATATTTAGCTCAATGAATCTAGTTAGTTTCTGCCCTGGAAGAAAAATTTTCCTACCATTAGATACATGTACCATCCGGTTTGAGTCTGAGAATTAGTATGTTTCCACACACACACAAAAAAAAGGGTAAAAGGATTGCCTTCCAATCATCTATCTTAAAGCTCATGGAAATTAGAGTTGTGCATTGAGTATGTCAACTATCACACTACCGATGCAAATGGAATTATCTTATGATTTCATCTACCAATATTTACGTTCATGTTATTTTTTCAGTTCACACTATCGGGTTTATTGAACATCATAGATGGATTATGGTCGAGCTGTGGAGATGAGCGAATTATTGTGTTCACCACCAATCATAGGGATCGGCTTGATCCTGCTTTGTTGCGCCCAGGGCGCGTGGACTTGCACGTGCACATGTCATACTGCACAATGGATGGGTTCAAGCTATTGGCTTCTAATTATCTGGATATCAATGGTGACCACCAACTCTATAGACAGATTGAAGGATTGTTGGCGAATGTAGAGGTTACCCCAGCTGAAATTGCAGAGGAACTGTTGCAGAGTAGTGGTAATAGTGATGATGTTGTTCTCGCAGGACTTGTCAAATTTTTCAATCAAAAGAAACTTGAGAAAGCAAAGGCTGCAAAGTTAAAGGAACTTTTGAAGAGTTGTGATACAGATGTTGATGTTGATGTTGATGTTGTTCTCGCAGGATTTGTGAAATTTCTCAAGCAGAAAAAACTTGAGAATGCAAAGGCTGAAGAGGCAGGGCAACTTTTGAAGAGTGATGATATTGATGTTGAAGGACTTGTCAAACTCTTCAAGAAAAAACAACTTTTCTTTTCACAACTTAGTTAATTTCAAAAGAGATGGTTCGTGTTCTCAAGGAACATTCTAGAACTTGTCAAATCGCATTTAAGCTTTTCATCTGGGTGACCATCAGTGACTCCCTGCTGGTGGTGATCCTCACTTGTTCCTCTCCTCATTTCTGAGTTTTTGTTCTCTTTGTGAAATAATATGTATTGTATCAATGCGCGGGTGTGCACTGCTGTCAATCTGATTATGTACTTATGCAAATTGTGAGACCATGTGTGTGAGATGTTGGTGACTTAGAAAAGAATTACTAGTTTGTTGAATGGATATTTTGCATTACGCTTTTTATGTGTTCTGCTTTTTGCCTCTGATCACTTTACTTTTATTGCTGGTAATGTTTGACTCTCACTCTTTTTGTGTAACAGCCCTCCCCTCTCTCATTTAGTTATAGCCCTACCTCCATTGAATGTTCATATTTAATTAGTATTTAATCATTTAATGCTTTGGTGAGAAAGCATATAAAAAAGTCTTTGGAGGTTATTTTATGTTCTTTGAAAAAAACTACGCAAGTCAAAGATGTATATCAGTGTTACTTACTTGATTACAGTACTGTGAGAAAATAGGAACTGATCGCGTAATATGTTGTAATATGACTCTCACCCTTTCACTTCTCCCTTCTTTTGTCTTCTATTTGTTTGAGGATCCTGAAGTTTAAAAAAAAAAATGGCGGGTTTTTTTTTTTTAAATAACTTAATTTCTTTCATGTTTACACTAGCATTACTCAAATATGTAAAGATAGATTAGAAATCAAATTCTTTTTGTTTGTAGATTTTACAGTATCAATGGATGTCATGTCAAAAAGGGCAACACATGCCACGTCTTTTTCAATGTTCCATTTGGATTATACTTTTTGGAAGTGCACTTCACTAATGAAATGTATACCTTCAATTCCTAGAGCTCATATTGGGAACAAGGGAGATAATCAAATACAAATGTTAATCTAATATTGTTACTGAAAACAAAGCAATGGATGAAGGATAACATTAATGGGGGCAATGTACCTCTCCTCTTGCCATGCTCGATCAACGCATGTTGAAATTGATTTTCACTTTAGTTTGAGTAATGATAGCCAATAAATCTCTTATCATCTTTTTCTTTTCTTCTTTTCTTGGGTTCAGTTGGGATCAATTAGCAAACATTTTTTCTAAGTCCTTATCTATGTCCAGATATGTACTTTTACAGACCAAGATCAATGTTGTTCTAATACAGTTGGCTTGAAGGATAATGACTACTAAATAATGCAAAATAATAAGAAATTGCAACCATGATAGCTTTTGTGTAGATTAGATGCCTAGAATAGATATAGATGTTGCTATGGTATTTGTTGAAATTCTTGAGACAATGAATGCAATAGTGTTTTGAAAAGAAAGGTGAATGATCTCCAAAGTACATTAGAGTGGAGAATGTATTAATTTATATGTAAATATTCATTAAAAAATGGAGGTTAATTATATGTAATACAAAGTTGTATAGATTTGTAGCAAAACTAAATATAGATTTTGCCTTCAAGCCTGTTAAACTGACAAAGGTTAGAATCCTTCGAATATAGTTTTCCCATTGTTTTGAATTTTCTAAAAAAATATATTTTCTTTATTTTTATTACCTATACTTTTTTCTCTTTTGGTTTATTCTTGCTAGGATAGTTAGGCTCTTATCAAAATTTGATTAACTTTAAACTCATATTTCATGTTAATTAGAATTTAGAGGTGCGTGTTTAAAAAGAATAGATGGGATTCTAGAATGATGTTTAGGTAAAGTTTTGAAAATCCTTTATTTTTTTAATGATGGCATACTAGTGTTTTGGGTCTAACTATGGTGGATAGGATGTTTAATCCTAAAGAGTCACAATTATCAGACCTTGCAAGTATCAAACTGGCCTAAGTACAACTTTTGGCCTTTTCCTAAAAGCCTTTCTACGTATTTAGATTTATCTAGATTAATTTGTCTTCATTGCAATCACATATTTGTTTTATCTCTATTACTATAAATATATGTGATTTTAAATTTATGGTTTTGTTAACAAGAGTCAACCAGCAGTTATTAATGAATCAGCTTTGGGCCCTACTTGCATAGGAAATTGGTGGAAGTTCTCTTTTTAGATGCAATTTATTTTAGCCGTGAAGCTTGGTTTCTCTAATAAATATATGACAAAAATGCCCCTTTAACACACCATTAACACATTTCCCTCTATGGGGGCCAGTTAGCCAGAAGGTACTATTAAAATTGTACGAATTGGGCCTATGGCTCAATCCGAGGATATTAACTAATCCGAGGGTGGTCAAATAAGTTTATTATGGGAATGGTACAAGAAGAAGAAATAAGGATTGTATATGATAGTCCAAAATATGTCCAAGAAGAAAAGTCATCTCAGAAACAGTGATCCGAGGTCAGTAAGAATGTCTTATCATCCTGAACATCCTTCAAGGTTGCATCACGATTAGAAGTCGGACATTGGATAAGGGAGAAGTAAGGGAGGCAACAAATATCTTCAAAAGTTACTACCTCCACATTAAATGCATCCCAGCTAACTCTCTGGCCGCATTAATGTGGAGGTGATACCTGAACAGTGGTTAAGCAGCCTTATAGTTGCTAGTTGAAGGTTCTGGGAGGTGTTGGATGGGACAAGAAGGAGTCCCTAGAAACTAACCTACACGTGTATGGTAGGGATGATATCAAAATTACAATATATAGCATGGAGAGGTGGCCTAAAAAAGGGATAAAAAAAAAGTGAAGAAATCTTTGTAATAATCCTTTGAACTCTTGTAACATTGATCATGAACTGGATATTGTAATATAGCTCCTCGGACTGTACCGAGGACAAATTTCCTCATTTTATTTGTGTCTGATTCTCTTAAAGAAACACCTGTTATTGTCTTTCTTATTAAATAGAACTAGTTCTTTTACCCACGCTCTACAAATTCATTGTTTGGGCTTATTGGGCTAAAACTCAATCCTCCTCTATTGGGTCCAATCCAAATTTAGTCCTTACAATTGGTGCCGTCTGTAGAGAGAACTTGATCTATTCTGAAAGTGTTTCGGGTGCAACGTTTAAGATGGAAGAAGCAGGTCCACACCAGGCAGCGGTAGGTTCACACCATCTGGATGCAAATCCACACCAAGCAGAATCAAGGGGGTCTCAACATAGCAATCCGTGTAGGAGCCTCGAACGGAAAGGAGATCGCGAGGGAAGTGTGCATGCAACTTATACTAGTAAAAGCCAGTCTCGAGGGAAGAGCCGTGTTTCCCATGCAAAGAAAGATAGAGATATGCAACGTGAAATCGATGAGTTGAAGAGGGAATTGTGCCATGCACGGCGAAGACGTTCATCGCCTAACTCCGAGGAGACGGATGGTGCTAGTTACAGATGGAGATCCAGAACTCCGCTTAGTGAATCTTTCTCCTACGACGAGGAGTACCACCATAGACGTAGATATAAGAGCCCGCCTCGCAAAGGCCTGGGAACGATGCCATTAAGAAGGCGTTGAATTAAATCTCTAAATCACCCTTCACACGAAACATAGAAGGCGCGAGTCTTCCTCGGCGATTCCATCAACCCACATTCACCATTTATAATGGTCGAACGGATCCGGTGGAACATGTCAGTCATTTCAATCAAAGGATGGCCGTTCATTCCAAAGATGAGGCTTTGATGTGTAAGGTCTTTCCATCTAGTTTGGGCCCCGTGGCGATGAGGTGGTTCAATGGTTTAAGGGCGAATTCGATTGACTCTTTTAAAAAGCTCACCCAGGCCTTTGGCGCTCGCTTTATCACTTGTAGCCGGGTTCCTCGGCCTTTAGGTTCCTTATTATCTATGTCCATGCAGGAGGGAGAGACTCTGAAGGCCTACTCGGATAGATACTGGGAGATGTTTAATGAAATAGAGGGAGACTATGATGAAGTGGCTATTAGTACTTTTAAGGCTGGCCTCCCAGCCAAGCATGATTTGAGGAAATCTCTAACCGATAAGCCTGTTACTAGTGTGTGCCAACTTATGGATCGGATTGACAAGTACAGAAGGGTAGAAGAAGGCCAACTGCAGGGGAAAGAAAAGGCTAAGGTGATCCCTCAGGAGAGGAGGAATTTCAGGTCGGACCGGTACAATAATAACCGACCTCAGAAAGATTTTGTTGGGCAGCCAGGATCTGCCAATACCCAGGTGGTTAATGCTGTGTTTCGTGAACCAGTACAACAGGTGTTAGAGAAGATTAAAAACGAGCCGTTCTTCAAATGGCCGAACAAGATGGCAGGAGATCCGATGAGGCGTAATCAAAACCTTTATTGCCAATATCATCAGGACCATGGACACATCACCGAGGATTGTAGAAACTTATGGGACCACTTAGACCAACTAGTCCGGGAAGGGAAATTAAAGCAATTGTTGCATCATTCCAGTGGTCGGGGAAGCCAGACGGGTTCGGAGTTTCAAGGAGATGCTTCTTCAAGACTCCCTCTTGGCACATTAAATGTCATATTTATTGCCTCAGGGAGGACCGGATCTTATCCTTCCAGAGTAATGTCAGTATCCCATTACCCAATCGAGGAATCCAGCTCAATGTCGAAGAGAGTCAAGATGGGCATCCCACTGGTGTTAGGTTTTTCCGATGAGAACAAACTTGGAACCATACAGCCTCATGATGACACTTTGGTGGTTACACTTAGAATTGGTGGGTACAATGTAAAAAGGGTGATGATTGACCAAGGCAGCGGAGCTGAGATAATGTATCTTGACCTATATAAGGGGCTAAATTTGAAACCTGAGAACTTAACAGCCTACAGTTCTCCTCTGGTGAGTTTTGAAGGTAAAATGGTCGTTCCAAAAGGTCAGATCAAATTACCCGTGCAGACTGGCCTGGATATAGTGGAGGTGGACTTCATTGTCGTAGATGCTTTCTCTCCTTATACGGCCATTATGGGGAGACCCTAGCTTCATACCGTAGGAGCTGTCTCCTCCACTCTTCACCAAAAGGTGAAATATCCCTCTGGAGGCCAGGTTTTGGAAATATTAGGAAGTCAATCTACAGCCAGACAATGCCTGGTAGCGGCCATCCAACATCGGCCTAAGGTTGAAATCTCGGTCACCGCTGATCATGGTTTATAGCAATCAGAAACTCCGGCGTTGCCCTTCAATGAACCAACCGATGAAGCGAAATGTGAAGATCTAGAAAGGGTAATCGTTGGCGATGATCCAGAGAAATTCTTTCAGGTTAGGGCTCAACTACCTCTACAGGAGAGGGAACAATTGGTTGAATTCCTTAGAAAAAATGTTGATGTATTCGTATGGAGCGCGTACGAAGCCCCGGGTGTAGATCCAAGTTTTATTTGTTATCATTTGAATGTTAACCCTTCCATCACTCCGAAGAGACAGCCACCTCGGCGTCCATCCAAAGAGCACGCTGAAGCTGTTAGAAATGAGGTAACAAAGCTCAAAAAAGCAGAGGCTATCAAGGACGTTTTCTATCCTCAGTGGTTAGCTAATACGGTGGTGGTGAAAAAGAAAACTGGGAAATGACGTGGGTGTGTGGACTTCACAGATCTCAATAAGGCTTGTCCCAAAGATCCTTTCCCTATGCCTCGGATAGATCAGTTGGTGGATGCGACGGTAGGCCATCCCCGGATGAGTTTCTTGGATGCCTTTCAAGTATATCACCAGATACCACTAGCACTGGACGATCAGGAAAAGATAGCTTTTGTCACTCCCATAGGAAACTATCACTACAAAGTGATGCCCTTTGGTTTGAAAAATGCAGGGTTTACTTATCAACGGATGATGACTAAGATGTTCGAATCACAGTTGAGCAGGAGCATTGAAGTCTATATTGATGATATGGTTGTAAAGAGCAAGGTGGTGTCCAAGCATGTGGGAGATCTAACGAACATTTTTGAAATTCTGAGAAAGCATAAGTTACGTCTGAATGCATCCAAATGGTCGTTTGGTGTAGGTTCAGGAAAGCTTTTTGGGTTACATGGTGATTCACAGAGGAATTGAGGTGAACCCAGATCAGATTAAGGCCATTAACGGCTTGCAATCACCTCGAAATCCCAAGGAGGTCCAGAAACTGACCGGGATGACTACCGCTTTGAATCGATTTATATCCAGGTCAGCCGATAGGTGCAGACCCTTCTTCCTTTTGCTGCATAAGTGGAAGGGATTTGAATAGACCGAGGAGTGTGCTGTAGCATTTCAACAGCTTAAAGAGTACCTATCTCGGCCGCCCATCATGTTTAGTCCTGAGGTGGATGAGGTTCTGTTTGCCTACTTGGCGGTAGCCTCTCATGCAGTAAGTTTTGTTTTGATACGAGTAGACAGTGGCATACAATGACCAGTCTATTACGTAAGCAAGTCACTTCATGAAGCTGAGGTGTGGTATTTACCATTGGAAAAGGCTATCTTGGCAGTAGTGCATGCTACACGAAAACTCCCCCATTATTTCCAAGCACACACCGTGATTGTCCTAACTCAGTTTCCGCTTAAGTCAATACTTCGAAGCACGGATTATACCGGGAGGATTGCCAAATGGGGCATGAATCTAGGAGCCTTTGATATCAAGTATATGCCTCGTACCTCCGTAAAGGGCCAGGTCCTCGTCGACCTAGTAGCCGAATTTGCTGAATTTCCTGAAGAAATAGATGTGAAGCAGCGTGGTATGGATGAAAAATCGGTTGGCCTAATCTCCACACAATATCCTTCACCCTGGAAAGTATATGTGGATGGGGCAGCAAACAAGCGGGGATCAGGAGTGGGGCTGGTTCTGGTATCTCCTGAGAAGATCACCATTGAAAAATCATTGAGGTTGGGGTTCTCGGCTTCAAACAACGAAGCAGAATATGAAACTTTGTTGATGGGAATGGCGATGGTCTAGAAAATGGGTGGAAAGATAGTGGAAATGTTTCAGATTCAAGGTTGGTCGTAGGCCAGGTAAAGGGGGAACTGGAAGCTTGGGATACAAGAATGCAGGAATATTTGGGTCAAGTTAGGCATATACAAACGAAATTTGAATCCTTCGACTTATCGCTTATCCCTAGAAGTGGAAATACCCATGCGGATTCCTTGGCTACCCTTGCCATTTCCTCAACACAAGATTTACCCCGAGTAATACTTGTCGAAGACCTATGCACCCCTACCCCAATAGAGAAAGACTTGCTCCAAGTCCATCAAATTAAGGTAGGGCCAAGTTGGATGAATCCTATACTGCTATTCCTTGAAAAGGATATAGTGCCTAAGGAGAAATCAGAAGCTGAGAAAGTACGAAGGAAAGCTCCTCGATTTTGGCTGTCCGAGGACAAAAAGTTGTACAAACGTTCTTTTTCTGGTCCATATCTGCTTTGTGTACATCCCGAGGCATCAGAATTACTCCTAGAAGAACTACATGAAGGAATTTGTGGAAGTCACACAGGAGGAAGATCTTTATCTCACAAAGCCATTACTCAAGGATACTGGTGGCCGGGCATGCAAAAGGAAGCACAAGAGTACGTTAAGAAATGTGATTAGTATCAGAGATTCGCTCCAAAAATTCATCAGCCTGGAGGAATTCTTAATCCTCTTTCTAGCCCTTGGCCTTTTGCTTAATGGGGCTTAGATATTGTAGGTCCTTTCCCTAAGGCAGTAGGAAATAAAATGTATCTGCTAGTCGGCACAGACTATTTCACCAAATGGGTCGAAGCTGAACCTTTGGCTAATATCAGAGATATGGATGTCAAAAGGTTTGTCTGGAAAAATATAGTTACTCGATTCGGGGTTCCCCATACTCTCATCTCAAACAATGGCCTTCAATTTGATAGCAAAGCTTTCAGGAAGTACTGTTGTGATCTTGGGATAAAGAATAAATATTCCACTCTAGCCTATCCACAAGAAAATGGGCAAGCTGAAGCTGTCAATAAGGTTATAGTGAGCAGACTTAAAAAGAGGCTGGATGATGCAAAGGGAAGATGGGTGGAGGAATTACCACATGTCCTTTGGACGTATCGAACAACACCTCGCCGGTCAACTGGAGAAACCCCCTTTTCAATGACGTATGGGGCCGAGGCTGTAATTCCTCTGGAAACTGGTTTCCCAACGCTGAGAACAAATACATTTACCTCGGATGACAATGATAGGTTGCTAGAAAAGAGTCTAGATTTGATCGAAGAGCGAAGAGAGAATGCAATGGTCCAACTGGCCTACTACCAGCATAAACTCAAGTAAGGTTATGATACCAATGTAAGGCTAAGACCGTTAGCCCCAGGAGATTTGGTATTGAGAAAAGTTTTGGGCACTACTAGGAATCCAGCCTGGGGAAAGTTAGGGCCTAATTGGGAAGGACCATATCGCATCACTTCGGTCTCAAGAATAAGTGCGTACTATTTGGAGGATCTAGATGAAAAAATTGTACTCCATCCTTGGAATGTAAACAACCTAAAGAGGTATTATTATTAATAAAAACAGTCCTATTTAGTCCTTCTTTAAATCATTCCAATCACATATCATGTGTTTCCCCCATCTATTGAAGTATTAAACAGAAACTAAGTCATGTCAAGTTCCTCGGACCACAGACTTAGTGGAAATTAATATCCCTTGACATCTATTGAAGTATTAAACAGAAACTAAGTCATGTTAGGTTTCTCAGACAACAGACTTAGTGGAAATTAATACCCTTTGACATCTATTGAAGTATTAAACAGAAACTAAGTCATGTCAGGTTCCTCGGACCATAGACTTAGTAGAAATTAATATCCTTTGACATCTATTGAAGTATTAAACAGAAACTAAGTCATGTCAGGTTCTTCAGACCATAGACTTAGTGAAAATTAATACCTTTTGACATCTATTGAAGTATTAAATAGAAACTAAGTCATGTCAGGTTCCTCGGACCACAGACTTAGTGGAAATTAATATCCTTTGACATCTATTGAAGTATTAAACAGAAACTAAGTCATGTTAGGTTCCTTGAACCACAAGCTTAGTGGAAATTAATACCCTTTGACATCTATTGAAGTATTAAACAGAAACTAAGTCATGTCAGGTTCCTCGACCACAGACTTAGTGGAAATTAATACCCTTTGACATCTATTGAAGTATTAAACAGAAACTAAGTCATGTCAGGTTTCTCGGACCACAAACTTAGTGGAAATTAATACCCTTTGACATTTATTAAAGTATTAAACAGAAATTAAGTCATGTTAGGTGCCTCGGACCGCAGACTTAGTGGAAATTAATACACTATGGTACCTATTAAAGTATTAGTCCAACATTAACTCAAGCATTTAAAAGAAATAAATTCCTGATTCTCTCTCTTGGATCATAAGGTTTGTTATCACCCAATAAAGATGTAAACCGAAGTAAGCCCATGAGCATCACTTAAAGCATTTTAGGGTGCCTTGGACTTGGCTGTTATTTGGTCAAACATTGGAACATTTTCTTAAAGATTAAACTTGTTAGAATTGATAGATTCAAAGTGTGTCTTAATAGTACTACTGATTCAATAGTTTTGATCCACTCTGATTACCAATTAAAAATATGTGTAAACTTTGTTTTTCTCTTTTGTAAGCAACCTTATACTTTCAAGGTTCAAACAAAGGACAATCAAAATGAAAATTACATAAATTAAGAAATTAACTCATACAAATTTGAGAAAGTAAAAATACATATTTCATTAAAACATGTCTTGGAAGAAAGAAATTCCATTACAGAAATTGTAACTACATTACAAAAATAAAGATTCACTGTTTCAATTTTATCTGAAGCTTGTCTTTGGAAGTCTTGCTATCTGGTTTAGTTGCTTCAGTAGGAATCGTTTTTTCTTTCTCTTTGGGGGCTCCCTTGGTAGGCATGGTAACTGAAGCTAAGGCCTGTTCAAAACCTTGGGAAGCTGCCCCATCTTGTGAAACCTCTGCGGCCTTGTCTGAGGATGTTTCCTTGGAAACTTCAGGTTCCTTTATTGGCTCCTGCTAATTGGGAGGAAGAGGATCTTGAGGCTGTGCTTCTTCGACCGGGTCAGCAATTGTAGAGGCCACTTCACCTTGGGTGGAAGGAAGGTCCGAGGCTCGTATGGCTGGTGGAAAGTAGGTGTTTTCTGGCCTTCTCAGCTCAGAAGAAGCCTCAACCCCGGCTCAGTTGAGGGCTTCCTCCCAAGTCTGAGCACAGTAGGTTCGACATACGGCAAGGACCTCTGCCCGTAGGGCTTCCTCGGTCTCGGCTACGCCGACGTCGTAACCATGCTGTTCAGCCTTGTCCCGAACCTTCTCGGCCTCTATTTTTGCCTTCTCGACCTCAGCTTTCAACTTCTCAGCTTGATCTTTGAACTTCTGGGCTTCTTCTAGTTTCTTCTAGAGGGCAGTTATTTGCTCTTTGGAAGAAGCCAACTGATCATTGGCATCACGCAGGCGCTACCTCTGATCCTCGGCCTACCTCTGAGCGCTCTCTAGAGCCGATTCAGCACTCTTCTTGGCCCTTTCCTCCTCAATCAGCTTATTCCTTAGATCTTTGTTGCTTTGATCAGCAATGTTGAACGTCTGCACAGCTGCTACGCGCCTTTTCCTCTCGACGTCCAACTGCTGATAGCAAGAGTTGGTTATCTCCTCAACCCTGAAAGTGGCTTGGATAGCCTAAATGAAAAGGGTTAGTAACATAACAAATAACAATAAAGATTAAAAAAAAAAAAAAAAAAAAAAAGAGGATAGCATCATACCATGCCCAAATATCTTTTAAGGTTAAGGAAAACCTCATTTTTCCTGATATTCCGCAACTCAGCCATATCAGTGGGGAGTAACAGGGCCCCCTCCAAAGCTGAGGCAACATGGCATCCAATACCCCTATTGAAATCCCTGAGTGATGCATCATCCCTCAAGGGTTCACCATTGAGCATGGGTGCTGGAAGCCAAGCTTGAGGCTCTAGAGGTTGGTCATCTCCCCTCTCCACACCTCTCTGCGATGTCTGGCCTGTCTTTTGCTGCTTTGCAGCTTGCTGGGTCTCGTCTTCATGCACGGAGCGAGACCTCCTTGCCTTTACTGCATCCTTGCCCTTATGCTTTCTTTTTCTTTTTGGATCGGCAGGCTCAGGTCTGGATGGCAAGGACGGCTGAGGAGGAGGAACAGGAGATTTAGGAGGAGGAAGGGGAAGTTTGGGCTGAGTAGACTTCCCCGATACATCTTTTCCAGGCTGGGACTCTATTAATTCCATCAAACCTCTTTTGGCTCTCCTTTGGATACCCATCTCGTCCAAAGTGCTGACGTCTACTTGTTGTTGGTTGTTAAGGTCAGCTAATGTACTCTTGGGGGATAGAAGGCGGTTGAACACCTCAAATTCATCCAAGGAGTTTGACAAATCTATGATCCCCTCTGGACTTTTTTTTTTCTTCTTCTTCTTCTTTTTCTTCTTCCTCTTCCTCAAGAATGAGTTGGGATGAGGATGCTCTTACTGAAGGGGTGGCCACAAAGAGTGGTTGAGCAAGGGGTGTACCTTTAAGAATTGGAATACCTTCGGGAACGATGAATCCTTCGTAGGCAACACTAATACGGTGGAGCTGAGGATCGTTGGCTTTTATCACGCACTTGGGGGCTTGAAATGTGAGAGTAATGGGTGTGTACCCAAGGATTAGGTGCGTTGCTCGTAATTGACCGTCTGCTTCGTTCATGAACACCTCGGACCATAAAATTTTATCTAAGCTCTCTCTGTTGACTAAGCTGAGCCGAGGTTTGGTAGAACGTTTGTCTGCAAAATCATTAAAGTAAAAGGAAATTTTGTTAGAAGTAGAGATAATGTGAAACAAAGGAAAAATATAAGCCAGGGTGCATAAATTTATGACTATACCCCCACCTGGTGCTCCCTCCTCAGTTGGACAGGGTAGGCCATCATGCCATTCCCCAGAAAAGATTAAAAAAATCTTCCTTTAAGCCCTTGTTTGATGTAGGGAGACATTGAATCAACCTTACTTCGGGATACCTTGACTTAAGGTAATATCCCTGCCTGGTCAAATGGTGAAGGTTGTACACCTAGTTCACCTCATGGTGGGTCAAATTCAAGTTCATTCTCTCATTTAGAACTTCTATACTCCCTAATACCCTAAACATATTTGGGGCGCATTGCGTGGGAGATAGTCTAAAGAATCTAAGGTAATTCCTTGTGATATTACCCATAGGGATGGTCATCCCTCCCTCTATGAAGGCAATCATTGGGATGACCACCTCTCCTGTTTTCCTAGCGTCTACCTATTCCCCTTGGGCAGCGTATCTCATGCCCACTGTTGGTGGGATCTTGTACTTAGTTCTAAACCTTTCTCTATCCTCCTTGGATTCAACTAAACGCTTGAACTTACCCATTTTCTAAGAAGTTTTGAAGAAAAATTAACAAGTTTAAAACGAAAACTAAGAGGGTTCAAGGAAACTTACAGGTTTGAAAAGAAGGTCCTCGGACAAATTTTTAGTATTTGTAGACGCACAGGGAAGTGAGAGAAAATGACAGGTTCAATGTATGAGCTCTAGGATTGTGTGATTGCTGAAAGTAGGAAAGGGAATTGATTTGAAAAACTATTTATAGTGGCACAGAAGTTACAAGCGGGAAAATTCCCGCTCGTAAACCTAGGAGAATCCTCCATCGTTGGATTTACATCCTGTCGTTGAACGTGGAGAACAAGAGTGCCGCCAAAATTTAATGATGGCACGCTTTGGACGCCGAAGCGTCAAGAGCGTGTCTTGAGCAAGTAAAAAGACATTTGGGAGTTCGGGTAGACAGGGTATAACCACAAGCGGGATGGATTGAGGATATCAAAATCCTTCTTTCCTCCCGAGGAGTCGAAAAGCAAGATTTTAAGGGGCTATTCTGGGGGCTAGTTAGCCAAAAGGTACTGTTAAAATTGTACGAATTGGGCCTATGGCCCAATCCGAGGATATTAACTAATCTAAGGGTGGTCAAATAAGGTTATTATGGGAATGGTACAAGAAGAAGAAATAAGGATTATATATGATAGTAAAAATTTGTCCGAGAAGAAAAGTCATCTCGGAAACAGTGATCCGAGGTCAGTAAGAATGTCTTATCATCCTAAACATCCTTCAAGGTTGCATCACGATTAGAAGTTAGACATTGGATAAGGGAGGAGTAAGGGAGGCAACAAATATCTTCAAAAGCTGCTACCTCCACATTAAATGCATCCCAACTAACTCTCTGGCCGCATTAATGTGGAGGTGATACCTGAACAGTGGTTAAGCAGTCTTACAGCTGCTAGTTGAAAGTTCTGGGAGGTGTTGAATGGGACAAGAAGGAGCCCTTAGAAACTAACCTACACGTGTATGGTAGGGATGATATCAAAATTACAATATATAGCATGGAGAGGTGGCCTAAAAAAGGGATCGAAAAAAAAAGTGAAGAAATCTTTGTAATAATCCTTTGAACTCTTGTAACATTAATCATCAACTGGATATTGTAATATAGTTCCTCGGACTGTGCCGAGGAAAAATTTCCTCATTTTATTTGTGTCTGATTCTCTTAAAGAAACACCCGTTATTGTCTTTCTTAGTAAATAGAACTAGTTCTTTTACCCACGCTCTACAAATTCATTGTTTGGGCTTATTGGGCTAAAACCCAATCCTCCTCTATTGGGTCCAATCCAAATTCAGTCCTTACACCCTCCATTTCACTTTTTATTTCCCATCCAATTTCACTTTATCAATATTTCACTCATCATCTCCTTTCACTTTACCAATATCAAACTCACTTTCTTTCACTTTACCATTATCTGACCCACTTCCCAAAAAAAAATAGAGAGATGAAGAAAAGTTCAATTGTTCAATGAAGGATTAAGCAATTATTTTGCAAGGTACAATACTTTTATTTTATTAAATTCATATTTATTTTTTAAATATATTTGAATATGAGGTTAATCTTTATGTTTAATACATGTTGTATATTATAGCACCAATAGATGAGAATTTAGTTGTAAGTGAGACTCATCAAGTTGTTAAAAGAAATTGTTGTATACTCTTAAAGTTCTATTTGTAAAAAAAAATAAAGTTCTACACCAATATCATAGGTACAACGAAACATGAAATCTCATGTAGTATATAACCCAAGTAACATATAAGAATATGTGCTCTGAAATTTAAAATATACACAAACTTACCTCCTGGCATGATTCTATCCACAAATAATATAAAAGATTCCACAAACAATATTAATATGCAGAATTGTTTAACATGAAATTCATTGTGCTTGTGAAGTAGGAAAATCCATGGGACAAATAATTTCTTGAAATGCTTGCTCAAACTATGTAAAGTAGAGCACTTGTAATTCATATGCAAAAAAAAAAAAAAAAAAAAAAAAAAAAAAAAAAAAAAAGGGGCAGAGCTTTGGTAAAAGATATAAGTGGAAAAATAAGAAAAGGGCAAAAGAAAAAGTGAAAATTATTTTTATTCTTTCATATTAACATGGAAAAACTAAGGGCATAAATAAATGTTGCAGGTGATAAAATCTAAGAAAAAATGGAAAGAATTGTAAATACGGTGCTATGAAAGTATGTTGTTCTTCTTATTTTTATGCTAGAGCATAGGGCATCTAGTCATTATCTTATTTTATTTGTATCATTTTTTTTTTTCATTTTTCCTAAAATATGATGTGGATTGTTTTAATCTTTTTTTAATATAGCACCAATGGAAAAAAAAAAGTTATAATTGAGACTCATCAAGTTGGTAAAAGGAATTGTTTTAACTTAAATGAATTACTTCAAGGATAAACTTTTATTTTATTTTATTTGTATCACTTTTTTCTTTTATCCTAAAATATGATATTGAATATTGATTGTTTTAATCTTGTTTTAATGTAGCACAGATGCATGGATGACAATTTAGTTGCAAGTGAGACTTATCAACTTGTTCCAATGAATTACTTTGACTTAAATGAGCTACCTCAAGAAGGTGCTATTATTTTTATTTTATTTGTAATCCATATTTCATTTAACGTATAATATGATATTGATTCTTTTTTTTTAATTCTTGTTTTAATATTGCACAAATTGATGATGATTTAATTGCAAGTAAGATTCATGGAAGTGTTTCAAGGAATTGTGTTGAGTTAAATGAGTTTTCGAATGATGAAAAAAATAATAACACATGCAGAGGGGAAATAATTGATTGGAATGAATGTCCAATAGATGAAATGGGGGTTATTGAAGAACATGAGGATATAAATTCAATAGAAAATGAATTTGAGCCTTTTGTTGGTCAATGTTTTCTTAGTGATGAAAAAGCTTTCATTTTCTATAAAAACTATGCAAATCGAAATGGTTTTACAATTTGGAAAGGTTGTTTAGAGAAAAAAAATGGAGAAATAGAAAGATGTAATTTCTTTTGTCATTGGGATGGTAGACAACCACTAAAAATGGTGGATCCATCTAAGGAGCAACGAAAGAGGAAGTCTTTAAAATGTGGATGCAAAGCTCGTCTAACTATTGTATTGCGAAAGTCAATAGACATTAATTTCCAAAAGAATGGCATGTCACTATTTTTGTTGCAGATCACAATAATGAATTGTTGTCCCCTTCGAAAGTACGATTTCTTCCGGCCAATCGAGTTATCACCGTAGATGATAAAAATTGCATTCTTTTATACAAAGATGCTAAACTTTCAGTTAGAGAAATAATACATGTTATAAAACTTAAGAAAAATGTGAAACATGGACATCTTCCATTTTTTCAACGAGTTATTCATAATTTTTAGGTGAAAATAAGAAAGATGCATGCTGTGAACGATGCCATGGATCTCTTACAATTTTGTAAAGTTGCTAAAAAAGGGAATTCTAAGTTTCAATATGAATTCACAACCAATGAAGAGAAAATGTTAGAGCATATTTTTTGGTCGCACCCTTATAGTTTTGATTGGTACCAAAAATATGATGATGTGGTTGTTTTTTATACTACTTACAAGGTAAATGCTTATGATATGCCTTTTGGTATTTTTGTTGGTGTCAATAATCATGGAAAAACGATTCTCTTTGGTTGTGTACTTCTTCGAAATGAAACAACTAGTGCTTTTTGATGGTTAATGAAGGTACTCTATTTATCTTATAAATTTGTACAACTATTTTTCCATTTTATTTAATTAATTAGTGGAATAATATTAATACATATCATTTAAAATATTTACATATTCTAATAATTTTTTTTTTTTTTTTGATTAGTAGAATTTTGCATGTTTAATGAAGAAACAACCCAAGACAATTTTGATGGATCAAAATCCATGGATTACGGAGATAATATCAAAAGAATTGCTACTCACAAAACATGCCTTTTGTATATGGCATATTACCGCTAAATTTAGTAGTTGGTTTACATCCATTCTTCGTAATCAATATTTAAATTAGTGCACAGAGTTCTACAAGTAATACAAGTTAGACTCGTGAAGAATTTGAGGGTCAATGGACTCAAGTTATGGAAAAGTATGACATGCTTACTAATAAGCATGTAATTGGTTTATATCAAATCAAGCATTTTTGGCCACCATTTTCCCTTCATGGACATTTTTTTGGTGGAATGACAACAACCGGAAGATTGGAAAGTATAAATGCCTTTATTAAACGGTTTGTTAGTTCTCACATAAACTTGATCCAACTCATTAAACAAGTAAGTCAATACTTACCATTGATTTCTTTTGTTGTATAATTTGTTTTATTTTTATTTTTATTTTTTGTTAATATTTGTAGTCTTTATGTGTCATATAAAAGTTTTTAATTTATTTTATTATTTATAACCTTAGGTTGATCTTGCCATTGAAGATATTGAGCAAACACAATTACATGATACAATGTTAGAGACATTTAGAGGTTCTTCTTTAGGAACACTGTCACCATTAGAAGACCAACCACTCAATGTTTTAACACCTTATGCTTTCAAAAAATTTCAAAAGGAGTTTGAAAAAGCAACACAATATTCAGTTCATCAAGAAAAACGTACTGAATTTGTGCTACAGTATTATAAAGATGAAACTAGTCAAAAGCACAAGGTCTTCTAGAATGGTGAGATGACTAATTGTAGTTGCAAACATTTTGAATTTTAGGGTATACTTTGTCGTCACATTCTTAGTGTATTCCTTCACAAAGATTGTTACCATATTCCACCATTGTATTTACCATCACGTTGGTGTTGTGAAGCCTCATTAAGTGAAAAAGAACTGCTAGTGTTGGATGATGAAAATTTAGTAGGCAAGGAAAATGTGGTTGATGTCACTGTTAATGGTGTGATTGATGGAGATTGTTTCATTAATTGTCCTCCACTATCAAACACAAAAGGTCATCCAAAGAAAAAATGAATGAAAGGCAAAAGAGAATTAGGAAAGCAAAAGAAGACTTGTGGGCTTTGCAAGCATGTTGGTCATAACATCTCTGTGTCCGGAGAAAGAGACTTGTACTCCTCAAATGGTGCAAAAAAAAGGAAAACATGTACTTCAAGTGAAATGGGATTGAATCCAATATTTTGTTTGAAATGTTAGGTAGAAGCTCTTGAACTTGTATAACAAAAATTGTGACAATATTATTTTTGTTATTTTTGACAATCTTATGCTGTTGCTTCTTCCCTCACTATGACAATATTATGCCATTGTTAATTGATGTTTCTCGTCTTTTTTTTTGGGGGATTATATTTTCATTTTGACAATATTATGTCATTGTACTTAAATGTTTTGGTTAGCTAAGTACTCTTATTAATTTTGACCAGTTATGATCATGATATTTTAAATTATACTAATTATGATTAAATATTCTTGAAAAATGAGTAGCAAAATAAAATAAAATAAAAATTGTAAGACTACAATTGCAAACCCTTAAATTTTATATCAAATCAACAACAATGAAAGAAACAAGGAATTTTAATAAATAAGAAAGCATGTATGATAAAGTCACCATCTTCAAGGAATATTTGCCCTTGCACAAAATTGTCAAGGATAGAATGAAATTTTCCAGCTCTTAGTGTTCATGGCTCATATTTGGTTTTAGATAACAAAGGCCATTCATTATGTGAAATGTAAAATTACTTTTTAAGCTTTGATTCCTACCACAATCTACAAAATTTAAATTACATTGAATAAGTACAAGTCTGCTCTTGATGATTGTTCTTCATCTTTAGGCTAAGACACCGATTGATTTTTTGAGTAGACAAGAATCGATCCCTAAATCTATTTATCATTAATAGATGAAGTTTAAAGATTAATCTTCCAACAAAGAAATTTGGACCTTAGATTACTGCTATAAAAGATAATCTTATTTTTTAAGCTGGCGGAATTAGAAATTTCTCCCCCTTAACCCCTAACGTCGTCCATAGTCCATCATCTATTTCTATTAATTCTATAGAATCGCCCCTCTTCATATTAGAAAGAAAAATAAAATAAACACCCATTCAAGTATTAATGTCTTTTTTTTTTCTTTTAATATTTAATTTTTCCTCATATATATAATTCATTAATTTAATATTTTCTTTGTCTAATTGAATTTAGAACATCTAATAACTGCTTCAAATATTATAAAATTTGTAGTGAAAATATTGTTTTTATAATATTTTTGTTTAAAAATATTAGCATTACTTTAAAAAAGAATAAGAAAAAAAAGAAACGGAACCTAGCATCACTAAAAGGAAGATAAAGATGTTAAAACCAAAAAACTATGAGTAAGTTTAGTGCCACACATTTTGACACAACAAATGCCACAACTCGCCATGTGGTGAGTTGTGGTTGGTGGAGGGGTGATGGTGGGTCCATGTGGGGACACCCCTCCACCAACCACAACTTGCCACATTATTGTGCCAAAATGTGTGACACTAAACTTATTCAAAAACTATAACTCAGCAGACTCAACTCTCAAGACTCAAGATAAAGTTGTTTTAGGTGAGGCTTAAGTATTGGTCAAAATTAAAGGGCATTTTGGTCCAATTGCAAAATGATTTGACTTTCCCCATCTAAACTGACACACACCTGATACATATCCAGCCTTTTCCAACTCCCTAAAAAAATATGAATAGTTTATTCTAATTTTTATAATATTAACGGGTGCTGTACAACATCCATTAACAACACCCTTAAATTTAACTATCTTGTGCATCGCAGGGTTAATGACTATTAATATGTATGAGAAAATTTTTTATTCTCATTTTATAAATTTATCATCCCTCCTACTCGAAAACAAGAATAAAAATACCATGAAATTACCTATATTAATTTTTTTTATTAAAAAAACTCATAAATATTAAGGGTTTTAAAGTTATAAATACATATTGTTGAAATATGTAATTTTTAAGGCCAAATATCAGTTCAATAATAGTAATAAGGATTTTACTAATGTGTGCCCTTAGGGCATACATTAATTTCCATTTTTGGAAAAAAAATTTCTCGAGAATTGAAAAAGTAATGACAATTTTTTCAATTTTCGAGAAAATGTTTTAAAAAATAGATAGTTTAATGTGTGCCCTAAGGGCACACATTAACCGGACCCTAATAATAATAGTAAGAGGCATCAATTCAATCATTTATAGAATATAATAAGATTAATAATATGAAGAAAAAAAATTAAAATTAAAAAAAGGCAAAGGAAAAATATTACATACCATAGAAAACAGTGGTAGGGGTGTGCAGAAAACCCACTGACCCGCCAAACCCGACCCAACCCAACCCGACCCGCCGGGTTGGGTCGGTTTTTAAGGTTTGGTGGGTTGGGTTGGGTTACAAAAAAATTTTTTATGGCGGGTCGGGTTGGGTTTGGGTCATAAAATTACAAACCTGCCAAACCCGACCCGACCCACCCATATTTAATATATATTTAAAATATTTTTTATATTTAATTTTTTTTAAATCAATTGTAGGGCACTTATATATATATATATATATATATATATATATATATATATATTAAATTAGTTAGTAGGAGGAATTGAGGAAATGTTGCTCTATATATTTAATAATTTAAAAAAAAAAAAACCAGCTATAGATTTCCTCAATTCCTCAATTGAGGAATTGAGGAAATATTATATATTTAATAATTTAAAAAAAAAAAACCAGCTATAGAGCAACATTTTCTCAATTCCTCCTACTAACTAATTTAATATATATATATATATATATATGAGATATATTATATAATTAATAAATTTTTTTAAATAGTCAGCTCTTCCTATCTTATATAAAAGCCAATTAGTTCACAAAAATCCTAATAAATTACTATTGTTATTTAGTCATTAGTGTTATTTGCCTTTAAGGAGTTACATTGATATTAATCTTTAGATTTTTTTAATATATTAATATTTTTTTTTTCTACTCAATTTAATAATAATAATAATAATAAAAAATTGTCAAACCTATGGGTTCAACCCAACTCAACCCGATCCATGTGGGTTGGGTTGGACTTATGTAATGGGTTTGGTTGGGTTGAATTATTTTTGATCCACCATGGTGGGTTGGGTCAAAAAATCCCCTCAACCTGACCCATGCACACCCGTAAACAGTAAAATGGAAGAAGTCAATAGAATTGACAAGACAAACTTGAATCAGCTTTCCTTTTTAATATTGTTATATTTGTTAGCGACGTGGGGCTTACAAAAACAAAACAAAGAAAAAAACAATTTAAAACACAAAAGAGAGAAGTGGACAACAAAGAGAGGCATCGAAGGGAGGACAAGACAACACGACACACAAGAATAAAAGACTCTGGCAGTGGCAGAAGCAGAGGACGCGAAACCCAGAAGAAGAAGAAAATAGCAGAAGAAGGGGCGAGTGGGTAGCTTTCTTCACGAGACCAGTCTCCGGCAACATCGTGAGCGACGAGGTACAAAGCCCATGTTTTTTTTTTTTTTTTTTTTTTTTTTTTCTCAAGAGCCAAAATATGGTACCGGCCGAAATTGGTCTGAACACCCGGAAATTAATAATATTGGTGCAAAAGCTTGTCCAAACGGACTCCTATTAGTAGGACTCGAAGTTTGTTTTTGTTTAGGATTAGGAAATCAGTTCTAACCAAACTTCTTAGCCGACCTTTCTCTCATATATAATTAATATATATATATATATATATATATATAACCCCAATAACCCACTCAGACACACACAACAATAATCGAGTTGTGAAAAACAAAGCCCTAATATTATGTATTAATTCCCTTCTAGTTTTTGTCGCTGCAGCTGCCATGGACTCCGAGGATTACATGTACGACAGTGACGCCGAGGAGACAACCTACGACGATGACGACCCCTACTTTCACAGCGACAAAGAAGAGGAGAACATAGCTGTTGGTGACGATGACGATGAGTCAAGAAGGAACAAGAAGGCAAAGCAAAGTTACGTTGTATTGAAAGAATCAGATATCCAACAACGTCAAGAGAACGATATCACCGAGGTATCCAATGTTCTTTCCATATCAAAAGCTGCCACGACGGTGCTTCTCCTAAATTACAATTGGAGAGCGTGTGACGTTCAAGATGAGTGGTTTGCTGATGAAGAGAGAATTAGAAAAAAAGTAGGTTTGTTTGAAAAACCGGTTTTCTTGCTGCCCAATAAACTTAGAAAAGTTGAACTAACTTGTTCTATATATTATGAGAATGTCCGTGTTTCTATGATGGGTTGGGTTAGTCGTGGTCATCCCTTTTGTAGGGACTGTTGGGAGAAGTATGTGAGTGTGGCGATTGAGGATGGGGTTGGATGTTTGACATTGAGATGTCCCGAACCGCGCTGTAACGCGGTGGTGGATCGTGATTCGATTGATTTGTTTGCTAAAAAGGAAGATAAGACTAGTGTAGACGACTAAATTTCTAGTTCGAAATAAATCAAATAAGTAAAATAGTTTCATAAATGTGAATTTGTATTGATGATTGTGTAGTACAATTCTCTGTGATTACAAAAGAGTGATCCTCTGATTCGATCTCCTTGGAAGATTTGCTGATTGGAATTGTGGTAATGTGATTTTGACTTGAACACCAAATATCCTTCAATTTGGTTGAGGGATGGATCGAAGATTGTTGAAACGGAATTACAATGAATCTCTGGCTATGAGCTTGTTAGAAATCCTTTGTTCTTCACGTTCTTCGTGTTCTTCGTGTGTTCTTCGTCTTCGTAGGTTTATGGTGGAAGTTCTTCGGGGCTTTGGAGGCTTGAATCCGTAGAGTTTCACTGATTTGTGATTTGTTGATGTTTTTGGACACTTTAGGCTTGATTCCCGCAAACTTTAGAATCTAGGCAGAAAGTTTGGATGATTCTGCTTCGAATGTTCTTCGATTCTGAGGTTGAAGTTCTTGAAGGCTTTGAGGCTTGATTCCTGCAGAGCTTCTGTACTTCTGAATGTTTCAGATGGCTTGATTTTTCTCCTCTAAATGCCTTATGAAGGCTTTTATTTATAGGAGTTTAAAGGTGGGTGAGCGACACGTGGCGGAGTCTGATTGGTGACACATGTCACAGCCTGATTGGTCCGCTTGTGTCATCGCTTACACGTGCTGGATTGCTTGTGTCATCGCTTACAAGTGCGAGGCTGCTTTTGTCATCGCTTTCACGTGCGCTAGACTACTTGTGTCATCGCTTACACGCGCTGGACTGCTTGTGTCATCGCTTACACGTGCTGATGTGTGATTGGTTTTTGCATGACACTTGGCAAATTTCTATTGGTTTCGGAATAGTGATAGTAAAACCTAGCAGCAATACGTGGTACTTTGTAATTGATTGGGTTTTGCTTTGGGGCTTTGGTTTTGGAATTAGAAGCGAAACAATGACAAACAGGTTTTTTGATGATTTTCAAAGGTTTTGGATTTCAGGGGTTTTAGTACAACAACTCGGACCAGTTAATGTGACTCTAGTGAAATAAAGGTTTGCAATTTTTTTTAGAAGGATAAAGGTTTACAATTTAGACTTACCCTTTTTAAATTTTTTTTTTTTTTTTTTTTTTAATACAAGATAGAATTTCTACTCTAGCCTAATCTAGGTGTATATGCGTGTGAAACTCCCTATTGGAGACTTGAATCCCGGCCCTTGCCTCTCACACCCCACAAGCATTTATACTGGTGGAATGACCACCACACCAAGAGTGCACAATGGCAATTTTGACTTACTAAATAAACTTATGAGAAATCAAAATTTAAATATCATAAAACTAGGCGAAATGGCCCACTATGGATTAATTAAAGTATATTATTTTTTAATACTCCTTTCATAGTTAATTAATTTCTACCTATAATAAAAAATAATAATAATTTCCGCCTAATCCACTACGCTTCTTGAGGAGAAGGTCAATTTTTGTTGTATATACTATATACTTCATCCTAATTTTTCTTTTAAAAAAAAAAAAAACTAAAACAAACAAAAACAAAAACAAAAAAACAAAACAAAAAAAGACAAACATAAACTAATTCATTGCTCTTAAGTTGGTGTGTGATTCTAAAGTAATAATACTTAAGAAGAGCAAGGCAAAACACAATGTTAGTTTTTAGACCCCTTAAAACCAATTGATTTAACCTAGGTAATTAGCCAAGTTGTTACTTAGTCCAATTTAACAAAACTAGGTTATCACAATAATAAAGATCATATTATGCAAAGCAGCAGAAAATAAATAACACAAAATATGATCACCTAGGAAACCAAACCGGTAAAAACCTGGGGAGGATTTGACCTAGCTATCCTCAAGGTAAACTTGAATCCACTATCTTGAAAGAATCAAAATTCATACAATAAGACTTACAAGCCCTCATGCTCGAATTCTTATTGCTACCAACCAGTAGAACTTACTGACACGACCACGTGCAAGCTCCGAATCCACGGACTCCTTCTTTCTTTGGCCTTTGCAAAACACAAACACCCCCGTTTGTGACTTTGAGATCCCACTCAAAGGTTTAGCAACACAAAATCTCCTGTTTGTGACTCCAAGACCACCCTTGAAGGTTTAGATCATCAGCACATTTGATGACAAGAGAAGGCAGCAACTTCTACAATACCGGATCTTGAGATTCTTCAAAGAATAGTACCGGTAGAAGACATAAAAGAGCCTTTTAGGAACAAAACCCTAAATACAAAAGAGGCACACTCTTTTCTCTCTGAAAGGCCACATAAAAACGTGCTTAGGGTTTCCTTTATATACTGGGAGAAGTAGATTAGAAACCCTAATCCTTAATAGGCTTGAACTGCTGTTTGGGTTTAATTAAAATTTTGCAGATACGACTTTCGATCGATCGAGCCTATTCTTCGATCGATCGAACTAGGCAGCATATGAAGTCTTCTTCCTGCAGCTTGTATGTTCTTAAATTTTGACTTGAATCACCTTGAGCATTGTCTAATAAAACCTATAGACTCTAAGATTTATATCTAGACAAGTTTGTGTTCACGATTTGCCAATTGTTCTAAACATTTAGAACCTAACACACAAGTTTGTACATTTGTTTTGGCTACTCTAAAAATATTACTGGTGAGTAATCATTAAAATGTATACTTTTTTTTCCTATATTATGTGTTTGCAATTTCAATTGTCTAATAAAGTTAGCATGGGTGTAATTACAAAAAGAAAAATGAAAAATGTTTTAAAAAAAATTAAGACGATTATTTACAATTTGAGATGTTGGTGACAACCCATCCAAAATTGTTTTCTTTTATCGGCAAGACATTTATTTACAATTATAGGGATCGTTTCCATTCTAGGAGTATAATATTCAACTACAACTACTCCACAAAAAAGAAGTATCCGATTGGATTGTACACTATAAATTTTGATTGTGACCACGATAAATACCAAGAAAATAGATTCCTTTGGTAGCAATGTTTTTACATACAAGAGAAAGAACAATGGATATTTAAGTTTGCTCAAGACAAAATTCATAAGCTAAAAAATAGTCATACAAATCCTTAAATGAGAGAATCAACTATGGTTACTTCACAAGTATTAAGTGCATTATATGTGCAAAAATATGCTCTAAGAGTGATGAATTAGTGCGTTATAGTTAACATATGTTTTAGCAAACACATATGTTTATACTTTTATTTTTGCCATATTAAAATATTATTGATGGATAATTATTGAAATATAAACTTATTTATTTTTCTACACAATTTGGCTATAATAGTGAAATAAGGTTTGCAATTTCGATTTACTAAAATATTTAGATCTGAGAAATTAAGTATTTATATATTATAAAATTATTCATGTGGGTGTCCGAGGACCGAGGATGAAGTTAAAGAGTTGCAATACGGGCCTTGGGTCATGGGCCCGAGGAAGAGGGTTGCTCGGGAGGTGGAAGAGATGAATCAAAAATGACTCTGGGGCGCTCCAAGTGGGAAGAAGGATCTGTGGAAAGAGAATCACTGACTACAGGGGAAGTTACCAGTTTGGAATAACTTGTTACCCCCTCATTAAATGATGGGCAACAGCTTTATCAATTGCATTGATGAGGAAGTGACCTGAATAGTGTAAGTCACAGCTAAACAAACTCCTTCCACCACCTTCTTCAAAAATGGAAAAAGACAAGTGTCATGAGAGGAGGTATGTTAGGTAAGGATGGATGGTTAAGATATGAGAGGAAGAGAAGTATATAAGGAAAAAGGGGTTTACAGGAAAAAAAAAAAAAAAAAAAAAGGAGAAAGAGACAAAAGTATCAAAAAAGGACAAAAGGAACATTGAGAGAACAAAGTGAATAGTGTAACTTTCTGTATAACATCAGCCTCTTCGGACAGGCATGTAAGGAGACATTTTGCTCATCTATTCTATAAGATTAGCCCTTTCTTCTTTATTTTCCTCCTTGGGCAGAGCCCCTTCTTGTTGTTCGTTCCCTCTCTTAAAAATTTTATTGATTTGGGCCAAGGTTGAACAGTGCCAACTCACTGTTTTGAGTGGGCCTGGGCTGCTAGATCTTTTAGTCCTTACAATTGGCGTTGTCTGTGGGAACAACAAGGGATTGTGGATTCTTCCTGAGTATTTATGGCTAACATAGGCCAAGGTAGGGACGAATCAGTGAGTTCGCAAAGGGAGAACCAGTTTGTTAACTTGGAGCGAAGAAGGGATAGGCAGCTTACCCCAAGCATTATGGTGGAGTCTTACCACACTGAGCATGCTGAGCGGAGTCACTCAAGGACTAGGAGTCATGTCTTGCACGATTAGGAGACATGGAAGTTGCAGCAAGAGATAGATTGCCTGTGCAGCAAGCTGAGATGCAGGGAACGTGAAAGAAGAAGCCCATCCTCCCTACCAAGTGATGGTTTTAGGGGAAGCAAGGACCGTTCATACCGTCGCAGGTCTAGAACTCCATCTAGTGAGTCCTATTCAGCTTCTTCATGCAGGGACAAGCAGGAGAAGAGCAGCAATGGCCAGGAGAAAAGGCTTTCCCACCATGACATGGGGAATGATGCAATAAGTAAGGCCCTGCGGCAGATTTCAAAGTCACCTTTTGTCAGAAGGATTAATAAGGCCAGGCTTCCTCATCAATTTTCTCAGTTGACGTTTACCGTTTATAATGGGAAGACTGATCCCGTGGAGCACGTCAACCACTTTAATCAGAAGATGGCAGTTCATGCCAACAATGAAGCTCTAATGTGCAAAGTGTTCCCCTCTAGTCTTGGACTTGTGGCTATGCGTTGGTTTGATGCCTTAGAGGAAGGATCAGTGGGGTCTTTCGAGGAGCTAACGAGAGCGTTCGGGGCTAGATTCATAACATGCAATAGGGTCCCCAAGCTAGTAGATTCTTTGCTGTCTATGGCGATGAGGGAGGGAGAGATCCTCAAGACTTACTCGGACAGATACTGGGAAACATATAATGAGATCGATGGAAACTTTGAGGATGTGGCCGTGAGGACTTTCAAGGTCGGCCTCCCTACCCAGCATGAGTTGAGGAAGTCGTTGACGATGAAGTCCGCCCTGAACATGCGTCAACTTATGGATCACATAGATAAGTACAAACGGGTGGAGGAGGACTAGATACAAGGAAAGGGTAAGACAAAAGTGTTTCTCGAGAAGAGGGATCCTCATGGAGGAGGATATTCGGCCAATCGCCCCCGAGGAGAGTTTTCTAGTCAAACATCCTCTACGAGAGCTTGGTCAGTTAACTCATTATTCATAAAGCCAGTGTATCAAATACTGGAGAAAATTAAGAATGAGCCTTACGTTAAGTGGCCCAATAAGATGGGTGGGGACTTATCCAGAAGAAACCAAAGCCTTTATTGCCACTACCATCAGGACAAAGGGCATACAACGAAGGATTGTAGAACCCTACGAGACCACTTAAGCCAATTGGTGAAGGCAGGGAAGCTCAATCGGTTTTTACATTAGCCTATAGGACAATTCGGACACTCGGGTACTCACTTTCATAGGAATAACGCTCCTCGGCCACCATTGGGTACTATTAATGAGATCTTCGCCAAACCAGGGAATAGTGGGGGCTCAACTACGGGGGTTATATTCGTAAGTGGAGGTTGTGACTTGGAGGCCGGTGGTCAATTTCCTAAAAGGGCTAGGCTAATGGTCACCCTTACCTTGGGTTTCTCTGAGGAAGATAAGGAGGGAACTATCCAACCACATGATGATGCCCTGGTGGTTACTGTTAGGAGTGGGGGTTATGATATGAAATGGGTGCTAGTTGATTAGGGAAGCAGAGCAAAGATCATGTACCTTGATTTATACAAGGGACTAAACTTGAAGCCCGAGGACCTGGAAAGGTATGATTCACCGTTGATGGGGCTTTGACAGCAGAATGGTGGTCCTCCGAGGAATGATACGATTGCCTATACAAGCTAGGGATGAAGAGGTGCAGGTTAACTTTTTTTTGTAGTTGAAGCATTTTCTCCCTACACGGCTATCCTGGCCAGACTCTAGCTTCATGCTATGGGCGTCGTGTCCTCAACCTGGCATCTAAAGGTCAAATATCCTACTCAGGGGAGAATGGGAGAGTTGGTAGGCAACCCAACCACAGCTAGGCAGTGCATAGTGTCAGCGATTACACGGCGGGCTTCAGATCCCGCCGTGATGATTAAAGATCCGTTCCCATAGCAACTAAAAGGCCCTACAGATGGGTAGCAGACTGGGACATCTGGAGAATTTTCCAAGGAGCTAGAGAAGGTGATAATAGGACATGATCAGGAGAAATATTTCCAAGTGGGATCCCAGTTACCACTCTTGGAAAAAGCAGAGTTGGCAAAGTTTCTGGAGGCTAACATGGATGTCTTTGCATGGAGTGCTTACGACGTGCCAGGAATTGACCCCGAATTTATATGTCACCAGCTGAATGCTAATCTCGAGGCCGTGCCATGTAAACAACCTCCTCGGCGATCATCCAAAGGTCACGCCGAGGTTAGGATAGAAGTGAACAAATTGAAGCAAGCTGGGGCCATTAAGGAGATTTTCTATCCCGAGTGGCTGGCTAACATTGTCGTGGTCAAGAAGAAAAATGGGAAGTGGCGAGTTTGTGTGGACTTCACTAACTTGAATAAAGCTTGCCCAAAAGATCTCTTCCCCATCCCTAGAATTGACCAGCTGGTGGATGCCATGGTGGGACACCCTCGGATGAGCTTCTTGAATGCCTTTCAGGGTTACCACTAGATACCCCTTTCATTGTCTGATTAGGAGAAAATGGCCTTTCGTTCTCCCAATGGGAACTACCATTATCGGGTCATGCCCTTTGGCCTCAAAAATGCAGGATCCATATATCAACGAATGGTGACACGAATGTTTGAGTCACAGATTGGGAGGAATATGGAGGCCTACATTGATGACATGGTAATAAAGAGCAGGCAGGTAGAAGAGCATTTGGCCGACTTAGTAGAGACATTCTCAGTTCTGAGAAAGCATAAGCTACGCCTTAATGCTGCCAAGTGTTCTTTTGGAGTAAGCTCGGGCAAATTTCTGGGTTACATGATCACTCACCGCGGGATTAAGGTCAACCCCATGCAGATTAAGATTAAGGCTATTAACAGCTTGCCTCCTCCTCGGAACCCCAAAGAGGTGCAGAAACTGACTGGAATGGCAACAGCTTTGAATAGGTTCATCTCTTGGTCTGCGGACATGTGTTGTCCCTTTTTCCAACTCTTCCACAAGTGGAAGAATTTTCAGTGGACCCAGAAGTGTGAAACAACCTTCGAGGACCTCAAACAGCATTTGTCTAATCCTCCTATACTTTCTAGGCCCAAGAAGGAGGAAGTGTTGTATGCATACTTAGCAGTCATGGACTATGCTGTTAACCTCGTCCTAGTCAGAAACGAGGACGGAATGTAGAGGCCCGTCTACTATATCAGTAAATCTTTACAAGAGGCCGAGACGCGCTATCTACCTTTGGAAAAGGTAGTGTTGGCTATAGTGCATGCCACTAGAAAACTCCTTCATTACTTTCAAGCCCACACTGTTGTGGTGCTCACCCAACTCCCTTTGCAAGCTCTTTTGAGGAAATCAGATTATATTGGTAGGATTGCTAAATGGGGATCAAGGCTGGGAGCTTATGATGTCAAGTACATGCCTCAGACTGCCATGAAAGGACAAATCCTAGCAGACTTTATGGCGGAGTTCACAGAGGGTTCCCCCTAGAAGGAGGAAGCAGTTATGGGGGTATTGGTAATGTCGGCCATTATTGTTCCCTCGTGGTCACTTTATACGGTTGGAACGTACAACTGAAAGGGAGCAGGAATAGGGATTGTGTTAATCACTCCTAAGAAGTTGATAATAGAGAAATTGTTATGATTAGGTTTCCTAGCCACAAACAATGAGGCTGAGTACGAGACCCTATTAGCAGGAGTAGCTATGGTCAGACAGTTGGGTAAAGAGGTGGTGGAGTTGTACTCTGATTCTAGGCTGGTCGTGGGCCAAGTTAATGGAGACTTTGAAGCTCGGGATGAGAGGATGCAGGGGTATCTTACTAAGGTGCAAAGTGCCCGGGCTCAGTTTAAGGGTTTTGTATTGAAGCAAATCCCTAGAGGACAGAACTCTCATGTGGATTCTCTAGCAATGTTAGCCACCTCTTTGGGGTCAAGTCTTCCTCGGGTTATTATTGTTGAGGATATGGATAGTTCTAGCCTTACAAGGGTATCCTTGATAGGGGCGTACAGCCTCCATGTGGGCCTGAGCTGGATGGACCCCATAGTAACTTTTTTAAAGCAGTGATTGTTGCCAAAGGACAAGTGTGAGGTAGAGATGTGCGTAGAAGTGCTCCTTGCTACTGGCTATCTGAGGAGCAAAAGTTATACAAACGCTCTTACTCAGGACCATATTTATTATGCATACACCCAGAAGCAGTGGAGCCCTTGTTGGAAAAGTTACATGAGAGCATATGTGGGAATCATACAGGGGGTAAGTCTTTGGCACATAGGGCCCTTATCCAAGGATACTGGTGGCGTAGCATGCAAAGAACCTCCCAGGAATATGCGAAGAAAAGTGATCAATGTCAGAGGTATGCCCCAAATATACATCAGCCTGGGGGAATCCTAAATCTGTTATGTAGCCCTTGGCCGTTCGCTTAGTCGGGCTTGGATATAGTGGGACCATTTCCCCGAGCCATAGGAAATTGGAAGTGGCTCCTTGTCGGCACTGATTACTTTACTAAATGGGTGGAAGCTGAGTCACTTGCTAATATCAGGGACGTGGATGCTAAGAGGTTTGTTTGGAGGAATATTGTCACCAGGTTTGGAATTCCTCACACACTGATCTTGGAGAACGGTCTTCAGTTTGACAATAAAGCTTTCCGAAGATATTGCAGGGAGTTAGGAATTAGGAACAGCTACTCTACGCCTGTCTATCCTCAGGGGAATGGACAAGCCGAGGCCACCAACAAGATCATAGTGTCTGGGCTAAAGAAAAGGTTGGACAACGCCAAAGGAAAATGGGTAGATGAAGTCCCCCACGTGTTGTGGACCTATCGTACCACACCCCGAAGATCAACGGGGGAGACCCCTTTTTCAATGACTTATGGGGCAGAGGCAGTAATCCCCCTTGAGTCTGGATTCCCAACCTTGAGAACTAATCGATTCCATGTTGAAGAGAATAACCATTTACTCCTACACAACCTGGATGTAGCCGAGGAAAGGAGAGAGGTGGCCACAGTAAAGATGGCATACTACCAACAGAAACTTAAGCAAGGGTATGATAACGGAGTGAGGTTGAGGCCATTAGCCCCAGAAGACCTAGTACTGAGGAAAGTGGTGGGGACTGCAAAGAACCCTGCCTGGGGAAAACTGGGTCCTAATTGGGAAGGACCATACAAGATCACTTCCATTGTTGGCATTGGGGCTTACTACTTAGAAGATTTGGATGAAAATATAATTCCTCATCCTTGGAATGTAAACAATTTACAATGTTATTATTATTAATGTTATGAATTCTTTTGCCACCTATATCTTTGTTGCAGCAGTCAGTCTTTAAAAAAGAAAAATTCTAAGTGTTAAACAGAACCTAGGCCTTGTTCGGCTCCTCGGGTCACAAGCCTAGGGTAAATTAACATTGCAAATAAAAATTCTAAGTGTCAAATAGAACCTAGGCCTTGTTTGGCTCCTCGGGTCACAAGCCTAGGGTAAATTAACATTGCAAAGAAAAATTCTAAGTGTTAAACAGAACCTAGGCAACCTAGGCCTTGTTCGGCTCCTCAGGTCACAAGCCTAGGGTAAATTAACATTGCAAAGAAAAATTCTAAGTGTTAAACAGAACCTAGACCTTGTTCGGCTCCTCGGGTCATAAGCTTAGGGTAAATTAACATTGCATGAAATTTTCTAAGTGTTAAACAGAACCTAAGCCTTGTTTGGCTCCTCGGGTCACAAGCCTAGGATAAGTTGACACTACTTGAGAAAATTTCTAAGTATTGACTAGAATGGGGGCTTTGAGTGTTTCCTAAGGTTTCAGGATCAACGGCAATGGATCTGCTGTGAGATACCAAGTCCAATTTATAGTCAGTGTTGGTTAGAATTTCTCCTAAGTTCTATGAGTCAGTCTATTAATTTTATTACAAGTCATTCTAGATTAGATAGGAAAGTAAGAAATATTTGATGAATTAATTATAGGTTAATGTGATGAAGTTGTTGTAAAGGAGGTACAAGAGCGTAAGACATAAACTGAAAAATATAAGTTACATAATTAAAAGAGTATGAGATAAGGCATGAATTCTTCTTCATTAATGTTTGAAAATTGAGTACAATGAAAGAAGAAAGAGCCTATTACATTTGAGCCTAATTACAAAAATGGATGTATGACTCTTGGCCCAAGATGGAGTTATGTTTCTGGCTCCAGCGGTATAGCATCACTTTATTCCTTATATGATTTGTGGCTCCAACCGTATAGCATTAGTAAGCTTCATAGTTTGTGGCTCCAGCCGTATAATATCAGTGGACTTAGTACATTTCAGCAGCATGACAAAAATGAGTCCAGTGATACAATATGATATTATGAGTCCTTTAATGGTGACTTCATGATTGAAGGGGAAAAATGGGTGCAACTGGAGGGAGAGAGAATATGTCCAGCCGTGTGCATAGGTCGGTTAAGTTTATCCTCTTTATCATGCACTTAAATGATTTCCCCATGTAATTCTCTTTTAGTTTTTAGTCAAATATAAGCGTTATTGCCTTTCTTGAGAAGGCTTTTGTAATATGTTCTTGGAAGAGTGTTTGGTATATTTTAAGATGCAATATGGTGTTTGTAATACGTATAGGAATTATATGTAGATACTTTGTTGGATATGGATCTTGTATATAATTACTTTGTGAGACATGGAGTTCAAAAATATATGAGAAGTATGTATGGATATTTTGTGAGGGATGTGTTTGTAAAATATAGGGAAGTATGAGAGATATTGAGATTAAATATAGTAAATACATGAGATTATAGTTGCTGCTGGAGTGGTTTTTGTGTTAAGTCATGGGTTACGTTGCTTTCTAAGAAGGGAGATTTTGTATGACAAATAAAGAAGGAGATGGATATGTGTTTTTGTTCAGCAAAATGATGAAGTTTCAGAATATTAAAGTGTGGGAGAGATGGGTAGTAGTGTGTGTAATAGGTGTTATCTAAGAAGAGGGATTTTGTAAAAGAGATGAAGAAAGATATGGAGATGTTTAGAGATATGGTAGCAAAATAAATGGAGTTTTTGAATATTGAGGATGAGAGAGGGATGGATGGTCGGTCTTAGTGTGTGGCTTGGTCCTCTTTATATAGAGCCAAGCATGTAACTAGATTAGAATTAGTTGAAGGGAAATTTAGCAAATAAGGGAAAGTCTTTGACAAAGTAAGTGGTTTCATTAGTAGGTTTTTGTTTTTTAGCCAAAAGAAGAAAGTTTGAGCCTTTAATGCTACTGGAGCTGTTGTTACAGCTATCAACTCTATAGCAGTAGCTGCTAGATGATGTCATCTAAATGACATCTTCTGCTAGAGGAAAATATTTAGCATTAAATTCATGGTTTGGCTAAAAATGGTAAGATAACCTTTATGGGATCCTTCTATTTCTGGTATTGCAGCTGAAGGCTAAGGATCTTAGTTTAAACTAGTATGAGTGTTTTTATAGGACCTTTACTTCTTTGGGTATGGCAGCAAGCTATTGGGATTGGGCATTAATGAGTTGATGATGTTACTTTTGGACACGTGTCAGCTGCCTAAGCTACTGCTGGAGCTACTGCAGTTGCTGCTGGAGCTGTTGCAGTTTCTGCTGGAGTTGTTGCAGCTTCTGCTGGAGCTGCTGCAGCTTCTGCTGGAACCATTGTTGGTATTTTTGGCTAAGTTTCCTTTTTTGGAAAATTATATGTTTAGTCCATATATATATTTTTGGTAAGTAATAGACTAGTTGGTTGATGAAGTTTTTAAAGATGTAATTATGGTCTCTTTATGTTTTAACCAAATCTTGGAGAGCAAGGAGAGCATTTAATGCTAGATATGAGATAGTAATATAGATTTAGCCATGTGCTTGGGATTGATTTAAATAAAAATAATAATATAATTTATATGAAATAATATAATTACATTTTTAAACTTATATTATATGATGAACATTAATTTTTATGTAAAGAGCATGAGGAGTTTTATCATTTTAAGTGTTATGTGATATGAGAGGCTTACCAAATGTTACCTATTGCACACTAACCCGTCAGAGTTTAGGGAATTGGGGAAGATATGCCAAGCAACATGTTTTCCTTTATCAACTTTGAACCACTGGAGTTTTACTGAATATACTTCTTGACCCTCCAAACTACGACTCCCAAAATTCCCCCGATATGGCTTATGAGCTTGGATCATGAGCTAAAAATGAGATGTTGTGCCATGAGCTTGAACTATGGGTTTTGTTGAGATAATATCGCCATGGGTTTTGGACCATGGGCTTCGGCGTCATTTTGTTAATATGGCTCTTTTGGGCTTTAAAATAGGTTTTTCCAAAATCCATAATTTGTTAATGTGGTGCAAGTTTCCAATGAATTAAATTCCATGTCTTGTGAAAAATTTGTCCTCAACAAAGGGTAAGTTCAAACCTAAGTACAAATAATCTAGTACAATGAAAAAAATGTAGGCACAAGTTTAATTAAAATTAGTTTACGAAATAAAGTGATTTATTTTTTGCCACAATTTGGTCCTATTAACTTGAGTTTTTGTATTTTGAGCCAATTTAGGCTTAACTAATGTAGGCTTAACCTTTTAACACAATCTAGGCATAACTAACTTGGCCCCCCTAGGAAAATTTTTTGGCTTCGCCACTGATTAAAGATACTCCCAAAGTAAGTCAGAGCTCTAAGCAATAATTACAAGGACCATTAGCCACCAAAAAGATAGAGGTCTGAATAAATACAATTACATATCATCAGCTTGTCCTATCAGTGGGAATAAAGTCATAACCACTATTAGATACAAAAGAATAAGTCAAGCCTACTCTACAGGATGTACAACATCTAAATGTCTCCATCACAAAAGTCCAGTCTCCACCAGTAGTTAGTTTAACTACTGCTAGCCACAAAACATGTCTCAAAAGGATCATTGCCTACTCTAAAAAAGTCTGTAAAAGAATGAGATGAGATAGAGCTCAGTAAGTAGCATAATTAATGGGAGTGGGAAAATGCAAGTTTCATGGTAATGAGCATTTTACAAAACATGCTATAATTGGGAATTTTCATTTAATTTATGTAAAATCAATTTCATTAACAACACGACAAGAATGATAGAAATAATATAGCACCAAGCTTTCCAAAATAGCCAATACCATTTCAAAACTAGAAACCTCACCCAAAGTGCCACAAAGACGGAAATGTCACTAAGACATCATACTGCCACAGACAGGTCAAAACCCAAACACACTAGCATGATTGTAACTCTTTTGGCATGTGGTCTATTGGTGTTGTCTAGCCTCCCCCACACCCTCAAGGATTTACCTATTCCCCCCATGGGTAGTAGGGGATAACGCATCATGTAGTACCTCTTTTGTATGTGGTCTCTTGGCCCTGCCTAGCCTCACCCACACACTCAAGGATTTACCTTTTTTCCCTCCATGGGAAGCAAGGAATGACGCGTCACACAGTACCCCTTTTGCATGTGGTCTTTTGGCCATATAGGCAGCAGTCTCACCCACACACTCAAGGATTTACCCGTGTCATGCAAAGTGGGAGCCTCCAACCTGGCTTGTCGTCATGAAGACGAGGTAATCACACATCACAAAGACGTTGTCACAAAGACGGGGTAATCACCAACATCATAGCACAAGGGCAAACCCACATCAAAAGGTCACAAGTTAAATGTATTCAAATACACAGTGTACTTCCAAGTAGTTTCATAAGATATTTCAATAACTAAATACCCAAAATATTCTCAAAGTCCTCAAAACCATTTCTTGTCAAATATATTTTGCATCAATTTCCCAAAATAATACAATTTAAGACAAAACATCTTTAGTATTTCCAAATAATACCATAAATCCATGAAATCCACTATTAAATGAATTCAAGGATACTTTTTTTTTTCCATGCAAAATATTCATGCATTTTCCCATATGTGAATATTAAACATGATGCATTTTTCATATATAATCATATATAGTAGGGTCACAACACACAACTCCTTTTAGGGACCATATTTTCAAGAATTATTTTCCAAAATGTATTTAACTCAAAACAACATTTATGCAAAATTGTTATTTTCCAAAAATCCCATTAAAAAACTACTTACCTTGCAACCCACAAAAAGCTTAATTCTCTAAGCTCCAAAGGAGATTAGCCAGAATGTAAACAATACCAGGCAATCTTATCACGATAAGCATAAAGCTTGACATTGTGTCTAGCTATGAATTAGATATTGATAACTAAGCAATTAATTAGGCAATTGAGGATGGGGTTGGATTTTTGACATTGAGATGTCCCGAATCATGCTGTAATGCGGTAGTGGATCGTGGTTCGATTGATTTGTTCGCTAAAAAGGAAGATAAGGAAAAGTATTCGCAGTATTTGATAAGGTCTTATATTGAGAGTAATAAGAAGTATAAGTGGTATCCGCGTGCGGATTGTGAGTACACAACAGAGTTTTGTGAAGGAGGTGATACTGAGTGCTATGATGTTTGTTGCCATTGCATCAATGGGTTTTGTTGGAATTGTATGGATGATGCGCATAGGCCAGTGGATTGTGAGACTGTGGCTTAGTGGCAATTGAAGAATAGTTCTAAGGCTGAGAATACAACATGGTTGCAAGTTAATACAAAGCCATGTCCAAAGTGTGGAAAACCCATTGAGAAGAACCAAGAGTGCATGCACATGACATGCATGAAACCTTGTGGACATCAGTTTTGCTGGATGTGCCTTGGACCATGGAATGAGCTTGGTGATACATCAGGTGGGTACTATGCTTGTAATACATTCCAAAAGAATAAGGAAGAGGGAAAGTATAATAAGGCTGAAGATATCAGAAAAAGAGCTGAGAAGCATTTGGAAAAGTATACTCATTATTATGAGAGATTGGCAAGCAACGAATCATCAAGGAAACAAGCTGTTAAGGATTTAAAGCAAATACAAAATAACTACATGGGAAGACTTAGTGACATACAGTGGACAACTGAGGCAGAGCTTAAGTTCATTACAGAGGCTTGGTTGTAGATAATTGAATGTAGGAGAGTGCTTTAGTGGACATATGCATGTGCGTATTAACTCCCTGAGGATGGAAACAAGAAAGCAAAATCAAAAAGGGGGTTCTTTGAGTACTTGCAAGGTGAGGCAAAGTCTAATTTGGAAAGGTATCATCATTGTACAAAGAAGGATATGCATGACTACCTCAACAAAAAGTGTTTAGACAAAGAATTCAACAATTTCCGAGCAAAGCTATCCGGGCTTACCACAGTGACAAGGAATTACTTTGAGAATCTACTAAAGGTATTGGAGAATGGCCTAGAAGATACTAGCTCTCAAGATGCTTGCGGCAAGATTAGGAGTAGGAAACCAAGAAAGGGAGAAAGGACTAAGGGTAAGAGGAGATCTTAGTAAAAAATATCAAATAGAATATGTTGCTTTGAACAAGGAATTCCATAGTAAAAAGCAGTACTAAGCAATTTTCGTATGACTTTAGATATATGTTAAGTATTTTTTGTGCTTTTGTAATCGATCGAGCACATTCTAGATTGATTTTTATTGTTGTTTTTATTTTATATTTATCATTTTTATGTCATCAGTAGTGTAACTTGTCTTATATCACTTGATTATTATGTTCAAGATCTTTGGCATTTTTAGATTAATTTTCAATTTTCACATCTTGATCATATACAATGTGCGGAATGGGCATCCATCCTTTTTTATTTACCTTAAATTCTATATTTTCTTGATATTTGTATAGGAAGTTGAAGATTTTTCTTCTTTCTTTTCAAAACATACATACAATTTAAACATATATAACTGGAAACTCTGCCAAAAAAATAGTTGAGATAGTTAAACAAATACACATAAATGTGTACAATATTTGAAGCATTGTGTATTTGCAATTTAAATATGAGCTAGTATTTGCAATCAGGTTACTAAAATAAATTTTTATAAAAAAGTGACTAAAATAAATGTTATTTTTTTTAAAATCAATTATTGGGAAAAATGCTTCTTATAATTAAAAAAAAAAAAAAGTTTTTTGAAACTTTTAGCAGAGTTTTGAAAAATGCTGCAAAAAGTACTTTATTGCAGTGTTTGTCAAAAACTGTTGAAAATTTGTAATTTGTTGCAAAATTCCATAAACGTTGCAAAGAAAACGCTACAAAAAAAAAATTTATTGCATCGTTTTCAAAAAGCGCTACAAAAGGGAAATTGAAACGGTGTTGTTGCAGAGGTCAGAAAAGTGTTGCAAGAAAATGTTGCAACACATTTTGCAGTGTTTTTTTGGGAGTTTTGCAATGTTTTGTGGCCACTGCAATAGAAAAAGAAAAAGAAAAAAATGTACATGTAATGAAAAGAAAAAGTGTGTAGCATAGAAGTAGTAATTTTATTATAGTTGTCCCATAAAAAAATCAATAGGTATATATATATATATATATATATATATATATATATATATATATATATATATATATATATAAATAGAGACCTCATGCAAGAGTGTATAAGGCCTTGCCATGTGGTGCTCTAAGCTTGCATTTAGCTTAAAAAATGGACTGACATTTAAAAAGCCCAAGCCCAATTACCAAATCAAAACCCAACCAGTCTATTACAGTTCTGTGTACTCAATTAAAAAGTGAAACCTCTTTCATTCCATCCCCCGTTTAGAAATCTAAAACAATGAGGGTTTTTTGTTCAAAACTTAATTGCTTCAGCCAAACCAGTTCACCTCTCTCTCTCTCATGGCTACTACCTCTTTCTCTCTCTTAGCTCTTTAGTTCCCCTTCAACTTATCGCACGCTAATGTGTTTGTTTTTCAAATTTATATGTTGATGGATCGTTATATGTTCATAGACAATAGCTCCTTCATCATTTAGTGTCCGCAAATATATAAGTTTTCCTGACTCTCTCTCTCTCTATTTTTTTTATTATTATTTGAGATATCAAGTTTGTGGTCTACAATGTTTAAGGGAACACAGGCTTGGGAAAATCAAAGCTTCAACTTTACCGGTTGCGGTACAAAATACTAAACCGAATGACGAACAGCCACTAACAATGAATTATCAAAACCTTCTTCTATATTTAAACTAAGAGGTACAAAATACTAACACTGTTTGTTCATTTTTTTTGCTATTGGGTTTTTGCTAATCGAAGTGGGTTGTTTGTTTTGATTTAATATCTCTATTGGTTTAGATATTTGCCGGCCCACAACGTTTATGTAATTTATAACTTGGTCTTTAGGTGAGTGGTTTAATTTTAAATATGTTACATGTGTGGAACGACTAAATTTCTTGTTTGAAATAAATCAAACAAGTAAATATAGTTTCACAAATACGAATTTGTATTGATAAGTATGTGGTACAATTCTCTAAAATTACGAAAGAATGATCCTCTGATTCGATCTCCTTGAAAGATTTGTGATTGGAATTGTGGTAATGTGATTTTGACTTGAACACCAAATATACTTCAATTTGGCTGAAGAATGGATCGAAGATCTTTGAAACTGAATTACAATGAATCTCTAGTTATGAGCTTGTTAGAAATCCTTTGTTCTTCACGTTCTTCGTGTTCTTCGTGTGTTCTTCGTCTTCTAAGGTTTGTGGTAGAAGTTCTTCTGGGTTTTAAAGGCTTGAATCCATAGAGCTTCACTAATTTGTGGTTTGTTGAGGTTTCTGGAGGCTTTCAAGCTTAATTCCAGTGAACTTTGAGATCTAGGAAGATGATTTGGATGATTCCTCTTCGAATGTTCTTCGTATTCGAAGGTTTGTGGTGGAAGTTCTTTGGATCTTTTAAGGCTTGAATCTATAAAGTTTCACCAATTTGTGGCTTCTTGAAGTTTCTGAAGGCTTTTGGGCTTGATTTCAACAAACTTTAAGATCTAGGCAGGTAGTTTTGATGATTTTGCTTTAAATTCTCTTCATATTTGAAGTTGAAGTTCTTGGAGTTCTTGGGGCTAGATTTTTGCAGAGCTTCTGGACTTCTGAACTCAAGATATCTTCACAGGTGTCTTCAAGGTCCCCCTAATGCCTTAAGAAGGCTTCTATTTATAGGAGTTTGGGGCTAGGTGAGGGACACATGACGGAGTCTGATTGGTGACACATGTCACAGCTTGATTGGTCCACTTATGTCATCGCTTACACGCGCTAGATTGCTTATGTCATCGCTTACACGCGCCTATGTGTGATTAGCATTTTGCATGCTTTTCATGTTTTTACCTTAATGAAACTTGGCAAATTTCTAGTAACTGTACATGATGCTTTGTAATTAGCTGTACTTTATAGACTTGGTAGTATGATGTGTCAGCTTGTGATAGGTTGGGAATTTTCCCTCTCTACAAATGCCCTCTCGAGACTCATTCATGCACACAATTTCGGAGTGTGGTGCGGGAATGAGTTTCAAAAACGGATTTTTATGCTTGACTCTTCAAGTGAAGTAGTTGAAGGTGGTGAAGCTTTCAATAGGATGAAGTAATTTCAAAAGAGTAGACCTACCCATATGAAAGGCTTTAATGAGACCGAAAAGGGGTCTGTGAGTATTTGAATGTACTTGCGTGACCAAGCCTTCTTAGCAGAGGTTAAGTTGAAGTAATTTCAAAAGAGTGTTCCATGGTATTTGAAATGAGTCAGTGGGACAAAAAGCCATTTGCAAGTAATTAAATGTACTTGGTGATTGAATCATATTGGCAGGGATTAAGCTGAGGTAATTTCAGAGGAGTATTTTGGATCGTTGGCAGTGATCACAGGGTGTAGAAGATGGTGATGAGGTGAGGATGTTAGCTGGGTACAGCATGTAGAGTCATGGTGTTGGCCTCGTATTTTTAAGAACTCCTGGTGAAGTGATATTAGAAGAATCTACTTTGGATTACGGCGAGGACATGTGGGAAAGTGGTTGAATGTGCTTGTGTTATCGTATTTCTCAAGTTAAGTTGAGCTAATTTTAGAAGCTTATGGATTTTGGGTCTGCTGGTGGTGGTTGTGAAGAAGATGGCGATGAAGCAAAGTGAATGGGTGAAACATACACCACCATGGAGCTGGCCCTGTACGTCGAGGACTCTTTAGTGTAGATGTTTCTGGAGAGTATACTTTGGGATACGGGACTGACTGAATGCTAAACAAGGTCCGGCAGCAAGTCATCGAATGTGCATGTGTGGTGGGATCGTGCCGACGGATGTTAAGTTGAAGTAATTTCAGAAGAGTACTTTCTAAAATACTTCAAGCAGAATTTAAGTTGGAGTAATTCCAGAAAAGTGTGTTTTGAAGTACTAGCAATGTTGAACTTTGGGTCCCACGCCGGTGGGAACATGGAATGAGGCTTTGGCGACCATTTACCAACACCAAAGGTTGATTTCTAATGAGCTGGTACCTTGGAGGTCATCGTAAGTGTTGGATGGGGGAAAATTTGTAGGATACCCCAACACCTTTTACAACCTTCACCTAATGCCACTTGTTGGAAAAGTTGGGAGATTGGTTAAGACAGATGGAGTTATGGTTCTACGAAATGTTGGGAAAGCCCAGAAAATGAAGGATGGAGCTATCTTGTGATCCCGACTTTGGGAACTAGCCAAGTTGATGCTTGTTCTGAACAGCTGCTTCTGCTGGAAGACCAAACAACTTGAGAAGGATTATGGAGTTCTCAAAGCAGTTAAGGGCCTTCTTGAGCTTAGAAATAGGTGTCTCTGCTGGATTAGACTTCTTGGCCAGCCAAGTCCGAGGATGCATGGAACAACAATACCAGCCTTGTTATGAGTAATTTTATGGACAAATGAGGTCGTTAAGTGGGGAAAAAAATTTGTTTGGATCTTAAAACAGCAATGATGTTGTGAGAAGAGTTTCTATTGAACCATGAGAAGGTTGATTTCAAACTGATTATGAAGCAATATTGGTTGCTAGGTGTTGAGAATGATGAGCTTATGGCAAGAAATGGTTGTGAGAAGGAGGACTTGAAAATTTGAAGGAAGCAAATCTTCATTTCACAATTCAGTGTGTTTTTCTTGATGAGTTTCAATGAATCCGACCCTTCTATTTATAGCGGGGAGATGAAGAATGGTAGATGGGTAGATGAGAATGGCAGATGAGAATTTTTGGTGAGAATGGTAGGTGGGAGACCGGTAGGCATCAAACGAGAATGGTAGGTAGGAGACCGGTAGGCATCGAATAGGAATGGTAGGCTGAAGTAGTGACCCAATGTAATTTTAAGTTTAAGACACACTTGTGAGAGTTCATCTATTCTTTGAAAGGGAAGTTTTGATGAAGTCTGGAGGATAACCTTGAGGGAATTCAAACTAAATGGATGAATCTCAAATTTTGATTTTAGGAGCTTAAGTTTTGGATACTGCTAGTATTTCGAAGAAGTGGGTCAAATTGGTGGTTTCCAAGTCCTAAACAAATAAATGGATTTTAAAATCAGAGTCTTCGCGAAATATTGAATGGGACAAGCTTTGCTCGGACATCTTGGTTCTTGGTCCAAGTTCACATCAAAGCCAACACTTGTAGAATCACATTATTTGAGCAATTTTGGATTCTCAAATGAAGAAATAGACCCCAAAATCGAAATCTACGCAAAAAACTAAGTAAGACAAATCCCTCTTGAAAATTTTGACTTTCGGTCAAGATTTATGCAAAAGTCAACTTTCTGGAAATTGGACGTTTGCGCAATTTCCAAGTTTCGAATGAAGAAACGGATTCCAAAATCAGAATGTAATCGAAAAACCGAGTGGGACAGGTCCGTTTTCAAAATTTTGACTTTTTGGTCAAAGTCAACCATGGTTAAGGCCCGTGTTAGCACGTGTTGCTGAAAGTAGCCACCACCAGATCTTTTGGCAGCGTGTGGTGGCACGTGCATCAATGTTTGGGCCTGAAATTTTCAGGTTTTGTAGTTCTAAGGTCGTAGAAGACCCCTGTAGGGTCAGTTTTGTGAAATTATGAACAGATTTTCACAGTTTTGAGGGACTAAGCCATTGGTCATCGTGAGTTTGTGACTACGCGTGGAGGTGCGTGATAGCTCCGTTGAGATTGATTTTTCAGGGTTTTGTAAATCAAAGTCCGTTTAAGGTCCTTGTGGGGTCAGTTTTGTGAAATGAGGTCTGGGTTTTCACAAATCTAAAAGAGACGGCTGTGGGTGACCATTTGTCTATGATGGCTTTTCTGTTCTTTTTGCGATGGCGGTGCCTATGTTTAGACTTGAGGGTCAGGAGGTAGGTAGTGAGCCACCATTTTCTATTTCTCTTCATTGAATGTCATCTGTTATCTTCAAAATTCGGTGCAGACTTCTTTGATTTTGAGTGCATTTGAGTTTGCAAAATTTGACTATGAACTTAAATTGTTTTCACATTTTTTTTGAAACGTGAACACAATTTTTTTATATTGGCTAGTTGGTAAAACCATTTAATGGTTTGCTGACTTTCTTCATTTGTATTGTATGTTGTCTCAGAAATTTTCTATATAAGAGCTTGTGGAATTGGCTTCGACCATTACTTAGGCATTCTTAGGCTTCGACCTTCTTCTCCAACTTTCAAGATTTTTTTTTTCTCATTTCTTTGTACTTGTTGGCTAGAGATTAAAATTGAAGCTCTCACTCTTCATTGATTTTTTTTTTTTTAGACGTGCCATGAAATTTTCTTCTTACAAGTTTTTTTTTTTTGTTGTTGCTTATTTTTGTTTTGCAGCTCAGTTTCCTTGATCTTTGGGTTTTGACATCAAACTTTACACTGGCGTTCTTAGCCTGATGTCCATCTTTATTTAGCAGCTTTACATTTCATTGAACACAACTTTCTTATAGTGATGTTTGTCTCCATATTATCACTTTCTTGCCTTGCAACAACAATCTCTCAGCGATATCTATCCTTGATGTTCTCATTGCGGCAGTCATCTAGGCAACAATGTTATCACAGGTGTTCATGATACAATGATGCTATTACTAGTACTTGACTTTAAAGTTGTACTGGCCTTTGCCTTGGCAATTAAGCTGCACCAATATTTGTCTTTGCAACGTAGCCATATCAAAAGTCTTTGCAACATAGCCACATCAAGAGTCTTTACCATGAAGCAGCGCCAGCATTTGTCCTTGTACTGAAGCCATATTAACACCTACCTTCACAATGAAGCTGCATCCATATTTTTCTTCGCATCGAAATCGTGTCACCACTTATCTTTGTTATGAAGCTGCGCCAACACTTGCATTTGCATTGAAGCATCACCATTACTTTGTCTACTGAAGTAGTATTTGCACTTGCATCTGCTATGAAGTCGCGCCACCATTTGCCTTTACAATGAAGTTGCACCAACACTCTTCTTTTGCCATAAAGCTGCCTCAACATTTTATTTGCATTGAAGCCATGCCAATATTCATCTTTGCCATAAAGCCACGTCAACACTTCATTCGCACTGAAGCTGTGCCAATATTCATCTTTGCCATGAAGCCACGTTAACACTTCATTTGCATTGAAGCCGTGCCAACATTCATCTTTGACATGAAGCCACGTCAACACTCCACATTGGCACTTACACTTGTATTAAAGTTGCACCAATATTGGTCTTTATAATAAATCTGCATTAGCACCAATTTTTAGTGACAACATAGTTCAGACATCGAGGGTACATAGCACTGTAGCTAGACATCATTATTTTAGCAATGCCAACAAGACGTTGAAGATGCAAGGAGTTGCCAATAAAATCTTGAAAATGCAAGGAGTCCCTATCAAGACTTTGAAGATGCAAGGAAATACTACCAAGAGTTTGACATTGCACGAACACGCCTATAGAGGAAAGATGATGCAACACCGACTTTAGATATATGATCTATTATCATTTTTGAGGAAGTTGACGTCGTCCAGTTTTGAGAGACATGATGTGAAATGATACCACTCAGAAGGGAGATGACATGGTCCAAATTCTAAAGCTATGAAGTGGCACAACCTAGAAGAGAGATGATGTAGCTTAGACTTGCAAGGTACAAGCAGATGCCCCCAGGAGATAAGTGATTCAAAGCATACTTTGGAAATGTGGGAGAATGTCCATAGAGGATGGACAATGCCATGCAAACTTCATTTCTTGCAAAAGAGGTTGAAAATTTTATTTCACTCCACAACCAAGAATCAACTTATGTTTATCATCATTTCAAGGAAGGCTAAGCAGCATCAACTTCTTATAGTCTTCATTTTCTACTACAACGACCTTTAATCATCCCATTGAGCAGTTGACTATCCTGAAGCAATGGCTTGCCAACCAAAGGGACCTTAAAAGCATATTGATGACCTTTGGAAAAAAACTCTTCAAGCTAGATTGGAAATCCTTCTTCTTTTCATGTGATTCAACTTAGTGAAAAGTACTAAGCTGCCTATGTATTTTGGAAAGTGATCAAGTCATTACATAGTTCAACATTTTTTTTTACGATCCTTTTTTTTAATGATTTTTTTTAATAATTTTTTGTTTTTGTTTTTATTCGTATGCTTTTAAAGGTAATGAGAAGACATCATGTACTCTTGCAGCATTGCAGTGGGCAGTTTAAGCTCTTACCAAGGAGCAATCCTCAATTTTCAAGTGTAGAAATATTTAAGGAACTTCTCATTGATGGGGCCAATCCTTATGCCATCATTGTCAATCAATTTGTAAGCCTTGTTGGTGTTTGCCCCCTACCTAAGAGTTAGAAGTAAATCACAAGCAACGATCACATGGTTTGACCCGACAACTTCATCAAAGTCTAAATCAATCTTATTTTCTATGGTAAGTTTCATGATTTGTTCTTTGAAGATGAAGCATTTTTGGATTGGGTGGCCAATGATGCAATGGTATTTGCAGTAGTTAGGGTCATCAACTTTCCCCATGTTTTCTAGTCGCTCGCATTCTGGCAGTTCAATCAGCTTCAATTGCAATAGTTGTTCTAAGATGTTTGGCACATCTTCATCGGGGAACGGGTATACTTTTTGCTCACGTTCCTTAAAAGTCAGACGACACACTTTGTTCTTTTACCATCCTTCAAGCCATTTTTCATTTGCCTTTGCTCCTTTTCCTGGAACCTTGACTACAGCAATGTTAACAGCCACTAGGTCTTTGAGGTTGACTTTTGCATTCCTATCATTCTTCCTTACTTTCTTTCTGCTTTCCTCAGGTATGGGAGGTTTTGTATTTCTGCGGCTAACAATGGTTAGCTCCATGTCATGCGCATGAGTTGCTAGCTCTTCAAATGTTCGGGGCTTTATCCCTTGAAGGATGTAAAAAAGTCCCCAATGCATTCCTTGGATGCACATCTCTACAGAAGATATTTCAAAAAGTCTATCCTTGCAATGTAGACTCAAAGAACGCCATCGATTGATATAATCGACCACCAGCTCATTTTCCCATTGCCTGGTATTAGTAAGCTCCATCATGCTCACCGTGCGACGTGTGCTATAGAATCGGTCAAGAAATTCTCTTTCAAGTTGTTCCCAACTATCGATTGACTCAGGTTCTAAGTTTGTATACCAATCAAAGGCATTTCCCTCGAGTGAACGACCAAATTGCTTTACAAGGAGGCCTCCTTGAGTCCTTACACTCTCACAAGTTTCTACAAAGTGAGCAATGTGTTGCTTAGGATTTCCTTTGCCATTAAACTGCAAGAACTTGGGGAGTTGACACCCATTTGGCATTCTCATGTTGTCAATGTGCTTTGTGTAGGGTTTTGAATATGTGAGAGAACTTGTAGAAGAACCTCCATATTGTGCTCAAATGGTACTTGTAATTGTTGAACTGATAACCAAGCAACTGAAGTAGATTGTTCCCGTTGAAAAGTGTCTTGATTTTCTTTCCTTTTGTCACCTTTTGTAGAAGTGAAGCCAAATGGGAACTTAGGATCATGGCTTGATTTGCCAAGATCTTGTATTTCAAGTTTATTCATTAGAGTTGTGATTTGGAGGTCCTTATCTTCAAGTGCTTTTGTAAGAAGGACGACCCTTTGTTCCATTTTAGCCATCTTTTCTTCCATGGTAGAGGTGTTAGTCATCATGACTGACACAACTTCCCAAGATGATGGAGAAGAAAGTGAATTGAAGTGAGCACGTGAAATCTCATCTTTTTGGTTCCCTTCAATGGGAGAAAAATCGTGTGACCAACTTCTTGTGAAGGAAGAAGGGGATTTTCCCCTATACTTGAGGTGTTCCAAGGTAGAGATGTCCTTGTTGATGACCTTATTTCTTGTAAGAGGGTCTAAGGAGATGATTTTCTGGACCTTGGCTTTCTTGATTGATTGAGATTGAAGTTGATTGTGAGCTTTAGGTTGGCTACAATTGATTGCACCAATGCAATTGTTGGTGTTAGCTGTACCAAGTCTAATTGAAGTAGCTAGTGTTGAAGCTTGAATGTTCTTGCTAGAGGCCATTGAAGTTGGCAGCAAGATGATGAAGATTTCTTTCTTTGAAGGAGAATGAGATGAGAGGCAGAGATGTCTCACCAGACGTGCCAGAATTTGTGGAACGACTAAATTTCTTGTTTGAAATAAATCAAACAAGTAAAATAGTTTCACAAATGCGAATTTGTATTGATGAATATGTGGTACAATTCTTTGAAATTACAAAAGAATGATCCTCTAATTCGATCTCCTTGAAAGATTTGTGATTGGAATTGTGGTAATGTGATTTTGACTTGAACACTAAATATACTTCAATTTGGCTAAAGAATGGATCGAAGATCTATGAAACAAAATTACAATGAATCTTTGGCTATGAGCCTGTTAGAAATCCTTTGTTCTTCACGTTCTTTGTGTTCTTCATATGTTCTTCATCTTCAAAGGTTTGTGGTAGAAGTTTTTCGGGGCTTTAGAGGCTTGAATCCATAGAGCTTCACTGATTTGTGGTTTGTTGAGGTTTTTGGAGGCTTTTGAGCTTGATTCTAGTGAATTTTGGGATCTAGGAAGATGATTTGGATGATTCCTCTTCGAATTTTCTTCATATTCGAAGGTTTATGGTGGAAGTTCTTCGGGGCTTTGGAGGCCTGAATCCGTAAAGCTTCACCAATTTATGGCTTCTTGAAGTTTCCAAAGGCTTTTGGCTTGATTTCAGCAAACATTAAGATCTAGGAAGGTATTTTTGATGATTTTGCTTCGAATGTTCCTCGTATTTGAGGTTGAAGTTCTTGGAGTTCTTGGGGCTTGATTTCTGTAGAGCTTCTGGACTTCTGAACTCAAGATGTCTTCCCAGGTGTCTTTAAGGTCCCCCTAATGCCTTAGGAAGGCTCCTATTTATAGGAGTTTGGGGGTAGGTGAGTGACATGTGGCGGAGTTTGATTGGTGACACATGTCACAGCCTGATTGGTTCGCTTATGTCATCGCTTACATGCGTTAGATTGCTTATGTCATCACTTACACGTGCCTATGTGTGATTAGCATTTTGCATGCTTTTCATGTTTTTACCTTAATGAAACTTGGCAAATTTCTAGTAACAGTACATGATGCTTTGTAATTAGCCGTACTTTGTGGACTTGGTAGTATGATGTGTCAGCTTGTGATAGGTCGGGAATTTTCCCTCTCTATAACATGCTGATGTGATTAAGAAAAATTGTCAAATTTGATACTATTTGGATAGCCTAAGATTGAGTTGTTTAAATAATCTGCTTTTGTTAGGCATGTTGAAAAATTCGTAAGGGAGAAGCCTAACTAATAGATTGAGCTCTTCCGTGTCATGTGCCATCATAGCGCAAACCCATGTATCTATATGGATTGGGTCACAATCAAAACTCCAATGGAGGCAAAACTTCTATAGTGGATTCATATTACAAAGATCTCAAGAGTAAGTATATATTTTATTCTGAATCCATAATGTTTGATAAAATGCTTGAAAGAAAATTGATTAATTATATTTCTAATTTGATGACTTTATAATTTATTTATGTTTGTTATGTATTTTGTTTGGGATTAAAAACAATTAAATGTGGGAAAAGTTGGTTGAAAGCACATGCAGATACATAGCTTGCATTCATTGGGTTTCTTTATTGTTGCTCATGATGATGTTGGTTATATGATGTATCAGTTTCTAATTGACACATGTGGAAACAAATTAAGTAGTTTTTTTTTTTTTTCCCAGGTGAATAATTTGTTTTTAACTATTGAGGGTTAAAGATAATTTGGTAGAAATTTTATAAAAGAATCACCACAATCTACAAATACTATATGTCTTGCTAAAATGATAGAAACTTACTGCCCAAAAATAAAAACAAAAATTTAACTCAGAATGGTGTCTCCATTACACAAATTATATGGTTTCTCCATTATTTAACTAAAATGTAGTTACCATTACCATTAGAAAAATATTTCTAACGTAAAGCCCATCAATTACATATAGTTGGGTTGATGTTTAGGTAGAAAATGCCTGGAAAGTTCTTGGAGAATTGCTTATTCATCTGAAAATTGTAGTGCAATACTATCTACAATAAGTAAGCACACCATCACATAGCTATGAAAAAAAACTATGTACATTTTATGTAATATCTTCTAGATTTCATCCTTGAAAACTTTTGTTCATACTCATTGTTCATAAATGAATAAATCATTTAGATTTATCATGGTATGGGGGTAGGAAAAATTGAATCCAAACATCATATATTAAGTCTAAAACTATCTGTTTTGAGACAATGGGCCAAGTCACAACAATCTACACAAACAAAACAGGCATCCTTACAAAAAATGAAAAGGAAGTAGTAGAGTTTCAGCTTGGAAAGGAGGCAGTAAAGGATGACACTTCTTTGGATATGGCAGGTGACCTTCTTAAACTAATACAACAAGCTGTTGGTTTAAACAAAATTGGTACAATTCACAAGCCACAATCTGCATTACTCGCATTCCTCACTAGGACCTACATAAACTCAAAACCCAAAACACCAGGACCCTTTTTGTCACGCCCCACCCCCGTGTGCACGATATTGTCCTCTTTGGGCGGCCCGAAGGCTATCTTAATCCCTCAAGGTTTTGCTTCTCCCCAGGTTGCGCAGGGGAAAAGGCCTCATACACGACAAGGGAGGGCACCCCTTATGAACCAGGCTCTAGACACTCACTTAAGCGATGTGGGACTCTTGGCACTCAGTGCCTCACCCACACCCTTAGAGGAGAGCCATCCTTGGCTCTGATACCATTTGTCACACCCCACCCCCGTGTGCACGATATTGTCCTCTTTAGGCGGCCCGAAGGCTCTCATAGTCCCTTAAGGTTTTGCTTCTCCCTAGAGCTTGGTTTATAAGGGGTTCCCTCACTTGTTGTGTATGAGGCCTTTTCCCAGCGCAACCTGGGGAGAAGCAAAACCTTGAGGAATTACAAAAGCCTTCGAGCTGCCCAAAGAGGACAATATCATGCACACGGGGGTGGGGCATGACAAATGGTATCAAAGTTGAGGACGGCTCTCCTCTGAGGGTGTGGGTGAGGCACTGGGTGCCAAGAGTCCCACATCCCTTAAGTGAGTGTCCAGAGCCTAGTTCATAAGGGGTGCCTTCCTTTGTTGTGTATGAGGCCTTTTCCCCAACGCAACTTGGGGAGAAGCAAAACCTTGAGGGACTAAAAGAGCCCTCAAGCCACCCAAAGAGGACAATATCCTACACACAAGGGTGGGGCATGACAGATGGTATCAGAGCTGAGGATGGCTCTCCTCTAAGGGTGTGGGTGAGGCACTTGGTGCCAAGAGTCCCACATCGCTTAAATGAGTGTTTAAAGCCTGGTTCTTAAGGGGTTCCCTCCTTTGTTATATATGAGGCCTTTTCCCCAGCACAACCTGGGGAGAAGTAAAATCTTACGGGAATAAGGGAGCCTTCGGGCCGCCCAAAGAGGACAATATCGTGCACACGGGGGAGGGGCGCGACAGATGGTATCAAAGTCGAGGACTACTCTCCTCTGAGGGTGTGGTTAAGGCACTGGGTGCCAAGAGTCCCACATCGCTTAAGTGAGTGTCTAGAGTCTGGTTCATAAGGGGTGCCCTCCCTTGCTGTGTATGAGGCCTTTTCCCTAGTGCAACCTGGGGGGAAGCAAAACCTTGAGGGACTAAGAGAGCCTTCGGGCCGCCCAAAGAGGACAATATTTTGCACACGGGGGTGGGGCGTGACAGATGGTATCAGAGCTGAGGACGGCTCACCTCGGAGGGTGTGGGTGAGGCACTGGGTGCCAAGAGTCCCACATCACTTATGTGAGTGTTCAAAGCCTGGGGTGCCCTCCCTTGTTGTGTATGAGGCCTTTTCCTAAGCGCAACTTGGGAAGAAGCAAAAACTTGAGGGACTAAAAGAGCCTTCAGGTTGGCCAAAAAGGACAATATTGTGCACATGGGGGTGGGGCATGACAAATGGTATCAGAGCCGAGGACGATCGTCCTCTGAGGGTGTGGGTGTGGCACTAGGTGCCAAGAGTCCTACATCGCTTAAGTGAGTGTCTAGAGCATGGTTCATAAGGGGTGCCCTCCCTTGTTGTGTATGATGCCTTTTCCCCTGTGCAACCTGGGGAGAAGCAAAACCTTGAGGGACTAAGAGTGCCTTCGGGCCACCCAAAGAGGACAATATCGTGCACACGGGGATGGGGCGCGACAGATGGTATCAGAGCCGAGGACAGCTCTCCTCTGAGGGTGTGGTTGAGGCACCGGGTGCCAAGAGTCCCACATCGCTTGAGTGAGTGTCTAGAGCCTGGTTAATAAGGGGTGCCCTCCCTTGTTGTGTATGAGGCCTTTTCCCCAGCGCAACCTAGGGAGAAGCAAATCCTTGAGGGACTAAGAGAGCCTTCGAGCTGCCCAAAGTGGACAATATCATGCACACGGGGGTGGGGTGTGACACTTTTCCTCCTCACAACTATGTCAAACTCATCCTCTCTGTCACCCCAAGGATAAATGTTATGTTAATGGAAAATTGTATTGATCCAACATATTACTGATTAGTGAATGATATGATTTGATAAAATGCTTTTCTTTTTTTTTTGGTTCCTAAGTTATTTGTTCTCATTTTTCTTTTCTTTTTAAAAAATTTAAATATGCAGTGTAGTACCCTCTCCAAATTTTTTTATATTTATTTTCCTCTCACTTTCTGTTTCAAAATTCTATTATCAAATATTTTCCTTTAAATTTTATTGATTCTCAAATATTCTATGTTCTCATTCTTTTATTCATTGTGGTTCATAGGAATGGTAGATGAGAATATCACATTTGTCAGGTAAGTTTAAGACCTGGTGTGATTCAAGTTTATAGTTGTTTTGTTGAGGGTTTTTTTTTTTTTTTTTTTTTTTTTAAATTATTTATTTTTTGTTTTTAGAAAAAAAAAATTACATTAGTTGGTTAACTCAGAATGGTGTCTCCATTACGTGAGCAACAACAAATTATATGGTTTCTCCATTATTTGAAGGTGAGCCCATAATCTATATTAACTTGGAATCTCTTCATATGAGAAAGTGTCTACTTCTTGGTATTAAAAGTTTGTTAATTATGTTTTATAGGTACACCTTTGCTAAATATTTAATAAATATGTTGAATCATTTCTAGCTCAACCAACATTGAAACATCTTCCCCTTAAAAAAAAAAAAAAAAAAAAAAAAAAAAAAAAAAAAAAAAAAAAAAACATTGAAACATCTTACTTTTTATCATTTCATTATACCATTGATCTACTTGATTTTCTTATTTTTGCCTTAGTTTATGAAGACCTTTAACATGTAGACCATTTGATTGGTTAGTAGCCAAATATTTGATCATTCTGCTATGGACTCATCTAGCCTAGACTATAGGACTTGAGTTGGCAGATAATACTTAGGCTCTATAAACCGTATCTTTTGTTTGTTTTTCAGTAAGGATTATGTCAAATAAGAACAACTTACTATATTTGCTAGATATTTAATGAAAGGCCTCCAATTTTATTTTTAATTCTCATTTGATCTATTTTCCTTTATTTCTATACAGATAAAAATCTCCTGTGGTGGAGCTTAATGCACTATAAAACATTGAAAGAGAATCACAAGCAGCATATCCAATTAGTGCTTCCTAAGTCCAATGCGTTCTTTTGATTTTTTTTTTTTTTTTTTAGCTCAGTGATAATTAGTGCTACCCTTATTTAACTTCAAGTGAATTGGTGCTTCCTTTTTGTTTCATTGAAGTCATTTGCAATTTTTGGAGTTGAGGATAAATGTTATGTTAATGGAAAAATGTATTGATGCAACATGTAACTGATTAGTGAATGTCATTGGTATAGATTAAGCAATTATAATTGAAGATTTATTTTTAATTATTTTTTTGAATTGATAAACACTAAAAGGTATTACTTCATGTTATGACTTTTAAATAAATTTAACATTTTACTTAACCTTCTCATATAGTAACTTACAAAGTTATACATGCATCACGCGGGTACTTCGCTAGTTATTAAGTTCGCTAGTTATTAAGTTGTAGGTGACTAAACCACCATAAGAAGCCTATATATGGATTAATTAATTAACAAACTAACAAATGAAATCGACATTACTATATTTTAATTATTTTAAAAAAAGGACTATAAAAACCCAAGCAGCACCAACCCAATCATGCAATGGACCTAAAAGTACAAACAATTCAGCCCAAGCCAACACCAACTCCGTTATTTTAGCTGGACAGGGATATAATACACAAAAAAAAAAAAAAAAAAAAAAAAAAAAAAAAAAGGCAAGAGAAATAAATGCGGGCCTGAAATTTCTGCTTTTAAATTATAGCAATTTCTTGAGGATAAAAAAACTTGAAAATGCAAAGACCAAAGTGTAAAATTCAAAACAAATTAATTGTTTTTTTCTTAAAATTAACAAAGAAGAGCATTGCACCATTGAGTTATTGAAATATATAATTCTGTAAGTGATAGAAAATCTATCAAAGAAGAGCATTGGCACTTCATTTTATTGAAAAAAAATTTCTTCCTAAAACTTTTTAAGAGTATTTGTAAATTTTTGTATCCTTGAAAAGTTGAAATTTTCATTTGAAGTTATAGGGTAATAAGTTTGAGCATAAATCTTTTCTTAGATGCCTTAAAAATAAATAAATAAATAAAAACCTAACTAATTGATATCCACGTAATGCACGGTGCATTTTGAAACATTTTGCAGAAATTCAAAATTTTTAATCTTTGGGAAATAACTTCAAGTATATTACTTGTAATTAAAAAGATAAAATACAATTTTTTAGTTTATTATGGTTAATGTATTTGAGAATAGGAACTTATTGCATGAGTGATTGACAAATACTTAACTATTTTCACTAACTTAAGAGTACAATTTTCTTTTTCTTTTTATAATTTTTGATTGCACATGCTATTAAGTTTTCTTTTATCTTTTACAGCACTTTATTCCAATTGCTGCTCAGACAATTCAATTTGAGTAAGAATATATTACGCTCTGAAACAAAAAGCTCCATTGGATGTTCCCCCAAATTGTTGGAAAATGCTTGCAACAAGGATGAGGAGAAAAAAATACATTGGAAATTTTGCATCTGAACCACCCTACTTCTCAACTGAATAACTTTTTTATCGTAGCACCAAATAACAAAAAGTTGGTACCTTCAAAAGGAATGTTACACAAGCTTTTCAATGGTATAAAAAATAAGCAAAACGGGGATCGTTAACACATTGAACCAAGTACACAAAATTGATACCAAAAACTATATATAAGGACAAGAATTCAAACTAAAATGCCTTTAACAGAACTTATTCCTTACTTCTAAATGACTACAAATTCCTTCTCGACCAATTTAAGCAAATCGTGGTAAACCATGTATATCGGGAAGCGAATAGATGTGCAAACACCCTTGCTAAATAGGGTGCTCATTATCTGTAGATTTTGTTGTTTTAAATTCTCCCCCCCCCCCCCCCCCCCTCCAACCCCTCCCCCTCTGTTGAACTCTATGTTATTTTGAATTTTGATGCCTCTAGTTTGTACATTTTAAGGCTTTTAGCCATAACAATTCCAACTTTGGCTAGTTAATTTATAATGCATTATCCTCTTATTCAAAAAAAAAAAAAAGAGAAAAAGAACCAAAGCACGCGCTCACAGAAACTATGTGCTTTAGCTCTAATGCTCATAGTATGTGATGATACATGATAATCAGTTCGCTGAATTCTTCGGACTGCAATGGCGGTTTGATGACCTAAAGAGAAAAAAAGACTGTCAAGAGTGACTGGGGTGAATCGGCCAAGAACCCTCCAACGATTAAGTTAGTTCTCTCTCTAGAACACAAGGATAGAGAATCAATGAATAATAAAACGTACCTTGAGCTGATGGGGTCAGATTCTTTTTATAGAGAGTTCTTAGTGGGTTTACTTGTTCGGATCCACTACCATCATGGGAGATGTGTATAGTTAGTGGAAAAAATGGAGTGGATTTCGAGGAATCCTCCCCACATTTTGAAATGATTGATCATGGTCTGATTGCATGGTATTTGTAGAAAAATCGTTCGAAATTTGTTAAGTGTTATTTGGTCATCCAAGCCCTTGTATGACATGGACGACTGGATTGCTTTGGACGATCATGATACTTGATGAGTCCAGAAAAATCATTAAGGTCGTCCATTAATATGGATGACATTGCATCATTAGTAGACCATCAAAGGTCTTAAACTCTCATCAAGACAAAACACGTTACAATCAAGGTAATAATCACCCTAATTTATGTACAACAGCTACCTAAGTCACCTATAAAAGAGACAATCGGTCTCACTAGCTAAGGTATGTCAAAAACTACTACAAGATACTACAAAACACTATCTATATACAAAATATATGGGCTGATACTAACTTAAGCATCTGAGACTCCCCCACCGGGCACAACCCGGTGGTCTCTTCAGTCTCTCTCTCTTTTATTTTGCAGGTCCTACAAGATCGTCTAATGCTCCCGATTGGACGAGTGACCCAACTGACGATTTTGGCATCATCAGTTTGGTGCCGTTTGTGGGGAAAGATTAGCCACTAACCTCTTCCTACAACAAAGGGTCACTTAACTCAATCAAGGGTTATGAACAAGAAGATACCGGACCAAGAGCATCTCATAGGATGATACCCTTGGATTATCTCTTCAATTTGCACATTCTCATTTCTTCGACCACTTTCGCAATATAAGATTGGGTTGAGATGGAGGAGACAAAGAGGTATCACTAACACACCATCTTCGTCAAAGCATGACTTTGTCGTCCAATTAAGTAGATGATGATATGAGAACCCAAATCCAAGGTCTCAAACCCTATGGCCTCTACCTTGACTCCTTGAGGGTCCACACCACTGAAGCAGAGAAACAAAACACACATTCGGGTCTTATGGTGTAGAGGAGATCAAATGGGTGGTTTGCACATTATAAGGCATGGACTGAACGCTGGATGACCACAAAATTCAAGCGACCTCGACAGACCTTAAGGATATGGCCCAGTTCAAAGAACACACTATGGTCTAAAATCTAAAGGTCAGATTTACGCATTTTCTCCTTTTCCACTCTCTAAGTATTTGCAAATAATATTTAATCTTCTTTCACACTACACTAATCTCAAAAGACACATGTGGGTGAAGGAATTAATAACTATAATACTTTTCCATCCTTGAATGCAAAACGTTAGACAATATTATAATTCCCAAGTTCTATGCTAAGCATTGATGGAAAATGCCATAATATAGTTAGAAGACTGTGAATTCATGGTAATAAATATATATGGTCTAGAGATATTTCAAGAAAGATATCCAATTTTATACCAGCTTTTTGAGGTAAAATAGGTAGAAACTTTTATTTAGTAAAACTGTTAGTACAAGGGAATATATACCCTGTTTCAACAAACCGAAAACAGGGGATAAAAAGAACATCAAAATTTTATACCAGCTTTGGAATAGCCTTGATTGTTGTCAAGCCAAAATTTAAGATTCCAATTTTGGGTTTGAATAGTTGTACAATAGTGAGGCTTTATAGTTACAGCCAACACACGTTCAAAAATTAAACGGATTAGTCACTGGAAAATTTTATGGCCTTGATATTATGACTTTTCTTTCCTAATACATCTTGCTAAGATAGGAAAGATGGAATCCAGTATTATTGCTTTGCCCACAATAATAAATCTCAATTTTTAGTCGTTAGAGAAAATGAAGCAAAAGCTTATCACCATACAACATTATAGCTTTAGATATTAAAGAGGAGGGGCAATTCTTATTTCACTTCAAAGTTTAAGAACCCCAAATTCAAGCATTAAAACCGGAGATGATTCGGTTTTCTTTTTATAAATAGGGCAATGTATTGAATTATAAGCATACATATGCATGTGACATTTACTCTAAATAATGTGACAACTATTTTTGACTGTCAATCTTAAATAATTTTAAGATAGTCTCTTTTATTATTCCATCAAAAGCCTAAAAAAAAAAAAAACTTAAAAAGAAAGTTTCAAGCAAAATTGCAAATTTTAAATTTGCCTTATAGGCTTAAAAATAAGAAATGTTGCTCATTGACATTCGAAGTTTCAAGATCCCAATTTTGGGTATCTAAAAGCATGGATCCATATAATTATTGGGCTTGAGATCCTTCTTGCTCCCTTTAAAATTGAAACATGGCATGCCAAATTATTTCTCTGAATTTTGCATATGCTCGTGCGCAACTAATTAATTACATGTGCAAAACATCGTTTTCTTTTGATCAATGTCTCATATGTTATAATTCGTCAATATATATATATATATATATATATCTCTCTCATATGTTATAGTTTGTCAAAAAAATAGATCCCTTTTAGGAGAAATCTCATGAGCATATGATTGATTATGAATTCACAAATAATAATCATGACCCACTATTCCAAACCTTTCTAAATGATATTGGCTGCTTTAATTTTGAGAAGGAACCCCAAAATATATTTGTGTTATGTAAACACTCTAAGGGATATTATGCTATGTCATAGACGCATCAACATATATCGCCCTTAAGTTAGAAATTTTTTGTGAATTTCTTTATTGATATCGTTGCTCCTAGTCTAACACTTTGCACAAAAAAGAGTACATGTAGTACAACAACTAGACTAGAGCAACTAGACTATCTCGATTGTACATATACTGTCAAGTCCATAGGATTAAGGATGAGAACTCATCGAGAAGAGCTTGCTAAAAAGAAGATCAGAGGTATGTGACATGATAGCATCATACCACCACATCTCTATCTATATATAATTGTTGACACTGTTATAAGGTAATTTTGTACCAAGGCCAAAAATCATGGAAAGGCCTAGACTCTTTCCATAGCATCACGAATATTTCTTTCATAATGGCACTGCTATGTCTATAATTGTTGACAGTGCTATATGTCTATTACATAATGGCTCACACAATGGTATGTATGAGACGTGATGTTAAAACATTAGCTTGAATATTTATTGAATGTGAAAGTATGGTGATAGATCACATGTCAAGCATAAGTACTCTCTTTAAATTGTAGTATATGCGTAACCAATTAGGCATGTAATAATAGAAGCACATGGCATAACCTTCGTCCCTAAAGGAATGAAATATGACCTTGAACGAACAAAGTGTCCTAGTACTTGTACCTTCAAAAGAATGAAGCAAAAGAGATCTAAGCCTCAAACATGAAATAGCATGTTAAGCTTAACAAAAGAGATCTTAAAAGAGGGAGAGCTTGTCAAGAAGACTACAACAATGAAAAGATTGAGGTACGTATACAATAGTATCGTGATTTGAGGTCTCTTGTCAAGGTAACTCATTTATTTATTTCTTTTTAATTAGCCATGCCATATATTAGCTTATTACAACTAAGTGCAAATCAAGCTTGCATGATTATCTACAAATATGTATATATAGAACATGCTGAAAATATTGCTATGAAATTATCACTATTTCATAATTAATAAGGCTATATATATTATTAGTAGCATATGTTTCATCATCATGAATCAAAGAAGTTCTATTAAGTCTCCTAAACTTAAAATGCTAGATGATCGTGTTCACAATATGGTCGTGAGTCTAAATCTCAATAAATTTCTGCTATCTTTGTCAACTTGCCAAGATCTTTTTAAATTGCTTTAAAAATTATATACGGTGCAAGCAATTAACAAAGACCAGCTTAAAGAAGCATGTAGTCAAATAGCTTCAATTCATTTTATATCATAGAATACTTCTCTATGATTCATATAGAATGCACTTTGTCAAATGACATCCATAATTGTATAACATGCAATTGCATATTCGTACATTGTCATTCCTAACAAAATGCAGCTAGCACTTTTGAAGTGACTTAACCGTACAATTAAAGAAGAAGGAAGAGGAAATTGCTATTACAAACAGCAATGGCCATAGTCGTTAAAGCACCCAAAAAAAAAAAAATTTGAAGCAAAAGAGATCTAGGCCTTAGACATGAAGTATCATGTTGAGCTTAAAAACCCTTGAAAAGAGAAGAGCTCGTCATCTTAGAAAAGGAAGAGCTAGTCAGGAAGATCCCAGCAATAAAAAGATCGGGGTATGTGACAAAAAAATATCGTCATTTAAGATATCAACATGGCCTCAAGAAGGTCCAAAACGACATAGCATCAAGGAATCTTTACAGCAACAAGTGACAAGATTCCTTAAATGGATGTAAGTCACCAAAAAATGACTAAGTGATAAGATTCCGCCAAGACGGATGTAAATCACTAACGAAGCCTAAGTGACAAGATGCCTTAAATGGATGTAAGTCACCAAAAAATGGCTAAGTGATAAGATTTCGCCAAGATGGATGTAAATCACTAACAAAGCCTAAGTGACAAGATTCCTTAAATGGATGTAAGTCACCAAAAAATGGCTAAGTGATAAGATTTCACCAAGACGGGTGTAAATCACTAACGAAGCCTAAGTGACAAGATTCCTTAAATAGATGTAAGTCACCAAAAAATGGCTAAGTGATAAGATTCTTCCAAGACGGATATAAATCACTGACAAAGCCTAGGTGACAAGATTCCTTAAATAGATGTAAGTCACCTAAAAAAAAAAAGGACAAGATTCTGCTAGACCGATGTAAATTGTTGACGAAGTCTAAATGGTGAAGCTCCGTAACTGGATATATGCCACCTAAAAGTGGCTAAGTGACTAAAATTCCCTTAGACGAGTGTAAGCAGACAAGGATTCTCACACAAACATGACAACCAGAAAATGAATGAAAGAAGAAGCATCGAAGTGATAAAAAATGGTCGTCCAAAAAAATCACCTCGCTCTTCAGCAGTGATAAAAAACGGTCTTCCAAAGAAATCGCCTTACCCTTCAGCGGTGATAAAAAATTGTCGTCCAAAGAAATCACCTCGCTCTTTAGCAGTGATAAAAAACGGTCTTCCAAAGAAATCACCTTACCCTTCAGCGGTGATAGAAAATGATCGTCCAAAGAAATCACCTCACTCTTCAGCAGTGATAAAAAACGGTCTTCCAAAGAAATCACCTTACCCTTCAGCGGTGATAGAAAATGATCGTCCAAAGAAATTAGCTCGCTCTTCAGCATTGATAAAAAATGGTCGTCCAAAGAAATCACCTTACCCTTCAACGGTGATAAAAAAATGGTCGTTCAAAGAAATTAGCTTGCTCTTCAGTAGTGATAAAAAATGATCGTCCAAAGAAATTAGCTCACTTTCAAGATCAAGCTATGATCCCTCGAACATCCAAAAAGACCTTCAAAAGGCAGATACTAAGAAGTCGTTGCAAAAATACTACCATTCTTGAAGAAGAAAGTAGTTGAAGATAAAGAAGCCTGAATCTAAACAAGTCAAGAATATTCCTTAAGCCTGACCAACATAAAGCAAAATCAGACTTGGGAATGGGGGGCAACTGATGAGTCCAGAAAAATCATTAAGGTCGTCCATTAATATAGACGACCTTGCATCATTAGTAGACCATCAAAGATAACCGCTCAACACATTTAATAACGACCATCAAAGGTCTTAAACTCTCATCAAAACAAAAAACGTTACAATCAAGGTAATAATCACCCTAATTTATGTACAACAGCTACCTAAGCCACCTATAAAAGGGACAATCGGTCTCACTAGCTAAGGTATGTCAAAAACTACTACAAAATACTACAAAACACTATCTATATACAAAATATATGGGCTGATACTAACTTAAGTATCGGAGGCTCCCCCACTGGGCACAACCCGGTGGTCTCTTCAGTCTATCTCTCTTTTATCTTGCAGGTCCTACAAGATCGTCTAATGCTCCCGATTGGATGAGTGACCCAACTGACGATTTTGGCATCATCAATATTCATGGACGAATCCTATTCATATCTGTGATGCTTTTGTTGGGCTCCCTTTCTTGTGAATTGTTCTGGACGTGCATTGGTCATGGATGACTACCATGGACGAATTGAACTTAACTCAGACCACCATTAGAATGTATGAGCAATTTTTTTTTTTTTTCTTCTGGTTCTATAAATTTATCACCCCTCCTACTCGAAAATATTAAAATAAAAATACCATGAAAGTACTTTAATTCTCTTCCAATTATTCCAGAAAATTTCCAAATAAATAATCCTTCATCAAATCCGAGCTTCCCCTTGGGTATAATTCATATATCATTTTATTTTATTATACTTATACTTCTTATGTCTATAAGACTATAATGAATACCGTGCATGTGTGATTATGAATATTTATAGACATGCGTAATTAAGCTAGGATTATTTTCAAGCTTATATTAGTATGTTAATTCCATGATTAAATGAACACATCCATACATGCATAACATGTATACCATTTTTTTTTTTTTTTTTTAATTAAGAACTTGGGTATCAGTAGATATTTTGTTTTTGTATCTTACCCATTTTTATTGTTCTTGAAATAAGCCCGTGATGGGTTTATGGATATCATGTCAGTTTGGGTGGCCGAGTATGGTTATGTATGAATTAATTGACTTCTCTCTAGCATGTAGTTAGTGTATGTTTGGTTTCCACTTAAAGCTGTGTTGCGTTTCTGAATTGCGTTTTTGTTCTTCTTTTTTTCACTCGTTTTGTTTTGGAGTAATGCGGTTACTGTTCATTGAACAGTAACCGCAAATGTTGACTTTCTGCAGTGAACAGTGCACATATGTACTGTTCACAGACCCACAAATTACATTTTTCAGCAACTTTTTCATTAAAAATGGGTCCCACGGTACTATTCACACATTTAAAAATTATTTTGCTACAGTGTTTTCAGTTTTCAGTTTTCAGTTTCAGTAAAATAAGTTCTATCCAAACACACCCTTAATCTCTCTGTGACGAAATATACATATATGTTTAAATCTGGATGAATATGCTTAAGAATGTATCATATACTATGGGTGAGTTTGGTTCAGCTTTTTGTAAAAGTGCATAATGAAAAAGTGGAGTTTCAAAAAGCTGAGTGTTTGGTAAAAGCTGTTAAAAAGTGCATAATGAAAAAGCTAAGTGTTTGGCTAGCACTTATAAAAGTGGCAGTTTGAGGAATAAATTACCAAAAAGGACAATGTATATATAAGGGAATTTATTTCATACTTTTTTTTTTTTTTTTTGGATGTGAGTTTATTTCATACTTATTAAATCATCTATTTCATATACTTACTAAATAATAATAATAATATATTATTGGTATTATTTTAATAATGTTTGGGCAATTTTTCTTTTTTAGTGTCATAATTATTTGTTATTACTATTAATGACTTCTTATTAATATTAATTAAATCTAAATAATTTTCATCATCATGAAGCACAAAATAAAAATGTAAAAAGATGATAAAATATACATCAATAATCCAAGTTTAAATTGTACTACATAAAAATGTAAAAACATATAAAATACATATCAATAACCCAAGTTTAAATTGTACAACACAAAAATGTAAGAAAGATGATAAAATACATACCAATAACCCAAGTTTAAATTGTACTACATGATATTATAAAAAAGAAGAAGAGACAACTACTAATTATTATCCCCCTAAATGGAATTAGCAATGGAATCACGAAGAACCACCATCGCAGGGTCTGTTAAAGATCCTGAGTTCTGCTCATAACTGCTATCTGCTTCACTATTATGTTCTCTTCTAGAAATTGAATCTCTGTTAAAGATCCTTGAATGTTGAAGTCCAAAGTCACGTTGTAAAACTTGACACAAATTAAGAAACACCTCCTTTTTCATTCTAAACATGTTGTAACACAATTTCTCATTACCTTCTATACAACGTCTCACCCAAGCCTACCCTGTTTGTTCAGAATCATAACAAGGAGTCTTATTAATGTACTTATTGAAATATGTCACAACTGCTTCACAGGTAACTGCCACAAGCTGGTAAAACTCCTCATCAGAATCGTCGTTGCTATCATCATCATCAGAATCACTGTCACTGTCATCATCACTGTCACTACTCTCACCATCATCATCATCATTGTTATCACCATCATTATTATTGTCAGCATTATTATAATCACCACCATCATGATAATCACAGTAATTTCTGTAATCCCCATCCATTAATAGTTCCATAAAATTGCCACTCTCATGAGTACCATTATAATCATCCATATCGGTTTAGGCTACACAACAAAGTAACAAATAATCAACCATTGCTAATACTTAATATAAATCAACATAATAATCAACAAAGTAACAAAAGGTGTAACAGTTGACTAGAAACACGTTGCATACCAACACAATTCAGAACATCAAGTACATAACACGGTAATAGTTGCTTCAAATGTTTACATTACACATATATTAGTCCAAAGCTAATACTAAATATCACATAACTTAGTTTAAAGTTAATACAACAGAGCTAATACAACATAAAGCTAATATTAGTCGTAAGCTAATACAACATAGAGTTAATATTAGTCCTAAGCTAATACAAAGTACCACATAAGGTTGGTCACTTCTTTTGGTTCCAACAAATCATTCCTTGTAGCCACTCCAGCTGTGACTCTGGCTCCTTGAAAGTTAGGAACATCTCCCTACGTGACCTTTTTAGAAAGATAAAGGAAGCTTGAACCACGAACTTACTATCCACTCCAGGAAGTGCTCTCACAATCGTCATGACATTATCAATTAAACTTGGTGACTTTCGAGAAGTACCTTCAAACTTATTCTGACATACAGTTATTAATTGACTAATACGATTGTCCAACATTGCAGCTCCTCCTATCTTCTTCTTTTTCTTCTGTGAGGGTATTGATTCACTAGTTCGCTTTTGTCCTGAACTACGTGATTGACTAGTATGTCCTTGCTGCAAACTATCAATGTCTAAACTCATGTCACATTGATCATCCTCAAATTTGGAGCTACCATCTGAATCACCAGCACCCTCTTGTGGCATTGTTGGAGGGAGTGTATTTGAAGAAGGGGTCCATGCAGCTACTCCAGTTGCTGCAACATTCCTAAACATTATATCAAGTTGTTCTAGATTCTGTAGACCTTTCTCTCGAAATTTTTTAGCTTTGGGTAATTCCTACAAAATCTAATTGTAATTTCACTCATATAACAATAATATAAAAAAAACTATCTCCAACTAACTACATATTAATAAAATACTTAACTCACCTTCAACTTCCGGATCCACCAATCATTAGTAGCATGAATTGTTCCCTTCACTACATCCCAACCTAAACCTGTGTCAAGATTCCTCAATTGTTCCCACACTCTCCAATCACCTTTTAATACATCCCACCTACTTTTTAATTGGTCCCTATCATAGTTTTGACCAGTCTCATCACAAAATTTGGTCACTAGATTGGTCCAACCTTCGGTACTAAAGGCAGCACCTCTTGATCTATTCCCGAGTTGAATCTGTTCCACACAAAGGTTACAAAAAGTAGTTATCCAACTTGGATTATTATCCCATAATGCTCTAGCCTTTTTTGCCTCGGGGTTGGAAGTGGTGTTTTTACCCATCTATAAAGTTAACCAGTGAGGTTGAAGCATATTAGCAAAACCATAAAAACAAGCCAATGAGCCTTATCATAAAAAACCTTGATCTCATTCATGAATCCTCCAGTATAAAGCAAAGTATGCTTGACAAGTGCAAATAGTAAAAAAGAATAAAAGAGAAGACTGAAATGGTTGGTAGTTACAATAGAAAAAGGCTTTTCTAGCAAAACTTAACTAGAACTCCGTTGAGCTCATTGTGAATGCCCTAATATGTAAAATATGAATTTGCAACATTCACAAATATTCATGTATTTGATTAATTTTATTGCAAGACAAGATTATCATTCAGGTTACTAAATAACAATATGAAACTCAACTCCTAGCCACAGCAATAATTGTTCATTCTCCAATACAATCAATTTCAGCCAACTAGGATCTGTATATCAAGTTCCAGCTCAAGTTCCAAACAAATACGAATCTGAAAAGTGCCATAGGACACAGCAATGCAATGCAAACTTTATGCACTCAATGTTCCTTCATGAACTACACAATCTACTTAAGCATAAAAGGAATAGCATACTTCAAGGAAAACCAAGTATGGTGACTACTAAGACCCTCACAATGTAGTTTGCAGAAAGGATAGCATACTTCATCCATGAAAATTATAGATGGCTGTCTGGATTTAGTAACCATGAACAGAGCCCGTACAAGCTTTTCAGCAACAGAGCCCGTACAAGTGCAATTCATGAATCACCATGTTATTACATCAACAGAGACCCCCACATCAATACTTAGCTTTGCCATCAACAATAATCCTCATATTTAAATTTATATATGGTAAATCGAACACTACATTCCTCTTTTTTCTCCTCTGATTTTCAGACCCCAAACCCAAACTTTTTTCTTTTTTCTATTAGAATTATGAGCTACAAGTCTACAAACCATTCATAGCAAGATTCAAACCACTGTAAATTCCAATCAACAAAAACAAATAACTAAACAAGTAAAGGAACAATACCCATTAATCTATTTCTGGGTTGCCGAGAAAACAAATCAAACAATCGGTAAAAAAAGCATGTACCCACAAATGTTTTTAGTACCTGGCAAGAGAACAAATAGATCATTAGCAAGAACAAATAGATCATTAGCAAGAACAAAGCATGCAAGCTCTGAAATTTTTTTTCCCACACTCGGTAAAAAAAAAAAAAAAATTCAGATTAGTGTTGGTACCTGGTGGTTTTTGGTAGCAGATCAATGTTGCTTGGTGTTTTGTTGATCAAATCTCTACCTTCAAAACATATTTCTCAGATCAGATTAGACAGAAATAAAATTAAAAAAAAAAAAAAAAAAAAAAAAACAAGATCAGTGCATGTTGAAGAAGACGAAGAAAGAAAGAAGAAGAAGAGAAAGAAGATTCAACGGATGACAGAGCAGAGAGACTTACCACGGAGAGGGCAGAGCAGAGAGAAGAGATGGGAGGCGTGAGAGTGAGCTTTGTGCAAAGGGAGAGCAGAGAGATGAGATGAGGGGCGTGAGAGTTCAGCTTCAGGCGTGAGAGAACTGATGAATTTTTATGGATATTTTCGTAATTGACCATCAGCTCAACGGTAATAGTTCAAACGCGCATGTGTATTTTGATTTATGGACCTCCTGCGGTCCATAAATATTGCGCGTTTTGAATGCGTTTTTTGCCTTGGCCCAAAACGCAACTTTTTTCAAAAAGTTGCGTTTTGGGCTGAGCCAAACGCATAAAATCTTTCAGCTTTTATAAATATGTGCGTTTCAGCTCCTAAAAGCTGAAACAAACGCACACTATATATAATAGTAGAAGTCTTTTCCTGCAATTAAGGAGGTGCTAACAAATAGGATAACTGCCTATCTAAAATTCAGACACGTTTAAGTTAAAAAGCGATAAATTACATTGTTTGGTAACGCTGCAACACCGTTTAAAAGCGATAAATTATAAATTTTCACTGTGTTAAAACACCATTTAGAGCCCTCTTGATATAAAAGGAAATTAATTGCTTAAGACAGAAAAAAGAAAGATTGCTACACGGAGAAAAAAAGGAGAAAGAGAGACCGAGAGAAAAGAGAGACAGAGAAACAGAGAGGCAGAGAACGGAGAAGGAGAGAGAGATCAATAGATCAAAAACTGCACGCTCTAAAAACTGAAACCCAAAACACACAATCATCCATTCTTTCCATTTGTTAACACAAACGACCAAAAGAAAAGATTTTCCCTGCCAATGAAAAAGAAAAAACAGAAGCCCATTGAAATATTTCCACAGTTTGTAATCAAGAATGAAAAGATGTCTCTCACTTTCTTGTCAAATTTCTTCATCTAACTGTCCGTTAATTTCTTTCACCGGTGAGTTTTTATCTTCGATTTAAGTTTGTTTGTTAATTATGATTAGGTTTTGATATTTTGTTTGGATTATTTTCGATTTTGGTATTTTAATCAAGTTTTTCTCTTCGCTTTTCAGTTTGACATTCTCATCTGCACGCCCTCAAGTTCAACCAGGTACCAATTTTGAATCGATCAGATTCCAGATCGCTTAGATCTACTTTGACTTTTTTCGTTTTTGTCGGATCTAGGGTTTATCATTTGCTCTTTGGATGAATATATTGCTTTTGTTTATTGGTGGTGTTAGTACTCTACTTTGAATGTTCCGATTTCAATGTATTTTTAAATCTTTAAAAAATCGTACGGTGCATCGTTTGAAGAGGCTTCCTATCACAGCGTTGAAACAGTCTGATTGACTCTGAGTATAAATACAACACTAACTGCTTAAAGAGAGAGAACAAAGTTGTTCGTCGAACCCCAAGAGAAAGAGAGAAAGATCCAAGGCCGGCCATTGTCCATTCCCTGGCCAGACTTAGACCATCGGACAACAAGCATAGAAAGAAACTGTTAGGTCATGTATCAACCACCCAAATCGACGGAACCGCACCTGTAAATTTTTTCTTTTTCCATTTTTCAGATTTGGGTATGAAATGTTACTTTTAATTGATTTTTTTTTGTTGGGTAGGTTTAGATTTGATTTGTTTTTGTTTTGGGTTTTAGGGTTTTCTATCAAAATGTTTGTAGATATTTGCTTTTTTTATGTTTTGTTTTTTTTTTTTTTTTTTTTTTTTTACTGTCAATTTAGGGAAACCCCTCACGGTTTAAAACAAAAAAAACCGTTAAATTGAAAGAGACCGAAAGTCTGATAAACAGAGAAAGAGAACGAGTCGATTAGGCACAGAGAGTTGGGAGAGAGAAAAATCTGAGAAATCAAACAAAAACTGCATATACCCCATAGTAACCGATCAAGAAAAAAGAGAACCCTTTCCCAGTTCCTTTCAAAAACTCTTTCATTCCAATTACGCTAAAACGACCTTTTTACTTTTTGATTTTTCCAGAAAAAGAAGCAAAAGAAGAAGGAAGATGAAGTCGAGTAAAAAGAGTTCCCTCTGACTTTTTGATTAATAATGCCTCCAATGGGTCCCTATTCTTTCTCTGACTTTTTTTTCCCTACCAAATTTAAAGTTTAATTACTTTTGCTATATGTTTTCCACTTATAGAATCGCAGTTAGATTTTGGTTCCGGAAATTAGGGTTAAGAAAATTGGAATTATGATATGTGACTATTTTTTATTAAATATTTTTGATAATGGGTTTGTTTGAATTCTTTTCTTTCGGATTTAAACATTCAATTTCTTTCTCTACAGAAATGAAGTGGAATCTCTCTACAATCTAGAGTCTCTAATTTAATCAAAGCAAAGGTACTAATTTCTTTTCCTAATATTCTCTTTGATTATGGTTTGCTGTCAATTTAGGAATTTGGATTCATATTCCTTTTCCCTTAATGGCCTATTACCTATTTTTTTTTTTTTTGTTTTTTTTTGTTTTTTTTGGTGTAAGTGTGTGTGTGAAATTGTGGGATTTTGAAATCTGATAGTATAACTTTTTTTATACTAAGTTTATTACTTAGTAGATTTTAGTTGACATTTTTAAAAAGACTTATAAGACTTGATTTTGTTGTTTTTGATGTTGGGTTTTAATGGGTTTAGATTGTGAAGGTATAATAGTAAAAGTAATTGCAGCCAGTTCTAAAGTTTTATTTTTTATTTTGTTTCAAATTTCAATTTTGTTTGTTAGTTTACTTTGCTAATTGTGGATTACTTATGGTATTTAAATACCATGAAATTTCGATAAGTGAAGGAGACAAGCAGAGAGCCTATCATGTGTTGATGCCAGGTTGGTCATTTTCTAAACAAGAGTGTGTGTATGTGTTTTTTTTTTTTCTTTTCATTCATACCCCAGATTTGATCCCATAATCAAAGAAGTGTATACATAGAATTTTGAGTTCTTTGAATTGGTCAGTTACTAGACATTGTTGGTTAAAACGTTGAAATTCATTAGTTTTATGCATTTTTGCAATGTGAGAAATGGCGTGGAATTGGAATAAGAAATTAAGGTAGTCAATGTTATAATCTATTCAAGCAGAGTGTAACAAATGAGTAAATATGATTTATTTGTCAAGAGTATCTTTGTTAGCGTTATTATTATATAAAATTCATACCTCAGTATTTTGTTTTTTTAATAAGTCATACTTGAGTAACTTAATCATCCTAATAAGCTAAAAAAGTTAGGATGAGATTTATTGGTTTGTATTTTTGGCCTGTAAAAGAATATTCGATGCTTTGATGTTAAGAGTACCAAAAATAAGATTTGGTTTAACTATTAAAATTTTGGTAATTTTTATGAATTTCCACACTATGAGAAAGGATGTGAATTCCAAACAAGAATCCTCTCTTTCAAATTTCATTAAGTACTTGAAATTTTTAATATTGTTGTCAACTGTAATGTTTCACAGTATTATGGTTAGTGTACTCCAAAATTTTTGGCTTCTACTATTTTAAGGGAGCCTCAATTGAAGGCCAAGAGGCAAGCTAGCAACATTATAGATTATTTTCAAAAGGCAACATCAGCATGGAGTGTCAAAGTTCCATAACAGTTTTGCCCGATTTATTGTTTATTTGAGTTCACTTCATTACAGGTTGTGGGATTTGAAGTGTCCACTGATACCAAGATTAGTTTCATAATATCACCAGTTTCTTCTAGATGATAAAACTTTACACTTTTTGGTTGGCATGCTTTACTGACAGTGGTGGATTTTTTCATTTAGTATTGAAACAGAATCTATTTAAAAAAAATTAAAGGAGCAAAATTTTCAAGGTAAGAAATTGAATTATTATTAGAAATTGAAGAAGTTAAACTATTTGTATTCTAAAAGTTCAAGCTATTATAAAATGAAGAAGTTGATCATATAATTATTATTTTAACACTTTTCTTTAAGTTTAGATCTAAATTCCTCCTTAATAAATGAAGTCCCATGATATGTACCACTGTAGAAAACAACATTCCTTAACAAAAGCTACTACACAATCTGATCTTAGCCAGTAAGCAAACACTTTTTCTTTAATAAGCATTAATTTTGAAATGATGCATTTCTTTTCAGCGTATACGTAACATATTGGTTCATTTGTATGTAAATTTGTTATTTTTCAAGTTTGTGATTTTAAATATATGATGTGTTTAAGTTCATTTTAATGTCACTATGTCAGGTTTACATGCTCAGGGTGAGGAACAAGCACTATGGTACGGTTAAGTTTTTTGATATAAGTTTTGATGTTTACTCTCCGGAGGAGGATCAAGGCTTAGACTACAAAACTGTATGGTCTAAAGAGTGCTGAAATTTTCAGTAGACACAATTTGCTGGTTTAAGAGAGTTTGGCTAGAGCTATAAGATAAGGAGAAATAGAATTATGTGTGATAGTAACACTACCTGTTAGTCATTTCAATATGACTTCAGAGACTAATATGTTACTGTCACAAGTTGCTGGTTTAAGAGGGTTTGGTGGGAGCTGTAAGAAAAGAAATTGAAAATGAAGTATATGTGATAGTAACACTACCTGTTGGTCATATCCAATATGACCTCACTGACTAATATTTACTTTTTTTGATGGCTTTTAGGGATCATTAGAATTTTTCTGAAAAATCCAGCATGAAACCATGTAGCTCTATGGTTTGGCCATAGGAAAGTAATGATAACTTTGTAGAATACATAGTAGAGCATATTAACTTTGTGGCATGTGTATATAGAGTTTAGAGCATCTCTTTTGTCAGATTTATAAGAGAGTTTGGCTAGAGCTATAAGATAAGGAGAAATAGAATTATGTGTGATAGTAACACTACCTGTTAGTCATTTCAATATGACTTCAGAGACTAATATGTTACTGTCACAAGTTGCTGGTTTAAGAGGGTTTGGTGGGAGCTGTAAGAAAAGAAATTGAAAATGAAGTATATGTGATAGTAACACTACCTGTTGGTCATATCCAATATGACCTCACTGACTAATATTTACTTTTTTTGATGGCTTTTAGGGATCATTAGAATTTTTCTGAAAAATCCAGCATGAAACCATGTAGCTCTATGGTTTGGCCATAGGAAAGTAATGATAACTTTGTAGAATACATAGTAGGGCATATTAACTTTGTGGCATGTGTATATAGAGTTTAGAGCATCTCTTTTGTCAGATTTATTACAATACAGTGATGCAGTGGTGTTGGTGGTGAATATGAGTTTAGCATGACATAAAAAATTAAAAATTATCCCGCATATTACGCGGGTTAAACATAGTTAAAATAAAAAAAAAGCTGCACCAACCAAATCACAATGGGCCTAAAAGTATAAACATCTCAGCCGAAGCCCACACCAATTCCTTAACAACACAAGGCAAGGCAAGGCAAGAGAAAACAAATATGGGCCTGGAAATTTTACATTTAAATTAAAGCAAATTTTTTTTTCTTTCCACATGCGCACATGTCATTATTGCACCATGAATTGATTCAAGATGTTGGTATCAATGGTGACCATCGACTTTTGAAACATATTGAAGGATTGTTGGAGAGTGATTATTCGAGAGATGATACCAATGCTACTCTTGAAGGACTCGTCAAATTTCTTGAGGATGAAAAACTTGAAAATGCAAAGAGCAAAGTGTAAAAATCCAAAAAAAAATTAGTTTTTTTTTTCTTCTTAAAATTAGCAAAGAAGAGCATTTCACCATTGAGTTCTTGATATATATATACACACACACAAAGAGCAAAGTGTAAAAATTCAAAAAAAATTATTATTATTTTTCTTCTTAAAATTAGCAAAGAAGAGCATTTCACCATTGAGTTCTTGATATATATATGAAAAGTTGAAATTGTCATTTGACATTTGAGCTCTTATAGCTTATATGGTAATAAGTTTCAGCATAAATCTTAGATGCCTTTAAAAAAATTTAAAAATTAAGTAGCTGAGGACTGATGTCCACCCAATGTACGAAGCATTTTGAAACGTTTTGTAGAGATTTAACGGCAAATTATAATCTTTGGAAGATTAACTTCAGTTATATTACTTGTAATTAAAAAGAGAAAATAAAAATCTATTATAAATAATGTTGTTGAGAATAAGAACTTATTTCTTGAATGATTGACAAATATTTAACTATTTTCACTAATTTAACAGTACAATTTTTTAATATAAATATTATTAAATTTTCTTTTATCTTTTATTGCACTTTATTTCAACTGTTGCTAAGACAATTGAATTTGATCAAATTATGTAATATTTTCAAATCAATTTTTTCTTATATAAAACTTAGAAAAATAATCATAAAAATTCATTTTACATAAAGAATTAGTGTATTTATAATTTTTTTTAAGTGTACTTATAAATATTTAACACTTGGAAAAAATGCATTTTCCTTATTAAAACTTTGTTTAATTACATATATAATATGATTTTAGGTTATTACAATATTGTATATAATACAGTAATAACCATAATTTTTGTTATGTAATTAAACAAATCTTAATAATATTAAAAAGGGAAAAGAAATTTTTTTTGAAAAATCTCATATTTTAGCACGTACATGTCCCCAATTTAAGTTCTTCTAATTTATTCAAAAATGTCAATGCCTTGAATTTCTTATCATGTCTCAAAGTAAGTTAACTACATAATTATCTTTTTGGTGTTGAATAACAATCTCGTTAATTTAAGTTGGACAATTTTTCTTTTTCCTCTCATGTGGTTGTTTCTAACAATGTTTTGTGTTCTATATTATTGCTTTGTGTTAACCTTTTTTTTTTTCCTTTAACAATTGAGAAATGTTATGTCTACAACATTTTTACAACAAATCTTAAGTGGCATATTGTTATTTGCTGTTAATTACTGGTAGATAAAAAAGTAATTCCAGTAATAAGTTTCAAATTAAAACGAATAACAACCTACCACCTAAAATTTGTTGTGAAAGTGTTGTAAAAATATTGTAAACGTAACACTTCTCTTAACATTATGTATAAACATGTGTTTATGATATATTAAATAATTATTACAAGCCAATTCCAAAAGCATAAACTTATTTATTTTCTACATAAAATGGTTGTAATAGTGAAATAAAGGTTTACAATTTTGACGTACTAATAAAGTTAACTTAAACAGACTTATGAGAAATCATAATTTAAACATCACAAAGTATGTAAAATATTGATTACTAATAATTAATGTATATTTTTTTTAATACACTTTTCAAAATTAATTCATTTCTACCTAATTCACTACACTTATTAAGAAGGAGAAGGTCAATTTTATTTGTAAATACTTCATCTTAATTTTTTTCTAAAAACCCCAAAGAAGACAAACACAAATTAATTTGTTGCTCTAAAGTTGCTTTGTGATTCTAAAGTAATAATACTTAAAAGGAGCAAGTAAAAATTGATATAAAATATCATAAGATAAATATTTGTTTTCAAAACACAAGTTTTTGAATTTGTTTTGGCTGCACTAAAAATATTATTGGTGGGTAATTATAAAACTGTACACTTTTTTCCCCCTTATATTATGTGTGTATAAAGGTTTGCAATTTTAATTGTCTAATAAAGAAAAAAAAAATGTTTTCTTAAAAAAATTAAGGCGATTAAAACAAGGTGATAACAAAATCCTAATTTGCTGCCCAAGTTGTGATGGTGGTGACAACTTACTGAAATTGTTTTCTTTTATTGGCTAGTCGTATGTATTGACAATTATAGGAATAGTCTCCATACCAGGGACGTAGAATACGATTGCAACTATCATAGGTACTATACAAAAAAGACGAAAGTATTTGACAGCTATATATTGACAACTCAAGGGTTTTTTCCTATAGTCAAGTTGTATTCTATAAATTTTGATTGTGACCACCATAAATACCATGAAAAGAGATTCCTTTGGTAATTAGAAGAGAAAGATCAGCTGAAATTTTAGTTTGCTAAAGACAAAAGTCATAAGCTAAAAGATGGTCATACAAATCCTTAGATGGGAGAGAATCAATTAAGGTAGTGATTGAAGGGATGTAATAGTCATGGTTTGATCCAAAGTTGGCCAAGAGAAAAGAGATGAGTTCAAATCATTAAGTGGCTGATCAATAGTAACCAATGTGTCCACAAGATTGGTGAGCTTGTGAAATAATCAGCAATAGATTAGCTACCTTTTTCAAGGTGGAAGTTAATAATGAAATTCCATTGTTCTAGTCTTAGATTGTGAAGTAAATATGCGTTTAGAGCTACCCAAACCTCCCTGAAAGTTGCGCATGCTACCATATGTGCAAGAATATTTTCTAAGAGTGATGATGAATGAGTGCACTTAAACATATGTTTATACAGTTATTTTTTTTATATTGAAATATTATTGGTTGATAATTCTTAAAAAATAGACTTATTTATTTTTCTACCTAATGTGGTTGTAATAGTGAAATAAAGTTTGCAATTTTGTTGTACTAAAATAATTAATTTAAGAGGTCAAGTATTTAAATCTTATAAAATTAACAAAAATATTTTATTTCTATTTACTTAATATATACTCGTTATATATATATTTTTTTTCATTTCAAAAAATTAATTCATTAGACTATATTCACTATACTTCTTAAGAAAAAGATCAATTTTAGTAATATATACTTCATTTAAATTGTAAAAAAAACACATACACACACAAATTAATCTTTTGTGTAGAGTTGCATATTCTTCCAAATTATTGACAATTAAAAAGAGCAAACAACAAAGAATAATAAGATATATATTTTTCTTCAGAACACAAGTTTATACATTTGTTTTGGTTACTATAAATGCATTATTGATAGCCAATAATAAAATGTATGCTTCATTTTTTTTCTCTATTATGTGTTTCCGCTAATTTGATATTGGGTTGCAATTTTAATTCTTTAATGAAGTTAGCTTGGATATAGTTACAAAATATAAAAAATGTTAATTATTGGAAATTTTCAAAATATCCTGGGGATCAAAATGGGGTGATATGATATGAGGAGCTAGTAAATGAGCATCATAAGCTTTCTAATGACTCTTCATTTGAGCAAAACAAGGGTCAGAAGGCCAAAAAAAATGTTCACATGAGTGGAAAGAATCATGTGAAACTCATAAAGAATGGTTCAAATAAGTTTGAGGTGCCCACTTTGTACATAAATTTGTCACAAATTACTCATGGGTGATCCAAAAATTTGGTACTAAGTAAATTAGGCATGTTTCTCTACGCTAAAAAAAAATATAAAATAAAAAAACAACTTTGGTTGATGTTCCCTAGATTGTTGGAAAATGCCTACTCCAAGGATGACAAAAAAATCAACGTTAAAATTTTCACATTTGAACTACCCTACTTCTAAATTGAACCACTTTTTAATCGTAGCACAAAACACAAAGTTGGTACCTTTAAAAAGTATGTATAATGTAATACAAGCTTTCCAATGATATCAAGAATAAGCAAAAACAGTTCATGAACGCCTTCAACCAAGTACACAAAATTGATACCTAAAAACTATATATACAATAAAAAAGGGACGGTCTTTCAAAATAGGATGCACCAAATCCGAACTCAAAGCACATGCTAACGCATAACATGTCCTTTGGCCCTGATGCTCTTAGTATGTATGTGCAAATTTGTTTTTCTCATCAATATATATATATATATATATATAAGAGCAAAGACCTCATGTGGGAAAGTATGTGGTTCAGGGGTGGAGCCATGAATTTTTGTTTGGAGGCGCCAAGTTGTAGAATTAATATATTTATCAAGACAACCACCCACACACACATATATATACACGCTTTTTTTATTACATACAGGGGCGGAGCCAAGAATTTTTGTTTGGGAGAGCCAATTAAGTTGTAGCACTAATATATATATTATCAAGACGACACCCCTCGCCCACCCCCCCCCCCCCCCCACACACACACACACACATATACACACGCTTTTTTATTATATAAGTTGTATATATACACACACCCAACAAAAAAAAAAAAAAAAGCTTAGTATTTTCAATCAAAATTATGTTTGATGGCGATCTTTCATAAAATAAAATTCATTTTTACTATTTTTATAGTAAAATTCTTAAAAAGTTTCATTTTTTATACAAATTATCAAATTTTATACTAAAGTAAAAAATATTTCAATTGAACTAATGAAATTTTAGAAACATGAATGATCCAAAACTTGGAGGAATAAGTTAAGTTCCAAACATATTTGAAACTATCTTGCTCTAGCCCATTATGTGGCAACTAAAGAGACATTTCATGTGTAATTTTAGTGACAATTTTTTTTTTTTAATGAGTCAATAACTTCTTAATTGCCACATAATGGGTTGAAAAAGATATAGATTCAAATATGTTTGGTGCCAAACTTTATCAAATATTTAACAAATATTAGATCACATTTTACAATAAAAAATAGAATTGCTTAAAATAAAGTTATGTCTCTATAACTATTAAACCAATTTTTCTTTTAAGAGCATCATTGGATTAAATCAAATATTTTGGGGGGGGGGGGGGGGGAACACTTATTTTTGTATACTAAAATTTGAAAACATTAAAATAATTATATATATATATATATATATATATATATATATATTTTAATTTTTCAAAATTTTGGGGGGCCATGGCCCCTAGACCCTTGCACATAGTTATGACCCTAGAAGTTTTGTCAAGTGGCGCATTCTATGCAAAGATAATTGAAATATTCTCTAGTGCCACATTAGAGATAAGAACAAATTAAATATTAACTATTTGTTTTATTTGTTTCAATGTTTCAAGACATTTCCAATTAAAAAATAAATATTATTTGTATCATTTGGTTTAATGTTTCAAGACTTTTCATCTCTCATACATACACACAAAACTTTTTGCATTTTAACTCACTATTTTCACCTCTTGCACTCCTATCTCTTTATATATACCTACCCATAGCGCTTCATGCCATCCTATGTCAAATACTCACAAACAAAAAATGATGTCATTTACCTTCAATATTTCGACGACTCCTACCTAGGTCTAACGTTGTTGTCTCATCTAATCCTAACCTGTATGAGTTGGCTACAACTAAGGACGGGGGCTTGCATTTTATATTAAGTGACAATGGGAATTACGATTTTGGTGTTAAGGTTGGACGTTGTAGATTTGTGGGTTTTATTGTTAGGACATATGTGATTCAATGTTAGGAACATATGTTACTATTTTATGTAATTGGCTAATTCTTTAACAAAACGCACTTTGCTTGTAATTGGATAGATCTAGGATGTGTTTAATGCTTCAAGAAACAAGGTTTCAAGTTCAAGTGTTAAAACCATGCAAGTCTATCCAAGAATCAAGTGAAGACGTGCTGGATTTTAAAGCTTGACAGCTAGCTCGACAGCTAGTATCTATCGAGGTTTAAAAGAGCTGTTTCAGCCCGAGGCTCGACAGCTACTCGACAGATAAGGTATCTGTCAAGATTTATGAAGTTCTGATTTTCATCCAATTCATGAATGTATGTTTGGGCTTTCTTTTCTCACAATTCTAAACATATATAAGGATTATTTTGAGGGCCGTAAAAGGTTACACATAGTTGCATAAGAGCACAATTCCACAAGTGTGAAGAAAAGTGTGACCGGAAACCTAGTTTGCCCTAGTTCTTCTCTCTCTTGAAGAAGCTGCTGTATTTGTATACCATAGGGTTTTGTGACCAAGCAACTTCATGATCTTCATCGTGTGATGAACAGAAGAACTTTGCAGCCAACATTCTTCTCTAGTTGGTGATCAAGTCATGTACTGGGATCCATGCAATTGGTTAGTCACGTACTGGGAACTGTGCATTGAAAATGAGAGATTGTTACTACAGAACAAGTCCAATTAGATATTGGGGTAAGGGTTCCACTGTAGGTTGGTAAAACGTACTGGGATTCCTTTACTTATAACTGCTTGTTTTGATAATATTGGATTCTCGGGAGTGGTGAACTTAAAATCACCCGGTAGGGTTTTTGCCGTGTAGGTTTTCCCCATTCGTAAACAAATCATCGTGTCAATTTATTTTCCGCTGTATACTTTAGATAATTGGTGATTTGTTTGTGCTACCACGCGCTTTACATGTTAATTTGATTAATTAATGAACTTGGCTAATTAATCAATTAATATATCACAAGGGGTCAATACATTCTTGGCCTATCATTTATAAATGATGTAATTGACTGTGAGAGTTTGGAATATGTATTTTGTTTTAGAATTAAGGAGAAAGAGAAATATACATTCTATATCAACTTCTATTTTACAATATTCCTCCAAAAGTTGCATTTTTTTTTTCATTACTTCAGTTGAATAATTATAATGGATCTGTGTGTGTAATTTATAATTGTTACTTTTTATGATAAACTCATTACTAATTAAGTTCTATAACAATTACGCTATAATACATGTACAACATTTTCTAAAACCATCTTATATAAAACATTATAATATATTATCCATGCCTTGCACGAGTAACTTGCTAGTTTTTTATAAATTGATAACCCCTTCTACTAAAAAATAGGAAACACAGCTCCATTAAAATACCCAAATACTCTCCTAATCATTCTAGAAACTTTTCAAATAAAATAATCCTTCATCAAATCCAAGCTTCCCCTAAAGAATAATTTCTTAATCCCTTTTTATTTCTTAGTTCTTATGCTTCAAGTTGCTATATTAATGAATACCATGCAGGTCTGATTATGAATATTTATAGACATGCATAATAAACCTAGGATTATTTTCAAGCCTATGTTAGTATGTTAATTGTCATGATTAAATGAACACATCCATGGATCTATAACCTGGGTATCACTTTTTCTTCTTCTTCTTCTTTTAAGAACATGGGTATCAATTGAGATTTGGATTTTGTGCTTACCTATTTATATTTTCTTGAAATAAGCCTGTGATGGATTTATGGATATCATCTTTGAGTGGGTTTCGTTATGTATAAATTAATTTTCTTCTCTCTAGCATGTAGTTCGTTTTTGTGATGAATATATACATATATATGTTTAAAATTGGACGAATATGCTTCAGAATGATTAAAATCAAAAGGAATAATAGATAAAATAAATAAAATAACATAAGCGGCACCAACCAAATCATATAATAGGCTAAAAATATAAACAATTGAGCCTAAGCCCACACCAATTCCTTAACAACAAGGTTTTCAGATCCAGACCGTTCATTGAACCGTAAAAGGGAGAGGTTCAAAGTTTTTGAGGTCGAACCGAGGTCGAACCGTGATGACATCATAATTAATTTAATAATTATTTTAAATATAAATAAATACATTAAATTAGTAAAAATAGAAAAATTAGCTAAAATAGTCTCCAAATAAATATGAGATTTATCTTTCAAATATATTTTTCATATCATAATTTTCATAAGACACATAAAAAATATTAAATCTTAAGCAAACCTAATAAATAAACAAAATAAATAAGTATATAACAATATTATAGTGGATGATATAACGAGTATAAAACCTATATGGCAGTAACCAACTAGTAAAATACCACTATCAAATTTTTTGTATAAAAAAGCCACCATCAAATTTAAATCTAACATTAAAATATTATTAAAACAGGAGAGCTAAGAAAGCTTAAAGCCGTAGTACTGTAGTAGCAGTGGTGGGTCAGTAATACACTAATATAAAATCAACAAAGATAAAAACTAAATATAATAATTAATAAATATATCAATTTATGTGGTCTGTGGTGATACACCAGGTCTGGCGTTTTTTACTAATCATATACTACTTTTACATCTTTACCCAATGGAGAAAGACTTCAATAAAGTTCAAACAAAGAGATCATCTCAGCAAAAAAAAAAAAAAAGAACAAAAAAGAGAGAAAGCAACACAGTGAGAAAAAGCGAGTCTTTCACTGGTTTAGAGAGATCTGATCACTGGTCATCAACTGGAGGTAGCAGCGGATGACAATGCCGACAGGGACAGAAGCTTTAACTGGCATCTGGAGACTTGTGGAGGATATTATCAGAGATTTGACTAAGCTGAGGAGTGCGGTGGCCGACAAGGGAGAGAGGCGATCTCAGGAGAGGGAGGGTCCGAAGGGAGGTGATTTATCTTGAGCTTGAGGACCGAATGATGGAGACCTGGTTTGGTTTCTAACTTTGACTTTTAAACATCCTAAACGACGCCATATAGGGAAAAAACAGACACAGTGATGCCGTTTAAGGCTTTATTTATTTTTTAAAAAAGGGCCCATGAGAACCGCTAGAACCGTTCACGGTTCTCAGAACTGTATGGTCCGATCGCGATTTGTATGGGTTCCTACTTTTTTTCCATAGAACGGTTCTTGAAGTTAAAAGAATCGTGAAACTGAGAGGTTTGCGGTTTTTCCGGTCGGACCGTACGGTCCGGTTCGGATTTCAAAACCTTGCTTAACAATACAAGGCAAGGCAAGAGAAATATAAAATGTAAGCTATTCATCCAAACAGAAAGAAATCAATATGGGCTTGCAATTACCCATATATAGAAGAATCAAACATTTATTTGTAATCACACAATTAGTTCTAAGCCGACCTTTCTCATATGTATGTATATATATATATATATATATATATATATATATAACCCACTTAGACTCACAACAATGGGTAAGGCTCCTCTTTAGTTTATAATTCTCCCGATGCTTCCCATTTTTGATATATAATTTTAAATTATAAAAACTTGAACTGAAATATTTGATTGATGAAATAGTTATGGATATTTGATTGTTTTGAAATTTTGCAAGTATGAAGAATATATAAAAATAATGGAATCCAATAATAGATTTGTCAAAATCCGCATCCAATAAAAAAATTAAGTGGTTTAAATAAATAAGAAAATATTTGTCATAATGGAATATATTGATTTTGCGGAACCTTTTTAATGAAGTAATTTGACTTATACACATCTAGATCATGAATGTTTAGAATCCATATTATGCAAGGAGACGTTGCTTTTGCTAATTCAACTGTTATGCTTGAACCTTGTTCTTACATGACTCGATCAATTTGATCACACACTCGCTATCTATCAATGGTTCATTGGTAATTTTTAGTTTGATTAGGGAAACCACAAAAAATGAATATGCTAATGATAGCAGTAGCGACTCTAGGATTATTTTCTAAGGGGTCAATAAGAAACATAAATTGTGCACACCCAAAGTGTCTTTAATGGGCTCAACCTATACTTGGGCTCACAACTTATTTGTACAGTGGGTTTTGAGTTTCCTGTTATGGGTAGTTCCTTGGTCGGAGACCCAATTGCACACTCTAGTAATCACAAGCTCCATCCTTTTTCCTTTCGCAAGTTGCTAGTGTGATCACTCTTTACTCTCTGTTTTCTCTCCAGAATTACCAACCCCCTACTTCTCACGCTATCCTCCTATTTATAGCCTAAGATAAGTGGAGGTGTTATGATTACTCCCAGATCTTACTAGTGCGAATGGGGGTCCAATTCCGTCATCTCTAAGTGGATGTTCTGTTAGGAACAGTGGTAATGGCATTGGAACTAGTTCCCACCTTCAAAAGACTGTTCAGCAGTGATGTTCCCAAAGGCAATACTGGGCAGTCGAGAATGCAAGATGTTCTCAACATGCGCACTTCCTGATTAGGGTGTAACTTGATCGGCATGAGCTTATCTTTGACACGTTTATAGAGAGATGAGCCTGTTCTGGTATTTGGGCTCTGATTGGGCCCGAAAATGAGTACAGATCAAGGTCAAAGGCCCAACGGTGTGAGATCGTGCATCGTGCCATAGGGCCAGGGCCCGAAGTTTAATAGGCCTGGGCTCGTACCCCATACAATAGCCCCCCCCTGGTTCGTGCCTGGCTACCGGGGATGAACCAAGGACAAATTTGGTTGGTGCTAGTGACCCCTCTGGGATCCCAACCGCCGGTTATTAAACAAACGAGACAGCCATCAATGCTTTCTTAAAAGGGGCGCCCTGCCAGGTTGTCACATCCCACCGCTTCCATAACCTGACGGTTCGTGATCTGTGCCCGCGCGTGTGGAGGGTTACGAAAAGAAACCATAAAGACTTTCCTGCCTTCTCGTTCATTAAATGCTCTGGCCTTATAAATAGTTTCTCTAGATTTTTCATTTTACTCTTTACATCCTCTCCCCTTCAACTTCCTCTCTGCCGAGCATACTCCTCCTGTGCGTAAATACTCCACTCCAGATCATCATTTCCTAGAGCCTAAAGTAAGTTTTCTTTACTTTTTCCTCTTCTTTCAATTTTTCTTTACTCTTAGAGTTTAGGAATGGGATACTCTCATCTTCTTGCGTCTAAGGCTGCCTTGGCTAACTTTAGAGTAGCCTATGGCATTCCTGGAGATGTTGATATTGCCTACTGTCACGAGGGCGATATTGCTCTCCAGAGATGCTCTGACCCAAATGTAGTGTTCTTCCCTTTGATGGCCATTTTAGAGGGTGGAGTTAGGTTTCCCGTTGACCCTCTCATACTCAGCACCCTTAGGTTTTACGGCTTATGCCCCGACCAGCTTCCCCCCAATTTTTTCCAAATTGTAAGTTGTGTAAGTAGGTTGAACCAAATATATGGGCTGCAACTAAACCACCACGACATAAACTTCATGTATAGTTTATGTGGTAACATTACGTCCGATTATTATCTAAAAGCTAGGGATGTACAGGTACGGCTCATATCATGCCTTCCCGACTCCAATAGAAATTCAGCGGGAGAATTCGTTTGGGTGAGCGGCATTTGGCTTGCCGATGAGCTCCCTTGCCCAATTTCACCGCAGGATGTTGGTCGGTACCGAGCATTTTTATTTGCTTTAGATCTAGAATTTCTCTTTTACTTATTTTACTGGTACATATATTAATCAGTTTCCATGTTGCTTTGGTGCAGACAGCAGAAGATTCAAACCCGACCTTAGAGTTGTGCACGTGAGAGACCTCAATTTTGTGCTCAAATCGGAGATATTTGTGCACTCGAACGGACAACTTCGGGCGTCTCACCTGATTCTTAGCCTCGATCTGGTGTACACTACCTGGCAGAACTTCAGCCAGGCCTTATTAGTGGATAGCCCCCTATTGTCGTACATAGACGTACGACACGCCAACTTGCTCCTCCCCTCTCTAACGGTAGGTGAAGCTAGAGACCTCGGCCCCCGGTACACTACTATGGATTCTCTTGCACTAGTAAGGGACGCCTTGGCTAATCTTGTATCTCAAAGCTGTAGAGTCCACGTTCTTGTTGAAGAGCCCGAAGCCCCGGTTCAAGTAGCCGAGCCAGCAGCAACCGAGTCGGTTAATTCTTCGGAAGCGGAGGCCGGTCAAGGTGAAAAGATGGTGAAAAAGAGAACAATGACCATTGACCTGTTTTTGCCCGGTACCCGCCCTATAGCTTAGCCTCAGCAACCCCACGGCAGGGACTCGACTCCCCCTCCTCCTGCCGGCCGTACCATAAAAAGGCAACGCACTACAGACCAACCACCCAGGGTTCCAAGTGACGCTCCCTTGAGGACTCCTCCCCGAGTATCTGGCGGGATCACAATCCGAGAGCCGACTGGTGGTCCTCGACCCACTGCCCAGGTCGAGACCAACGTGTCATCTTCTCGCGGCCCGAGGCAGGCTGGCAAACCACCTTCAAGCTCGGTGAAGAGCCCTTGCTGAGGTCTGCCAATGTAAGGACGTGGGGGTGAAGGAGGGCGGGTTGCCCAGAGCTTGGTACAAGGCCTTCTATTTCCTGAGGACGTTCACTTCTTCTCGGGCGGGACTGAAGAATCGTTGGCTAAGCGGCTGCAGTGGCATACCATAGCGGTAACTTTCTGTCCCGTCCTTTTCCATTTGTTTTAATGCGTGCATATTCTCTTTGCCTTCATACTTGTTATTGTTTATTACCAGGCTGCGCAGCTGACCTATGTCATCGACGAAAGGTTAAAGGAGACTGCCGAGGATGCTGAATGGGAGAGGGCCCTAAAGGACGTCGTGGTGACCACGGCAAAAGAGAAGGGCAAAGCTGCTGAGGTTCCTGAAAAGAAGGCACAATCTGTTGAGAAAGCCCGATTAATGGCGGAGAAAAGTTTAACCCAGATGGAGGCTAAGCTGGGGGGCACGAAGCTAAAATTTACGAAGGCGGAAAGCCTAAACTTGGCCCAAGTTGACGAGATCGCTGACCTAAAAGCGGCCCTTGAAGCCTACGAGGAGAAGTGGTACAATGAAGGCTTCACGGACGCCGAAAACTCTGTGGAGCCCATTGTCCATCAAGCCAAGCATCATGGGTTCGAGGAAGGGTGGCTGGCAGCCCTTCAAGCAATGGGAGTGGTAAATGATTCCCCACTGAGGAACCCTAAGCAAATTCCATACCCGACTCCTCCTCCCCCCGTTCAGAGTTAAGCTGGTCCCGCTGAAAAGGAGGACACCCCCAACATGAGGCAGTTGGTGCGTGCAATTGACACCCACGTGGAGATGGTTGATCTCGAGGTCACCAGCAACCTCAATGCCGCCAAAGACGTACAAGCCCAGCACCTTCCCCCCGATCAGCCAACCGAGGATGCCCCAGAACGGCAAGTCGAGGATGTAGTTTAGCTCTCACCAACCGATCCTTTAGTCTGACACCTAAATTTTAGCCTGCTTTAGTTTTTTACTTGTGTTTAATTTTTCCTTTCATTTGTTTGGTTTGCCTATAGTCACCAGGTTGTGGTGACAGAACAATAATTTAACTTTTATTCCTATTTGCTTTATTTGATTAGTGACCGAACATTTACTTTAGCCGTATTTATAAATGATCATCACATTGCTACTAAGTTATTCTTTTCTGCTGTGCTTTATTGTATTTTTTATTTTTTATTCCCAACGACCAGGTAGCCTAATCAAGGCTTGTCTCTGATCGGTGAAAAAGACCACTTTCACCTGTCTTCGAATAGATAGGTTTGCTATGTGTTGTTAAGGAAACTAAGTGTTAAGTTTCCATCTGTTAGGTGATCGAACCTAGCCGAGAACAGGATTTTCGTTGCTAGGTAACATTTACTATAAGGTTTCCATCTGCCCGGTGATTAGGGTTGAACTGGATGCAGTCTTTAGTCCTTAGAATAATTTGATGTAAGGTTTCCACCTGCTCGTTGATTAGAATCGAACCAGGAGCAGGTTTCAGCCCTTAAAATAATTAGATGTAAAGTTTCCACCTGCTCAGTGATTAGGATCGAATTGGGAGTGGGCTTCAGTCCTTAGAATAATTAGATGTAAGGTTTCCACCTGCTCGGTGATTAGGATCGAACCGGGAGCAGGTTTCAGCCCTTAGAATAATTAGATGTAAGGTTTTCACCTGCTCAGTGATTAGGATCGAACCGGGAGCAGGCTTCAGCTTTTAGAATAATTAGATGTAAGGTTTCCACCTGCTCGATGATTAGGAACGAACCGAGAGCAGGCTTCAGCCCTTAGAATAATTTTGACATTTAATTTCCTTCATGTTCGTTGACTAGGGTTTAAAAGTTATTCAGCCCTTAGAATAATTTTGACATTTAATTTCCTTCATGTTCGTTGACCAGGGTTTAAAAGTTAATAGTGAAGGAGCCAAAGGTATGAATACACTTGCAAGGATAGACATTGCTCTCATATTGCTCAATATTGTATACATATGAAATTATACTCAACTTGTACTCATGTGCACTGATGGTCAGTGATAAAACTTCTTCAAGTTGTGAACGTTCCATGGTTGGGGAAGTGGTCTTTCATCCAGGTCCTCCAGATAGTATGCACCCGCTCCAGCAATGACGGTAACTCTATAAGACCTTTCCCAGGTCGGGGCTAGCTTTCTTGCATTAACGTCCCGCGCGTTTTCTACAACCCTTCGAAGTACCAATTCTCCGGCACTGAATTCCCTCCTCTTCACATCCCCGTTATACCTCTGGGCAAGCTTCTGTTGGTACTCTGCTAGCCGTATGGTAGCCAATTCCCGATACTCTTCTAATTGGTCCAGATGCTTCACCATTAATTTATCATTCTCGGCAGGGCTGAATCCTGCAACCCGAGCACTACACAAATTCACTTCGGTCGGTATGACTGCTTCTATTCCGTACGTAAGGGAAAATGGAGTTTTTCCCATGGATCTTCTGGGAGTCATCCAGTATGCCCACAAAACATTGGGCAGCTCCTCGACCCACCTACCCTTAGTGCCCTCCAATCTTTTCTTTAACCCGCCTACGATTGCTTTGTTAGTGGCCTCAACTTGACCGTTACTCTGCGGATACGCTGGGGTGGAATACCTGTTCTTGATACCGAGATCGCTGCAGAACTTACGAAAGGCTTTTCTATCAAACTGCAACCCATTGTCAGATACCAGGGATTCGGCACCCTAAATTTCATTACTATATTCTTCTACACGAACTTCTTAACATCTACGTCCCGAATATTAGCCAATGCGTCGGCCTCTACCCACCTAGTGAAGTAGCCCACAGCCACCAAAACAAACATGCGATTACCTGTAGCCTAGCGGAATGGACCAACAATGTCTAGCCCCCACTGTGCAAAGGGCCATAGGCTACTGATGGGGTTTAGACCTCCTGCTGGCAGATGGATCAATGGTGCATGCTGTGGACGACTAAATTTCTCGTTTCGATATAAGTCAAACAAGTAAAATAGTTTCACAAATGCGAATTTATATTGATGATTGTGTGGTACAATTCTCTGTAATTACAAAAGAGTTATCCTCTGATTCGATCTCCTTAAAAGACTTGTTGATTGGATTTATAGTAATGTGATTTTGATTTGAACACCCAATGTACTTCAATTTAGCTGAAGAATGGATCGAAGATCTTTGGAACAGAATTACAATGAATCTCGTGCTATGAGCTTGTTTGAAATCCTTTGTTCTTCACGTTCTTCGTGTTCTTCGTGTGTTCTTTGTGTTCTTCGTGTGTTCTTCGTCTTTGAAGGTTTGTGGTGGAAGTTCTTCGGGGCTTTAGAGGCTTGAATCCGTTGAACTTCACTAATTTGTGATTTCTTGAGGTTTTTTGGAGGCTTTTGAGCTTGATTCTAGTGAACTTTGAGATTTAGGAATATGATTTGGATGATTCCTCTTCGAATGTTCTTTGTATTTGAAGGTTTGTGGTGGAAGTTCTTCGGGGCTTTGGAGGCTTGAATCCGTGAGCTTCACTGATTTGTGATTTGTTGATGTTTTCGGACCTTTGAGCTTGATTCCCGCAAACTTTAGGATCTAGGCAAACGGTTTGGATGATTCTGCTTCGAATGTTCTCCGATTTTGGGGTTGAAGTTCTTGAAGTTCTTGAAGGCTTTGAGGCTTGATTCCTGCAGAGCTTCTATACTTCTGAGTGCTTCTGAATCTTCTCTGATGCTGCTTGTGCTTCAGATGCTTAGTCTCTCTCCCAAGATGTCTTGGTCCCTTTCCCAAGATGTCTTGATTCCTCCTTTTAATGTCTTAGGAAGGCTTCTATTTATAGGAGTTTAGAGGTGGGTGAGCGACACGTGGCGGAGTCTGATTGGTGACACATGTCACAGCCTGATTAGTTCGCCTATGTCATCGCTTACACGTGCTGGATTGCTTGTGTCATTGCTTACACGTGCGAGGCTGCTTGTGTCATCGCTTACACGTGCGACGCTACTTGTGTTATCGCTTACACGTGCTGATGTGTGATTGGTTTTTGCATGACACTTAGCAAATTTCTGTTGGTTTCGGAATAGTGATAGCAAAACCTAGCAGCAATACGTGGTACTTTGTAATTGGCTGTATTTTGTGGACTTGATAATGTGACGTGTCAGCTTGTGATAGGTCGAGAATTTTCCCTCTCTACAAATGCCCCCTCGAGACTCGTTCACGCACACAGTTTTGGAGTGTGGTGTGGGAATGAGTTTCGAAAATGGATTTTTGTACTTGACTCTTTAAGTGAAGTAGTTAAAGGTGGTGAAGCTTTCAGTAGGATGAGATAATTTTCGAAGAGTAGACCCACCCATATGAAAGGCTTTGATGAGATCGAAAAGGGGTCTGCCAGTATTTGAATGTACTTGCGTGACCGAGCCTTCTCAGCATAGTTTAAGTTGAAGTAATTTCAAAATAGTGTTCTATGGTATTTGAAGTGGGTTGGTGAAGTTGAAAGTTGTTTGCAAGAAGTTGGATGTACTTGCAAGATTGACTCATTTCAACAGAGGTTAAGTTGAGGTAATTTCATAAAAGTATTTTGGATCGTTGGCGGCGATCACAAGATGTTGAAGATGGGGACAATGAGAGAATGGTGGTTGAGTACAGCAAGCAGAGTCATGGGGCTAACCTTGTGTTTTTAAGAACTTCTGGTGAAGTTATCTCGGAAGAACATGTTTTGAATTACGGCAAAGACATGTGGGAAAGTGGTTGAATGCGCTTGTGTAATTGTATCACTCAGGTTAAGTTGAGGTAATTTCAAAAGTCTATGGATTTTGGGTATGCTGGTGGTGGTATGAAGAAGATGGGGATGAAGCAAAGCGAATGGGTGAAACATACCCACCATGGCGCTGGCCCTGTATGTTGGGGACCCTCTGGTGTAGATGTCTCTGGGAAGTACACCTTTGGATATGGGACTGACTGCATGCTGAATGAGGTCCGTCGGTAAGTCATAAAATGTGCATGCGTGATGGGACCATGCCAACAGACGTTAAGTTGAAGTAATTTCAGAAGAGTACTTTCTGAAATTCTTCAAGCTGATTTTAAGTTTGAGTAATTCCAGAAAGTGAGTTTTGAGGTACCAGCAACGATGACCTTTGGGTCCCACAGTGGTAGGGACATGGAATAAGGCTTTGGTGACCATTTACCGGCACCAAAGGCTGAATTCTGATGAGCTGGTGCCATGGAGGTTGTTTCAAGTGTTGGATGGAAGACAATTTGTAGGATACCCCAACACTTTTTACCATCTTCACCTACTGCCACTTGTTGGAAAAGCATAGAAAAATGAAAGATGGAGCTAACTTGTGATTCTGGTCTTTGAAACCAGCCAAGTTGCTGTTTATTCCGAACCACTGCTTCTGTTGGAAGACCAAGCAATTGGAGAGAGACTACGAGAGACCTGAGGTTAGGAACAGGTGTCTTTGCTGGACTTGGGTTTCCTGGCCAATCAAATCCATGGAAGCATGGGAGGTCGATATAGACCTGGTTATGAGTAATTTTATGGACAAAGGTGGTCGTTAAATGGAGAAACAAAATTTGTCTAGATCTCAAAACTGCAATGATGTTGTAAATAGGGTTTCGACCGAACCATGGGAGGGTTGATCTCAAACCGATTATGAAGCAATATCGGTTGCTAGGTGTTGAGAATGATGAGGCCATAGTGAGAAATGGTTGTGAAAAGGAGGACTTGAAACTCTGAAAGAAGCAAATCTTCATTTCATGACTCAGTGTGTTTTTTTTTTTTTTTTTTGGATGAGTTTTTGATGAATCCGGCCCTTCTATTTATAGTGGAGAGACGAAGAATGGTAGATAGGTAGTTGAGAATGGTAGTTGAAAATTTTTGGTGAGAACGGTAGATGGGAACGGTAGGTGGGAATGGTAAGCATCGAATGGGAATGGTAAGTTGGAGACTGGTAGGCACCGAACGGGAATGGTAGGCTGAACTAATGACCCAGTGTAATTTCATGTTCGAGACACACTTGTGAGAGTTCATTTGTATTTTGAGAGGGAAGTCTTGATGAAGTTTGGAGAATAACCCTGAGGGGATCCCAATTAAATGGATGAATTTCAAATTTTGGTCTCAGGAGCTTAAGTTTTGGACATTGCTAGTACTTCAGAGAAGTGGGTCAGATTGGTGGTTTTCAAGTCACGAAAAATTGAGCAAGATAAATCTGGCTTGAAAATCTTGACTTTAGGTCGATTCCAACACAAAAGTCAACTACCTTGGAATCGAGTCATTTGTGCAATTTCTGAGTCTCAAATGATGGAATGGTTTCCAAAATCGGAATGTACGCAAAAAATTGAGTAAGATAGGTCCATCTTAAAAATTTCGACATTTAGTCAACATTTGCATAAAAGTCAACTTTTTGGAAATTGGAAGTTTGCACAATTTTCGAGCCTCGAATGAAGAAATGGGTCCCAAAATCGGAATGTACTCGAAAAATTGAGTGGGACAGGTCCGTTTTGAAATTTTTGACTTTTTGGTCAAGGTCAAAGGTCCATTTGGTCAAAGTTTTTTTATTTTATTTTATTTTATTTTATTTTTTTTTTTTTTTTTCAGGCGGTTTGGACCGGGTCAGATTTGCGGGTCAAACCGGGTCGGATCTGGACAAACGGGTCAACGGTTGTTGGATGATGACGTCATGGCGCGTGTAAGCGCATGGAAGGTGAGGGTGGCGCGTGGAAGCGCGTAGACTTAATGCCGGTATTTACGGAGGCGCGTGGCGGCATGTGGGAGCTCTTTTGATCCTGAAATTCTTGGGTTTTGTAGATCTAGGGCCGCTGGATCTAGTGGTATTGTCCGTTTTCTAAAATCATGGGCAGATTTCCACAGATTTGAAGGACTAGGCCGCGGGTCGTTGCGAGATTGTGGCTTTGCGTGGCGGCGCGTGAAAGCTCCTTGGAGGATGATCTTTCTGGGTCTAGTAGATCGAAGTCCATTAAACAGCCCTGTGGTATTAGTTTTGTGAAATGAAGGCCGGATTTGCGCAGATGTTGAAAGACTATTCCGTTGGTCACTGTGAGTTCGTGGCCGTGCATGGGAGCACGTGGATAGTCTACTGAGTTTGATTTTCTCTGGGTCTTTGTAGCTTGAAGTCCCTAGAAGATCCTTGTGGGGTCAGTTTTGTTAAATAATGTCTGAATTTTCACAAATCTGAAGGAGAAATCCGAAGGCATGGCTGGATTTGTTGCCATCTTAGTCCATTCTGACGGTGGCTACTCTGACAATATTTTGACAACCCAGGCAGAGAGTGGTTCCAAGGTAACCACTTAGTGTCTCTACTGTTCTCAAGGGTTGGTGGCACAGTTTCTTGAAACATTGTATTGCTCTTTGCGAGCCTATAACTTCTTGCCAGGCCTAGTGTAACAATTTCTTTTTGGCAGTATGATTCATTTATGGACATTTACCATCTTTTTTTTTTTTCAAGGTTCGGTGCAGTATTTTTTGAAAGTTGATATTTTTAACTGCGTAGACCTGTTTCTCTTTTTGTCTGTTAGTTTCAGAAATTTTCCTATATAAGGCCACCTAAGCCATGCATTTGGTTTGTACAAGCATAGCCTTTAGTAACTAACATGATATTATGAGTGCAGAGAAGCCATGCATTGAGTTTGCATAAGCCTAACCTTCAGCAACTAACATAATATTGTAAGTGCAGAGAAGCCGTGCCTTTTCTCCTTTTTTTTTTTTTTTTTTTTTTTTTTTTTTTTTTTTTTTCACATGCTTTACCTGGACTGACTCCACTTTTCTTTTCTTTTCTTTTTTTGTAGCAACTTGCTTCTTGATATGGTGTACTTCAAAGATATTTCCTCGTCTGACAAGAAGTATCTTATTATATCAAAAGATCAAGATGATGCGACTGAGAAAGGATTATCACTGCTCGTTGAGAAACCCACTATTGGTCGATTTTCACCAATATGGCTGAAACAGAATGATTTTGGTGACATTGTTGAGTGGACGTATGACACTTCCCAAAATCCTGATTCTCCTTCTAGAGTATGGTCCTTACGTACTTCCCTCCACAAGAATACCACTGAGTCAAGTCCTTTAAGGACTCTTGGCCGCTGCATTATTTCTGGTGAAACACGTTGGGGCACAGTTTTCAGAATCAATGGCGAGTTTGGTTATGCACCCTACTATTGGGAATGGCTTGAAGATGTCCTCTCTCGTAGCAAGAAGACTCTTATCAAGGCCCAGGTTTTTGAAGCGGTCCTTGCATCTTTATACACATATGATCAAAACAGTGACATCATACGTGCATTTTGTGAAGCATGGTGCCCGGATACCAATACCCTTCATACCCCGTTGGGCGAGATGTCCATCGCTCTTTGGGACTTGCATTGCCTAGGTGGGCTTGCCATCACTGGTAGCTTTTATGATGAAGTTGTCCCTTGTTACAAGGAAATGGCAGGATGTGATGAGAAAGGCAGATTTATTCCAAAGAGTTGTGAATATCTGTTTGTCGCTTTTTATCGACTTCATAATGAGAAAGAAAGGAGGCCACATGTTTCGGTAAATGACTGGATCAAATTTTGGTTTAAAGGGGACCCAAAATACATGAAGCCACCTCCTCGAAGGCCAAAGAGGTCGTGTCATCCTAAGCAGACTTACAATCCTGACGGTTCATTTGGTAAGGCCTGTGCATGGTCTTCAAAAGAGAAAGGTGCATTTACAGACCTTGAAGTTCAAGAAGGACTATGTGAAGAAACTTACTTGGCTGCCCTGTTATCTTGTTGGCTATGCATATTTGTGCTACCGAGCGAAGATCTCAATACTATCCGTCCAGGAACATTCAAGGTTGTGAGCCTTATGGCTATTGGTAAGCCTTTCAGTCTTGCCATACCCGTTCTTACTAGCCTTTATCGAGGATTAAATAGGCTTGCTCGTTCTCCTGTTGTTGGTAGTTCAAAGGTGTGCCTTCCCATGCACTACTGTAAGGTTGAATTTATTCAACCATCTAATTGGCTTTATTCCGTGCCAAATTTGCTTGTATTTCAGCATGTAGTAACCCTGTATTTAGGTGGGCTTGTTGTAAGGGTAGTGAGTGAGATAGAGTGAAGATTGCTCAAGAGTGTGCAAGAAAACAGAGACTCGCTGCTTGATCTCGCGGGTGACTCGCGGTTGCAAGCCACCAGACGCAGCACACGTGCCAAGCATGCCAGAAGGTGAACAGTCATGCTAGCTGGAGCACTATAGGACAAAACAGGACAACTGGCCATACGGTTATCTCGCGACTGGATCTCGCGACTCAGTCAAGTAGCGAGGCCAAGCCGCGAGCCAGCCCTGTTTTGAAAAACCTGACGTTTCACATTCTCCTCTCACCTCAGTATAAATACCCCTTATACCCACAAATGAGGGAGAGCTTCCAGAGAGAATTTTGAGAGAGAAACCCTAGAGTAAAACAAGATTGATTCATCTACAATCTTTACATAAGTGTCTCTTCAAATTCCTCAACTCTCTTCCTCTCCATTGCCAAACCCTTGAGAGGCTTTTTACCAAAACCTTGTTCTCACCATATCCATTACTGTGAGAGGGTTGTTTGGTGTTCTGGGAAGCAGTTAGGAAGGAACCAATCTTCATTGGTTGATGCTATGGTCTAGTAGCGGAATCCGGGAAGCTAGAAAAGAAAAAGGTTCGGCGCAACCTCGTTGGAGCAAGAAGCTTGGAGGGCGTAGGTGCACTAGGTAGATTAGGCTTGGAGGGTCTATTGCTGTCCATGTATCCCAACTACATTTTCAAGTAGATTGTTTACCGCTTGGAGGGCGGCAGAGAGGTTTTACGCCGAGGGATTTGGTTTCCTTTTCGATAACACATCGTGTGTTGTCTTTGTGTTTGCATCTTCCTTCCCTTTTATCTTTGCCTTTTATTATCTGCTGTGGGTTGTGATTTTAATTTGGCTTAGATGGTTTTTCCAATTCTACATTATAGCTTATGTTCATTTTCCGCACACTAGTTGTTTGACATAAAGCTTGAATTGGTTAATTTGTAAATTGGGGGTCTAAACGTTCAAGAGTGTTTTTACACTTTTTGAACTTTCAACTACATTTATAGGTGGCTAGGCTACTACTTTGATACCCATCATGGAGTTAAATTGGAAGTCATCGGGCCAAAGATGGTTAGATTTTCTGGTGCAGGAGGGGCCAGATATTATGACGAATATGAAGTCCGAAGGTTGATTCAAGGCAACCGCATGTTGTGGGGTGCCAATTTGCTTGTTAAGAATGCGAATGAAACTTTTGAAGACAGTGGCAATCTTTCTCGTACTTCACTGGCACACTTTATTAGTATTCGGTCATCTTACTTGTCTATGCGGCAAAATGGTCATTTCATCATAGAACCCTACAGCCCTTGCCGATTTAGTCATCAATTTGGACTTTGTCAAAGCATTGTAGGTGGTATAAAGAAAGACATCCATCATGCTTCTTTGGGTGAAGTCTTAGAACTTTGGAGATCATGCACCAAGTCTAAGACCATGTCGCAAGCATTCTTCCCAGCTCCTCCATCGAACTTAAAGCACCACACTACTCAAAGTTATGAGCGTTGGTGGAATAGCATGCATGGGACATACCTTGAAGATGGTATAGCATCTTTGATTTCAAGCACACGTCCTCCTTTACCAAGAACAAAGATGGGTCAAACAAACCACGATAAGAATGTCAATGGAGGGGGTATTCAATTGTTTGACGATCACGCTACACGTGTTGTTCAGAAATCTGTGACTGAGAAGGCTCAATTTGTAAAGCCACAGGACGCCACAATAAGACTGAAGATGCCTCCCTTTAACGCTTCTCTTGTTGAAGGGCCTCTAGGAGTGTGCATGGCATCTAGTGAAAAGATGGACTCATATCTTGAGAAAGTGAGTGAGAGCAGTGACAAGGAGTGTCATTGGAGGCGGGCTAAGAAAAAGCTTAAATTGATAACCCCTAGTGAACCCGTTTTTGTTGAAGGGACCTCCTATGCCTTTGAACACGTTGAAGTTGCTGCAGATCAAGTATTTTATATTATTCTACTATATTATTTTCTAGTCTTTATATACGTACATTTTTTTTTTTTGATGTAATGTATTCTTGATTGCAGCCCGGGTAACAAGCCTTAAACACAATCAATAGCGATAAGGTGACCTCTATTGATAGTGAAACTTCAATTTCTGGCCCACGACCTATTGCCATATCAGTGGGAAATGTAACTCAGATGCCTAGCACTAAATTTATGGAGAGGACCGTGAGTTCTGATATCCCTGAAGATTCTGTTTATCGTGCCGAAGATGTGATTCTGAAAAATCGCATCGACCTTGCATTGAACCTTTGGAAAAGTCTTCAGCAAAGAATTGCTAGGACCGCTTTTGAGAAGGCCCCTTCACTCATGGGAGAAGCTCAAAAGATTTTTGATGCCATAGCAGCTAATAAAGCTATTGATCCATCACCATTGCAAGGCTTAGTTGCTGATTATTTTGAGAAGGCCAGAAGTTTTGAATCACTTCAATCCTGCTTTTCTACAAGTGTGATGTCTGAAAAACGTGACAAGCAATTGATAGATTGTAACTTTCGCCTTGCTGAGCAGTCAACTATAAAGAATGAACTGTTGGCATGTGGTGAAACACTTAGGGATGGACTGGCGAGTGTTGAAGCTAGGATAGTGGAGCTGCTTGAAGAACTGGAACATCTATCCAATCACAAGAAAGATCTCGAAGCTTCGATTCCCAATAATGATGAAAAGTTGTCAAATCAAAGCTTTATCATCTCGAGCATTCAAGATGAGATTTCTTTCATAGAGACTACTCCTTCCTTAAGTAATGCAGACATTGAATCTTTGCAGTTGTTGAACCAAGGGCTGGAGACAGCACATGATGAGTTAGAGAATTACAATTGGAAATACTGACCTGTACTTGTAGTCAATAATCATTGTAGCATCTCCCTTTTGCTTTCTTTGTTGTAGAAATTTCATGTCTTTCTTTCCAGCTAATAAAATCAGTTCTCTTTGCATCACTCGTTTATCTAATTTCTTCACCATCGTCTCCACTTTTTTTTTTTTTTTTTCTTTTTTGCATGTGACTGAACTTAGTAAATAATACTAAGTTGCCTACGTACCTTGTTAAGGGATCAAGTCATCACGTAGTTCAAAAGATTTTTTTGTTTTTGTTTTGTTTTGTTTTGTTTTGTTTTTATTTGTACGCTTCTAAAGGTAATGGAAAGACATCATGTACCCTTGCAGCGTTGTAGTGGGTAGTTTAAGCTCTTACCGAGGAGCAATCCTCGATTTTCAAGTGTAAAAGTGTTTAAGGAACTTCCCATTGATGGGGCCGATCCTTGCATCATCATTGTTGATCAACTTGTGAGCTTGGTTGGTGTTTACCCCCTGCTTGAGAGTTGGAAGTACATCACAGGCAATGGTCACATTGTTTGACCCGACAACTTCATCAAAGTCTAAATCAATCTTGTTTTCTTTGGCAAGCTTCATGATTTGTTCTTTGAAGACGAAGCATTTTTGGATTGGGTGGCCAATGATGCGATGATATTTGCAGTAGTTAGGGTCATCAACTTTCTCTATGTCTTCTGGCTGCCTGCATTCTGGCAATTCAATCGGTTTCAATTGCAGTAGTTGTTCTAAGATGTTTGGCACATCTTCATCGGGGAATGGATATACTTTTTGCTCACGTTCCTTAAAAGTCAGGCGACGCACTTCGTTCTTTTGCTATCCTTCAAGCTGTTTTTCATTTACCTTTGGTCCTCTTCTTGGAATCTTGACTTCGACAGTGTTAGCAGTCTTTGGGTCTTTGAGGCTGACTTTTGCATTCCTATCATTCTTCCTTACTTCATTTTTGCTTTCAAGTATGGGAGGATTTGTACATCCGCGGCTAGCAATGCTCAACTCCATGTCATGCGCACGAGTTGCTAACTCTTCAAATGTTCGGGGCTTTATCCCTTGAAGGATGTAAAGAAGTCCCCAATGCATGCCTTGGATGCACATTTCTACAGCAGATATTTCAGAAAGTCTATCCCTGCAATCTAGACTCAAAGATCGCCACCGATTGATATAATCAACGACGGGCTCATCCTTCCATTGTTTAGTATTGGTAAGCTCCATCATGCCTACTATGCGCCGTGTGCTGTAGAATCGGTTGAGAAACTCCCTTTCAAGTTGTTCCCAACTATCGATTGACTCTGGCTCTAAGTCTGTATACCAATCAAAGGCATTCCCCTTTAGTGATCGGACAAACTGCTTTACAAAGAGGCCTCCTTGAGTCCCTGCGTTCTCACAAGTTTCTACAAAGTGAGCAATGTGTTGCTTAGGATTTCCATTGCCATCAAACTGCAAGAACTTGGGGGGTTGATACTCATTTGGCATTCTCATGTTGTCGATGCGCTTTGTGTAGGGTTTTGAATATGTGAGAGAACTTGTAGAAGAACCTCCATATTGTGCTCAGATGGTATTTGTTATCATGTTTTGTAATTGTTGAACTGATAACGAAGCAACCGAAGTAGATTGTTCCCGTTGAGGAGTGTCTTGATTTTCTTTCCCTTTGTCACCTTTTGTAGAAGTGAAGCCAAATGGGAACTTAGGATCATGGCTTGATTCGCCAAGATCTTGTATTTCAAGTTTATTTATTAGAGTTGAGATTTGGAGGTCCTTATCTTCAACTGCTTTTGTAAGAAGGACGACCCTTTGTTCCATTTCAGCCATCTTTTCTTCCATGGTAGAGGTGTTAGTCATCATGATTGACACAACTTCCCAAGATGATGGAGAAGGAAGTGAATTGAAGTGAGCATGTGAAATCTCATCTTTTGGGTTCCCTTCGATGGGAAAGAAATCGTACGACCAACTTCTTGTGAAGGAAGAAGGGGATTTGCCCCCATACTTGAGGTGTTCCAAGGTGGAGATGTCCTTGTTGATGACCTTGTTTCTTGTGAGAGGGTCTAAGGAGATGATTGTCTGGACCTTGGCTTCCTTGGTTGATTGAAATTGAAGTTGATTGTTTGCTTTGGGTTGGCTACAATTGATTGCACCAAAGCAGTTGTTGGTGGTAGCCATACTAAGTTTAGTTGAAGTAGCTATTGTTGAAGCTTGAATGTTCTTGCTAGAGGCCATTGAAGTTGGTAGCAAGATGATGAAGATTTCTTTCTTTGAAGGAGAATGAGATGAGAGGCAAAGATGTCCCACCGGGCGTGCCAGAATTTGTGGACGACTAAATTTCTCGTTTCGATATAAGTCAAACAAGTAAAATAGTTTCACAAATGCGAATTTGTATTGATGATTGTGTGGTACAATTCTCTGTGATTACAAAAGAGTTATCCTCTGATTCGATCTCCTTAAAAGACTTGTTGATTGGATTTATAGTAATGTGATTTTGATTTGAACACCCAATGTATTTCAATTTAGCTGAAGAATGGATCGAAGATCTTTGGAACAGAATTACAATGAATCTCGTGCTATGAGCTTGTTTGAAATCCTTTGTTCTTCACGTTCTTCGTGTTCTTCGTGTGTTCTTTGTGTTCTTCGTGTGTTCTTCGTCTTTGAAGGTTTGTGGTGGAAGTTCTTCGGGGCTTTAGAGGCTTGAATCCGTTGAACTTCACTGATTTGAGATTTCTTGAGGTTTTTTGGAGGCTTTTAAGCTTGATTCCAGTGAACTTTGAGATTTAGGAATATAATTTGGATGATTCCTCTTCGAATGTTCTTTGTATTTGAAGGTTTGTGGTGGAAGTTCTTCGGGGCTTTGGAGGCTTGAATCCGTGAGCTTTACTGATTTGTGATTTGTTGATATTTTCGGACCTTTGAGCTTGATTCCCGCAAACTTTAGGATCTAGGCAGACGGTTTGGATGATTCTGCTTCGAATGTTCTCCGATTTTGGGGTTGAAGTTCTTGAAATTCTTGAAGTTCTTGAAGGCTTTGAGGCTTGATTCCTGCAGAGCTTCTATACTTCTGAGTGCTTCTGAATCTTCTCTGATGCTGCTTGTGCTTCAGATGCTTAGTCTCTCTCCCAAGATGTCTTGGTCCCTTTCCCAAGATGTCTTGGTTCCTCCTTTTAATGTCTTACGAAGGCTTCTATTTATAGGAGTTTAGAGGTGGGTGAGCGACACGTGGCGGAGTCTGATTGGTGACACATGTCACAGCCTGATTGGTTCGCCTGTGTCATCGCTTACACGTGCTGGATTGCTTGTGTCATTGCTTACATGTGCGAGGTTGCTTGTGTCATCGCTTACACGTGCGACGCTACTTGTGTCATCACTTACACGTGCTGATGTGTGATTGGTTTTTGCATGACACTTGGCAAATTTCTGTTGGTTTCGGAATAGTGATAGCAAAACCTAGCAGCAATACGTGGTACTTTGTAATTGGCTGTATTTTGTGGACTTGATAATGTGACGTGTCAGCTTGTGATAGGTTGGGAATTTTCCCTCTCTACACATGCTTTTGACATTGCTCGCATTTCCGCACATATTCGGTAGCATCCTTCTGCATCTGTAGCCACCAGAATCCCTGGGTCATTGCTCGGTGTGCCAATGAGCGTCCCCCGACATGACTGCCGCACACTCCCTCATGGAGTTTGGTCAAGAGCTCATTGACTTTGTCGGGGCACAAGCATAGAAGATACGGCCCCCTAAAAGACCTCCGGTACAGCTTACGGTCCACTGATAACTAGTATCAAGCGGCTACCTTGCGCACCCGATTAGCTTCTTTTTCATCGTCTGGCACCCGATCCTCAGCAAAAAAGTCAATGATCGGGTCCATCCAGCACGATTCTGATGTTACCACCACTAAGACATCTACCCCTGCATTTATGCTTGGTTCCGCCACCAGTTCCACTTTGATTAACCGCGGTACCTCCTTGGTCAATGATGACGCTAAAGTGGCTAGAGAGTCCACATGTCAATTCTGCCCCCTCGCTACTTGAATCACCTTTGCCTTCAAAAACTGGTTCATAACCTGCCTTACCACCTATAAGTACTCCATCATTCGGGGATTCCTAGCTTCAAAACTGCCCTGCACCTAATTAACCACCAACCAAGAATCCGAATAAACCCCAACCTCCCAAGCACCCATATCCCAAATAGCTTTTAATCCAGTAAGCAGGGCTTCGTACTCGGCTTCGTTGTTGGAGGCCCTGAAACCCAACCTCAAAGAATGTTCCAATCTCATCCCTTCCAGAGTAATGATGACAATTCCGACCCCAGCTCCCATGGCGCTAGATGCACCGTACACAAACACCTTCCATGGGTGAACCACCACATGAAAAACCACTTCCATCTCCTTCCTCGGGGAGAACTCCACGACAAAATCAGCCAGAACCTCACCCTTCATCGAACTTCTTGGCCTGTACCTAATGTCAAAAGAGCCAAGTCGAGTTCCCCACTTAGCTATTCTGCTAGTAAAGTCAAATCTCTTCAATAACGACTGAAAAGGATATTCGGTTAGTACATAGACGGTGTGAGCTTGAAAATAATGGGGCAACTTCCTCGTGGCATGCACTAGCGTTAATACCAACTTCTCTAGAGGCAAGTACCTTATCTCGGCATCAACCAAGGTTATGCTAACATAAAATACTGGCTGTTGCACTCCTTGATCCCTAAGAAGCATAGCACTTACGGCATGGTCAGACACCGAGAGATACATGAACAAATCCTCCCCGGGTTCTAGGGCTGTTAACATAGGCGCTCACACCAAATATTCCTTCAAATCCCGAAAAGCCTTTCCACACTCCTCATTCCATTGGAATCCTTTCCACTTCTTTAAAAGCTAGTAGAATGGACAGCAGCAGTTGGCAAACTTAGAAATAAACCGGTTAAGTGCAGCTAACATACCGGTCAGTACTTGGACTTCCTTTGGATTACTCGGCGGCTTAAGGCGCTTCACAGCTTCAATCTGATCAAGGTTGACTTCTATTCCTCAGTTAGTGATCAAATACCCCAGGAACTTGCCAGCCCCCACTCTGAAAGCACACTTGTCAGCATTGAGGCGTAGCTTATGTTGCCGGAGCACTTCGAACACCTCTTTAAGATCGTCAATATGTTGTGCCTCCCGTTTGCTTTTAACCACCATATCGTCAATGTACACCTCAACCATGCACCCAATCTTATCTCTGAACATTCTTGTCATCATCCGCTAATAAGTGGCCCCAGCATTCTTTAGCCCAAACGGCATTACGGTATAGTGGAAATTGGCATCAGGGGATATGAACACCGTCTTCTCCCGGTCCTCGGTGGCCAGGGCAATTTGATGATAACCCTGGAAAGCGACCAGAAAGCTCATTTTCGGGTGCCCATACGTGGCATCTACTAGTTGATCGATCTTCGGCATCGGGAATGGGTCTTTTGGGCTTGCTCGGTTCAAATCAGTAAAATCAACGCAAACCCTCCATTTGCCGTTCTTCTTCTTTACCACTACGGTATTTGCTAGTCATTCTAGGAAGAAAACCTCCTTTATTGCCCCTGCCTCCTTCAACTTCTTGACCTCCTGCCTAACTGCCTCGAGGTGCTCCTTAATCGATTTCCTCAGCTTCTGCTTCTTTGGAGGGAATAATGGGTCCACGTTAAGCTTATGAACAATGAATTCGGGGTCTACCCCGGGCACCTAGTATGGGCTCCAAGCAAATACATCCACATTTTGTATGAGAAATAGCAACATCCCCACCCTTTCCTCTTTCTTCATACTTGCCCCAATCTGGAAACTCTAATCATTGTCTGGCAGTATCCTTATTTTTATCAGGTCCTCGACACCACCAGCCCCCGTCTCCTCCTAGGGTTCCTGTAATTGCTATAAGGGAACCTCTTCGGCCCGTTCCTTCTGTTTGATCTCCCGGTTAACAATGGCCACCAAACACTGCCTGGCCATTTGTTGGTTTCCCCGTACTACAGTAATACCTTGCTCGGTACGAAATTTGACCTTCACATGGAGAGTGGACGGGACCGCCCCCATCGCATGAATCCATGGCCTTCCAAGGATTGCTTTATATGGAGAAAACGAAGCGACCACTATAAATGTCGCCATTACCTCCTTACCTTCCATATTTATAAGGAGAGAAATCTGCCCCTCTGGGATTACCATTTGACCATCAAATCCCACCAAGGGCGTATTGTACTTAGAGAGGTCCTCGTTCTTCAGGCCAAGCCCCTTGAATAAGTCGGGATACATCACTTCAGCACCACTCCCCTGATCTATTAACACCCTTTTCACTATAAAGCCATTTATTCGGGTCGTGACCACCAGGGCATGTCGTGGGGTTGGATCGTTCCTTCTAGGTCATCGTCATTGAAGGCAATGGGCTCCCGAGTGAACTTGAACTTCTTCTCGGAAGGCTGCTTGCTCGGGCAACCCTTTGCCAGCACCATGGTTAGTACCCCTCTCCTCTTGGACACTAGGGTACCCCTTGAAGCTGCATGGATGACCTCTATCACTCCTAATGGGGGTGGGAGAGGGTTCCTTAGGGGTTGAGTCCCCTGCCAGGCATCCTGATTCCTCGGGTCCACCATAAACTCTTTCAAATACCCCGCTTTTACTAGCTACTCTAAATGATCTTTCAACACCCTGCATTGTTCAGTGGTATGCCCCTTATCTCTGTAGTAAGTACAGTACAAGTTCTGATTCCTCCTTGACGGGTCACCCCCCATCTTGTTTGGCCACCGAAAGTACGGCTCATTCTCAATTCGATCTACAATTATGTGCATCGACTCCTTGAATGTCATGTTCACTTCCCCCACCTGAGTGCTTGGTTCCTGAATCCTCAAATCCTTCCGGGGTCTTGACTAAAAACCCACTAGCTAAGGCTGACTTATGATCGGAGCCTTGCCTTTGTTCTACTGTCGATCATCCTCTAATCTTTTATGCTCTTCGATACGCCTCATCAACTACCTCATATCCTCGGGAGGCCTCCTTATCAACGAGTCTCACAATTCGGAGTCCTCGGGTAATCCCAATCGAAAAGTACTTGCTGCAATTTTCTCGTTGTACAACTCCCAATACCGGCTGGTGTAACTGCGGAGGGTTTCCCCGGCCCCCATTTTCATAGACAACAATGCGTTCACTGGCTGCGGCACCCAGCTACAGGTCATAAACCGGACGCCGAAGTCTTGGATTAGCTCGACAAAGCTATGAATCAAGTCTTTCCTCAATCTATTAAACCACCTCAAAGTAGTTGGCCCAAGACTCTAAGGGAATACCTTGCATATCAACACGTCATTATGAGTGTGTAACGACATCATCTGGATATAATGGCTTACATGCTCTACTGGATCCGTTTTCCCATCATAAGAGTTAAATGGAGGCCGGGTGAACCTGCTCGACATAGGAGCTCGTTCAATATCCCCCGAAAATGACGACCGAGAAGCTCTACGTAATGCACGGCTCATAGGGTCCATGGCGGCATCATCTGGATATAATGGCTTACATGCTCTACTGGATCCGTTTTCCCATCATAAGAGTTAAATGGAGGCCGGGTGAACCTGCTCGACATAGGAGCTCGTTCAATATCCCCCGAAAATGACGACCGAGAAGCTCTACGTAATGCACGGCTCATAGGGTCCATGGCGGCATTCCAGGGTCATCGCCTTTCTGGGAAGATCAAGTCTCGGTCTACATATTCCCATGATCGATCCCGGTGTCGATGGGAACCTGATTGATGAGACCCATCTCCATAGCGTCCACCCACACTAGCTAAGCCTTCTGCACGCTCCTTGCGATCCCTCCTCCTACGCCTCCCTCTTGCTTCTAACTTCAAATCTTTTATCAACCTACACAAACGTTCAAGTTCCTCGTCCCTTTCATCAAAGTGCCTGAGATTGTCCAGTGAGTTTGATACGACCCTTCTCCAAGGCCGGACTGCTCTTCCTCCTACTCATGCTCCCTATCTTCACACCTCTTTTGCCTTCTTTCTCGCCAAATAGATCCTCGAGAAGATTTCCCAGAACTCCTTTCAACATAACTCCCTGACCGTTCTTCAGACATTTTCCCGCGTGAGTCTTGGCAGAACCACAGCTACATAGGAGATTGTCACAGACGGCGCCAATTATGCACACCCAAAGTGTCTTTAATGGGCTTAACCTATACTTGGGCTCACAACTTATTTGTACAGTGAGTTTTGAGTTTCCTACTATGGGTAATTCCTTGCTCGAAGACCCAATTGCACACTCTAGTAATCACGAGCTCCTTCCTTTTTCCTTTCGCAAGTTGCTAGTGTGATCACTCTCTACTCTCTATTTTCTCTCCAAAATTACCAACCTCCTACTTCTCACACTATTCTTCTATTTTATAGCCTGAGATAAGTGGAGTTGTTATGATTACTCCTAGATCTTATTAGTGCGGATGGTGGTGTTATGATTACTCCCAGATGATTACTTCCGTCATCTCTAAGTGGATGTTCTGTTGGAAACGGTGGTAATGGCATTGAAATTGGTTCCTACCTTCAAAAGACTGTTCGGTAATGATGTTCCCAAAGGCAATACTGGGCAGCCGAGAACGCAGGATGTTCTCAGCATGCGCACTTCCTAATTAGGGTGTAACTCGATCGGCATGAGCTCATCTTTGACACGTTTATAGAGAGATGAGCCTATTCTGTTATTTGGGATTTAATTGGGCTCGAAAATGAGTACGGTTCAAGGTCAAAGGCCCAACGGCGTGAGATCGTGTGTTGTGCCATAGGGCCAGGGCCCGAAGTTTAATAGGCCCGGGCTCGTACCCCGTACATAAATCATACAAAAAAAAAAAAAAAAAAAAAAAAAACACAAACTCAAATACATAAGGTTTTATATTTTAAAATCGTTGCATGATATCTTTATTATCAATCCCTATGATCTACATCTCTTTCAATATACATAGCCAAACAATTATTCATCCACTGATCTCTTATTTGATTGATTAATTTATTTCAAAATTTTTAAGATCTAACATGATTTTTTTTCTAAGCTTTAAGATTTAAAAAATTATACTTTTGTTGTTGGACTTTTTATTTTTTTCCAGATTTTGATCAAATTGGTTTGTTATTGGGTTTGTGTGTGTGTGTGTTTAAAAAGACCAAGATATTGTTAAGAGTATCATATTCAAGTTTATTTCAACTGAGTTTTAAAAAAAAATTTTAAGTTCATGGTGTTCAAAATTTTATTTTAAAGGGTCAAAACAAAAAAAAAAAAAAAAATTATTACAAAAAAAAAAAAAATTATATATAATAAATTTTTTTTTTTTGCCAATTCAAGGGGTTCATTTGAACCCCCTGGGCTTCAAGTGGAGCTGCCCATGATTGAAGGCTATAGATTCGGTCAAGAATAGAAAAAAAAAAAAAAAATTAAATGAAAAAAATCGTCTTATTCAAAACCCAGCCAATTATGAAATCCCTTCTCTATTCTCTCCTACTTCATGTTTTGAAATGTATTGTTCTTATAGAGAGCCGGGCCAAAGCCAATCTTAAGGAATAGTGAAGCTTCAAAGGATCTTTCTATCCAAGTCTATTTTAATTTTTACTATATATATATATATATGAAATTCATTACTATGTACTCTAATTTTTTCTTTTACACTTACTTTTAGTGATTAATTAGACACGGTAATTGACAATAATAAATTCATTATTAATACTTAATTATTTTGTCATTACTTTCATCGCAAGGCTCATTTGTCAATAATACATGGCAGATTATTTACCAAAGAAACAATCCATCGTAAATTTTTCAATAAATAAGAAAGAGTGAGTTCAAATCAATTGTACTTTACTTATGAAGTCGGTTGACTCTTAGAGTCTTTTATTGTCAAAATACCTAACATTCAACCAATGGTGGCTCTAGGAATTTTCTCAAGATGGTCATGAAGAAACTTAAATTAAACAAAATCTAATAAAAAGATAAATTCATATTTTGAAAAAAATCCAAAAATAAAAGCAAAAAAAAAAAAAAAACCAAAATACATATTTTTCTTGGATTTTTCTTTTTGTTTGTAAGGGCTCAATATATTGTGTTAAGGGGAACAAAGTTTGAGGACAAAATTTGACTACAAACTTAGTTATAGCCTAAAACTACAACTTTCACTAAACAAATTAACATGACTACATATTTTGAAAATCTAACCATTGAATTGTATGTTCTTTATGTTCTTAAAACACATAACAAATTTCATGTCAATCAGATGTTATTTATTATTTGATCCATAAACTTATTTTTTACGTCTAATTTTAGACTACAAAAACTCAAAATTTAAACATTTGATTGATGACATAGGCTATTGATCTTTGATCATTTTGAATTTTTGCAAGCATGGAGGATATAAGAAAAAATATGTAATATAATTGTGGATTCGTCAAAATTCATATCCAATAAAAAAAATATTAAGTGGAGTTGTAGCCTTAGTCTACAACCAAGTTAATTTGTTGCTTAACATTGTCAAAAGTTAAATTATATTGGGCTTAAAAAATTTTAGGATGGTCACACATTTTTTTAAGAGTAAAAAAATCATAAAATTTTAAATTTTATATATAATAATAATTCTTTTCAGGTCAGAGGGGTCCTGTGACCACCCCGATTGTAACGTGGAGCCGCCAGTGCATTCAACCATGTTTATTCATGGCTAAAAGAATTATATATACTAGTCTCATCACACGTGCTCTGTAAGTGCGATAAGACTCTCTTTTTTTTAGTTTAATATAATTTTTCAATTTGAATTTGTATATTGTTAGTGAGGTTACATAGGAAGAGATTTTTAATAAGCTAAAATTTAAGATTTGAAAAGGAGTAAACCGTTGGGTTTAGTGTGTGCTAGTTTTTAGGAAAAAAATATATCAAACATGTGTGAGATATATTTAAATAGAGAGTGTGTGCTAATTTTTAGGAAAAAAGTTTCTTAGGTATTTTTTTTTTTTTTGAATTTTGTTGAATTGCAACTTTAATCCTGTTTTTTATTTTTTAAGAATAATGATTATCAAATTAAATTAGGGGTATTTTTAAATTTTTTTTGAAGCCATAACTAAAATTTTGAACCTTTTAATATATAGAAATAAATGTGGCGTAGAGATTGCTGAACCCTTAACTAGTGACTACTCTAGGGTAGGTGCAGTTGGGAGGTTTTAGTGGCGGCTCCAGAAATTTTTTTCAGGGTGGTCATTAAAAAAACAATAACAAAAATAGAACCTAAATATATTAACATCACAAAAAAAAAAAAAAAAAATGTGCAAATACATAAAGTTCTAAAATCTCCTTTACAAGTTTTTATATTTTGAATTCGTTGTATGATATGATAGCTTCACTATTAATGTTATCGACTACATCTTTTTTCAATATACACAATTAAGCAATCATTAAACTACTGATCTCCCTTTCAATTACCAACATTTTGCCTAAATAAGTAACAATATAAAAAAAATGCATTACCTTTTTGAAAAAATATATCACATAAATCCAACAAATTTGGCAAAAGACTAAAGCAAACACTAACAGACTAGCTATTTGAAAAGTGTGCATTTTAAAAAAAAAAAAATAGTGATTTTAAAATATAACCTTTGAAAACATAATTTAAACGTTTGATTTGGGCTTTTAGGCTAATTTGTTTGTTTGGGAAATTTTTGAAAGTGCTACATGTAAGGTTGAATTTATTCAACCATCTAATTGGCTATATTCCGTGCCAAATTTGCTTGTATTTCAGCATTTAGTAACCCTGTATTTAGGTGGGCTTGTTGTAAGGGTAGTGAGTGAGATAGAGTGAAGATTGCTCAAGAGTGTGCAAGAAAACAGAGACTCGCGGCTGGGTCTCGCGGGTGACTCGCGGCTGCAAGTCGCCAGACGCAGCACACGTGCCAAGCATGCCAGAAGGTGAACAGTCATGCTACCTGGAGCACTACAGGACAAAACAGGACAACTGGCCATACGGTTATCTCGCGACTGGATCTCGCGACTCAGTCAAGCCGCGAGGCCAAGCCGCAAGCCAACCCTGTTTTGAAAAACCTGACGTTTCACATTCTCCTCTCACCTCAGTATAAATACCCCTTATACCCACAAATGAGTGAGAGCTTCCAGAGAGAATTTTGAGAGAGAAACCCTAGAGCAAAACAAGATTGAACCATCTACAATCTTTACATTAGTGTCTCTTCAAATTCCTCAACTCTCTTCCTCTCCATTGTCAAATCCTTGAGAGGCCTTTTACCAAAACCTTGTTCTCACCATATCCATTACTGTGAGAGGGTTGTTTGGTGTTCTGGGAAGCAGTTAGGAAGGAACCAATCTTCATTGGTTGATGCTATGGTCTAGTAGCGGAATCCGGGAAGCTAGAAAAGAAAAAGGTTCGGCGCAACCTCGTTGGAGCAAGAAACTTGGAGGGCTTAGGTGCACTGGGTAGATTAGGCTTGGAGGGTCTATTGCTGTCCTTGTATCCCAACTACATTTTCTAGTGGATTATTTACTGCTTGGAGGGCGACGGAGAGGTTTTACGCCGAGGGCTTCGGTTTCCTCTTCGATAACACATCGCGTGTTGTCTTTGTGTTTGCATCTTCCTTCCCTCTATCTTTGCCTTTTATTTTCTGCTGTGGTTGTGATTTTAATTTGGCTTAGATAGTTTTGTCCAATTCTACATTATAGCTTATGTTCATTTTCCGCACACTATTTGTTTGACATAAAGCTTGAATTGGTTAATTTGTTAATTGGGGGTCTAAACGTTCAAGGGTGATTTTACCCTATTTGAACTTTCACTACATCTACAACATTTTTGCAACACTTACACAACAAAGTCTAGGTGGTAAGTTTTTACTAGTTCTAGTTTGAACAGACCACCGAAATTATTTTTTTGCCCACTACTAACAACTTGCTACTTAGGATTTATTGTGAAAGTTTTGCGAAACATAATTTAAACGTTTGATTTGGGCTTTTAGGCTAATTTGTTTGTTTGGGAAATTTTTGAAAGTGCTACATCTACAAAATTTTTGCAACACTTACACAACAAAGTCTAGGTGGTAAGTTTTTACTAGTTCTAGTTTGAACATACCACCGAAATTATTTTTTTGTCCACTACTAATAACTTGCTACTTAGGATTTATTGTGAAAGTTTTGCGAAAATATTATGAACATAGCATTTCTCGCAATTTTTTGGTTCAACATTCAACCGTCCAAAATTTTGGAGAAGTTGAATTTAATTTTTAATGGGCTCAAATTGTTGTTTAAGGTGTTCAAAATTTTTTTTTAGGGTGGTCAAAATTTTTTTCTAGGGTGGTCAAAAACCCATATTTATTTAAAATTCAATTTTTTTAAGGTATATTTAAAAAAACAATTCAAGTCAAGGTGGTCATGTGACCACCTTGAACTACACTTGGTGCCGCCACTAAGGGTTTGGAAGGCGGTGTGGTCGCTCAACATTCCTCTAAAGGTAAGGAACTTTTTGTGGAGGGCATGCTCTAATATCTTGCCAACCTGGGACAACCTACGCCAGAAGGAGCAAGTGGAGCCTCCCTGTGCTATGTGTCGCCAACAAAGAGAAACTGTTTGCCATATTCTATGGGATTGCCCTTTTGCTCATAATGTGTGGGCCCTGGTCAGAGGAAAGATTCAGAAAAGCAATGCCCATGCCTCAGATTGTTTTTCCCGTTGACGCGAAGTATGCTGGAGAGGCTACCTATTGAGGAAATGGAGCTGTGGGCAGTGCTTGCATGGGCCATATGGAATGCACGTAACAAAATCTACTTTGAGGACAATCAAGCTCGACTTGATCACTACAAAAAAAATTGTTATTTGTGACGAAACTTTTTCGACAACTACAAAAAAGCCGTTGGAAAAACTAGCTTTTTCGATAGTAAGTCTCTTTCATCGACAATTACTCGTCAAATATTAAAACATTTGCGACAGCAAAATGAGTTTGTCAAAAATGCCTATCATTTTTGTCGAAAATATGATTTGTTTTGGAGGGAAGTGTTCTCGCCTTACTTTTTACAACGGCATAAAAATGTTCGCCGCTAATAAAGTATTATTTACAACGACCAAAGAAAAACTGTTGGAACTATTAGCACTTGTGATGGCTTATGTGCATTGAAAATACAAATTTTTTTTATTTTTTTTGGTGGTAGTATTTGTGACAAACATTCTTCCATAATGGGGAGAAATGGAATTTTTCCCAAGTTTTTGTGAGCGTAAAACAATATATATATATATATATATATATATATATATATATAGAAAACTTAAAGTGGTGCATAAAATTAAAAAAAAGAAAAAGAAAAAAAAAAGAAAAAGAAGACACACACATAATCTAGGAAAATTGTGCATAAAATAGTGAATTTTGGCTCACCAAAATTGACTAAGCCAAAAGAGAAGTCTAAGAATACAACAAAATGTCACAGCAATTTCACAATACATTTATTTTTAGTTGTAGTTGCAATTGATCTAATATTTTATTTTATATTTATTTTGACTAATGAGGAACTTACACCTCAGTAGTTATGAAAATATTGTGACATATACAAAATTACCCAACATTTTCACAATACCTTTATTTTCAGTTGTGGTAGGTTTTTGATGCGGGATGTAGAAGCGTCAAGAAGCAGAACACGTCTATTTCTAGAAAACAAGAAACAAGACACGTTTTCTTCTGAAAATAATCCCAAATTCACGAAGGTTCCTTATATCTACAAGGAGAAAGTGTTCTGGAATCCACCAGAGAGACAATAGACAAAAGTCTGAATTTTAATTAATATCAATAATACTGAAAAATTTTACAGCTTTAGAGGCCTATCTACAGGCTCTGTAAAACTTAACAAATAAGAAAATATATTCTAAAATAACTACTAATTAATATCTAACCATAACAAGAACTAAATTTGACCTAAAAAACATTAAAAGCACCTAAAAACAAGGAAATAAATCACCTAAACCTAAAATAACTTTTTTTACGTAAAAATATCAAAATTAAATAATTACAAAAATTAAATTGTAGATTCTATCATACATCAGACCCCTTCACTTGAAACAAACTCGTCCTCGTGTCTATCTTTCAAACCTAAAATCTTCCACTCCAAATAAACAAATACTTTGAATGCTTGAGTCCCTTGATCTTCTTTCTATACTTGCAACTCATTAATGGGATAAACAAATCAACTTGAATTTCTTTTTATTTGGTCTTCATGTAATTGTAGAGATTTACCAAATAAGAACTGACAATTGAATCAAATCTATCAACCCCAATATAATCAATAAACTTCGGTGTATCACTTATCATAAAATATAAAAAGGATCTTGAGATTGACAATCATATGATTTGATTTCATTGAGATCCTTGAAACTTTCATCTTCAATTTCTTCTTCAATTATATCTATCATCTCGACTCCAAGATCTTTCTCTATAATAGGGTATTTATTAATCTCCTACGCAATCTTAATTTTAGATTCTTCTTCTATAACAATGTCTTCATTAATTTCCTCAGAAATTTCTATATTTTCTTCATGAAAAATATGTTTTTCAACATACAGTTCTTCTCTTAATGGTGGAATATATGGTTCTTCAAAATAATTCAAGTGTGAACTTTTTGGCCAATAATAATCTTATTTTGCTTATGACAAAAGTTCATCACAATCCTAAGGATAATATTTGATAGCAAGCATCTTTTTCATCCTTGGCCATGAATGAATTTTGTCTTTACATTGTCGGATTATATCAGTCTATATTCGTTCTCACAAACGTAAGGCATACTCTCTAAGTTTATACAAAGCAAGTTTAACTTTTCTCTCATCACAAATATTCTCATAGTCAAATAAATTCTATAGATCAATTAACCAATTAAGAAAATCTACTTTATAAAAATAACCATTATAACTTGTAATTCTTCTATAAGGTCTATATAAATTTTTTTTACCAATAAGTTGCCTGTGAGTTATGTCTCCGCAATAGTTATCCCTATTGTTTCCATGCTTCAACGACGGCATCCTAACAAAGATATTTGTGAGTGCTAGTTGTACGTCACGTAATACTTGCTAAGTTTTTTGTCATCGAAATTGTTACCGTTGTTGATACCCATTTTCGCGACACATTTTCTACAAGCTTAATTCAACCAAGCCCGACTTCCTTGTGGGCTCAATTCATGTATTATATTTTATTTCTTTCTTTTAAGCATGGCCCAAGCTCATGCGACTTATTGGGGAAATTCAGGAAGTGTGGTTTGGAGGGTATGGGTCTGTTCCTTTTCGGACCTTTTGCATGAGCCTTACTCATGCGTGCCACCAAGTGGGCAAGGGACACTGGTAGCACCTCAGGCTCATGGAGGAGGTCTTGTACCCAAAATTTCCACCTCAAAAGAGCTTTCATGCTCTGGGTGACTGTGCCCCTAATTTTCAGCCCAGCTCCATTTTCCACACCAAAACACAGTTGACTATAAGAAAAAGGCTGAATAGCCTAGCCCACTCAGCCACCCAAATGTAGTTTTCCAAGGCTTGCAAAGACTAGAGATAGTAGCCATGAAGAGGAAACAACTTTGTTTCCAAAATCATGTAAAAAGCAACCAAACATTTCCTAAGCATAAAACATAATACACCAAGTCATAGAAATAGCATTTGAGAGGTCCAAGGCCTTCCTTCCAACTAAAAAACTGGTCAAAAGCATCCCCTAAAGCTTGGTATAAATATTCATCACCAGGCCACAAGAGAAAAAACTAACCATGTTTTACCCACAGACCTGAAACTTCAAAACAAAAGCCCATTCAACCAGTCAACAATCTCACAATTCCGAAGTTTGGAGGTGGAAATATGGGTACAGGGGAACCTTCCCTCTCTTCCTCATAACCTCTCTCAAGTTTCTCTTCTCGATGATTGTGGGTCGAACTTTCAGACCTGTTGAACCACATTTTCCCCATAGAGTTGAAACTTGAGAGCAAAAACCCACTGAGCCAGGAAACATTCTCACAATTCTGAACCTTAGGGGTGGAAATATGGGTACAGGGGAACCTTCCCTCTCTTCCTCACAACCTCTCTCAATTTCCTCTTCTCAGTGACTGTGGGTCGAAGTTTCAGACCTATTATGTTTTTATGCTTCTTCTGCACTTTTGTTATTAGCATTTTGATTCTCTCTTGTCAAAGCACCATTAGCCTTTTGTTCATTATACATTTGGAATTTTAGGCTTGATTCTCCACAATAAACACTTCTAAAGAACCCAAGGGGAGATTTGGGCCGTTCTTGCATTTTCAGCCCTTGTCGCAAAACGTCCCCGACAACCGTCACATTCGTTAGCCACTAAACTAGGATAAGTCAAGACTCTGATACCAACTGATGCAGGATACGGAAGCGTTTAGAAGAAGAACATGTCTACTTTAAAAAAAAAAAAAAAAAAAAAAACACACACACACATTTGCTTCTGAAAATAACCTTGAATCCACGAAGGTTCCTTGAATTCACAAGGGTCTTTGAATTCACAAGTAGAAAGGGTTTTGAAATCCACTAGAGAGAGAATAGACAATGTAAAGTTGTGATTTACAAATCTGTATTTTGTTGGCTTTTATTCCGTGCCAAATTTGATTGTAATTTTACTCAATCTTTTATACCCTGTATTTATTGTGGGATTTGATTGTAAGGGTTGTGTGATAGAGAGAGAGAGTGTGAAGACTCAAGCAATTGAAGACTGAAGAGTTTTCGCAGGTAGCTCGTGACTTGCACATGCTGGAATGCAAAGAGTCAGGCCAGGATGGAGACAATTGTGTTTCACGAGTATCTCGTGGGTAAGGCCTTCTTGCGTGACATTCTATTCTGCCAGACTGTTCATTCTGATACACATTTTCTGTGCCTACACTATTTATACCCACATTACCCACAAATGTTAAGAAGTTCTTCTGAGAGAAAAACCTAGCCTCAAACCTTGAGAGTTAGAGATTATCATACCCATATATCTCAACACATAAGCTTGTGGATTTCCTCAACTCCTACCTCTCCATTTCCATACCATTGAGAGGTTGATAGCTCAAACACTTACCACACCTTTTTAGAGTGTCAAGTGAAGTTTTGGTGCTGCTAGGAAGCATTGGAAGAAGCCAAGGATGGTAGATGCAACATGGAGCTTGTTGCGGGATCTGGAGAGCTAGACAAGACACGGTTCCGAGAAACCTTGTTGGAGTAGGAGCTTGGAGGGCTTAGGTACAGCGGGTAGATTAGGCTTGGAGGGTCTCTTGCTAACCCATGTATCCCAACTGATTGTCTAGTGGATCGATTACCGCTTGGAAGGCGACGGAGAGGTTTTTCGCCAAGATCTTCAGTTTCCTCTTCGATAACACATCGGCGTATTATTTGTGTTTGCATCCTTTTTCCCTACTCTTTTACATTCCATTTTACTTCTGTGTTGCTATGATTATGGATTAGAGTAGTTTGTTTGTTTATCTGCTCGCATTTACACTATTTCGCACTTAGTATTAAGTTAGTGTAAAATCTATCGAGCCGTAACTTTAATTTGGGGGTCTAAACAAGCTCTTATGTTTTCAACACATTTTCGAGCTTTTAGACAAAAGTCAGAATTTTTATTAATATCAATAATATTGAAAAACGTTTATAGACTTAGTGGCCTATTTACAAGAAAATATATTCTAAAATAATTCCTAATTAATACCTAACCATAATGGGAATCAAATTTGATCTAAAAGGCATTAAAAGCACCTAAAAAAAAGGAAATAAATCACCTAAACCTAAAATAACTTTTTTTTTTTTTTTACATAAAAATATCAAAATTAAATAATTACAAAAATTAAATTGTAGATTCTATCCTACATCAATTTTGGTCTAATATTTTATTGTTTTATTTTAACTTATAAGGAATTGAGACCTCAATAATTGTGAAATATTGTGACACAACAAAATATCACAATATTTTCACAATAAAATTTGATTATTTTATTTTACTTTGGCCTATAAAGAACTAACAAATCAATAATTATGAAAATATGGCGACAATTTGTTGTGTCAATATAACTATTCCTAAACCAAAATAATGTGTCAACACATATATATATATATATATATATATATATATATTTTTTTTTTTTTTTTTAAAGCGAGCTTAAACCAGTGTTAATACATCTATACTATCTATAACAGGATTCTCCTCTTTATACTGGACTTTTATGTGGTTCAGAAATACCCCTAGACCTTACGTTTAATAGGAACAAAACTTGAGGAAAATTCACTAAAAATATATCTCCAACTCCACGTAAAATGCCTACAAAATAGGACACTCTCCTATTAGTCCATGTCTTCAAAACAAATTTATCCAAAAATTAAAATTAAAAAAAAAAAAAAAAATAAAAAAATAAAAAAAACTTCTCAATCCACTTTGATATTTCCCTCAAGACCACGTTCCATTTTTTTTTTTTTTTTTCTAATTTATCAACTCACCAAGTTCTTTTATTTAATTTTTTTTTTGTTTTGTTTTTTTTTTTTGAATTTCCGGTTTCCTTAATTCATAATCTCACGTACTCTAGACTAAATAAATAAAAAAAGAGCCTCATTGCTTGCACAAAGCGCGTGTGATGAGGCTAGTATGATATATTAGAATACAAAAAATAAATAAATAGATAAAGGAAAAAAAGGCTAGCCGAAATGGTGAGTTTCAGCTAACCAATTGACTAGTCACTAAACCAAAAAGGGATCTCCCCCCTCCTTATACCGGTTTTTTTTTTTTTTTTTTTGGGTCTTTTAAACTTGATTTCTCTTTATTTTAAGGCTTTTAAGTAATAGTATTAAATAATAAGTGTTGTGCCTACCACATATTTACAATGCTTTTACAAAAAAATTTCAATGGTAAGTTATGATTCATATGTGAACCCATCATTGAAATTATTTTTTCCCCACCAATAATAATCAATAATAACTTGCCACTTAGAATTTATTATGAAAATGTTGTAGACATAACATTTTTAATATAAAAAAAATTTTCTTTCTGACCTAAACTCACCGTTTTGGCTTGTTACAAAACACAAAAGTTGAACAAACCAAAAGCTGTATAGTTAGGGCCATTGGCTCTTTTTATATAGTTAATAAATATAGATTAGAAACAAAAAATAAAAAATGGGATATAACGTGTGTTGTAACTTGAAATAAGAGTGTTATATAAAATAAATAAGGAGAAAATACTTTTCTAGTCCCGACATTTTAGGCAAGTTTCTATTTTGTCCCTTCTTCTTTTTTAGCTCCTATTTTGGTCCTTATGTTTTTTTCAAATTGTTCTCAATGTAGTTCCTACTTCCTATCATCATCTCCATAATGAAAATCAGCTACTGTTAGTGCGTAGTTGATACACTAAATGCTTATGTGGTTATCAAAATAATAGAAGTAAAAGAAACCAAAAAGAGAAAATAAAAGGATAAAAATAACCAAAAAATAATAATAATAAAGTAGATGAACAGGAAAAAAAAAGAAAAAAAGAAAAAAAAAAAGACAATTGCCCGGGGGACAATTTTTTCCAAAATTAAAGAGACAAAAAACCATATGGGGTTGCACCCCGGACAATCTTGAAGAAATAGAGGCAGAAGAAAAAACATGAAAGAGACAAAAGGCAAAAGGTTGTGCTAACAAGCACCGTAAGGTGCCAGTTAACAACACATTTTTTGGCAGCTTTTCAAACTTTTGGGCAGTTTTTGGCAATTTTTTGTAACTCTTTTGGTAATTTTTTGACAACTTTTTTCATTTTTTTTAAGTGAAACCCAAAAAGGAAAAGGGCTGTGTTTGATGGAAACATACATGTTTGTATCGTATACAAAACATATGCAGCGGAAAATTAACGGATCTACTTCATTCACAATTGAAAACATGTACTATGTAAATTTCAGAATATATGAACAAGAGAGTGTACCTTGGTGTGGTGAATTTCAAAACAAAGATTAGAAGTACTTGGAAACACTTTTAATCTTCACTCCAATTCCTCTAGGTGCCCAAGAAGTGTGGTCTCTCAATCACTTATATGTGTATGTTCAAGAGAGAATGAAAGAGTGTCCAACACTCACATACATACCATTTCATGTTTTTCTTAAATTCTGTATGTTTCTCTCCTTATAACTGATTATCTAATTGGGCTAGCCTTTTGGGCATTTCCAATTGGGTTTTAGTGTGTGGCTTGGAGTGAGACCAAAAGGGATCAAATAAGACACTAGCTCTAATGGGCCTTGGCCTTTTCTGTCAACTCTTGACAAGTCCAAAGTTACCATTAATTATATTTAATATCATTATATAAATATAATTGCACTTTAGGCCTTATTAATAAATTATATCCCAAGACTTTATTGTACATGCAACCCCTTCATTAAATATTCGTAGTAACACAAAGTCATAAATGTAGACTGCCATAAATGTAGACTGTCATTTTGTAGATTACTACATCTTAATCCTTGAGTATCCGGTTTAATCCTTTAAATTATTCATCATATATTTATGAAATCCAATTTCATAAATATATACTTTAGTAACTATTTACTAAAATAGTTAGGCCTAACATTCTGAATAACAAATTCATTAAAGTTATCTCAATGGAATATTTTGTATCTCCGTTTAGAGACTATGAATTCCATCTTGAGAATATATGTTCCATCAACACTAAATGTGGTTGCCCAACATACTGAGGTTTTGACCATAACTTTAGATCTCACTCCTAATATATCAAAGCAATCTACACTTCATGATTAGGTCTATTATTCTCTCAGGATTAAGAGTTTATGTAAATATAAGTCGTGAGATTTATTATTCAATTGACAGTCGTTAGGAGAATAATAAATCTCACAGCGGTCCAGTTCAATATGTTTTAACTCTTAAAACATATCAACTAGAAGTCTCCACTTCCATGATCAAGACAAATCATCTTAGTTGATATGTTATAGTCTTTGCAGATGAAATGCCCAATTTCATCACTGACTAAGAACTAAAATTCTGAGTTTACAAAGAACTTGTGATTTATATCTTCTGTGACTTTTCACATAAATCACATACTATGCATCTCATGGACTATATGATAATGTCCGAATATTCATGTTACCATTATTTTAGATAAATCCATTGTTTTAGATAATAATAAAACAACTTTATTAATCACAACATTAAGTCATACATAATGTCATACATAATAAAATATATAGCATCATACAATAGGATTTTAGGGCACTAATCCTAACAATCTCCCACTTGCCCTAAAGACTATTGTGCACTATTCTAACTCCCATTCCCTCCAAATGTGACTCGAAAGTCCTTTGAGGCAAGGCTTTGGTAAAGGGATCTGCTAGATTATTTGCACTTTCTATCTTTGCAACTACTACATCTCCACGAGCAACAATGTCTCGAATGATGTGGTACTTTCTCTCAATGTGCTTTCCTTTCTTATGATTCCTTGGATCTTTGGATTGTGCAACCGCTCCACTATTGTTGCAAAACAAAGTGATAGGAACTTGCTCTATTCTCACTACACCAAGGTCAGAAAGGAATTTCTTGAGCTAGACAGCTTCTTTTGCCGCTTCACAACCAACAACATACTTAGCTTCCATGGTGGAGTCCGCAATACAAGATTGCTTAACACTCCTCCAACTTATGGCTCCACCTCCCAAGGTGAACACACAACCCGAAGTGGACTTTCTGGAATCAAGATCTAATTGAAAATCTAAATTTGTATAGCCAATGGGAATGAAATCCTCACACCGGTAAACAAGCATATAATCTCTCGTTCTCCGTAGATACTTGAGAATATGCTTTACAGCTTACCAATGTTTTGGTCTTGGATTTGATTGATATCGGCTGACTAATCCAATTGACTAACAGATATCTAGTCTAGTACAAAGCATGGCATACATGAGACTTCCTACTGCAGAAGCATAAGGAACTTGTCTCATCATATTTTCTTCCTCTTGAGTCTTAGGTCTTTAGTCATCAGACAGAGGAACTCCATGTCTGAAAGGAAGTAATCCTTTCTTGGAGTTTTGCATGCTAAACCGTTCTAGAACCTTATCTATATATCCAGCTTGTGATAAGCCTAACATCTTATTCTTGTGATCTCGCCAAAACTTGATCCCTAGAATAAAGTTAGCTTCACCCAAGTCCTTCATATCAAATTGGCTTGACAACCAAACCTTTACCAATGACATTACCTCTACATCATTCCCAATGACATGGTTCATCAAGATTTTGTTCAAAACCAAATGACTTGATTGCTTGATCAAATCTGATGTTCTATGACCTAGATGCTTGCTTAAGTCCATAAATGGACCTTTTCAACTTGCATACCATATGCTTTTGGTTCTTTGCTATGAAACCTTCCGGTTGCATCATATAGATTTCTTCTTCAAGATTGCCATTAAGAAATGCAGTCTTGACATCCATTTGCCAAATCTCATAATCATAATGAGTAGCAATGGATAAGAGAATTCTGATAGATTTAAGCATTGCTACTGGTGAAAAGGTTTCTTCATAATCAATACCTTCTTTTTGTGTATACCCTTTCGCCACTAGCCTTGCTTTAAAGGTTTCAACCTTTCCATCTATCCCTCTATCTCTCTCTTCCTCTTGTAAACCCATTTGCAACCAACAGGTTTAATGCCGTTAGGCGCCTTTACAAGATCCCAAACTTGATTGGAATACATAGAATCTAATTCAGATTTCGTAGCGTTGACCCAATGATGTGCATCTATATCATTCATTGCTTCTTCATAAGTGTAAGGATTAGTTTCGGCCTTTTCTAAGATAGCTTCATAAGTTTCTCCCAAACCTATAAATCTTATAGGTGGCCTAACAATCCTCTCACTACGACGAGGCACCTATGTACTAGACATCTCATGAGTAGTATCTTGTGGTGTATTCGATACAACCACATAATCCCTAGTTTCATTCATGGGTTGTTCATTTACAGGTTCATTCATTTCAGCCAAAACAACTCTACTTCTAGGAGTATAATCATTCATATAGTCATTTTCCAAGAATTTGGCATTTGCACTAACAAACACTTTATTATCTTTATGACTATAGAATAAACCTCCAACAGTTCATTTTGGATACCCTACAAAGAAAACCACTTCTATTTTAGACTGTAACTTGTCAGACTTTCCTTTCAACACATGTGCTGGACAACCCCAAATATGGAGATGTCTCATACTAGGCTTACACCCATTCCACAACTCTATAGGTGTTTTAGGAACAGACTTCGAAGGTTCTAAATTCAGAAGATACATTGCAGTATTTAAGGCTTATCCCTAAAAGGAAATTGGTAGAGTCGAATAACTCAACATGGATCTAACCATATCTAAAAGAGTCCTATTCCTTCTTTCTATGGAGTTCCAGGTGCAGTCAATTGGGATACAATCCCATTTTCAGTTAAGTAATCCTTAAAATCCCCAAGAAGGTATTCGCCACCACGATCAGATCGAATAGCCTTTATGCGTTTACCCAATTGATTCTCAACTTCAGCCCTAAACTCTTTGAACTTTTCAAAGGCTTCGAACTTCCGTTTCATTAGGTATACATAACCAAATCTAAAGTAATCATCAGTGAAAGTAATGAAATACTCATAGCCTCTTCTTGCTTGGATTGACATAGGACCACATACATCTGAATGTACTAGTTCTAGCAATTCTTAGGCTCATCTACCTTTTGCATTAAAAGGTCATTTGGTGATTTTGCCTTCAAAACAAGATACATAAACTGGAAATTCATCAAAGTCCAATGGCTCTAAGAGACCATCTTTCATCAGTCTTTGAATTCTGTTTGAATTAATATGACCCAAACGTAAATGTCAAAGATATGCATCACTAGTAGAAGGAAACTTTCTCTTTAATGATTTCACATGAGAGTTATTATCTAATTCAAAATTATATAATTCATGCTTATCAGGAGTTAAAATATAAAGACCATCCACAATATTGCCAGAACAGATAAACACTTTACCTTTCTTTATTACAACATTGTCTTTAAGGATAACACAATATCCATGTTTACCTAAATAAGTTGCAGAAATTAAATTCCTACGAACATTAGGTACATATAGATAGTCTTCCAATATTAAAACCCTAGACTCAAAGCATAAATTAAACATTCCAACAGCTACAACCGAAATCCTGCTCCCATCTGCCAAAGTAAGAAACAATTCCCCTTCATTAAGCTTTCTGGTCTCCTGGAACCCCTGCAAAGAATTGCAGATATGATTAGTACAACTTGAATCCACACACCAGGAATCCGTGGGATTTTATACTAAACATATTTTAAGGAGGAATGAACTTTTCATACCCTTATTATTGGCAGCCTTGAATTTTGGACAATTTCTCTTCCAATGTCCTTTCTCACCACAATGGAAACACTTTCATTTGATCTTCTTTCCTTTGTCGGCAACCCCTAAGGCAATTTGTTTATCATCTTGCTTGGTGAAGTTCTTCTTCTTCTTCTTCTTACCCTTACCTTTCGACTTAGGTTGAGAAGTAGAAGCTTCAGCCATATTAGCATCAACACTAGAAGTACCAAGAATTCCTTCCGCCACTACCAACTCATTCATTAATTCAAACAATGAATAAATCTTTTTGTTCATATTATAATTGAGTTTGAATTCCTTGAATGATTCCGGTAGTGACTGGAGTATCATATCTACTTGGGATTCTCCATCAATATCAGCACCTAAAACTTCCAGTGTATTCAGATTAGAGATCATTATAAGACAATGCTCCCTCACTTAACTGCCTTCAGTCATTTTGGTATTATAAATTTGACTCGTGGTTTCTTGCCTTGCAGAATGGTCTTGCTTACCAAACATCTCCTTCAGACTTAGCATTATGTCCGAAGCAAGTTCTACATCCTGCATTTGATGTTGTAGAACATTTGAGATAGATGCTAGGATGTAGCACTTGGCCATCTCATTAGATTTTTGCCAACGATCATATCGCTGTTTTTCCTCAGGAGGAGCATCTAATGAAGGAAAGCTAGGACATGGTTGAGTAAGCACATATTTGTGCTCTTCAGCTGTAAGAACAATGTCCAAATTTCTTTTCCAGTCAACATAGTTGGATCCAGTCAGTTTGTTTTGATTAAGAATAGTAACAAGTGGGCTAAATGATGCCATGGTTAAATCTGATAATAATAAACATGAATATAATAAGTAAACTGGACATTATCAATTTAGCATATAAATATATAGCATGGAACCTTAATAAAACCATAATATAATATATGCAACAACAACCCAATCCCATATTCAATATCCCTCAGCATAGAGTGAACATTAAATAGTATGATTGATTGAGAATTATTCTCATTATTAGTCCTATCATAATAACTCTTATGAAACACTAATAATATGCCGTTATACATTTGGCCTCCAAATAATAATAGTAAGAACTCAGCATAGAGGATACTATAATATTTAGTCTAGTGTATACCATTGTCTAGAATCATGTGTAGCCACATTTCATCCCCTTAACAGGCTTATTTTGTAGTACCATGATACAAAACACCCTCCGCATGGAATGCAAAGCTTGAAGCTAAGACAAGGTGTTTGATCAAACCACTATAGACCAGGAAATTCATCTTGTAGGACCATGAAATAAATACTCTCCACATGGAATGCTAAGCTCGAAGCAAAGACAAAGTATATATTTCACACTATTATGAACCGACAATGGAGGCCGTGAGATCCAACCAAGGGCGGAACTACCCTTGGACTAGGGGGGGGCATGCCCCCCCCCCCCCCCCCTAATTTTTTTTTTTTAAAAAATATTATTATATATATGTGTGTTAATTTTAGCAATTTTGTTCTATAAAATTACATTTTATTTCCCTTTAACAATATCATTGATTCTTTTAAGAGTAATGCTATACTCACAAACTTTTTTATAACATTTTTACAAACCTTTTTGGTAGCAAATTCTTATTGATTCACATATGGGCACACCACTCACATCATTTTTGTACTTACCAGTAACCACTTATTACATAAGTAATTTATAAAAAACTTGCAACTCTAGCATTTTCCTCATTTTAGTGACCATAAAAAAATTTATAGATCTAATATCTAAAACAAAATATACAAGTCCAAAAAAAAAAAAGAAAAAAAAAGGTCAACAATAAAAATTACCAGTAAAGCTAAAAACAAAATTAAGCTCAATTAACTAATTTTATCTAAAATAAATAACCCTCCCTTTCAAAAAATTCGAAACAAAAATAATTTTGTTCTTACCTACAAAAGTAGCAGAATCAGAGGTTAAAATCACTGCACATAGCCAACAATAAAACCGCCCCCCCTAACTCAAAGTCCTGGCTCCGTCCCTGGATCCAACCCTTGTATCTCTCTCCCACTAGATGTTTTAAATTAAAGGTTTTTATTTTGTAAACATGTGTAATCTAATCACACACAGCCTTGCACTTTATACATTTGAAAACACTTAGAAAAAGTTCAAAAATTCCCTTCAGTGGCATTTTCGCGAGAATCTCACGACTAAGCTCTTCCCGCGAAAATGAGTTAAGGAAAAATAGTGAAAACACAAAATTCAGACAGAAACTTTCGCGACTGTCTCGCGACTATTTTGCGAGTAAAGCTTACCCGCGAAAAGTTTTGTGCTTCAGAGGCATTTTTCGTGAGTAATTTTGCGAGAACGTTACCCGCGAAAAATTTGTGTTTTCAATTTTTAAAAGGGCAGATATGAACAGTTTTCAACAGTTTTTCTTAAACAAACAACCACCATATGAACATAATAGATAGAATTTGATATCAAAACTGAATTTCATTGATGTTATAGCCTTAAAGTTCAATTTAACATACTTAAATTCAAATTTAAACAACATCATAACATCAATATCAGTTTTTATCAAACCATAGTTTCAACAACCATGCAGAAAATTAAATACATATATAATCTTCTAACATCATGAAACCATAATCTCTAATTCCAAAACTCACAAAACATGTTATACAGATTTGAAATTGAAGACCGCTCTGATACCATTTGATGAAAAAATACATGTTTGTATTGCATACAAACATATGCAGCGGAAAATAAATGGATCTACTTCATTCGCAATTGATAACATGTACTATGTAAATTTCAGAATATATGAACAAGAGAGTGTACCTTGGAGTGGTGAATTTCAAAACAAAGATTAGAAGTACTTGGGAACACTTTTAATCTTCACTCCAATTCCACTAGATGCCCAAGAAGTGTGGTCTCTAAATTAGTTATATGTGTATGTTCAATAGAGAATGAAAGAGTGTCCAACACTCACATACATACCATTTCATGTTCTTCTTAAATTCTATATGTTTCTCTCCTTATAATTGATTATCTAATTGGGCTAGTCTTTTGGGCCTTTCCAATTGGGCTTTAGTGTGTGGCTTGGAATGGGACGAAAAGTGAACAAATAAGACACTAGCTCCAATGGGCCTTGACCTTTTCTGTCAACTCTTGACAAGTCCAAATTTACCATTAATTATATTTAATACCACTATATAAATATAATTGCACTCTAAGCCTTATTAATAAATTATATCCCAAAACTTTACTGTACATGCAACCCCTTCATTAAATATTCGTAGTAACACAAAGTCATAAATGTAGACTGCCACTTTGTAGATTACTACATCTTAATCCTTGAGTACCCAGTTTAATCCTTTAAGTTATTCATCATATATTTATGAAATCCAATTTCATAAATATATACTTTAGTAACTATTTACTAAAGTAGTTAGGCCTAACATTTTGAATAACAAACCCATTAAACTTATCTCAATGGAATATTTTGTATCTCCATTTAGAGACTATGAATTCAATCTTGAGAATATATGTTCCATTAACACTAAATGTGGTTGCCCAACATACTGAGGTTTTGATCGTAACTTTAGATCTCACTGCTGATATATCAAAGCAACCTACACTGTATGATTAGGTCCATTATTCTCTCAGGATTAAGAGTTTATGTAAATATAAGTCGTGAGATTTATTATTCAATTGACAGTCGTTAGGTGAATAATAAATCTCACAGCGGTCCAGCTCAATATGTTTTAACTCTTAAAACATATCAACTAAAAGTCTCCACTTCCATTATCAAGATAAATCATCTTAGTTGATATGTTATAGTCTTCGCAGATGAAATGTCCAATTTCATCACCGACTACGAACTAAAATTCTGAGTTTACAAAGAACTTGTAATTTATATCTTCTGTGACTTTTCACATAAATCACATACTATGCATCTTATGGACTATATGATAATGTCTGAATATTCATGTTACCATTATTTTAGATAACAATAAAACAACTTTATTAATCACAACATTAAGTCATACATAATGTCATATATAATAACATACATGGCATCATACAATAGGATTTTAGGGCACTAATCCTAACAGTGTCAACGAGCACCGTAAGGTGCCCGTTAACAATACATTTTCTGGCAGCTTTTCAGACTTTGGGCAGCTTTTGGCATTTTTTTTTTTTTTTTAATCTCTTTTGGTAATTTTTTTGACAACTTTTTTTTTCTTTTTTTTTAAGTGAACGTTGCATAGAGACAAATTTGTCCAACATGAAAGAGACAAAAGTCATATGAGGAATGAGGTTGCATAGGTGACAATCTTGAAGAAAGAAATAGAAGTAGAAGAAAAAAATTGAAAGAGACAAAAGGCCAAATAAAAAAACACGTTGCATAGGGGAGACAAAAGTCATATGTGGTTGCATAAGGGACAATCTTGAAGAAATAGAAGTAGAAGAAAAAAATTGAAAGAGACAAAAGGCCAAAGAAAAAAACACGTTGCATAGGGAGAAATTTGTCCAAAACGAAAGAGACAAAAGTCATAAGTGGTTGCATAGGGGACAATCTTGAAGAAATAGAAGTAGAAGAAAAAAAATTGAAAGAGACAAAAGGCCAAAAAAAAAAACAAGAACGTTGTATAGGGACAAGAGTAGTATTTTCTTTCCAACACTGCTATAAAATTATGCTTATATTTTATGCGTAGATTTAAATTAGAAAAATTTATAATTTAAATAATTTATTGACAATGTAGTCATTGATTTTTAATTTTCTAAAAATTTTGTAAGTATAGAAGATATAAGAAAAAGATGTAATCTAATAGTGAATTTATCAAAATTCATCTCCAATAAAAATATATTAAGTAAGATTGTAGCTTAAAGTTACAATCAATTTTATAACTAAAATTTGTTCATATCAAAATACTTGTAATTTCTTAAAAATGTTAAGGACATATTACTAAATGGAGGAAATAATCCTTCTCAAAGAAAAAAAAAAAAAAAAAACGGAGGAAATAATATCCCTTCCTTACTTTTTCTTTCTTTTCTCATTCCCTTCTCCCATTTGAATTATTGTTAGTCTTTGAGTTTGAGTTTGAGTTTGCTGACTTAGCATTGTCTCTTCTTGGCTGCAACTTATCATTATCCGTAACTGTTCCTAACCCGTGCATGCATGAATATAACTGAATTCGAAGAAAATATCATTATATATGATTTGGAATAGTAAAGAGTGTTTGTCCTTTCCTGTCACAAAAGTGTTTTGCTTTTGAAAATTGGTGTTAAGAGTGTTTTCTTTTTTTCCCCCGATTGATGAGTGTGGAAACTGAGAAGTTTAAAGGGAGACAACAAAGAAACTTCATCATATTTGATGGGACTAACGAGACCTCTTTTCCTAGATGACCTCATCAATCACATTCGTCCACCTTGACACGGCATGGACGAAGGCAGGCAAGTCATTAATAAGAAGATTCAATACCTCAGACAGTTACCAGCTAGCTGTCATATCATTGGAGCCTCATCAAAACTCGCATTAATAAGCCCTAAAGCATTACATGAAGAGCACTAAAACCACAATTAAGTCCCCAACGACTAGAAACTGTGAAGCTATATATACACACTCATCAGAGGCAAAAGAGATAGATAGTTTTTCACCCTAATATACTCTTATACTGATATCTCTAATATTCAGAACTTTCTTACTTCTCACGAAAAGCTTTTATACGTTAATTTTAGCATTGGAGACTTTGTGGCAAGCACCACACCGATGACCATCTTAGAAAAATCTTTGCTCTACATTTACAAGGATTCTGACGAGAATTCAGCTCCATCTAGATGAACCTACAAAATTGACGATTTACACTTCATCAATATTCAATAATTCAAATGCCCACTTCACCATCCCAACGTCATATTGAAATACAAACTATTGCCATCCTTGCGGATTCAACTAGCCAACCCCACTCATATAGCGTTTTCAGTGTCAGAATCTTTGAAATAAATAACCCATAAGGCATTTGTCTTTGTCATTTCGAAAGACGTGTATATTATGTCGTAGCCTTTAGCCATGATGTTTTTTGTTTTTAACCATGAAGTTGACTGCTCCATAGTGTGCCACCTTCACTTCACCTAGCTAGGTTCAATTCATCAATTGTTATGTCAATGGAATCCGTATCTTTTTGTCTTCTCATGCGCAGTTGCGGATGTCCATGCATGTATAATAATATGGGTCCGGTTAAGGGAATAGGGAATACATTAACAAATCAGTTTTTGAAAAAATTTATTGAGAATTGAAAAAATTGTCAAAATTTTTTCAATTTTTGATAAATTTTTTTCCAAAAATTGTATACTATTGTGTACCCTTAAGGCACGTATTAATAAAATTCTAATAATATTTACTAGTTTTGATTTATTTTTAAAATGAATAAATATTGATTTAAGTTTTATGTTTTTTATCCATGAAGTAAGTGGACGACTTGACTCCACAGCACTTTCCCTTCACCTAGTACTTTAGCTTCAATGCTTTTACATCACTTTTCTTGACGTATTTGTGGTGGTACTACAAAAAAAGGGACTATCCCAGCGTTTTAAACATGCTCTTGATTATTATTATTATTATTATTATTATTTTGTTGGTTGAGAATCAACATGTTCTTGATTTTGAAAACACAGAAAAATATTATTATTATTTTAAAAAAAAATATTCATAGAAACAAATTTTGGATAAAAAACAAAAATAGTTATTTAACATATTCTACGGTTTTTCTCTTTCAAAATTTCAAAACTTGATTAAAATTATTTTTAGAAATATTCTACGGGAGGCTAAACATGGCTGTCTTGGGCTGAATTGTTTATACAATTATACTTTGAGGCTCATTATATGATTTGGTTAGTACGTCTTCCACTTATTTATTTTGTTTTTTCTTTTGGTTTTATCCATACGATGTACAACTTAATTAAAAATTATATGTAAATTATATATATAAAGACAAATTTAATACATTGAGTGAGTGATTTTATGCGAATAATATATTTTTTATGAAATACAAAAAATTAGAATAGAATAACTAATCATATGTGGGTAACCAAGAATCAATATAGTAATTGACAATTTTCATGTTTTATTGGTTCCTAAAACATGCAGGCATGAAAATATCATCATATTTTAGCTGGAATATTAAATGCATAAAATAGAATTTATCCGATAAACGTGAGAAATGTTTATTAGAATTCTATCCAATAAACACTACAATCAATAAAAGAAAATTTGTAATTATAAATGAAGTAACACTTTAATTATAACTAAAAAATACTAAAAATATTATTAAGTTTTACAAACTGACGTGGTATCACAAATTAACGTGACAAGAAATAAACTAAACTAAATTTGATTACTTATTACATGTTAACACGTCACTAAATCACAAAACAGTAAGGGTCTGTTTAGTTGGACGAGTAGAAAAGTGGGAGGATGGAAAATTAGTGGGAGGATGGAAAAGTAGGAGGATAGAAAAGATTTGGTTTTCCCTCATGTGTGTTTGGTTGAAGGGATGGAAAAGTGGGAGAGTGGAAAACTTTTTTGTTTGGTTGGAGAGAAAAAGGGGAGGATGGAAAATTTAGTTTATATAAATTAACTATTATGTCCTTATTATATAATATATAAGAAATAGATATATTTACACTCATTAAATAATATAAAAATTAACATTTTCAAAAAATAAAAATAAAAATTAACACTAGTACATGTAAATTTATATTGATTATTTTATTACTATAATAATTTAAAATTTATGGCTCTTGCTTACTGCCTGGGAAGACAATTCTAACAAAAAACGGAATGACATAACAAACAACTATTGGCTTGCACCTTTTGTGTCTATTGTTTAGTTATATTATATTCATGCTGTGTGAAGACCTCTGGGAATAATGGAAAAAAATAATAATCATCATTCACAGGTGAGATGAATAAAGTGAGGGGTAGGTGAGATGAATAAAGTGGGGGTATTTGTGTAAAGTACATCATTCAGCACTTTTTCCTCCCCATTTTCCTCCCAAATTGAGAGGATAAAAAATGTTGGGCTGGAGGAAAAATTTTCCTTCCCATTTTCTGTCTCTCTTGTTTTCTCTCATGAATCAAACAGTGAATAATGTCATTTTTCGCCCTATTTTCCTCTCCCTATTTTCCATCCTTCCAGTTTTCACTCGAACCAAACATACGCTGAAAGCTTTTGTTATGGGGGAAAAAACCTTTGTATTCTAGCACACAGTTTCGTCAACAGTCAACAGTCAAGCACCCAATTCGTGAGCTTTGTCCTTTCCTGTCAGATAAGTGTTTTGCTTCGAAAAATTGGTGTTAAGCTGTCTCTGTTTTTTTTTTTTTTTTAAATGACTCAGAGTGTGAAAACTGGAAATTTAATGGGGGTGTACGTGCTCCTTCCCATAGTATCCAACAACAGAGAAACTTCATGTGGTTGAATGAAATGTGTGGCCGAGAGCAAAAGAGTTAAAAATATCTGACCTCACCATCCTAACGTCAACACAAATTATTGCTATATTCATGATGGATTTTGATAGGCCAAAAACATATTGATCCCTTGTGATGAATTAATTGATTAATTAGCGAAGTTTATTAATTAATCAAATTAACATGCAATTGTACGTAGTAGCACAAACAAATCATCAATTAACTAAAGTATGCAGCGGAAAATAAATTGACACTGTGATTTGTTTACGAATGGGGAAAACCCACACGGCAAAAACCCTACCGGGTGATTTTAAGGTCACCACTCCTGAGAATCCACTATTATCAAAACAAGCAGTTACAAGTAAAGGAATCCCAGTACCTTATACCAACCTACAGTTGAACCCTTACCCCAATACCCAATTGGACTTGTTTTGTAGTGACAATCTCTCATTTTCAATGCACGGCTCCCAGTACGTGACTAACCAATTACGCGGATCCGAGTACGCGACTTGATCACCAACTTGAGAAGGATGTTGGCTGCAAAGTTCTTCAGTTCATCCAGATGATGAAGATCATGAAGTTGCTTAGTCACAAAACCCTATGGTGTACAAACACAGTAGCTTCTTCAAGAGAAAGATGAACTAGGGAAAATTCTGTTTCCGGTCACAATTTGCATGAACAAGACTTTGCTCCAAACTCGTACAACCTTTGACGGCCCTTAAAATAATTCTTATATATGTTAAGGGTTGTGAGAAAAGAAAGCCCAAACATATACCTACGGGTTGGATTGAAATTAGCTCAAAAAAACTGAATTTCAGAAACCTTGACAGATACCCTATCTATCGAGCTAGCTGTCGAGCCACAGGTTTCAATAGCTTTTAAACCTCGATAGATGCTAGCTGTCAAGCTAGCTGTCGAGCTTTAAAATCCTGCACTTTCTGACTTGATTCTTGGACAGACTTGCATGGCTTTAACATTTGAACTTGAAACAAGGTTTCTTGAAGCATTAAACACATCCTAGATCTACCCAATTACAAGTAAAGTGCGTTTTGTCAAAGGATTAGCCAACTACATAAAGTAGTGACATATGTTCCTAACATTGAATCACATATGTCCTAACAATCTCCCCCTTTGGCAATCCGTGACAAAACCACAACAAACAAATGAGATATGAGAGAAGTCATAAATCACTCAACTCATATTCACTTGTTGAATACAATAAAATCTATCCTAACATAAACTCTTGAAAAACTTTGCAAGAAGAGAGTTTATGGCAAGTAGACTTTAACAAACTATATTTCTGAAATACTTTAAACAAAACTCATCAAGGCATCTTAGTGTGAAACAGAAATAATAGATTGCATACACTTTATAAGAAACATGTGTATAAAAAAAGAAAAGAAACAACACATGGAGAGATAGGTGAAAGAACATACATCAAAATATATATAAAGCAAATTTAAGTACAATTTATGTCAAAATGGTCACAAGACCAATATACAAGATATAATGTATCTGAAATGGAGAGAAAAGAAAAACAAGATACATAAAGTCCTCACTACATCCCTCAAATATATGCACACTCCCCCTATCAAAAATCTCCTATGCTAACCCTCCCCTTATAAGTATGACTACTCTCATATCCAAAACTACTCCCCCTTTTTGTCACAAGTGACAAAGGGTAAGAGTATCAAGTAGCCATCTCGTCATCATTAGATGAGCTAACATCCTCATCCTTATCATCATCATTGTCGAAGTCGCTGTCATCGGATGCCTTGGGAGGAGGAGAGGGAGACTTTATGAAGCCACCAAGGCAAGCCTGCCGTTTGGCAATACGGCCGACACGAGTGTTCACCTGACACAACTCATCAGTGAGAGTGTCAAGGCGAGCATCCATGCGCTGAAACTGCGCCATGATCGCATCAAGAGTCACACCACTCGCCGAAGAAGAGGGAGCGGAGGTGGATAGAGCTGAAGAAGTGGGAGGAGCTGCCGTACCAAACCGCCTCGAACGTAGCTGCACCTCGCTCCGTTTAACGGTAGCGGCGTCTATGGCACACATAACATGGAAGTGGTCAGAAACGGGAAAGGGAACAGAAAAATGGCATAAAATCCTCGTGATTGCCAAAGGGAAGATGAGCTTATCACGGGTCGTCGTATCCCTATATATATCTATGATAGAAAGAATAAAATGAGAGGAAAAATCTATAGTAAGATGCTCTAAAAGAGAAAGCAAAAATCGAGCACGGGGCTCGGTGATAGAGTTATAGTGAGAAAGAGGATGCAAAACAAAAGTCATAACCATATTCATGAACCTAGGACCTTTAGCAAAGGCCGAACATGGAGTAAACTGACGATCACCCCAATCAGAGGGACGCTCACAAAAAGCTGACATAAGCTCATCTTTGGGCACAGTCCTTAAACGCTCACAACCGGGGTAGTTAGGATGCTCTACCCTCGAGACGTAGAGCACATCGGATACAATATCCGGTGTGCCCACAATGCACGTACCTCGAACTCGAGTAACAAAAAGAGGTATTGAATAATCAAATCCATGCATGTTGGAGTAGAAATCCTATAACAGCATGGATGGACAAGTGACCGGGACGTCACACAATGACTCCCAACCCCTACTGTGAATGACAGTAGGTAGGTCAGTGTTAGAGAAGTCCGGTAAAATGACTTGGCATTTCGAATGGACACCTCGTGGAGAAAAGTTCTCTGAGAAGTCCTTTCGAGCTTGCTCATCACAGAACCGAACAGAAGAAGGAGTAGGATTAGACGAAGTGAATGCCCCAGAACGAAGAGGGTTACAGGACGAAGTAGATTTATGCTTAGGTGCCCTGACGCAACTAACGTAAACAAGAGAGAGAGAGGGAGAGAGAAACACACAGAAAAGTACCAAATACAATCAATATATCAAAATATAAAGAATTGAAGATACGTATGCATGAAAATGCATGAGCATGTGATATGCAATAGTAAAAGCATTATAGGCTCAGGCCAATCCAATCCTACCTGCACACAATCATTTCAAAAATGCAAACACACATCTAAAATGCATGAAGCAGTGTTATAATGCACATGTGATGCAATGCATGATGTTTTAAAATCAAATATACAAAACCCATCCTAAAAATTTCACAAAAACTCCATTAATTTTGAAAAACCCCAATGTTTATCAAAAATCCCAAAAGTTAGGTCAGAAAACATGAAATGCATGATTAATGAGTGAAAGAGGATCATACCAGAGGAAAGAAGATCATATTGAGGCCGAAAATCTCTTGGGAAAGTGGTTTGAAGTGAGAAAAATGTGTTTGGGAGGTGAGAAGACACAGAAGTATCGAGAGAGATCGAGATAAATGATATCTGAATCGCGAAGCACGTATTTATAGGAACCTCATAATTCTCGACAAATTGAGAGGTGTCAAGCTTTAAAGGCGTGAAGAGATACAACTATCAAGCAGCTATCCAAAGGTGTTCATAGCAAAAACAAGCTCGATGGATCGAAGAGCTATCGAGCAGCTATCGAGGAGACAAAAACTTTCTCGATAGATTGAGGAGCTATCAAGAAGCTATCGAGATTACGATAAAAAGAAGCTGAAGAGCTCGATAGATAAGCCAGGTGTCGAGGAGCTGTCGAGATTGCTAAAAAACAGTTTTTCAAGAAGAGAAAAACACAGACATGAATGCAATCAATTATGCAACTCAACCAAGGATCCAAACAACATTTTAATCTCTCAAAAACATCTCTCAATCAAGAAAAATGTAAGCACATAGATCCCAAAACACACACACACACTAAACAAGTCTAACCAATTCTATATTACAAAAACAAGTTAAGACAGTTTAGTGAGCATACATTAACACATGTATTCCTTGTAATGGCCAAATCACATTGTACCTGCACATGTATCAAAAGTAGCAAATAATATTGCATGTTGTGTGTGAAAACATCGCAAGATTGCATAAGTATCTAGATGTTATGACGATTTGAGATATGAGTAAATCACTTTAACTCACACATAATCAAAACTATTTGATGGGGACTATCACCTTCGAGGTACATTCTATAACTCCCACATCTCCTAGAATACACGCTTTCAATCATATATAAAGCATTTTGTTCTTTTTGCTTTTTAATTTTCTTTGCATATTTTTTTTTTTTAAAGCAAACCATGCATGGTTAAATAAGAGAGAGAAAAGAAATACCCAATAATGTTAAGCATTTGACATTGCACTTTTGCTATGCCGAAACATACGGATGTCATTTCATGATTGGCGGGCAATAGTGGTGAGATGGTTATTTATGCCTTTCTCTTAGAATTTTCTAGTCCTTTCCGTAAAAAAGAGTGATATGAGTGTTAAGTACAAGTGATTACTTAATCTTACTCATCACAAACATGAGCCACAAAACTCACTTGCTTAGTTGTGCATAGAGATGCTCATCTAAGCTACAAGAGATACAAAGTTTAGAAAACTTTGTTTCAATGGCCATCCAAGGTACACAAGTACCAATGTACACAAACACACTGTTTTTGTATTTTTCAATTTTTCATTTTTTTTTTATTTTTAAAAGAAAAAAAAAAGCAAAACTGAAAAAAATAACCAAACTAAAACATGTTAAACAAGACAAAGCAATGCATAAAACTAGACTGACTTAAAACAATAAAGCAAAACACACAAGTAATGCAAAAACAAAAACAAGAAAGGGAAAGAGAGAGAGAAGAAGTGACAAAATCACTTAGAGCCCTTTTTCCTTCCACACCTTGGAAGAACCTTTTCGTTTAGAGAACCCTTGATCCGGCGGTGAGGGGGAAAAGTTAAAACCGTTCAAGTTCAAAAGGAACAAGAGGACTTTGAGAAGATCTCCAAGAGGAGCAAACGAGGATGGAAGTTGATTTTGATCTCCCGACGTGATCATGTTGTTGCTCTTTTGAGTGGCTAACCACTTGTAGCAATTAGGTCGAGTATGTCCAGCTGTTCCACAGTGATGACAAAAATGCTGCTTTTTCTGCTTAGGCTTTTGAGAGTTTCCCTTCTTAGCCCTAGGGTTATTAATCTTTTTCTTATCAAGCTTAGGGGGTGCTCTTAAGATAGATTTACCCTTGTCTATGTTCTCACTAGCTAATTCATTTTTAACATCATTGTTCTTAGTTTCAATATTATTAGCAGGAGGAACAAAAACAGTAGCACTAGTAGAAGCAATACTAGAAGAAGAGAAATCATACCCTAAACCGGTTCGATCGGAAGTAGATTTCTAAAGACTGGGCATCTCATTGAGCTTAGCGCTTGAAGTCCTTTCCAGCTGAGCTCTAACTTGTAACAATTCTGCCTCAAGTTTCTTTGTCTTCTCAGCCAAGAAATTATTCTCAAATATTAGTGCTCTAATAGTCTGATTTGCTTCATCAAACTTTGTAGAGATTTCTTCCCGCTCAAACTCCATATCACTAAGCTTCTTAGTGGCCAACCTATACGACTTCTCATGCTTTTCTAAGACATTGTATAACTTTGCATAGGCTGTGTGGATATTATCTTGCTCATCCATCTTCTCAAACTTGGACTCCACCAATTCCTCTTCTTTATCCACATCTTCAACAATCCCTTCAGTAGGATTTACGGTGACAGTGAAGGCATTTAGGATTCTATCATCCTCATTATCAGAATCATCCTCAGGCTCAGTGTCACTTAACGTAGCAACAAGTGCCTTGCTTTTCCTAATGGTCTTGAGATAAGTAGGGCACTCTTGTTTCATATGACCGAAACCTTGACACATAAAGCACTTTGGTCCTGAGGGAACAGTGTACTGACCGCCATCCTTAGCATCCTTCTTCCCTTTGTCTTGGCTCTTAGACTGAGAAGAACTTGACTGTCTACGGTCCTTGTTGAAGCCCTTTGCATTGGCATCCTTCATGAACTTCTTGAATTACCTAGTGATGTAGGACTTTATCTTAGAATCTTCATCATCAGAAGACTCATCAGTATCACTACTCTTGGCCTTAAATGCCATGCTCTTTCTCTTGCTTGATTTCTCGATCCTTGTTAAACCCAACTCATAGGTCTGTAGATTTCCAACCAACTCTGTCAAAGGAATTTTGTCAATATCCTTTGATTCCTCAATGGCAGTGATCTTGGCATGAAATCTCTCGGGTAGAGATTTGAGCAACTTTCTCATAATCTTGGGTTCAGGAATGGTTTCCCCAAGATTAAAAGCTGAGTTCACTATGTCCTTGAGCTTAGCATAGAACTCATCAAACGACCCATCCTCCTCCATTTTGATCCCTTCAAAGCTTGTAGTGAGCCTTTGAAGCTTTGAATCCTTGACAGCCTTGGTTTCTTCATAGGTTGTCTAGAGAATGGTCCATGCTTCCTTAGCAGTTTCAGTAGAGGATATCTTCTTGAACTCCTCATTCGTGACTGCACTGAATAGAGCATTCAATGCCCTGTTGTTGAAGTTTTCTGCCTTGATCTTAGCATCATCCCAGTCAGCCAGCGCTTCTATAGGCTTGGTCTAGCCTATCTTCACAACTTGCCACACTTTCTCATCTAAAGACTGCATGAAAGCTCCCATGCGTACTTTCTAGTATACATAGTTAGTGCCATTAAATAAAGGAGGTATAATAAGAGACTGTCCTCTATCCATGACAAACAGGGGTCAATGGATCACACAGCAAAGATTAACCCTAATCAGAGTGTGCCTGCTCTAATACCACTTGATAGGCCAAAAACATATAGACCCCTTGTGATGAATTAATTGATTAATTAGCCAAGTTTATTAATTAATCAAATTAGCGTGCAATTGTATGTGGCAGCACAAACAAATCACCAATTAACTAAAGTATGCAGCGGAAAATAAATTGACACAGTGATTTGTTTACGAATGTGGAAAACTTACACAGCAAAAACTTCACCGGGTGATTTTAAGGTCACCACTCCTGAGAATCCACTATTATCAAAATAGGCGGTTACAAGTAAAGGAATCCCAGTACCTTATACCAACCTACAGTTGAACCCTTACCCCAATACCCAATTGGACTTGTTCTATAGTGACAATCTCTCATTTTCAATGCACGGCTCCCAGTACGTGACTAACTAATTGCGTGGATCCCAATATGCGACTTGATTACCAACTTGAGAAGAATATTGACTGCAAAGTTCTTCAGTTCATCGAGACAATAAAGATCATAAAGTTGCTTGGTCACAAAACCCTATGGTGTACAAACACAACAGCTTCTTCAAGAGAAAGATGAACTTGCATGAACAAGACTTTGCTCCAAACTCTGGTCACAATTTGCATGAACAAGACTTTACTCCAAACTCGTGCAACCTTTGACGGCCCTTAAAATAATCCTTATATATGTTTAGGGTTGTAAGAAAAGAAAGCCCAAACATATACCCATGGATTGGATTGAAATCAGCTCTGAAAAATTGAATTTCATAAACCTCAACAAATACCCTATCTATTGAGCTAGCTGTTGAGCCATGGGCTTCAGCAGCTTTTAAACCTCGATAGATGCTAGCTGTCGAGCTAGTTGTCGAGCTTTAAAATCCTACACTTTCTGACTTGATTCTTGGACAAACTTGCATGGCTTTAATACTTGAACTTGAAACAAGGTTTCATGAAGCATTAAACACATCCTAGATCTACCCAATTACAAGTAAAGTGCGTTTTGTCAAAGGATTAGCCAACTACATAAAATAGTGACATATGTTCCTAACATTGAATCACATATGTCCTAACAGATTCTACAACATATTTTCAGAATCTTTGAAGTGTTTTTTTTTTTTTTTAACCAAGAAGTCGACTCCATAGTCCATGCACTTTCACTTCACCTACCTAGCTTCAATTGTGGTGCTAATTGAATCCGTTCTTTTTGTCTTCTCATGCGGATGTAAATGCATCTATAAATAACATATTTACTAGTTTTGATTTTTTTTTTTTTTAAATGAATAAGTATTGCTGATTCAATGCTAAAAGCATTTGTATTTACTAGTTTTGATTTTTTTTTTTTTTTTTTTTTTTTTTTAAGTATGCGTTTGGCTTCAAATTAAAAAGTCAGTTTATTTTACTATTTAGCTTATTTTTTTCACTATTTATGGGTCTCACTGCACTTTTTGATAATATTTTTTAGGACATATGTGATTCACTTGTTAGGAACATATGTCACTATTCTATGTAATTGGCTAATCCTTTGACAAAACGCACGTTACTTGATTTGGGTAGATCTAGGATGTGTTTAATATTTCAAGAAACATTGTTTCAAGATCAAGTGTTGAAAATATGCAAGTCTGTCCAAGATTCAAGCTGAAGAAGTGCCTGTCATTAAAACTCGACAGCTAGCCATCTATCGAGCTTAAGAAGCTGTTCCAGCCCTGTAGCTCAACAGCATCTCAACAGCAGGCTATCTGTCAAGGTTTATGAAAAACAGAATTTCAGATCTGTTTTGATTCTAATCCGTGATTATGTGTTTGGGCTTTCTTTTCTCACAACCCTAGACATATAAAAGGATTATTTTAAGGGCTGTCAAAGGTAACATAAGTTGCACAAGCATTGAGTAAAGTTTGTTCAAATTGTGACCGAAGACAGAGTTTTTGCCCTAGTTCATCATTCTTGTGAAGAAGTTGCTGTGTTTGTGCACCGTAGGGTTTTGTGACCAAGCATCTTCTTGATCTTCATCGTGGGATGAACAGAAGAACTTTGCAGCCAACAACCTTCTCTAGTTGGTGATTGAAGTCACGTACTGGGATCCGCGCAATTGGTTAGAGCTAAGCATCAAAAGGAAAAATTGTCACTATAGAACAAGTCCAATTAGGTATTGGGGTAAGGGTTCAACTGTAGGTTGGTATAAAGTACTAAGATTCCTTTACTTGTAACCGCTTGTTGTGATAATAGTGGAGTTTCGGGAGTGGTGACCTTAAAATCACCCGGTGGGGTTTTTGCCGTGTTGGTTTTCCCCATTCGTAAACAAATCACCGTGTCAATTTATTTTCCGCTGCACTTAGTTCAATTGGTGATTTGTTTGTGCTACCACGCCTTTGCATGTTAATTTGATTAATTAATTAACTTGGCTAATTAATCAATTGATTTCATCACAAGGGGTCAATACGTTTTGGCCTATCACTATTCATAGACTCTATTGTACTGTTTCAGCTAACTTTTACCTTTATATATAGTACTTTCAGTAAAAAAAATTCAATTTCAACAAAATAAGCAAATCCCAAACAGACCCTAAATGAATAAATATTGATTTAAGTTTTTTGTTATTTAGCTATGAAGCAAGTTGACGACTTGAATCCATAGCACTTCCCCTTCACCTAGCTACTAGCTTCAATGTTTTTACTTCACACTTTTGACATATTTGTGGTGTTAATGGAAACTATCATTAGTCTCTACGCGTTTTTTTAATGTAGAAATTTAAGTTATTTATTCATTTTTCTATTAAAACAACTTATCATTATTTTGAAAATAAATTAGAAAAGATATTTAATAAATTGATTGTCCTTATACTAGAGATATTAAATTAAAGGGAAATAATAACAGAAAAATTATGTTTGACTAGAGCATATAAACTTAGGTTATAACTTTTAACTTTTATGTATTACTTTTTCAAATCTTTTTATTTTCTCAAATTTTCTTAATTTTTTTGTTTCACTTTTTTCAAAGTGCAATTGTACTTTAATACACTTTTAATAAAAAGTTTTCAACAAAAGAATTAAATATGCCGTTCTCAAACAGACACAAATTAACGCGTAGTTGAATCACATTCAAATCAAATGTGTGGCCAAGAGCAAAGGAGTAAAAGACATTTGGCTTGATCTGACCCATCCATCGATCCCAACGTTATATTAATACATAAGAAAATTATTAGGTACTCTGAGAATATATTTCCTTCATCTCACTTAGAGGTGGACTCTATTGTGGGTGAGATATCACCCCAAAAAAAAAAAAAAAAAAAAAAAAAAAATTCACACAAGTAGCATTATAACAACAACAACAACAACAACAACAACAACAAAAAAAAAAAAAAAAAAAAAAAAAAAATTTACACAATCAGTATCAGACACAGATTCACACATATATAGTATAAATTTATAACAAAGAGAGTGACACCCAAGACTCAAAACACTCACTTTGTATTCTCAGAGTCAGAGATATCGAGTTAGTTAGATAGAGAAGAGAGATGAGATGAAATTTATGAGAGATAGAGAGAGAGATTTGTGATTTATGTTGTTGTTTGGTTTTGAGTTGGGATGATATTTGATCTCACTGTGTAAGATTTTAAGTTAGAGTGTGCACAAATATTTTTAAGGGTAAATTATATATATATATATATATTTATAGATATATATATAAAGTGAACCCTTGAACATAAAGTGATGCCCCTTTAATATATATATTTTTTATAATAATAGATAAGTAGTTAAGATTAGGTAAGTGTGGTTAAAGACAGTGACATAGCTAAGATTTGACTTTAGAAGTAAATATTGTGAACTATGGTTGTCCATGAGTTGATTTGGGTTGGGTTTGTGCCCAACTCGGAATCGACTCAACAACTTCTGGTGACAGGACAGTTGATTCACCGCCGACTGCCGGAAACCACAGGTGGAGTCGATTTCAATTTGGGTGGGCAGTGATCGGTTTCGATTGAAACCGATGGAGCAGCAACGTTGGTAGAGATTTGGCCAAATATTGACGTCTCTAGTCGAGAACTGGCCGTATCTAGTCGAGAATTAGCTGGATCTCAACAAATCTCATCGAGATCACACCGATTCTTAACAAATCTCACCGGATCTGCATTTGAGAGAGGGGGGAGGGTGATGAACAGTGAACTTTGGAGGTGAGGTCAGTTAGGTTAGTTGGAGTCAATTTTTCATGCAAATACCTGCCAACTAACCATGAGTTTTGGAAATAAATATTATGAATGTTGTGATATAAGATAAATAGTGACAATGGGTTCTTATATAAATTCCATGGGTTTATAATATGGTATGAAATATATAAATGTCATGGGTTTAAGATAAATAATCATAACTTTCCATGAACTTTTATATTAGTAACACAAATTCATAATTCTCCATGGGCTTGATATATGTTTGCCATGAGTTTTGGAAAAATGAATAGTGTTATGTAATATAAATAGTTACCATAGGTTTTATAATAAGGTATGAAATAAATAAATGTCATGGTTTAAGATAAATAATCATAACTTTCCATGATCTTTTATATTAGTAACACAAATTCATAATTCTCCATGGGCTTGATATATGTTTGCCATGGGTTTTGGAAAAATGAATAGTGTTACATAAAATAAATAGTTGCCATGGATTTTATAAGATAGATTCCATGGGCTTGTAATATTATAATAATAGGTTTAAGAAATTAAAGCATTGTTCAGCATTAGACTTTAAGTGAAAGACTTATCATTTCTCAAAAAAGAAAAAAAAAATGAAATACTTATGATAACCTTGGATATTTTACTAAATAGTGTCAAGTAGAAAGTTTGGGCTTTTAATAGTGCCAACATAAACTGGGCTTTTGAAAGCTTAAAGAGTAGGGAAGAGAGATGCAAGCACAAGATAACACCAAGACGTGTTATCGAAGAGGAAATCCAAGAACTCAGAGAAAAACCTCTTTGCGACCCTCCAAGTTGAAATTGATCCACTAGAGAATAAAGTTGGAGTACACGAATAACAAAAGACCCTCCAAGCCTAGTCTACCCCATGTACTTGAGCCTTCCAAGCTCTTGCTACCAACGGACTTCTCGGAATCTTGTCTTCTCTAGCTTTTCGGATCTCGCAATTCAGTCCAATTGCATCCGCCACTAAATGGCTCCTTTCAATGCTTCCCAACAGCACCAAAACCTCACTTAACACTCAGATCTAGTGTGGTAAGTGCTTGGACTATCAACCTCTTAAGGATGTAAAGATGGAGAGGTAGGAGTTAAGGAAAACCACAAGGAAATGTGTAGATGATTGTGAATATAACAATCTCTAACTCTCAAGTGTATTTGTTAAGGTTTTCTCTCTAAAAAGCCTCCTTTACTTTTGTGGGTAATGAGGGTATATATAGTATGGGTGAAGGGTAAGAAAGTCACACTTAAAATCCTCCAGGCAGAGAGTTTCGTGGGTACCTCATGAGGTGGCCTGTCTCGCGAAGTACTCGTGAAATACAACCTGGCACTTGACTCTTCAGCTTCCAGCATGTACTTCTCACGTGGCCTTTTCGCAGACACCTTTACTCGTAAACTTCTTGCAAGCTAGTCGCGAAACTGCATTGATCTTCATTGCATACTTGATTCTTCACCAACTTAATACTAAACCCAATACAATAAAATTCCACAAAATACAAGGAAATAACTTAATACAATTATAACACTTTTTGTCATAGAATGAAGCCAATATAAAACATAGTTGTAAACCACAACTTTACAATCTCCCCCTTTGGCTATTCCATGACAAAAACACCCTATAACAGACTTTAGACTTAAACGTGAGTTTGGGAACATTGGAAAAACTCACTCACACCTAAATCTAAAACCTATGATGAACTTGGAACAAAATACCTGTATCCTGAAACACTTGCACAAAACACGTTAGACCCTCAAGGTAAAGCAAGTAATAAATGACAAGTATAAAGTAACAAGTAAAAAAGCGATCAAGAAAGCAAGATGTGAAACATATGAGCAACTTGATCAAACTCAAAACAGTCATATGGAAATGACCACAATGATCATATGGTAAAGCAAATGATCATCTGAACATGCAACCAATAAAGCACAATGGCATAAGGATGTATGCATGTCCAACACATAAACACGATGTGATAAGAGCAACAAAGCATAGATACTAAACATAACACAAAGCACCATAAAGCAATGAGAAAACAACCATAAAGTAAAACAAAGCAAAACAAGGTTTTTTCATTAAAAAAAAATGTGTTCTCCCCCTTGGTATATGCATCTCCCCTATGGAATTTCCCCCCCTATGAATGTGCACGAGATAGAATTTCTCCTCCTGAGAATGTGCACAAAAGTCATATAGAAATGACGATACACTCCGATATACTCTCTAGTATACTCTCCCCCTTTTTGTCACGAATAGACAAATGAATCAAGAGGAAGGGAGGAAAGAAAAGAAGATATGAACAAGAGTAAAGACGCATGAGGGGTGCAAGATGAATGAGAAAATGAAGCTCAAACAAAAGACGAAACACCTTAAAAGCAAAATACTACAAAGCATAAAGTAAACATGACATGCTAAGGATGAGAAAACAAGATATAGACCAAGGCATGACATAGACACAAGGACATGTTATATGTGCTAAAAGGTCTAAAAAGACTTAACTAGCATGAGTGAATGCAAAACATGTCAAATGATAGAGTGTGTGCATCAATGGTTCATCTAGTGTGCATGTGAGATGCATAACCAATGCATGAGCAAGCACTCATGGGGCAAAGTGTGTAAAACACACGATCAATGATCAAAACATGATAAACATGAATAATTATGGTGATCCCTAAAAATTGATATTCATCAGTGTCCGAAAGAGTGAAAAAATACCATAGAGGCATTTTATCAAACACTTAGAGTGCACGTACTACACATGTATATTAAACAATGCATGAACAAATGAAAATCTACCCTTAAATACATGTTATTTTTGCCACAAGGGGCCAACATCCAAAGCAAATAGACATTTAAAACAAAACCCAATAAAAAAGATTGACAAAAATTAAGTTTTCCAACCCCCATTTGTGAAAATCCCAACTATGAATATAAAATCCCCAAAAACATAATCTAAGGATCAAAATCAATTAAAAGTTTTAAAGATTACCTTAAAGATGTTTATGGAGTGTAAAACAATTGAAATTAGTTGGGTTTTGATATAGAAGATTTGAAAAACAGGGTTTGGAGAGGATGGAGTCACAAAAGAGTCATATGAGGAGTTTTGGACCAAAAACTCACGAAATACCCATAATGATCATATGGCAAAGCAAATGATCATCCAAACATGCAAGCAATAAAGCATAATAGCATAAGGATGTATGCATGTCCAACACTTAAACACGATGCGATGAGAGCAACAAGGCATAGATACTAAACATAACACAAAGCACCATACAGCAACGAGAAAACAAGCATAAAGTAAAACAAAGCAAAACAAGGTTTTTTCATAAAAAAATGTCTTCTCCCCCTTGGTATATGCATCTCCCCTATGGTATAAGATATGAATTTTTGGGCTTTTATTACATTTTTATTTTGAAAAATTTTCTTTCTCACCTAAACTCACCGTTTTGGCTTGTTACAAAACACAAAAGTTGAACAAACCAAAAGCTGTATAGTTAGAGTCATTGACTCTTTTTATATAGTTAATAGATATAGATTAGAAACAAAAAATAAAAAATGGGATATAACATATGTTGTAACTTGTAATAATAAATAAGGAGAAAATATTTTTCTAGTCCCGCCTGTAGAGAGTAGAGAGGGAAAATTCATTTAGTCGTTCCACACCGACATTTTAGGTGAGTTTCCATTTTGCCCCTTCTTTTTTTTAGCTCCTATTTTGGTCCTTATATTTTTTTAAATTGTTTTCAATGTAGTTCCTATCATCATCTCAATAATAAAAATCGCCTACATGTTAGCGCATAGTTTTTTTTTTTTTTTTTTTGATAGAAAAAGGTAGAATGTTAGCGCATAGTTGACACACTAAATGTTGATGTGACTATTAAAATAATAGAAGAAAAAAAAAAACCCAAAACAAATAAGAGAAAATAAAAAGGATAAAAATAACCAAAAATAATAAAAAGAAAAAAAGACCATTGCCCAGGGGACAATTTTTTCCAAAATGAAAGAGACAAAAAACAATATGGGGTTGCACACCGGACAATCTTGAAGAAATAGAGGTAGAAGAAAAAAAACGAAAGAGACAAAAGGTAAAAGAAAAGAACAGACCGTTGCATAGGGACAAATTTGTCCAAAACGAAAGAGAAAAGTCATATGAGGTTGCATAGGGGACAATCTTGAAGAAATAGAAGTAGAAGAAAAAAAATGGAGGAGACAAAAGGCCAAAGAAAAAAACAAGGACCTTGTATAGGGACAAGAGTAGCATTTTCTTTTAAACACTGCTATTTTTGTGTATCTTAGCATTCCCATTGCGCAATACGCAGCAAACAATTAAAATACTAAGGGGGTGTTTGGTTTACCTGTTTCTGTAACTCAATTCTCAGTTTCTATAACTCATAACTCAAAAATGGTAGGACCCATGACAAAAAGGTTGTTTGGCAAATGATAACTCTGTTTTCATCACTCAATTCTCTGATTTTTTAGTTATAAGTTATGGAAACTGAAAACACATTTTAGCTGTTTTCAGTTTCCATAACTCATAATTTAATGGCAATATTGTAATTAAACACACAAAAGGGGACTCACAAACAGTACCAGCCGCAACTTTTGACCACTTTTGACTCTTTTTTTTTCCCCTTTCTTCTTGGCTGTTCAGTTCTTTTTCTTTTTTTTCTTTTTTTCTTTTCTTCTTCTTCTTTCTTTCACTTCGGTTTGTTCTGGGTTTTTTTTTTTCGATCTGTTTTGGGTTTCTTCTCTTCTTCTTCTTCTTCTTCTTCTTTTTTTTTTTTTTTTTTTTTTTTTTTTTTTCACTAGGTTCGATGAGTTTGGGTAAAAAAAAAAAACCTGCAATGAGTGACAGGTATGGGACCCACAAATAGTGTGAAAAATATTGAGTGATGGAAATTGAGTGAAGGTGCCAAACGGGTGTAGTATTTAGAGTGATGAGTGATGAGTGATGAGTGACGGAAATTGAGTGATGGAAAGAGTGATGAAAAAAAACAAACCAAACAAGGCCTAAAAGACACGCACCAGCAGCTCATCTATATCAATATAGTAAACAATAAATGTTGCTACAGAAATATTTAAAGATAAAAGAAGGGTTGTGTTAATGGGTAAAACCCAACCAGATACAGGAGTTAAGTCTCATTTCCTTAACTATGTAAAACTAGATGGAATCAATTACAAAACCGTGTCATTCTGGTTAGATATTTTTTTATCTCATTTTTTTGCTCTCAACCACGCATTTCCTTTCACTTATCAGTTTTCACACTCATAGGATTTGGTAGACGGTAATAGGCTCTGTAATGTAATAGTTATTCCTTTAGTTTAGCTATTTAGTAGTTTTGTTATGTTTTTATTAAAAGAATTTGCCAATCCTTATAAATAGCTATTCTTTAAAGTAAGAAATAGCTATTCATCTCTAAAAATGTTGTATTAATTTCTAAAGTTAATATATTACTAAATAAACAAAATTTTTATATGCACATAACAATTATGAAAATAAAAAATCATAAAAAATAACTAATCTCTCTTTTAAATTTAAAAAATGTTATTTTTTACGATATATAATTATATGAGTAAGATATTTCCTAAAATATATCTTAAGTTTGATTTACAATGTTTTTATTTCAGTATCTTCAAGGTTCTATTATTGTGTTGTCATCAAACAAATGAATAGTAATAAGTATTACATTACAACATTTTGTATTCTTTATAATACATATTCCTATTTTTATGTAATTACCCTTATAGTCTACTAAATGTGCCCATAAAGTTTCTCAATTTACCTTTCACCTCCTCAGCGTTCACACTCAGTTAATCTCTTACACGCTCAGGAATAGTGCGCAGCTGGGCCTATAAAATGGGATGTAAATAGAGATAAACATGCAGAGAGTGCAAGCTGTGTGAAAAAAAAAAAAAAAAAAAAAAAAAAACGTTGCCTTGTTCAGAGCGGAGATCTTGTTGCGATATTGGTTTTACTGGGTATCTAGAAAGGTATTATTGTGTTTTTCAAATTTTATTGTGAAATTAATTTTTGGAAATAAACTTTTAGAGTAATGCATTCTCTATTTTACTAGGTCCCTCTATATTACAAGGATTTCCACGTAATGTGTTCTTGTGTGATTAATTTTCCTAGTGCTTGCGTGATTTCTAATATTAATTTTTTGCTTCAAGTTATATTTAAAATTTCATTAACCCAGATGGAGATTTATCACAACAAATTTATGGCAGATGTCCTCTTTGCGAGGTATCTCAAAACTCTCATAATATTAAACAGATTGCATAAACAAAACCAAGAAATACTTCGTGTCCAAACTCCTATATTGCAGCCGTCAAGCCATAAAAAAGTTGTATCACTGACCACATTCTTCACATTTTTACAGGATTTGAAAGAACAACCATACCCTCAAACCATGTTTACTTTCAGGGAGATGTTTGCATCATTGGCACCATTTTTCAATTTCAGGGAGATGTTTTCATCATTGGCACCATTTTTCACTGCTGCTGTTGTGATTGTACTAAGTCCCTTTGCAAAAGAACACATACCTTTTGCAGTCAGCGATTATCTCGTCTCCATGTATGAAAAGTGGCTCTCTAGATTCTCTACGCCTCGAGTCACTGTCGTCATTGAAGAGAATGGTGGTAATCTCAAAATTAGCAACCAAGTCTATGAAGCTGCTACAGCCCACCTACGTACCCTGATTTCTAATTCAACAAAACCAAAACGTTTCAAGGTAAACAAAGAAGGTAGGCAAAATAAATCAATCATTGATATCGTCGAGAATGAAGATGTTATTGATATATATAATGGAATTAGACTCAACTGGAAGTTACATGCTGTAAGAAAGGACGTTTTCGGTGGTAATGTTATTTACAGATATTTTGAGCTTTCCTTTGATAGGGGATTCGAAAACGAAGTGCTAAAGTCTTATTTACATGATATAGTAGTTCGTTATGAGAGAGTGGTAAAGATTTATTCCCGTGATATTAGCTTTTATGGTGGTTCCATGGCATCCGCCAGTCTTGATCGAGATGGATGTTGGTTTTATGCTATTTTTAAACATCCATTTACGTTTGAGAAGTTGGCAATGGACCCAAAGCAGAAGGAGATGCTCATGGATGATTTGGACAGGTTTCTTGGAAGGAAGGACTTATATGAGGATGTTGGCAAGACATGGAAGCGTGGGTATTTGCTTTGTGGCCCTCCGGGTACCGGCAAATCAAGCTTGATTGCTGCCATGGCTAATTACCTCAAGTTTAACATCTATGATTTGAGCCTTTCCGGTCAGCTTACAGATGAAGGCTTGAGAACTATGTTGCTCTCAACAACTAATCGCTCAATATTGGTAATTGAGGATATAGATTGCGGTGCAGAGTTGGATTATCAAAGGAGACAATATGACTCGGTTAACATTCTTTATTCTCATAAAATCTTGTTTTAATTACCTCTATATATTTAGAGTCAACTATTGTCGTGCTAGTTGGATTATTATACACTTTAGGCAGTTTTTGTGTTAATCTTACGTGGATTTAATCGGATAAGTGTGTGATTTTTGTGAATATGTACTGACTCTGACATTCGATGTTTATTAAATTGAAATGGACTATAAATGAGTGCAGTGAGTTTCAATATCAACTTTTTTTTAAGTAAGTGAGCCGGTTACTGTTAGATTTGGCAATAATTTTAATGAGATATTTTGCTCAATGAGTCCAATTAGATTTTTATCCTGGTTGAAGATTTTTCCTATTATTGGATACAAGTATTGTTGGGTTTGAGTCCGAGAACTAGCATTTTTCAACATAATATTAGAAAAGAAATGGGAATAAGACAGCCTACTAATCATCTTTCCTAAACCCCTATGGAAGTGAGTTTTGTGTATTGTTATTAACTTTTACCGAGTACATATGTGCACTATGTCCACAACAATTACCAGTATTACACTAGGTGATGTAAATGACATTATCTAATGCACCCTTTTTTTTTTTTTTTTTTTTTTTTTTTCGAGAAAGTTATCTAATGCACTTCATCTAACAATATTACTTTCATGTTTTTTTTTTCAGTTCACACTATCGGGTTTATTGAACGTCATAGATGGATTATGGTCGAGTTGTGGAGAAGAGCGAATTATTGTGTTCACCACCAATGATAAGGACAAGCTTGATCCGGCTTTGTTGCGCCCAGGCCGAATGGATGTACACGTGCAGATGTCATATTGCACCATAGATGGGTTCAAGTTGTTGGCTACTAATTATCTTAAAATCGAAGGTGACCACCAACGCTATGGGGAGATTGAAGGTTTGTTGAAGATTGTAGAGGTTACCCCAGCTGAAATTGCAGAGGAACTTTTGAAGAGTGGTGGTACAGATGTTGTTCTCGAGGGAGTTGTCAAATTTCTCGAGCAAAAAGAATGTGAGAAAAAAAATGCTGCAAAGTTAAAGGAACATTTGAAGAGTGCTGGTATAGATGTTGATGCTGAAGGACTTGTCAAATTTCTCAAGCAGAAACTACTTAAGAATGCAAAGGCCGCTGAGGCAGAGCGACTTTTGAACAGTGGCGATACTGATGTTGATGTTGAAGAACTTGTCAAATTTTTCAAGCAAAAAAAACTTGAGGATGCAAAGGCTGCGGTGTCAAAGTGTATAAATCCAAACGAATCTTAACTGATGGGTAATTTCAAAAGAGATGGTTCGTGTTCTCAAGCAATTAGAAATGTTCCCAAGCCGTTCTAGCACTAGTCAAATCGCATTTGAGTTTTTCGTCTTGGTGACCCTGAGTGACTCCCTGCTGGTGGTGATCCTCATCTGTTCCTCCCCTCATTTCTGAGTTTTTCTTCTCTTTGTGAAATAATATGTATCGTATTAATGTGTGGGTGTGCACTGCTGTGAATCTGATTATGTACTAGTGCAAATTTGTGACTGATTGTGTGAGATGTTGGTGTTTCAAAAAAGAATTACATGTTTGTTGAAGGGATATTTTGCATTACGCTTTTTATGGTTGCTGCTATTTGCTTCTGATCACTTTATTTTTATTGCTGGTAATGTTGACTCCCACTCTTAAATCTCCTATCCCTGCCTTTGCTGTGAGGTACTTGTGATTGTTTTCGTTGTTGTGGTCACGTTTTTGAAAGTGTTGCTGTGAGTTTCTTATTCTCTGTGGGTTTTCTGTGTTTGAGATCTGTGGGGCTTCTTTCTGTTATTGGTTTTAAAGGATGATGAGGGAGAGGGCAGAGGGTGGTTTTTTAAAAAATGGAGGATATATAGTGTGTGTTTGTATTCAACTTATTCACGTCCACGTTTTCTACTCTGCGTTTTTGTTTTTTTTTTTTTTTTTTTTTTTTTTTTTTTTGTGATTTTCACGCGTTTTTGGAGTATTGCGGTTACTGTTCATTGAACAGTAACCGCAAATGTTGACTTTCTACCGTGAACAGTGCACATGTGCACTGTTTATAGACCCACAAATTTCATTTTTTATCAATTTTTTCATTAAAAATGGGTCCCACAGCACTATTCACACATTTAAAAATTATTTTACTACAGTGTTTTCAGTTTTTAGTTTTCAGTTTCAGCAAAATAAGTTCTATCCAAACACACCCATAGTTTAGTTCGTATAACAGCCCTGCACTTATTCTGTTAGAGCATTCACTTCTGCTCATCTAAAAGATTCTGTCTATTTTACACAAAAAACCCAGTGACGACGCCACGTTAGTCCTAGGGTGTTCCTGGGAACACCCTAAACTGAAGAAAAAAAAAATTTATATATAATAATTAAATTTTTTTTATTTGTTTATCCTTAAAAAAAAAATTTAGGAACACTCTCAAATTAAAATTAGGAACACCCTAAAAAAAAAAAATTTATTTGTTCTACTTTCAAGCAAAAAAAAAAAAAAAAAAGCCCAAAAAAAAATAATATTTGAACTAAAATCCGAAAAAAAAAAAAAAAAAAAAAAAATTTGTAACAGAGCAAGCGCAATGCCCACGGATTCTCCAAAAAAAACAACGGATGGCAAGTCCACGGCAAGCCCAACATCAAACCCAACAGATGGTAGAAAACCCAGTAACCCACGGATTCACAAAAAAATAAATAACCTAACCTCCAGCAAGATCTTGATTTTGGTTGGAGGGGAGCTTGACTCTTGTAGTCTCGTTCGTTGTGAAGAAGAAAGATTGAGAGAGATGGAGAGCTGAGGAAAGAAAAATCTGAGTTTGTGACAAGGAGCAAGTGAGTTTTGATATTTATTTTGGGGAAGAACACCTAAGCGTTGGGAAGTGGGGTATTAGATTTAAAAATAATATATATATATATATTAAATAAGCTTTTTCTCTTGGGACGAGTTATTGGGCTCCTTACTATCAAAAAAAAAAAAAAGAAGTTATTGGGCTCCTGTCTTTTAAATTTTAAACTACATTGCATATTTTATATTTTATATTATTAGCTTTATCTGTTGGTGAGATACATTAAATTAGTTTTATCTGATTTGTTCTAGTCTTGTGATTGGGGGTCATGGGGCATTGGGCTTTGTCTGTTGAATTGGAGGGTAGATGGGGTCATGGGGTCAGGGTAGTGCAATTGTGCTGTGTGTTAGTGCTAGTGCTAGTGCAAGTGTGCAACTAATAATTAATAAATATGGCTATGGCCTGTGTGCTGTGTGCTAGTTGATTAGTTCAACTAATGGTCATAAAATATGTAATAAACCACTCTTTTTTAGACTTGGACTTAAGCTATACGACCTATATATTTTTGTGCTGCAAAATTTATTGACTTTTTTTTTTTTTTTTTGTTAAGTAATAGTGTAATATTCCAAGTAGGGATGTATCAAACAACCATAGTAATTAGTTGAACTAATTAATTTTGTTTGTTTGGGATATTAAATTAACCAATAATTAACTGGGAAAAGCAACTAATAAACAATAATTAATAATTTAATTAATCAATACATTATATAAGACAAACAAATTAAATTATGTTAGGTTAAACAACAATTAATAATTTTATAATTAATAAAACAACAATATAACAAATTTTTTTTTTTTTTTGATAAGAACAATATAACAAATTATAGTTTATAAAAGACAAACAAATTAATGAAACAACTAAACAACAATACATTTGGAAAAAATTCCTGGAGCCGCCATTGGGAAAAATTATGCTTCTTAAGGAACACCCTGTGAAAAATTCCTGGAGTCGCCACTGAAAAAACCTACTTTTTCTATTTTACACCATCACTTTTACAAAACACCCACATCAGTTCATCTATTCTATCACCTCTTTTATTTAAATAATCAATTTTTTTCAATTATTTTATTATTTCTCTCAACTAACCCATTTTACCCATTTTTATACGCGCGCTCTCTCTCTCTCTACCATTTTTTCTGATTTGTTGCTCTCTCTCTACCATTTTTTCTGATTTGTTGCTCTCTCTCTTCTATCTCTCTATACCCACTCTCTCCCTCTCGGTCTATCTCTCTATACCCATCTCTCTCCCTCTCGGTCACAAGCACCAATCCACATCATTTCGGTCACAAGCACCGATCCACAGCTCCGATCACAAGCATCGATTCGCAGTTGCACCGATCCACAGCTCCGATCTACAGCACCGATCCACAGCTCCGATCACAAGCATCGATCCACAACTCCGATCCACAGCTGCACTGATCGACAACTGCACCGATCCACAGCTCCGATCACAAGCACCGATCCACAGCTCAGATCTCCCTAGCTCTAATCCATAAGCACCGATCTCCCTAGCTCCGATCAGGCAAGACCCATACCCACGAGCTCCGATCAAGCGAGACCCACGAGCTCCGATCGTTCCGATAAGCACCGATCTGTCTCTTTTTTGCTTGTCCGTTTGGGTTTGTTTGTGTGTGGGTGTGTTTGTGTCTCTGTTTTTTTTTTTTTTTTTTAGCAAGTGTATCTCTGTGTTGATTTTTCTGTGTAGATGTGTTTGTGTGTGGGTGTGTTTGTGTGCATCTGAGGAAAAAGAAGAAGATGAGGAGAGGGGAAGTTACTGAGTTTGTTAAGCACGGAGAAGAGAGAGAAAAAAGGGAGCGAACGAGAAATTAATAAAATAATAAATGGACGAGTTACAGTAATCATGTATATTTACACGATTACTGTAGCTCGTGTAGAGTTATACACATTTTTACACAATTTTAGAAGCACTGATGTGGAGCATTTCTGGGTCAGAATGTGTAAAAAGAGCTGTTTTTTATATTTTGGAAGATTATCCACGGACTGATGTGGATGCTCTTACGGCCATAATACTATTGAGTGTTCATATTTAATTGATACTAAAGCATTTAATGCTTTCGCAAATTTCTGCCACCTTTGAGTGTTGGTGGCATCGGAGATGCTTTGGTACTTATTTCAGTCTTTGGAGGTTATTTTCCGTTCTTTGAAAAAAGCTATGTAAAGCTAAAGATGTATATCAGTTATCAGTTACCAAACATGACCTTAACTTTTGATTATCCATATCTTGTGGCTGCTTTCAAATTTCCTTCAAAAGTTTTCGGCTGATCCTTTTCTCGTATAAGAGTTTGCCCAGGATTCAAAGATTTAGTCATATCTTTCCTATCAACAGTTGGAGTTCTTGTTTTTAAATACTTTCCTCCAAATTCAGACTTGACTTATCAAAATAAGAAACCACATGATCTTTGGGGATATCCGGAGATATTAGCTGTGAATTATCAGATATGAACATCTTATCTGATAAGGGAACCTGATTTTCAGCAAATGTAGGTAAAGATAGAATACTAACCCGCTCAGAATTTGAATTAAGCATCGGATCCGAAGAATTTGAAAATTCCCGCTCAACTGGGTTTTCCTTGTGCTCAGTCAGTTGGAGACGGACTGTCCTTGCACCTGCTTTGCCGATCAACTGAACATCAGCTTGTTGTTGTCGGACTTGGGAGGAATTAATTGGACCACCAATCTTTTCAGGTGCCTGAATTTCTTAATCATTATCTACGCTAGGATTGGTCTGATTGACATTACCTTTCTTTTTACTCACGTTAGGGGCTATGGTGCGAAGCCATGGACCGAATTGGGGTTCATCCTCATCCAATGAGAGGCAGCCTTTTTTGATTGTCTGACACTCACAATCTTGAGATTAATTGTATGTAATTCATTTGAACTTACTTTTTTCACTGCCATTATTTCCTTAGAGCATCCACAGCAGACATTGTAAAAAAAATACCATTTTGACACACCAAAAGCCTACTTTATTATTTTACCACATCATTTTATAACATCTCATTTATCAGATGTTTTATTCTTCAATTTTATACATTAAAATAATATTTACAACACATTAAAATAATATATTAAATTCCTCCCCTCATCATCATCATCATCATCAACCACCACCGCAACAACAACAACAACAACCAGAAAAATTGTTGCGGCCACAATCACCAAAAAAAAAAAAAAAACCCACAACCACCAAAATCAACCCACAACCGCCGCCGAATCCACCACCAAAATAGAAAAACAAAGACAAAAACAGATCAGAAATCATCATCATCATCAACCACCACTGCAACAACAACAACAACAACCAGAAAAATTGTTGCGGCCACAATCACCAGGAAAAAAAAAAAAAAAAAAACCACAACCACCAAAATCAACCCACAACCGTCGCCGAATCCACCACCAAAACAAAAAAACAAAGACAAAAACAGATTAGAACAGAGATCGGCGCCATCACTGATTCGCCATCATCGATTCGCCCACCACCGATTCGCCCACCAGCCGACCCACCCACTACCACTAATCCGCCCATCACCATCTCAACCCACCCACCACCATAACCCACAATCCGAACCCACCCACCACCGATCTGCCCATCTCAACCCACCCACCGCCATAACCTACAACCCGAACCCACCCACCACCGACTCAACCCACCCACCGCCATAACCCATAACCCGAACCCACCCACCACCGATCTGCCCATCTCAACCCACCCACCGCCATAACCCATAACCCGAACCCACCCACAACCAATCTGCCCATCCGAACCCACCCATCAAACCACAGCCAAAAAAAGTGAACAAAAAAAGAAAAAAGGAAAAATTGGCGGCGTCAGGTGGTGGTCTTTGGTGAGATTGGCGACGTTAAGTGGCGGCCATTGGTGATCAGCGTGCTGTGGAAGATGAATAGAGAAGACAGAGATGAGAGAGAATACAGAGATGAAAAGACGGGGAGAGAGAGATATCTGTGATGAGGAGAGAGAAAACGAGAATAAAATAATAATATATATTATGCAACATCTGTCCGTATCGTGCCAAAATTGTGATGGTACTATAGCATGTTGCAAAAGTTTAGCACATTTAACACATCTGATAAAGGGGCGTTTTTGGTGTTTGGTGTGGCAAATGTGCCAAATATTTGGCATTTGGCACATTTGCCACACCTGCTGTGGATGCTCTTATATAGCATAGTTTATTTTCTTTGCACAATGTCTGGGCATATGGTTTTCATGCTAACTTCTCAGGTTGTAGTTTAAAATTCAATTACCACATATCAAGGCTTGATTCAAAAGTATTTTCAAAATAATTTTCAACTAGCTTGTTTTCAAAAAGTGTTTTACAAGATTTTATAGAATTTTTACCCCCAAACATTGTTTACATGGAAATTTTTATCTCATAAAAAAGCATTTACAAAAAATCCATGAAAATGTTTTTTCCTTTAAAAACAAAATTACTTTTTCTAAAATTCCTTTGAACTTTTCCCCTCTTTTTTTTTTTTTTTAAGGGAATTTTCACCTCTTTGAAAAGGATTTCCTTATTCAAAATTATAAACTTCTCTTTCCCAAAATAACCGTGGAACTAACCGGGCTCCACAATCAAGCTAACAAGATCCCCCCAAATTTTTTATCCTTTGTTTTTTTTCCCCTGTCCTTTTTGCATGAGAATTTACATTGCAAAATTTATTGAAAAACTAAGGTCATATTTGGTAATTGATTTTGTTTTCTTGTTTTTAAAGAGAAAAGAAAAGAAAAAAAAAACAATTTTTTGGTGTTTTCAAAATGAAAAACACGTTTGGTTAGAAGAAAAGAAAAAAAAAATTCCAAAATAAAAAAAAAAAAAAAACAGAAAATTTGTTTGGTAATTCTTTTTGAAAAAGTTGAAATATTATTTTGTGTGAAGTAATTACAACATTTTGTCTCTTCATTATTTGCTTCAAAGTATTTAATTAAAATCAATACACCTAGAGAAATTATAAAATCAAATGTTTTGTATATAACATTCAAGTCATAGCTTGAAACTTAATTTTTTTATTTTTTTTTTAACTCTCAGTCTTCTCTTTTTCTCTTTCAGCGTGTTTGAGATTCCTTGCAATAGTAAATCAATAGTTGAGATAGGGTCCGTTTGGTACATGTGTTTAAACACATGTTTTCAGTTTTTAAACAATATTACACGTATTTTCATACACTTTTTCACCTACACGTATTTCCAAAAAATACAAATAATATTACTAGAACAACGTTACCAAAGTTTTAAAAGTCATTTTTCACTTCAACCCTTAAATCCCCCTAAAAAAAAAACTTCAACCCTTAATTAATTAAAAAAAAAATAACTTTCAACTTTTATCATTTTACTTTTATATTTTATTTTTTAACTTCTTTCTCACATCCAATGATTAATTGCACATTTCTGTTACATCGGATCTCAATTCATGCATTTGTACGCCAATTTTCCAAATGCAAATGACTTCGGCCGGAAAGGACAAGCTCAAAATTGAGCATTTGACAGAATTAAATGCATTTATATATATAAAAGTAATAAAGTTCAAATAATAATAGGAACAGAACCAGAATTTTGATTGAGGGGGGCTGGAATATGAATAATTTCTTTTTTAATGAAAATGCAAAATATTGTCCATTTGGCACTAACAAACTCTCAACACGCTAATATGCAATTAGAAAAATGCTAAAACTACTAGAAAATTTTTAACATAAAATTTGCAAATTGATATGATAATTAATGTAATTAGTGTCATTTCAACAAATAATAAATTAGTATTTATGTTAATTTTTGTAATTGATGACACGTCAATTTATAAGACTTATGTAGTAAAATCTATATCATACTTAATATCACTCATTCAATTAGGAGAATGAATGAGAGATGAGAGAGGGTAGAGAGCTCTTGACTAAGAAAGAATTGTTTAAAAACAAAAAATGAGTCAATTTCGTATGGTGGTGACCGTTTCAGTTTGATTAAGGGAATAATATGTTTGGATATCAATCACGTGTCATTTCAGGTTTATTTATAACAATAGTTTGGTATAAACTTAATTTTTTTTGAACTATTATATAATTTGTAAGAATTTTAAAAGTCTTTAAAAATGATATATCTTATCAATAAAAACAAATGATATAACCAATGATAACAATATATATATTTATATATATATTTGTCCTGAAGGTGGTGGAATCAAAGCTGTAAAAGACAATGTGTAAAGGGTTATAGAAATTACTTTAATCATTTATTACTCTCACATGAGCTAAGCGGATAAAACAAGAAATGAAAATTTAGGGAACCAAACCAGATCAGTTGAACAAACAAAGAAAAGGACAGAGAAGAAGAAAGAAGAAGATGAAGCAGAATACAAAAAGAAGATGATAAAATTTTGAAGAAGGCAGCTCGGTAAGGGGTGGTCTGATGAATTTTTGTATACTAATGGGTTTTTTTTCAAAGGCTGTGGGGCAAGGTTTTTAGACCCGGACCGTTCATTGAACCGTAAAAGGGAAAGGTTCAAGGTTTTTGAGGTCAAATCGAGGTCGAACCGTGATGACGTCATAATTAATTTAATAATTATTTTAAATATATATATATATAAAACATTAAATTAATAAAAAAATGGAAAAATTAACTAAAATAGTCCAAAACAAATATAGATAGTATCTTTTATAACATAACTTTCATAATACAAATAAAAATGATTAAATTCTAAAAAAACATAAATAGCTATTAAGTTTCTAAATTATTTTTAAGTCATGACAAAGCATACTTTAGTACCCAATAATTTTTATTTTATGAAACCCAATAAAATAGTTAAGAGACAAATTAGTTTATTTGCTCATGGCTAAGCCCATTTGAATAGTCACTGTTCACCATTTATCATGAATTAAAAAAAAAAAAAAATCAAAAGTTAGATCTGACTCCATGCATTTAAAAATTGTTAAAGTTAAATAAATAACAAAACCCAAGAAGTGCTTGACAGCAAGCAAGCATTATATTGTGACAGCAAGCAAGCACGCAACAACAAAGAAGAAGTCTCCAGAAGCAGGGAAGAAGTCTACAATACTTTCACAACAAAATTTATGCAAAAAATTGTTACTAGTTTTAATTTAAACCCACCATTGAAATTATTTTTTTACTCACCAATATTAACTAATAACAATCTATTACTTAAAATTTATTGTGAAATATTGTGAAAATATTATAGTAACATTTAATTATGATTTTTTATTCTTTTTATTCTTTTTACTTTCTTTCCTTGCATCCATACGTTTCTTTTCCTTTTCTTTTCTTTTTTTCTCTTGTTTTTTCTCCTCCACACATGTATCCCCATCCCCACTGACCCACTCCACTCAAGTCTCATGTTTTTATTTTTCTAGAACTCTTCCTCCACTGTCCACAACGTGTCCTCTTTGCTTTTATTTTTCTTTCTTCATCTCTAGCTCTCTCTTTCTCATTCTCTTTCTCTCATACTCTCACCCTGTCACACACACATTACCGGTAGAGAACAAAGCCGAAATTTAAAGCTTGATTTGCCCAAGAGAAGAGTTTCTGAAGAGAGGGAGCTGCGTGATGTACTCTGAAGAGAGAAGAAGAAGAAACATAAAGACATGCTATGTTTCTCTGGAGATGGCAGTGGCAGTGTTTTTGAAGACATGATGTACTCCCAGCAGTTGTGTTTCTTTTTCTTTTGTTTTTCTGTGTTTTTTTTTTTTAAGGTTTAGATTCAAAGGGAAGCAGGGAACTGTGAGAAGCGGTTTGATCACGGTTCTCAGAACCGTGAGGTTCGACCGCGGTTTGTACGGGTCCCTGCTTTTTTCCCATAGAGTGGTTCTTGAGGCTAAAAGAACCGTAAAAATGAGCAGGTTCGAGGGTTTTCCAGTCGGACCGTACGGTCTGGTCCGGATTTCAAAACCTTACTGTCGTCGCGGGGGGGGGGGGGGGGGGGGGATGGCCCCCCTCAGCCCCAAGATAGTTCCGTCTCTGAATAATAAGTTTGTTCTTTCATAGTTCTTTCAATGAAACTGTCGTTACATGAAAAAAAAAAAAAAAAAAAAAAAAAAAAAAAAAAAAAACTAATATTTTGATTTGCAACCAGAACGAGTCTTTTGCCTGAATATCGTAGAAAATGAAGTTTATTTGTAATATGGGCACTGTTCAAACTTAATGAGAAGAGAGGAATGATGCGATGGGCGGTGAGAAAAAAAGTAATTTCGATATTGATGTTGCCGAAATACCCAAAAAAAAAAAAAAACAAGTATTTCGGTAATTGTATTACCGAAATACTTTCCTCATGGTCCACAAAAATCTGCCCGACAGTTTCATTTTCTAACTGCTAGTTTCTTTTTGAAAAAATGGTGTTAATTTCAATTTCTAATTGTTAGTTTCTTTTTGAGAAAGGGGTAAAAATTAAGTTAAAAACCTTTTCCTCTAAGGTTCTATCACTAGTAATAAATTGAAGCAACTATTTGTTTTTTTTACCCTTTTTTAGATGTCAAAAGTCAAAACTCAAAAAGAAACTAAAAGTAGAAAGAAATTGAAACTAGTGGGCAACGGTCAAATTTAAGTGAGCCAGGGAAAGTATTTCGGTAATTCAATTACCGAAATACTTGTCAAATTTTATTTTTTTTGGTATTTCGTTAACATCAATACCGAAATTACTTTTTCTCTCTCCTCTGTCCTACTTTTTCTTAATTTCGGTGAAGGTATTTCATTTCCCTAAACAAGTATGAAAAGTGCCCATATCACAAATAAACTTCATTTTCAACAATATTCAACCAAAAGACCAGCCGGAACATTCTTTTGCTTTTGAAAATTGATGTTAAGCATGTTCTTTTTTTACTGGCTAACAAGAAATTAGGGTGAAGAGTGAGATTGAGATCATGTACAATACTCAGGTATTGCACCTGATGCAATTACTATAAATAATTAAAATTGATAGTTACAAAAAGAAACTTTTAATCTCAACCACTAATTCAAAAAAAAAAATTTAAGAAAAAAAAATTTTAAAAAGTAAAATGTAAAAGTTTAAAAGGTAAAAATTGAAAAAAAAAAAAATTGTGAGAAGATATGGGTGAATTGCATCTAGTGGGAATTGTACTAGATCCTAATCTAACAGCCCTCCCCTCTCTCCTTTAGTTACAGCCCTACCACCATTGAGTGTTCATACTTAATTAGTATTTAATCAGTTAATGCTTTGGTAAAGTCTTTGGAGGTTATTTTCTATTGTTTGAAAAAAACTATGTATACAAGTCAAAGATATATCAGTCCAAAAAAAAAGTCAAAGATGTATATCAGTGTTATTTGATAACTTTAGTGAGAGAATAGGAACTGATCGCATAATATGTTGTGATATGCCTAATGGCTCTTACCCATTCACTTCTCCCTTCTTTTGTCTTTTATTTGTTTAATGATCCTGAAATTAAATAAAAAATGGTGGTTTTTTGTAATATATAATAACTTAATTTCTTTCATGTTTACACTAGCATTACTCAAGGATATGCGTGTAATCAGATTTGAAAAGTCTGATTTCGTAATTCTCAACAGATACAGCTTGTGTCGTATTTCAGTCAAACTTCAACGGTAATTCTCAATAGAAAAGATTCTGTCGAGACCTTTGTCGAGTTTTAATGAGCAGCACTTCTTCACTTGTTTCTTAGTCAGACTTGCATGGTTTCAATACTTAACTTGAATACTTGTTTCTTGAAGTACTAAACCCATCCTAGATCTACCCAAATACAAGTAAAGTGCGTTTTGTCAAAAGATTAGCCAACTACATACAATATGTCCCTAACAATCTCCCCCTTTGGCAATTCGTGAAAAAAACCACAACAAATAAATAAATCATGAGAGGAGTCTTAAATCACTAAACTCATAATCACTTGTTAAAATACAAAACAAATCTAATTTTAACATAAACTCTTAAAAAACTTTGTAGGAAGAGAGTTCATGGGATGGTAGACATTCACAACCTGTCTTTCTAAAACACTTAAACAAAACTCATCAAGGCATCATGTGTGAAACAGAAATAAAGATTGCATACATAAAGAAATATGTGTATAAAGAGAGAAAAGAAACAACACATGTAGAGATAGGTGAAGAAATATACTTCATCATCATATATGTGTAAAAAGTAAAGTATAATGTATGTCAATAAATGGTCACAAGATCGTTATACAAGATGTAAAAGAAAGAAAATAAAAGTACATAAGAACCTTACTACATCCCTCAAAAAGTAAACACACTCCCCCTATCAAAAATTGTCCTCTACTAACTTTCCCCCTAAATACAAGACTACTCTCATCCAAAACTACTCCCCCTTTTTGTCACGAATGACAAAGGGCAAGTTACCGAGAGGTCGTCATCACCAGAAGAGCTAGCATCATCATCCTCATCACCTGAAGCCTCTGGAGAAGGAGATGGAGAAGCAGCGAAACCACCAAGGCGAGCCTGTCGGCAGGCAATGCAACCAACGCAGGTGTCCATCTCACACATCTTATTGGTGAGATATTCAAGATGAGCATCCATCCTCTAAAGCTCATCCATGCTCTAAAGCTACGCCATGATGGCCTCCAGGGTCACACCAGCTACTGAAGAAGAAGGAGCAGAGGTGGAAGGAGCTGAGAATGAGGGAGGAACAGTAGTAGCAGCAGGATCATCCATCTCCACTCGTGGCCACTTCGGTCGAAGCTAGGCTTTGCTCTGCCGAACAGAACCGGCGCTGATAGCACCCATGGTGGTGAAATAAGGAGAGTCAGGAATGGGGATGGAGAAGTGTCGGAGGATACGCGTGATAGCCGAAGGAAAAATGAGCTTATCACGTGTAGTCGTATCCAAACACACATCAAGAATAGATGTGATGAAATGAGAAGGGAAGTTGATAGAGAGGTCCTCAAGAAGAGACAAAAGAAAATGAGCACAAGGCTCAGTAATAGAGTTATAGTGAGACAAAGGAGTAAGAGTAAATGTCATCACCATGTTAAGGAACCTCAAGCCTTTTGCGAAGCTCGAGCATGGGATGTTTAGCTTACCATCCTTTGTGGAAGGTGTCTCACAGAAGTGAGACAGAAGCTCATCTCTGGACACAGTCCGAAGACGCTCATAACCAAGGTAGTTAGGATGCGCTACCCGCAGAACGTATAGTACCTCAGATATAAGATCTGGGGTAACTACGATACGTGTACCTCAGAATGTCGTGGTAAACTAAGATACAAAGGTATCGATACCATGTATATTGGAGTAAAACTCCTGTATAAACACGATAGGACACCTCATGGGTCTCTCAAGAAGAGATTCCCACCCCCGAGTCCGAATGACAGCAGAGAGAGGAGTGTTGGCAAAATCTGACAGGATAACATGGCATTCCGGATGAAGACCATGTTTTTGGAAGTTCTCTGAGAAGTCCTTTTGGGCTTTCTCATCACAGAACCGAATGTGGAGGGGAGGAAGAGGATCAAAGGAAGAAGATGGCTCAGAACCTTGAAGAGGATTCCAAGCCGGCGTGGATTTATGTGCTTTGAGTGCCATAGTGCAGTCTATCTGAGAGAGAGAGAGAGAGAGAGAGAGAGAGAGAGAGAGAGAGAGAGAGAGAGAGAGAGAGAGAGAACAGAACACAATCACAACACAGAAACAAAGAATAGGAAGAAAACAAAACAACGTATGCATGAAAAATGCATGAACATATGACGTGCAAAATTTAAGAGCATCATGGGTAAAAACCCAATCCAAACCTACCAGCACACAATCAACAATAATCAATCACACATCTAAAATGCATGAAACATTGTTATAATGCAATAAGAATGCAATACATGAGCATATAACACTAAAACAACAACACCCAATCCAAAAATTTCACAAAAATCTCAAAAACCCCAAAAATTTTCAAAAACCCCAAAACCTAGGTCTAAAATGCATGAATGCATGAAAAATGAGGGTTTAAGAACACTTACCAAGTGACTGAGGCTTGATCTAGGCTGAAAATCATGTGGGTAGAGAGATTGGAGTGAAAGAAATGTGTTTGGAGCGAGAGAGAAAGATTTTCTGTCGAGAGAGAATGAGAAAAGTGAGATCTGATTTGCGCCTTAGCTATATATAGAAAACGCAACTCAATGGATTGAAGTTTCTATTGAGGATCTGTCGAGCACTAACTCTCGACAGAAATGAATTTGTCGAGATGCTATCGAGGATCTGTTGACGGCAAAACAAAGAGCTTGATCGATCGAGGATCTGTCGAGCATCTATCAAGCAGACAAAGAGCAAGGAATTTTGGCTCGATGGATCAAAGAAGCTGTCGAGATTCTATCGAGAAGAAACCCAGAAATCTCGATGGACTGAGAAGTTGTCGAAAAGCTATTGAGTAGACAAAGAGCAAAGAAATTTTCTTCGATGGATCTGTCGAGAAGCTGTCGAGCTTGAAGAAAAGGAGTTTCTCAAGGGGGAAAAACACATAAAGATGAATGCAACAAGCAAGCAACTTAACCAAATATCCAAACAACATATTAAGCTCTCAAAACATCTCTCAACAAATATGCAAAGCATTCATAGATCCAAAACACACACACACACACACACACACACACACAACAATTCTAACCAATTTTATATTTCAAAAACAAGTTAAGACAATTTAGTGAGCATATATTAACACATGTATTCCTTGTGATGGCCAAATCACATTGTACCTGCACATGTATCAAAAGTAGTAAAGAATTTGCATGTTGTGTGTGAAAACATAACAAGAGTGCATAAGTGTCTTATATTATGATGATTTGAGGTATGAGAAAATCAAATACACTCACACACAATCATAACTGCTTGATGGGGACTATCACCTTCGAGGTACATCCTATAACTCCCACATCTCCTAGAAACACCCTTGCAATCATATTTAAAAACACTTTGATTCTTTTTGTTTTTATTTTTCTTTGCATAATTTTTTTTTTTTGAGCATATCATGCATGGACATATAAGAGAGAGAAAAGAAATACCCATTTGTGTAAGTTAAAACATCCCAATTTTGCTATGCTTAAGCACACAGATGTTATTCATGATTGGCGAGCTTTAGTAGTGAGAAGGTTATTTATGCCTTTCTCTTAGGATTTTCTAGTCCTTCCCGTCAAAAAGAGTGATATGAGTATGAGATATAAGAGACAATCTTTATCATACTCATCACAAACATGAGCCACAAAGCTCACTTACTTAGTTGTGCATTGAGATGCTCATCTAAGCTACAAATGATACAAAGTTTAGAAAACTTTGCTTCAATTGCCATCCAAGGTACACAAGTACCAATATACACAAACACACACTGTTTTTGTATTTTTCTGATTTTTCATTTTTTTTATTTTTATTTTTATAAAAAATAAATAAAGCAAAACTGAAAACAACCAATACAAAAACATGAAAGAGAAACACAAAAAGCATAAAACTAGACTGACTTAAAAAAAGAAAGCAAAACAAACAAGTAATGCATAAACAAAAAGAGGAGAGATAGAAAAAATGACTGAATCACTTTGAGCATTTTTCCTTCCACACCTTGGAAGAACCTTTCCTTTGCGCGAACCTTTGATCCTGAGGAGAGGAGGAATAATTGAAACCGTTTAAGTTTGAAAGGAACATGATGGCTTTAAGAAGATCTCCCAGAGGAGTAAGAGAGGATGAAAACTTATTTTAGTTTTCAAACGAGAGCATACTATTGCTTTGTTGAGTGGCTAACCACTTATAACAATTTGGACGAATATGCCCTGAAACTCCGCAGTGATAACAGAAATGCGGCTTCTTTTGTTGAGACTTTTTGTTGTTTTCCTTCTTTGTCCTAGGGTTTCTAGTCTCTTTCTTTTCAACCTTAGGGGGTACTCCTAGAATAGATTTCCCTTCATCTAAGTTCTCACTAGCTATTTCAGTTTTAGCTTCATCATTCTTAGAATTAACATTATCAGCAGGTGAGACAAACACAGTTGTACTAGATGAGGCAATATTTGGAGATGTGAAATCATACCCCAAACCGGTTTTGTTGGAAGCAGCTTTTTGAAAGCTTAGCATCTTATCGAGCTTTGCATTGGAAGTCCTCTCCAATTGAGCTCTGACTTGAAAAAGCTCCGCTTCAAGCTTCTTAGTCCTTTCAGCCAAGAAATTGTTCCCAAACCGCAGTGCTCCAATGATTTGATTGGCTTCTTCAACCTTGGTAGAGAGCTCCTCTTGATCTAGCTCAACATCACTCAGCTTCTTGGTGGCCAGCCTGTAGAGTTAATCATACTTCTCGGAAACCTTGTACAACTTAGCATAGGCTGTATGGATATTATCTTGTTCATCCATTTTCTCAAATTTGGATTCCACCAAGTCCTCTTCTTCATCCATTGCTTCTACGATCCCCTCAGTAGGATCCACTGTGGCAGTGAAAGAACTTAAAATTCCCTCATCATCACTATCTTCTGATTCAGTCTCAGGCTCGGTGTCGCTAAAGGTAGCAGCAAGGGCCTTGCTTTTCCCAATTGACTTGAGATATGTTGGACATTCTTGTTTCATGTGTCCAAAGCTGTGACATCCAAAGCACTTTGGTCCAGAGGGAATAGTATACTGACCGCCATCCTTAGCTTCCTTCTTCCCTCTGTCTTGACTTTTGAACTGTGAAGAACTGGATTGTTTACGGTCCTTATCAAAACCTTTCACATTGGCATTTTTCATGAACTTCTTGAATTGCCTAGTGATGTAGGACTTCATTTTGGAATCTTCATCATCTTAAGACTCATCAGTCTTATTACTCTAGTCAAACCCAATTCATAGGTTTGCAAGTTGCCAATCAGCTCCGTCAAAGGAACTTTGTCAATGTCCTTTGATTCTTCAATAACAATGATCTTGGCATGGAATCTCTCAGGCAGGGATCTGAGCACCTCTCTCATAATCCTGGGTTCGGGAATCTGTTCTCCAAGATTGAAGGTTGAGTTTACTATGTCTTTCAGTTTAGCATAAAACTCATCAAATGTCCCATCCTCCTCCATCTTTATCTCCTCAAAGCTAGTAGTAAGCCTTTGGAGCTTTGAATCCTTAACAGCCTTAGTCCCTTCATAGGTTGTTTGGAGAATGGTTCATGCTTCCTTAGTAGTTTCAGTTGAGGATATCTTCTTGAACTCCTCATTGGACACAGCACTAAATAGGGCATTCAATGCTCTGCTATTGAAGTTTACCGCTTTGATCTTGGCCTCATCCCAATCAGCCGGCGCTTCCTTTGGCTTCACCCAGCCAATTTTCATAGCTTGCCAGACCTTCTCATCTAGACTGCAAGAAAGCTCTCATGCATACTTTCCAGTATGCATAGTTAGTTCCATCAAATAAGGGAGGTATAATAAGAGACTGTCCTCTATCCATGACAAATAGGGGTCAATGGATCACACAGCAAAGATTAAACTTAATCAGAGTGTGCCTGCTTTGATACCACTTGTTGGGTTAAAATGAATTGACCCCTTTGCAAATTAATTAATTATCCAAGTTAATTAATTAGTCAAATTACATGCAATAGCGTGGTAGCATAAACAAATCACCAAATAACTAAATGCAGCGAAAAATAAATTTGACATAGGTGATTTGTTTACGAATGGAAAAAACCACCAAAGCAAAACTCCACAAGGTGAATTTAAGGTCACCACTCCCGAGAATCCACTATTATCAATCACAAGCGATTACAAGTATAAGGAATCTTACCAAACCCTTTGGCCTATCCCGAAATACTAACCTACAGTTGAATCCTTACCACAATACTCAATTGGACTTGTATTGTAATGGCAATCACTCCGTTCAATGCACGAATCCTAGTACGTGACTAACCAATGATGCATGGATTCTAGTACGTGACTAACACACCAACTTGAGGAAGATTGTTGGCTGCAAAGTTCTTCAGTTCATCAAAAATGAAGATTAGGAAGCTCATTGGTCACAAAACCCTTGGCGTAAAGATGTAGTAGCTTCTATAAAGAATATGATGAACTAGAGCAATTTCTGCCTTCGGTCACACAATGCATAAATTATTCTTTTGCATCACCTTGCATCCTGTGTGGTGGCCCTTAAAATAATCCTTATATATGTCTAGGGTTGTGAGAAAAGAAACCCTATACAATTACTCAATATTATGCGTGTAATTAGATTTGAAAAGTCTAATTTCATAATTTTCAACAGATACAGCTTGTGTCGAGCTTCAATAGTAATTCTCGATAGAAATGATTCTGTCGAGACTTCTGTCGAATTTTAATGAATAGCACTTCTTCACTTGTTTCTTGGTTAGACTTGCATAACTTCAATACTTAACTTGAACACTTGTTTCTTGAAGTACTAAACTCATTCTAGATCTACTCAAATACAAGTATAGTGCGTTTTGTCAAAAGATTAGCCAACTACATACAATATGGGTTTTGTTTTTGTTGCTAAGAAAGTTGGGTACTCCCTCTTCTCTCAGGCAGTAGAAGTTCCTTGTCCCTTCCTTACGAAGGAGTGTTTTGTTTTTGTCTCTCTAGGGATAACAAGTTTATCTCTAGAGCTTGTGGGGTTTTTCTTGTGGGAGTAAGGGAAGCAGTTTTTTGTCTCCTTTTGTGTGCAATTCCTTTTCATTCTTTCTTCCAACCTGTCTTAATGGAGGAACTCACAGATACTTGGCGAAATATGTCTCTCTCAGAGAGGGAGGATTCAGGTTTTACCCTTCGAAGTGATCAGCGATCTCAGAAGTTCATCTTGAATCTTTGCTATTGGCGTGGCAAGTTGAGTCATGATGACAAGAGTTGTGAACGATGGACTCAAAGCAAAGGCACCCTACGGGTTTTAGAACAACAAGTTGGTCCATCACTTCAGGCTTCTCCACATCGTTCAGCAAGGAAAGGTGTAATTGTGGTGCCTGGGATGTTTGAGAGGACCTTATCTCAACCTACATGGAGCGAAAAGGATGCTGCCAACAATAGTGAATCCGGCGTTGCAGCTTCAACTGAGGGAGGCAGCAATGAAATGGTGCAAGAAAATGTTGAGATGGTGCAAGAGGACGTTACATCAGTTATGGTATCCGAGTTTTGTGGGATTGATTCCTCATTAATGTTGACATTGCGTTCAAAGTTGGCAGTGGTTTCAAACTCTACAACTACTATGGGAAGTCCAAAATCCCAGCCAATCATTAACGAGTCCAGCCCGTTTAATGCACCTCTTATTTCGGTTGTGGAAATAAAGAGTGATACATTGGTAGCAAAAATAAGTGATATTGAAGCAGCATTACCCACGCATGACAGCTCACCAATTATTGCTCCTATTAACTCTAATTCCCAACAATCCCAACGGCAAGTGTTTAATATGGTCAATATTCCAGACAAGGAAAAACTCTCAACAACAGCAATTAGGTGTAATGAGCCGGATCAGTCCAATTAGCCTCCACACCGTGCCATCTGGAAACCACCTCTATGGCCGATCCTGAAGGTGAACTTTGATGATGCTATTTTCCAAGAACAAAATTCTGTGGGTGTTGGAGTTGTAATCCGAGATGATAAGGGTCAAGTCGTAGCTTCCATGGACGAGAAAATCACTTTGCCCTACTCGGTTACTGCTGTGGAACTAATTGCAGCTAAGAGAGCACTCAGGTTGGCTCTAGATTTTGGTCTCTCACCTATTGTCCTCGAGGGTAATTCCAAGAACACTATAGATCCCTAATGTGTGAGGAATCATTGCTGGCGGACTACAGAGACTTGGTTGACGATGCAAAGAGGTTAACAAACCAGTTTGAATCTGTGGAGTTTAGTCATGTAAAAAGAGAGGGTAATAGTATAGCTTACAACATTGCTAGACATGCGAGACATGTTAGTGAGTTATTGGTGTGGATGGAGAATGTTCTTCCATACCTTTCCGCTGTAATTTAAGCCTAATCGGCCTTTCGTTAAATAAAATTACAGTGCTCTTTCTCAAAAAAAAAAAAAAAAACATATAATATGCCCCTAACAATATAAATGCTTTTATAATGAGTATTTTGTAACATAAATTGTTAAAATGAATAAAATTATTTTTTAAATTACTAAAAATTATAATTTTTAATAATTTTTAACTCTCTGAGTACTCAAAAAGAACATTGTGGTCACCCTGTACCAACTCTAATTCGGTGGCGCCTCGAAAGCTGTTCCGAAATGTCAAAAAACTCTGTTTAACTCTCTTTATACTTTTCAGTCTTTTTCTCTTTTTACCTTCAGCGTGTTTGTAGTACAACAATTTTCCAAAAGCAAAAGACTTTTGTCGGTGGAAATGACTAGCTCATAATTGAACATTTGACAAAACCGAGAGAAAAAAACTGAGAAACTTTTTGTAATCCAGAGCACCCAGTTTTGTTTGAAGCTCAAAAATTGAGCTTTTGCCTTGCTCAGTTGCTGCCTACCAGAAAGCGTGTCTTTTCTCGGTGGCTAAGCGTCAGTTTAGCACATCATCTTAAATATATATTTTTAATTTAAAAAAAAAATATTACACATATTTTTATACGTTTTTTTATTTATATATATTTTTAAAAAAATTAAAAATTATTGTTTAAACATAAGTACCAAACGGACCTTAAGTACCGTTTAATAAGAGATTTCTAGAAACATTGTTTAAGTTTTGTAAAAATACATATAAGTAAAAAAATATATGAAAATATGTGTTATGGTATTTAAACAACTTTTCCAAACAAGGTCTAATATTGGCACCATATTGTTCCATTCCTTTTTGTGCGTCTTTTAGTTATAAAGTGTTACTACTATTGTGATTATAATTTTTCTTCTAACGATTTCCATGTTAATTAATTAGGTAGAAATCTATTTTATGCATTTACTATCCAGATCAAATATAATGATATTTTCTTCAAATTCAGTTATTTTCATGCATGCACGGGTTAGGAACCAATAAAACATGAAAATTTTTAACGAAGTCACTCTATATATTACTAATTTACTATATAGTTGCTCAAGAACCATTTAACAACACAGGAGGTGGAGTAATCAACAACAATGGATGAAAGTTTGGACTAAAATCTAACTATAAACAAGAGTTATGTCTTATTTCCTTAACTATGTAAAACTAAATAGAATGAGTTACGAAACCGCGTCATTCATGTTAAAAGTTTCTTATCAATTGCCTTAGCCTTGCGAGACAAGCTCAGGACTAGTAGTGACGCATGCAGCTGGTCTATAAAAAGGGATGTAAATGCAATAGAGCGAAACATGCAGAGAGTGAGATTAAGCTGTGTGAAAAAAAAAAAAAAACAGTGACTTGTTCCGAGAGGAGATCTCATTGCGATTTTGGTTTCACTGGGCTTTCTAGAGAGGTATTATTGTATTTTTCATATTTATTGTGAACTTAAGTTTTTAACATAAACTTAGGGCATTACATTCTCTATTTTATTATAGTAGATTGGTTCCTCTATGTTATAAGGTTTTCCACGTAATGTGTTCTTGTGTGATAGAAATGAAATCTTTGAAGCTGCCACAACCTACCTACGTTCCAAGGTTACTAGTGATTCAACAAAATGTCTCGAAGCAAGCAAAACCATTAGGCAAAAGAAACCAACCTTTGATATTGCAATGGGTCAAGAGGTTCTTGATCGCTTTGGAAACATTGAGCTCAAATGGAAGCTTATGGAAAAAGGAGATCTCACTAAGCAAAATCGTCAGGTATTTTTTGAGCTTTCCTTTGAGAAAAAATTCGAAGAGATTGTGCGAGAGTCCTATTTTCCTGAAATAATAAGACGTTCTGAGACTATAAAAAAAGAAGAAGAGATGGTAAAGCTTTATAGCCGTGAATCTGGCTGTCTTGACGGTCGTGCATGGAGGTCTGTTAATCTTGAACATCCAGCTACATTTGAGAAGCTGGCAATGGAACCAGAGCTGAAGAAGATGGTCAAGGATGATTTGGACAGGTTTGTTAGAAGGAAGGAGTTGTATAAGAAAGTTGGCAAGGCATGGAAGCGAGGGTATTTGATTTATGGCCCTCCGGGTACCGGTAAATCAAGCTTGATTGCTGCCATGGCTAATTATCTCAAGTTTAATATCTATGATTTGAACCTTTCCAGTAGGTTGTCTGATTTGCAGTTGAGAAAAATTTTGCTTTCTACATCTAATCGTTCAATACTGGTAATTGAGGATATAGATCGCGCTGCTGCAGAGTTGAATGATCGAGAGCGATGTGATGAGTTGGTTAGCATTTTTTATTCTCATAAGAACTAGTTTACAATTACTCCAATATATTTATTGGCTCCATACATATCCCAACAATACACACTTATTCAATTAAATTCATGTAAGAATCACATTGTCTAATAATTATACACTTTGGTCAGTTTTTGTGTGATTCTTACATGGATTTAATTGAATGAAGTATAAAATAAAAAAAAAAATAAATAAATAAAAGAAGTCTTACATTGAATGTTTATTAGATCGAAATGGACTATAAATGATTACACTGAGTTTCAATTATAACCTTTTTTTTAATAGGAAAAAGTGTTATAATTGAAATTTCTCTTAATCAATTGAATAGATTTTTTTGGAGTATAATGCAAATATAAGTAGTGCTTTAATTACTTTTGACAATATCTCTATCTAACTATATAATTGATTGCCACTCATTTTACTTTGTTGATTTAGGTATCAGTTTTAGGACCTATTATTCATTTTTTAATGACAAAATAAGTATGCGAGTTTGTTTTTGTTAGATTTGACTATAGTTTTTATGAGATATTTAGCTCAATGGATCTAGTTAGTTTCTGCCCTGGAAGAAAATTTTTCCTACCATTAGATACATGTACCATCCGGTTTGAGTCTGAGAATTAGTATGTTTCCACACACACACAAAAAAAAGGGTAAAAGGATTGCCTTCCAATCATCTATCTTAAAGCTCATGGAAATTAGAGTTGTGCATTGAGTATGTCAACTATCACACTACCGATGCAAATGGAATTATCTTATGATTTCATCTACCAATATTTACGTTCATGTTATTTTTTCAGTTCACACTATCGGGTTTATTGAACATCATAGATGGATTATGGTCGAGCTGTGGAGATGAGCGAATTATTGTGTTCACCACCAATCATAAGGATCGGCTTGATCCTGCTTTGTTGCGCCCAGGGCGCGTGGACTTGCACGTGCACATGTCATACTGCACAATGGATGGGTTCAAGCTATTGGCTTCTAATTATCTGGATATCAATGGTGACCACCAACTCTATAGACAGATTGAAGGATTGTTGGCGAATGTAGAGGTTACCCCAGCTGAAATTGCAGAGGAACTTTTGCAGAGTAGTGGTAATAGTGATGATGTTGTTCTCGCAGGACTTGTCAAATTTTTCAATCAAAAGAAACTTGAGAAAGCAAAGGCTGCAAAGTTAAAGGAACTTTTGAAGAGTTGTGATACAGATGCTGATGTTGATTCACAACTTAGGTAATTTCAAAAGAGATGGTTCGTGTTCTCAAGGAATTAGTAATGTTCCCAAGCCATTCTAGAACTTGTCAAATCGCATTTAAGCTTTTCATCTGGGTGACCATCAGTGACTCCCTGCTGGTGGTGATCCTTACTTGTTCCTCTCATCATTTCTGAGTTTTTGTTCTCTTTGTGAAATAATATGTATTGTATCAATGCGCGGGTGTGCACTGCTGTCAATCTGATTATGTACTTATGCAAATTGTGAGACCATGTGTGTGAGATGTTGGTGATTTAGAAAAGAATTACTAGTTTGTTGAATGGATATTTTGCATTACGCTTTTTATGTGTTCTGCTTTTTGCCTCTGATCACTTTACTTTTATTGCTGGTAATGTTTGACTCTCACTCTTTTTGTGTAACAGCCCTCCCCTCTCTCATTTAGTTATAGCCCTACCTCCATTGAATGTTCATATTTAATTAGTATTTAATCATTTAATGCTTTGGTGAGAAAGCATAGAAAAAAGTCTTTGGAGGTTATTTTATGTTCTTTGAAAAAAACTACGCAAGTCAAAGATGTATATCAGTGTTACTTACTTGATTACAGTACTGTGAGAAAATAGGAACTGATCGCATAATATGTTGTAATATGACTCTCACCCTTTCACTTCTCCCTTCTTTTGTCTTCTATTTGTTTGAGGATCCTGAAGAAAAAAAAAAAATGGTGGGTTTTTTTTTTTTTTTTTTTTTTTTTAAATAACTTAATTTCTTTCATGTTTACACTAGCATTACTCAAATATGTAAAGATAGATTAGAAATCAAATTCTTTTTGTTTGTAGATTTTACAGTATCAATGGATGTCATGTCAAAAAGGGCAACACATGCCACGTCTTTTTCAATGTTCCATTTGGATTATACTTTTTGGAAGTGCACTTCACTAATGAAATGTATACCTTCAATTCCTAGAGCTCATATTGGGAACAAGGGAGATAATCAAATACAAATGTTAATCTAATATTGTTACTGAAAACAAAGCAATGGATGAAGGATAACATTAATGGGGGCAATGTACCTCTCCTGTTGCCATGCTCGATCAACGCATGTTGAAATTGATTTTCACTTTAGTTTGAGTTATGATAGCCAATAAATCTCTTATCATCTTTTTCTTTTCTTCTTTTCTTGGGTTCAGTTGGGATCAATTAGCAAACATTTTTTCTAAGTCCTTATCTATGTCCAGATATGTACTTTTACAGACCAAGATCAATGTTGTTCTAATACAGTTGGCTTGAAGGATAATGACTACTAAATAATGCAAAATAATAAGAAATTGCAACCATGATAGCTTTTGTGTAGATTAGATGCCTAGAATAGATATAGATGTTGCTATGGTATTTGTTGAAATTCTTGAGACAATGAATGCAATAGTGTTTTGAAAAGAAAGGTGAATGATCTCCAAAGTACATTAGAGTGTAGAATGTATTAATTTATACGTAAACATTCATTAAAAAAATGAGGTTAATTATATGTAATACGAAGTTGTATAGATTTGTAGCAAAACTAAATATAGATTTTGCCTTCAAGCCTGTTAAACTGACAAAGGTTAGAATCCTTCGCATATAGTTTTCCCATTGTTTGGAATTTTCTAAAAAAAAATATTTTCTTTATTTTTATTACCTACACTTTTTTCTCTTTTGGTTTATTCTTGCTAGTGTTTTGAAAAGAAAGGTGAATGATCTCCAAAGTACATTAGAGTGGAGAATGTATTAATTTATATGTAAATATTCATTAAAAAATGGAGGTTAATTATATGTAATACAAAGTTGTATAGATTTGTAGCAAAACTAAATATAGATTTTGCCTTCAAGCCTGTTAAACTGACAAAGGTTAGAATCCTTCGAATATAGTTTTCCCATTGTTTTGAATTTTCTAAAAAAATATATTTTCTTTATTTTTATTACCTATACTTTTTTCTCTTTTGGTTTATTCTTGCTAGGATAGTTAGGCTCTTATCAAAATTTGATTAACTTTAAACTCATATTTCATGTTAATTAGAATTTAGAGGTGCGTGTTTAAAAAGAATAGATGGGATTCTAGAATGATGTTTAGGTAAAGTTTTGAAAATCCTTTATTTTTTTAATGATGGCATACTAGTGTTTTGGGTCTAACTATGGTGGATAGGATGTTTAATCCTAAAGAGTCACAATTATCAGACCTTGCAAGTATCAAACTGGCCTAAGTACAACTTTTGGCCTTTTCCTAAAAGCCTTTCTACGTATTTAGATTTATCTAGATTAATTTGTCTTCATTGCAATCACATATTTGTTTTATCTCTATTACTATAAATATATGTGATTTTAAATTTATGGTTTTGTTAACAAGAGTCAACCAGCAGTTATTAATGAATCAGCTTTGGGCCCTACTTGCATAGGAAATTGGTGGAAGTTCTCTTTTTAGATGCAATTTATTTTAGCCGTGAAGCTTGGTTTCTCTAATAAATATATGACAAAAATGCCCCTTTAACACACCATTAACACATTTCCCTCTATGGGGGCCAGTTAGCTAGAAGGTACTATTAAAATTGTACGAATTGGGCCTATGGCTCAATCCGAGGATATTAACTAATCCGAGGGTGGTCAAATAAGGTTATTATGGGAATGGTACAAGAAGAAGAAATAAGGATTGTATATGATAGTCCAAAATATGTCCAAGAAGAAAAGTCATCTCAGAAACAGTGATCCGAGGTCAGTAAGAATGTTTTATCATCCTGAACATCCTTCAAGGTTGCATCACGATTAGAAGTCGAACATTGGATAAGGGAGAAGTAAGGGAGGCAACAAATATCTTCAAAAGTTACTACCTCCACATTAAATGCATCCCAGCTAACTCTCTGGCCGCATTAATGTGGAGGTGATACCTGAACAGTGGTTAAGCAGCCTTACAGTTGCTAGTTGAAGGTTCTGGGAGGCAAGGTTTTCAGACCCGGACCGTTCATTGAACCGTAAAAGAGAGAGGTTCAAGGGTTTTGAGGTCGAACCGCGGTCGAACCGGGGTCGAACCGTGATGACGTCATAATTAATTTAATAATTATTTTAAATATATATAAAAACATTAAATTAATAAATAAATAAAAAAATTAACTAGAATAGTCTAATTCATTTAGAAAATGAAAATGTTCACATTCCCCTATATTTCAGTTGTATGCCCTGCAATTTTAACAACCAAGAAACCAACCCACATCCTCGTTGCTTTGTTCAGCACTGATAAAATAACCTATAACTGAACGGGATCAACAAAAAGAAACAAAACCCAGATCACAACCTTCAACTGAAATTTTAATAGGTAATTGCAATATTTGATTAATGAAAACCAATCCCAAAATTCATGTCTCATAAACATAAACCAATTTCAACTGACTAAACATGACTCCATTTCAAAAATCAATATTTCTCAGCAAAGTTCTCAGAAAACAAAAGGCAATCATTTGATTTGACATTAGCCTAATCCCAAATTTCAAATTTAGCCATGATGACTAACACCATTTCAGATAAACAAAACCAATACAAAATTTTAAAAAATATATTTCCCAAACCAAGAGAAAATTAATTTGATTAGGCTGATCCAATCTCAAATTTCAAGCCTAATAAACACATACCATCTTATAAAACAAATGTAAGATCAAAATTCTATGAAAAATCCATAAAAACAAAATAGCTGATCTATCTGATTAACATAATCCTATATCAAGTCTTGCAAACTTAAACCCACCCCAAATACACGCACACCACACATATACAATCAATAATCCCAATAAAGTTTCACTTACAAATCTACTGGAACAAAAAAAAAAGTAACCAATTAAGAAACCCATCAAATTTCTAATCAAATAAAGTCAAGATCACCTCACAATTGAAAACCCACCTCAATTCCAATTCAAAGAATTCTAAAAGATGAAAAAGACAGCAACTTTCTTAATAACACAGCTGAGTTGAAGCTCATGCAGCTGAGTTGGTGTCAATAACACAGCCTGTTGTTGAAGCTCATGCAGCTGAGTTGGTGTCAATAACACAGGCTTTTCATGTCTTTGTGTATCTTCACAAGAGCAGCTACTACTACTGAATATATCACCCAAAACAGCCCCCATGAACCCAGAATTTTCACAACCAATCACCCAAAACAGCCCCCTTGAACCCAATTAAATTCACAACCAAAATCAAAGCAAAACCCACAGAATATATCACCCAAAACAGCCCCCATGAACCCAGAATTTTCACAACCAATCACCCAAAACAGCCCCCATGAACCTAGAAAAATTCACAACCAAAATCCCAGCAAAACCCACTGAATATATCACCAAAAACAGCCCCCATGAACCTAGATTTTTCACAACCAATCACCCAAAATGAACCTAGAAAAATTCAATTAAAACCTCATTGCAAACATAACACAGGACACGAAATTCTTAGCCAAACACCATAGGAAATCAACCAAAAAAAATTCTCATAATACAACCACACATTGTGTACAACCTTGTTTCTCATAATAATGTCTTCCAAGTTATAGTACACAAACATAATACAAAATATAAAATACATAGAAATTATCTCTAAAATGTTACAGTACACAAACAGAATACATAGAAATGTTTTCCAACCTTCTTACAAAGAGACATAGAAATTATCTCTAAAATACAAAACATAACTTCAAAGTTCAAACATAATTATCATAAATCATAAATCATCAATGTCCAAATCATCATGCTCATCATCATTCCCTGGAAATCCAGGAGGAGGGCCAACAGGTTGTCCAAATGTTCCCAAATCAATTCCTTCAACCTCACTGCTATCATCTACAGATTCTATACACAAGGTTGAACAAAATAAAAAGAAAAATCATAATAATGTTTGCACAAACTTAAAAAAATAAAAGAAAAATCAATATAAGTTATTATATTTTTTTGCATATAAACTAACCTTCCATATTAGAAGAAGGCCCCGCACTTGCTGGATATGCACCCTCTTCATAAATTGCATTCTCCAACTCTTCATAATTAAGATATGGGTCCTCCTCTTCCACAAATACCCAAAAATCGGTTTTGTCGATACTTGCATAATCAATGGGGTCAAAATTAAACTTTTTGTTGTAAAGCCTGCATCATAAAATGTCATGCTCATTATTGGAATTTGAACATAATTAGTAACTAACAATTACATTATATAAATGACTTCTTAAAAATTAATATAATGACAAGATATAGCATTTAGTTACCTATGTTTCAATCGCAAGTTATGATGAACAAACACAAGATCATTGAGCCTTTGATGCTCCAATCTATTTCTCCTCTTAGAGTGTATTTGGTCAAATAAACTCCAACAACGCTCACATCCAGAAGAAGCGGAAGTTTGGCTAAGGATTCTAATTGCCAATTTTTGCAAGTTTGGAGCATCAGCACCCCACAACTTCCACCATTCATCTAATTTTCATAACACAACATAATCTAATATTAATTAACATAAACATATAGTCCAAGACTAGATTCTCAACATATAGTATTAAAGTAATTAGATTCCCAACTACATTACTTGAATGCAACACTAATTACTTGAATGCACACTATATCCTTTAATAAACATATGGTATTAAAGTAAACTGATTACTTCACCTGGATGAGTGGTTGTGCTTGTTGACAATGCAAGCTCTCTATCAAAGCTCCCAATGCGGTCTCGAAAATATTGGGTTTCCTTAATAACCTTCTCTTTGTCACCATCATATTTTGTCCCAATATAGTCCAAAACAGCCATATGTACTGCTGGTTTCCGGCAAAAATTCTCCTCATCATACTGAAAAGCGGGATTTAACCAATATGCAGCAGCATGAAGATCTTTACACAAATGTTTGTCCCAACGGATTTTTATAATTGAAGTGTATGGCTTGTACAAGTGCTTCTTCATTCGAAAGATCTTCTTGATTCCCAACCGTGCTCTATGCATGCCCTCATACACATATCCTATTGCAGGCCTTTGATCAGAATCAACAATCCGTAACAAACGAATGAGCGGCGATGAAATCTTGACAAGAACATTAATATCATCCCAAAAAGTATTATCTAAAATGATAGAAACTACTTCTTTTGCCTTTGACTCTCTTGCCAATCTATTGTCCACAAAAAACTTGCTAGTCACTAAGGCTTGCAAGTCATGCTTATGCACATGAAGACTTCCAAATGAAAGAAAAGTAGTAGCAAATCTTGTTGCTCCTACACGTACAATATCTGTCCAACCAGGTCTCTTCCTCAACCAAGCAATCAAAGCTACATGATTATAAATAAAAACTGTAACTTTGGATGCACGTTTTTTAAGTCTCTCCACATGAGGCATGTCTCCCATATCCTGCAACACAAGATTCAGGCAATGTGCTGCGCAAGGAGACCAACTAATGGTCTTATACTTTTCACACAACAATTTACCAGCAGATACATAATTGGAAGCATTGTCGGTAACCATGTGAACTATGTTTTTTGGACCAACCCATGTAACTACTTCATCAAACAATTTATATAAGTTTCTAGTACTCTTCACAATATCTGAGGCATCAACTGATTTTACAAATACCATTCCCCTAGGACAATAGACAAGGAAATTAATCAATGACCTATGTCTAGTATCCGTCCAACCATCAGCCATAAGTGTACATCCAACTTCTGCCCAATGCCTACGTTGTGACTCAACCAACAACTGTACCTCTTTCTTTTGATCCCTCAACAAAGGGACCCGTACAGCATGATAAGATGGAGCTTTGTAGCCAGGACCAGCAGCAGCTACAGCATCAATCATCTTTTGGTAGTACACTGAATTGACTACATTAAAAGGTATGCAATTGTCATACAAGAACCTTGCAATAGCCATATCAGCTTGCCTCACCCTTTCTTTACTTTGGAACACACTTTTAAGACCAGGTTGAGCTCCTGGAGTAGTTCTTGGAGCAAAATAATTATCCCCCGGATTTGTACCCTTTCTTTTACCTAAAACAAGTTTTTTAGGCAACCCACTACTATACACCTCTTGAACATCTTCATCTTCTTGTATATCACTATTTGTGGAAGGCACACTAAACATTTCTGCTTGACGTTGTTTTTCATCTTTTTTCTTCAACTCAAACTCCTTCACATATTCCAACATTTGGTATCTCACATCATGAGAAACCTTTTTACATGATCCAATATCACATTTTATCCCCGCAAGGTGTTTTTTCATCCTATTAATACCCCCACCTTTATATGTTTGCCTACAATACATACATGTGAAAGTATTTCGTCCCTTCTCATCCGTCCCAAGGCTAAAATGTTCCCAAGCCGGATCAACCTTTTCCCTTACTCTAGAGCTAGACTCCATTACATTGGAATCAGCTTCATGTGATGGGGTAGACCCGGTCTCTGTTTCCATTTTAATCTAAAAAACTAAACAACCAATCAAACACGCATAGACCCATCAATTTTTGAAATACAAATAGTCAAAGAATCACAACTTCATACACAAAGTCAAATTAACAAACTAACATACACCAAGTCATAGAGTCAAAGAATCACAAATTGATCTATAGGTGCTAATATAGAGAGAATCATAAACTAAGCCAAATTGTTGTACCAAGCACAAAATAAAATGAAATGAGAATCCAAACTTTAAGTCTCTCTCTAGCTCTCAAATTCCCCGATCAACCAAATGTGGGATATAAACCCATTAACTTAGTCCACATATAAGTTCTAGAGAATTACTACAATAAGTAAACCATTTAGCAAAACATTCCACATCATATAATCTTTTCGAGGCATTTTATCAAACACACATCATGCATTATTGTTGCAACCACTGCTGCATATATAATCTTATCAAAGAACTACCCACAAATACATTCAACTCAAAACCCAGCATCAAAATCCTTTGATAGACTAAGTTCTCCAAACTCTTTAACAATACCCAACTCCAAAATTTTCCTAGAAACAGCATTAGCATTAGCATTAGCTTAGCTGTTCCCATATTCTAATCACAAGTGAATCAGCGCCCACTTCATGATTATTTCCTAAGTTATGCATGTTTCATATATGATTCCCTAAGTGAGCAGTGAGCACACACTTACATGCATCATATTGCACATCAATAGCTATAAACAAATTTCTCTTTCAATGCCGTAGAGGACACTGTCGCAATATTAGGCGAGGAGAGGAAGTGAGAATTGGTGAGAGATGTTTGTGGGTCAAGTTTGATGTTCAAAATAAACCATATCTTCCAAATCAACAATGCTTTCAGCAAAAAAAAATCAACAATCATCATCCACATTTTCAATTGACCCAAATCATCAACAATCAACTTGCAAAAATTAACAAAGAAAAAACAGATTAGGGGTAATAAAGTACCAAACGACGGCGACGGCGACGAGGCACAGAATGAGCTGTGACGGCGACGAGGGAGAGAGGCAGAGATGAGCTGCGATTTGGGCTGAACTGCGACGGCGAGAGAGTGACTGAGCTGCGATCTGGGCTGACTGCGATCTGGGCTGAACTGCGACGGCGAGAGAGTGATCGAACAAAGGTGGAACGACGGTGATCTGGGCTGAGCAAGAACGACGGTGGAACAAGGGTGGAACGGCGGTAGGATTTTAGATTTAGGGCGATCTGGGCTGAGCCAAAAAAAGGGTGGAACGGCGGTGGAACAAGGGAGGAACGGCGGTAGGATTTATGGTGGAACTGCGGTGGAACAAGGGAGGAACGGCGGCAACGAGGGATAGAGGCAGAGACGAGAGAGTGAATGAGAGAAGTGAGGTTTCGTGTGATTGAGAGAGTGAGGGTTTCGGAGTGTTCTGGAGACTGGAGAGAGGTTAAAAAATAACAAAGGTTGAACGACGCCGTATAGGAACTAGGAAGGAAAAAAAAAAAAAAAAAGGGGCTGGAACGACGTCGTTTTAAGGCAGAAGTAATGCACCCGTTCAACCCGTTTGAACCGCTCACGGTTCACAGAACCGGACGGTCGGACCGCGGTTCAGACGGGTTCATGTTTTTTTTCGCATAGAACGGTTCCTTACCTTAAACGGACCGTGAATCTGAACGGTTCCCGGGTTTTACGGTCGAACCGTACGGTCCGGTCCGGGTTTAACAACCTTGCTGGGAGGTGTTGGACGGGACAAGAAGGAGTCCCTAGAAACTAACCTACACGTGTATGGTAGGGATGTTATCAAAATTACAATATATAGCATGGAGAGGTGGCCTAAAAAAGGGATAAAAAAAAAGTGAAGAAATCTTTGTAATAATCCTTTGAACTCTTGTAACATTGATCATGAACTGGATATTGTAATATAGCTCCTCGGACTGTACCGAGGACAAATTTCCTCATTTTATTTGTGTCTGATTCTCTTAAAGAAACACCTGTTATTGTCTTTCTTATTAAATAGAACTAGTTCTTTTATCCACGCTCTACAAATTCATTGTTTGGGCTTATTGGGCTAAAACTCAATCCTCCTCTATTGGGTCCAATCCAAATTTAGTCCTTACAATTGGTGCCGTCTGTAGAGAGAACTTGATCTATTCTGAAAGTGTTTCGGGTGCAACGTTTAAGATGGAAGAAGCAGGTCCACACCAGGCAGCGATAGGTTCACACCATCTGGATGCAAATCCACACCAAGCAGAATCAAGGGGGTCTCAACATAGCAATCCGTGTAGGAGCCTCGAACGGAAAGGAGATCGCGAGGGAAGTGTGCACGCAACTTATACTAGTAAAAGCCAGTCTCGAGGGAAGAGCCGTGTTTCCCATGCAAAGAAAGATAGAGATATGCAACGTGAAATCGATGAGTTGAAGAGGGAATTGTGCCATGCACGGCGAAGAGCCGTGTTGTGGTGCTCACCCAGCTCCCTTTGTAAGCTCTTTTGAGGAAATCAGATTATACTGGTAGGATTGCTAAATGGGGATCAAGGCTGGGAGCTTATGATGTCAAGTACATGCCTCAGACTGCCATGAAAGGACAAATCCTAGCAGACTTTATGGCGGAGTTCACAGAGGGTTCCCCCTAGAAGGAGGAAGCAGTTATGGGGGTATTGGTAACGTCGGCCATTATTGTTCCCCCGTGGTCACTTTATATGATTGGAACATACAACTGAAAGGGAGCAGGAATAGGGATTGTGTTAATCACTCCTGAGAAGCTGATAATAGAGAAATTTTTATGATTAGGTTTCCTAGCCACAAACAATGAGGCTGAGTACGAGACCCTATTAGCAGGAGTAGCTATGGTCAGACAGTTGGGTAAAGAGGTGGTGGAGTTGTACTCTGATTCTAGGCTGGTCGTGGGCTAAGTTAATGGAGACTTTGAAGCTCGGGATGAGAGGATGCAGGGGTATCTTACTAAGGTGCAAAGTGCCCGGGCTCAGTTTAAGGGTTTTGTATTGAAGCAAATCCCTAGAGGACAGAACTCTCATGTGGATTCTCTAGCAATGTTAGCCACCTCTTTGGGGTCAAGTCTTCCTCGGGTTATTATTGTTGAGGATATGGATAGTTCTAGCCTTACAAGGGTATCCTTGATAGGGGCGTACAGCCTCCATGTGGGCTGAGCTGGATGGACCCCATAGTAACTTTTTTGAAGCAGGGATTGTTGCCAAAGGACAAGTGTGAGGTAGAGATGTGCGTAGAAGTGCTCCTTGCTACTGGCTATCTGAGGAGCAAAAGTTATACAAACGCTCTTACTCAGGACCATATTTATTATGCATACACCCAGAAGCAGTGGAGCCCTTGTTGGAAAAGTTACATAAGAGCATATGTGGGAGTCATACAGGGGTAAGTCTTTGGCACATAGGGCCCTTATCCAAGGATATTGGTGGCGTAGCATGCAAAGAACCTCCCAGGAATATGCGAAGAAATGTGATCAATGTCAGAGGTATGCCCCAAATATACATCAGCCTGGGGGAATCCTAAATCTGTTATGTAGCCCTTGGCCATTCGCTCAGTCGGGCTTGGATATAGTGGGACCATTTCCCCGAGCCATAGGAAATTGGAAGTGGCTCCTTGTCGGCACTGATTACTTTACTAAATGGGTGGAAGCTGAGTCACTTGCTAATATCAAGGACGTGGATGCTAAGAGGTTTGTTTGGAGGAATATTGTCACCAGGTTTGGAATTCCTCACACACTGATCTTGGAGAACGGTCTTCAGTTTGACAATAAAGCTTTCCGAAGATATTGCGGGGAGTTAGGAATTAGGAACAGCTACTCTACGCCTGTCTATCCTCAAGGGAATGGACAAACCGAGGCCACCAACAAGATCATAGTGTCTGGGCTAAAGAAAAGGTTGGACAACGCCAAAGGAAAATGGGTAGATGAACTCCCCCACGTGTTGTGGACCTATCATACCACACCCCGAAGATCAACGGGGGAGACCCCTTTTTCAATGACTTATGGGGCAGAGGCAGTAATCCCCCTTGAGTCTGGATTCCCAACCTTGAGAACTAATCGATTCCATGTTGAAGAGAATAACCATTTACTCCTACACAACCTGGATGTAGCCGAGGAAAGGAGAGAGGTGGCCACAGTAAAGATGGCATACTACCAAAAGAAACTTAAGCAAGGGTATGATAACGGAGTGAGGTTGAGGCCATTAGCCCTAGAAGACCTAGTACTGAGGAAAGTGGTGGGGACTGCAAAGAACCCTGCCTGGGGAAAACTGGGTCCTAATTGGGAAGGACCATACAGGATCACTTCCATTGTTGGCATTGGGGCTTACTACTTAGAAGATTTGGATGAAAATATAATTCCTCATCCTTGGAATGTAAACAATTTACAATGTTATTATTATTAATGTTATGAATTCTTTTGCCACCTATATCTTTGTTGCAGCAGTCAGTCTTTAAAAAAGAAAAATTCTAAGTGTTAAACAGAACCTAGGCCTTGTTCGGCTCCTCGGGTCACAAGCCTAGGGTAAATTAACATTGCAAAGAAAAATTCTAAATGTCAAATAGAACCTAGGCCTTGTTTGGCTCCTCGGGTCACAAGCCTAGGGTAAATTAACATTGCAAAGAAAAATTCTAAGTGTTAAACAGAACCTAGGCAACCTAGGCCTTGTTCGGCTCCTCAGGTCACAAGCCTAGGGTAAATTAACATTGCAAAGAAAAATTCTAAGTGTTAAACAGAACCTAGACCTTGTTCGGCTCCTCGGGTCATAAGCTTAGGGTAAATTAACATTGCATGAAATTTTCTAAGTGTTAAACAGAACCTAAGCCTTGTTTGGCTCCTCGGGTCACAAGCCTAGGATAAGTTGACACTACTTGAGAAAATTTCTAAGTATTGACTAGAATGGGGGCTTTGAGTGTTTCCTAAGGTTTCAGGATCAACGGCAATGGATCTGCTGTGAGATACCAAGTCCAATTTATAGTCAGTGTTGGTTGGAATTTCTCCTAAGTTCTATGAGTCAGTCTATTAATTTTATTACAAGTCATTCTAGATTAGATAGGAAAGTAAGAAATATTTGATGAATTAATTATAGGTTAATGTGATGAAGTTGTTGTAAAGGAGTTACAAGAGCGTAAGACATAAACTGAAAAATATAAGTTACATAATTAAAAGAGTATGAGATAAGGCATGAATTCTTCTTCATTAATGTTTGAAAATTGAGTACAATGAAAGAAGAAGGAGCCTATTACATTTGAGCCTAATTACAAAAATGGATGTATGTCTCTTGGCCCAAGATGGAGTTATGTTTCTGACTCCAGCGGTATAGCATCACTTTATTCCTTATATGATTTGTGGCTCCAACCGTATAGCATTAGTAAGCTTCATAGTTTGTGGCTCCAGCCGTATAATATCAGTGGACTTAGTACATTTCAGCAGCATGATAAAAATGAGTCCAGTGATACAATATGATATTATGAGTCCTTTAATGGTGACTTCATGATTGAAGGGGAAAAATGGGTGCAACTGGAGGGAGAGAGAATATGTCCAGCCGTGTGCATAGGTCGGTTAAGTTTATCCTCTTTATCATGCACTTAAATGATTTCCCCATGTAATTCTCTTTTAGTTTTTAGTCAAATATAAGTGTTATTGCCTTTCTTGAGAAGGCTTTTGTAATATGTTCTTGGAAGAGTGTTTGGTATCTTTTAAGATGCAATATGGTGTTTGTAATACGTATAGGAATTATATGTAGATACTTTGTTGGATATGGATCTTGTATATAATTACTTTGTGAGACATGGAGTTCAAAAATATATGAGAAGTATGTATGGATATTTTGTGAGGGATGTGTTTGTAAAATATAGGGAAGTATGTGAGATATTGAGATTAAATATAGTAAATACATGAGATTATAGTTGCTGCTGGAGTGGTTTTTGTGTTAAGTCATGGGTTACATTGCTTTCTAAGAAGGGAGATTTTGTATGACAAATAAAGAAGGAGATGGAGATGTGTTTTTGTTCAGCAAAATGATGAAGTTTCAGAATATTAAAGTGTAATAGGTGTTATCTAAGAAGAGGGATTTTGTAAAAGAGATGAAGAAAGATATGGAGATGTTTAGAGATATGGTAGCAAAATAAATGGAGTTTTTGAATATTGAGGATGAGAGAGGGATGGATGGTTGGTCTTAGTGTGTGGCTTGGTCCTCTTTATATAGAGCCAAGCATGTAACTAGATTAGAATTAGTTGAAGGGAAATTTAGCAAATAAGGGAAAGTCTTTGACAAAGTAAGTGGTTTCATTAGTAGGTTTTTGTTTTTTAGCCAAAAGAAGAAAGTTTGAGCCTTTAATGCTGCTGGAGCTGCTGTTACAGCTATCAACTCTATAGCAGTAGTTGCTAGATGATGTCATCTAAATAACATCTTCTGCTAGAGGAAAATATTTAGCATTAAATTCATGGTTTGGCTAAAAATGGTAAGATAACCTTTATGGGATCCTTCTATTTCTGGTATTGCAGCTGAAGGCTAAGGATCTTAGTTTAAACTAGTATGAGTCTTTTTATAGGACCTTTACTTCTTTGGGTATGGCAGCAAGCTATTGGGATTGGGCATTAATGAGTTGATGATGTTACTTTTGGACACGTGTCAGCTGCCTAAGCTACTGCTGGAGCTACTGCAGTTGCTGCTGGAGCTGTTGCAGTTTCTGCTGGAGTTGTTGCAGCTTCTGTTGGAGCTGCTGCAGCTTCTGTTGGAGCTGCTGCAGCTTCTGCTGGAACCATTGTTGGTATTTTTGGCTAAGTTTCCTTTTTTGGAAAATTATATGTTTAGTCCATATATATAATTTTGGTAAGTAATAGACTAGTTGGTTGATGAAGTTTTTAAAGATGTAATTATGGTCTCTTTATGTTTTAACCAAATCTTGGAGAGCAAGGAGAGCATTTAATGCTAGATATGAGATAGTAATATAGATTTAGCCATGTGCTTGGGATTGATTTAAATAAAAATAATAATATAATTTATATGAAATAATATAATTACATTTTTAAACTTATATTATATGATGAACATTAATTTTTATGTAAAGAGCATGAGGAGTTTTATCATTTCAAGTGTTATGTGATATGAGAAGCTTACCAAATGTTACCTATTGCACACTAACCCGTCAGAGTTCAGGGAATTGGGGAAGATATGCCAAGCAACATGTTTTCCTTTATCAACTTTGAACCACTGGAGTTTTACTGAATATACTTCTTGACCCTCCAAACCACGACTCCCAAAATTCCCCCGATATGGCTTATGAGCTTGGATCATGAGCTAAAAATGAGATGTTGTGCCATGAGCTTGAACTATGGGCTTTGTTGAGATAATATCGCCATGGGTTTTGGACCATGGGCTTCGGCGTCATTTTGTTAATATGGCTCTTTTGGGCTTTAAAATAGGTTTTTCCAAAATCCATAATTTGTTAATGTGGTGCAAGTTTCCAATGAATTAAATTCCATGTCTTGTGAAAAATTTGTCCTCAACAAAGGGTAAGTTCAAACCTAAGTACAAATAATCTAGTACAATGAAAAAAATGTAGGCACAAGTTTAATTAAAATTAGTTTACGAAATAAAGTGATTTATTTTTTGCCACAATTTGGTCCTATTAACTTGAGTTTTTGTATTTTGAGCCAATTTAGGCTTAACTAATGTAGGCTTAACCTTTTAACACAATCTAGGCATAACTAACTTGGCCCCCCTAGGAAAATTTTCTGGCTTCGCCACTGATTAAAGATACTCCCAAAGTAAGTCAGAGCTCTAAGCAATAATTACAAGGACCATTGACCACCAAAAAAATAGAGGTCTGAATAAATACAATTACATATCATCAGCTTGTCCTATCAGTGGGAATAAAGTCATAACCACTATTAGATACAAAAGAATAAGTCAAGCCTACTCTACAGGATGTACAACATCTAAATGTCTCCATCACAAAAGTCCAGTCTCCACCAGTAGTTAGTTTAACTACTGCTAGCCACAAAACATGTCTCAAAAGGATCATTGCCTACTCTAAAAAAGTTTGTAAAAGAATGAGATGAGACAGAGCTCAGTAAGTAGCATAATTAATGGGAGTGGGAAAATGCAAGTTTCATGGTAATGAGCATTTTACAAAACATGCTATAATTGGGAATTTTCATTTAATTTATGCAAAATCAATTTCATTAACAACACGACAAGAATGATAGAAATAATATAGCACCAAGCTTTCCAAAATAGCCAATACCATTTCAAAACTAGAAACCTCACCCAAAGTACCACAAAGACGGAAATGTCACTAAGACATCATACTGCCACAGACAGGTCAAAACCCAAACACACTAGCATGATTGTAACTCTTTTGGCATGTGGTCTATTGGTGTTGTCTAGCCTCCCCCACACCCTCAAGGATTTACCTATTCCCCCCATGGGTAGTAGGGGATAACGCATCATGTAGTACCTCTTTTGTATGTGGTCTCTTGGCCCTGCCTAGCCTCACCCACACACTCAAGGATTTACCTTTTTTCCCTCCATGGGAAGCAAGGAATGACGCGTCACACAGTACCCCTTTTGCATGTGGTCTTTTGGCCATATAGGCAGCAGTCTCACCCACACACTCAAGGATTTACCCGTGTCATGCAAAGTGGGAGCCTCCAACCTGGCTTGTCGTCATGAAGACGAGGTAATCACACATCACAAAGACGTTGTCACAAAGACGGGGTAATCACCAACATCATAGCACGAGGGCAAACCCACATCAAAAGGTCACAAGTTAAATGTATTCAAATACATAGTGTACTTCCAAGTAGTTTCATAAGATATTTCAATAACTAAATACCCAAAATATTCTCAAAGTCCTCAAAACCATTTCTTGTCAAATATATTTTGCATCAATTTCCCAAAATAATACAATTTAAGACAAAACATCTTTAGTATTTCCAAATAATACCATAAATCCATGAAATCCACTATTAAATGAATTCAAGGATACTTTTTTTTTTCCATGCAAAATATTCATGCATTTTCCCATATGTGAATATTAAACATGATGCATTTTTCATATATAATCATATATAGTAGGGTCACAACACACAACTCCTTTTAGGGACCATATTTTCAAGAATTATTTTCCAAAATGTATTTAACTCAAAACAACATTTATGCAACATTGTTATTTTCCAAAAATCCCATTAAAAAACTACTTACCTTGCAACCCGCAAAAAGCTTAATTCTCTAAGCTCCAAAGGAGATAAGCCAGAATGTAAACAATACCAAGCAATCTTATCACGATAAGCATAAAGCTTGACATTGTGTCTAGCTATGAATTAGATATTGATAACTAAGCAATTAATTAGGCAATTGAGGATGGGGTTGGATTTTTGACATTGAGATGTCCCGAATCATGCTGTAACGCGGTAGTGGATCGTGGTTCGATTGATTTGTTCGCTAAAAAGGAAGATAAGGAAAAGTATTCGCAGTATTTGATAAGGTCTTATATTGAGAGTAATAAGAAGTATAAGTGGTATCCGCGTGCGGATTTTGAGTACACAACAGAGTTTTGTGAAGGAGGTGATACTGAGTGCTATGATGTTTGTTGCCATTGCATCAATGGGTTTTGTTGGAATTGTATGGATGATGCGCATAGGCCAGTGGATTGTGAGACTGTGGCTTAGTGGCAATTGAAGAATAGTTCTAAGGCTGAGAATACAACATGGTTGCAAGTTAATACAAAGCCATGTCCAAAGTGTGGAAAACCCATTGAGAAGAACCAAGAGTGCATGCACATGACATGCATGAAACCTTGTGGACATCAGTTTTGCTGGATGTGCCTTGGACCATGGAATGAGCTTGGTGATACATCAGGTGGGTACTATGCTTGTAATACATTCCAAAAGAATAAGGAAGAGGGAAAGTATAATGAGGCTGAAGATATCAGAAAAAGAGCTGAGAAGCATTTGGAAAAGTATACTCATTATTATGAGAGATTGGCAAGCAACGAATCATCAAGGAAACAAGCTGTTAAGGATTTAAAGCAAATACAAAATAACTACATGGGAAGACTTAGTGACATAAAGTGGACAACTGAGGCAGAGCTTAAGTTCATTACAGAGGCTTGGTTGTAGATAATTGAATGTAGGAGAGTGCTTTAGTGGACATATGCATGTGCGTATTAACTCCCTGAGGATGGAAACAAGAAAGCAAAATCAAAAAGGGGGTTCTTTGAGTACTTGCAAGGTGAGGCAAAGTCTAATTTGGAAAGGTATCATCATTGTACAAAGAAGGATATGCATGACTACCTCAACAAAAAGTGTTTAGACAAAGAATTCAACAATTTCCGAGCAAAGCTATCCGGGCTTACCACAGTGACAAGGAATTACTTTGAGAATCTACTAAAGGTATTGGAGAATGGCCTAGAAGATACTAGCTCTCAAGAGGCTTGCGGCAAGATTAGGAGTAGGAAACCAAGAAAGGGAGAAAGGACTAAGGGTAAGAGGAGATCTTAGTAAAAAATATCAAATAGAATATGTTGCTTTGAACAAGGAATTCCATAGTAAAAAGCAGTACTAAGCAATTTTCGTATGACTTTAGATATATGTTAAGTATTTTTTGTGCTTTTGTAATCGATCGAGCACATTCTAGATTGATTTTTATTGTTGTTTTTATTTTATATTTATCATTTTTATGTCATCAGTAGTGTAACTTGTCTTATATCACTTGATTATTATGTTCAAGATCTTTGGCATTTTTAGATTAATTTTCAATTTTCACATCTTGATCATATACAATGTGCGGAATGGGCATCCATCCTTTTTTATTTACCTTAAATTCTATATTTTCTTGATATTTGTATAGGAAGTTGAAGATTTTTCGTCTTTCTTTTCAAAACATACATACAATTTAAACATATATAACTGGAAACTCTGCCAAAAAAATAGTTGAGATAGTTAAACAAATACACATAAATGTGTACAATATTTGAAGCATTGTGTATTTGCAATTTAAATATGAGCTAGTATTTGCAATCAGGTTACTAAAATAAATTTTTATAAAAAAGTTACTAAAATAAATGTTATTTTTTTTAAAATCAATTATTGGGAAAAATGCTTCTTATAATTAAAAAAAAAAAAGTTTTTTGAAACTTTTAGCAGAGTTTTTAAAAATGCTGCAAAAAGTACTTTATTGCAGTGTTTGTCAAAAACCGTTGAAAATTTGTAATTTGTTGCAAAATTCCATAAACGTTGCAAAGAAAACGCTACAAAAAAAAAATTTATTGCATCGTTTTCAAAAAGCGCTACAATAGGGAAATTGAAACGGTGTTGTTGCAGAGGTCAGAAAAGTGTTGCAAGAAAATGTTGCAACACATTTTGCAGTGTTTTTTTGGGAGTTTTGCAATGTTTTGTGGCCACTGCAATAGAAAAAGAAAAAGAAAAAAATGTACATGTAATTAAAAGAAAAAGTGTGTAGCATAGAAGTAGTAATTTTATTATAGTTGTCCCATAAAAAAATCAATAGGTATATATATATATATAAATAGAGACCTCATGCAAGAGTGTATAAGGCCTTGCCATGTGGCGCTCTAAGCTTGCATTTAGCTTAAAAAATGGACTGACATTTAAAAAGCCCAAGCCCAATTACCAAATCAAAACCCAACCAGTCTATTACAGTTCTGTGTACTCAATTAAAAAGTGAAACCTCTTTCATTCCATCCCCCGTTTAGAAATCTAAAACAATGAGGGTTTTTTGTTCAAAACTTAATTGCTTCAGCCAAACCAGTTCACCTCTCTCTCTCTCATGGCTACTACCTCTTTCTCTCTCTTAGCTCTTTAGTTCCCCTTCAACTTATCGCATGCTAATGTGTTTGTTTTTCAAATTTATATGTTGATGGATCGTTATATGTTCATAGACAATAGCTCCTTCATCATTTAGTGTCCGTAAATATATAAGTTTTCCTGACTCTCTCTCTCTTTCTCTCTTTATCTCTCTCTCTCTCTCTCTCTCTCTCTCTCTCTCTCTCTCTCTCTATTTTTTTTTTATTATTATTTGAGATATCAAGTTTGTGGTTTACAATGTTTAAGGGAACACAGGCTTGGGAAAATCAAAGCTTCAACTTTACCGGTTGCGGTACAAAATACTAAACCGAATGACGAACAGCCACTAACAATGAATTATCAAAACCTTCTTCTATAAAGTTTCACCAAAGTTTTGTGGTGGAAGTTCTTTGGATCTTTAGAGGCTTGAATCTATAAAGTTTCACCAATTTGTGGCTTCTTGAAGTTTTTGAAGGCTTTTGGGCTTGATTTCAACAAACTTTAAGATCTAGGCAGGTAGTTTTGATGATTTTGCTTTAAATTCTCTTCATATTTGAAGTTGAAGTTCTTGGAGTTCTTGGGGCTAGATTTTTGCAGAGCTTCTGGACTTCTGAACTCAAGATGTCTTCACAGGTGTCTTCAAGGTCCCCCTAATGCCTTAAGAAGGCTTCTATTTATAGGAGTTTGGGGCTAGGTGAGGGACACATGACGGAGTCTGATTGGTGACACATGTCACAGCTTGATTGGTCCACTTATGTCATCGCTTACACGCGCTAGATTGCTTATGTCATCGCTTACACGCGCCTATGTGTGATTAGCATTTTGCATGCTTTTCATGTTTTTACCTTAATGAAACTTGGCAAATTTCTAGTAACTGTACATGATGCTTTGTAATTAGCTGTACTTTATAGACTTGGTAGTATGATGTGTCAGCTTGTGATAGGTTGGGAATTTTCCCTCTCTACAAATGCCCTCTCGAGACTCGTTCATGCACATAATTTCGGAGTGTGGTGCGGGAATGAGTTTCAAAAACGGATTTTTACGCTTGACTCTTCTAGTGAAGTAGTTGAAGGTGGTGAAGCTTTCAATAGGATGAAGTAATTTCAAAAGAGTAGACCTACCCATATGAAAGGCTTTAATGAGACCGAAAAGGGGTCTGTGAGTATTTGAATGTACTTGCATGACCAAGCCTTCTTAGCAGAGGTTAAGTTGAAGTAATTTCAAAAGAGTGTTCCATGGTATTTGAAATGAGTCAGTGGGACAAAAAGCCATTTGCAAGTAATTAAATGTACTTGGTGATTGAATCATATTGGCAGGGATTAAGCTGAGGTAATTTCAGAGGAGTATTTTGGATCGTTGGCAGTGATCACAGGGTGTAGAAGATGGTGATGAGGTGAGGATGTTAGCTGGGTACAGCATGTAGAGTCATGGTGTTGGCCTCGTATTTTTAAGAACTCCTGGTGAAGTGATATTAGAAGAATCTACTTTGGATTACGGCGAGGACATGTGGGAAAGTGGTTGAATGTGCTTGTGTTATCGTATTTCTCAAGTTAAGTTGAGGTAATTTTAGAAGCTTATGGATTTTGGGTCTGCTGGTGGTGGTTGTGAAGAAGATGGCGATGAAGCAAAGTGAATGGGTGAAACATACACCACCATGGAGCTGGCCCTGTACGTCGAGGACTCTTTAGTGTAGATGTTTCTGGAGAGTATACTTTGGGATACGGGACTGACTGAATGCTAAACAAGGTCCGGCAGCAAGTCATCGAATGTGCATGTGTGGTGGGATCGTGCCGACGGATGTTAAGTTGAAGTAATTTCAGAAGAGTATTTTCTAAAATACTTCAAGCTGAATTTAAGTTAGAGTAATTCCAGAAAAGTGTGTTTTGAAGTACTAGCAATGCTGAACTTTGGGTCCCACGCCGGTAGGAACATGGAATGAGGCTTTGGCGACCATTTACCAACACCAAAGGTTGATTTCTAATGAGCTGGTACCTTGGAGGTCATCGTAAGTGTTGGATGGGGGAAAATTTGTAGGATACCCCAACACCTTTTACAACCTTCACCTAATGCCACTTGTTGGAAAAGTTGGGAGATTGGTTAAGACAGATGGAGTTATGGTTCTACGGAATGTTGGGAAAGCCCAGAAAATGAAGGATGGAGCTATCTTGTGATCCCGACTTTGGGAACTAGCCAAGTTGATGCTTGTTCTGAACAGCTGCTTCTACTGGAAGACCAAACAACTTGAGAAGGATTATGGAGTTCTCAAAGCAGTTAAGGGCCTTCTTGAGCTTAGAAATAGGTGTCTCTGCTGGATTAGACTTCTTGGCCAGCCAAGTCCGAGGATGCATGGAACAACAATACCAGCCTTGTTATGAGTAATTTTATGGACAAATGAGGTCGTTAAGTGGGGAAAAAAATTTGTTTGGATCTTAAAACAGCAATGATGTTGTGAGAAGAGTTTCTATTGAACCATGAGAAGGTTGATTTCAAACTGATTATGAAGCAATATTGGTTGCTAGGTGTTGAGAATGATGAGCTTATGGCAAGAAATGGTTGTGAGAAGGAGGACTTGAAAATTTGAAGGAAGCAAATCTTCATTTCACAATTCAGTGTGTTTTTCTTGATGAGTTTCAATGAATCCGACCCTTCTATTTATAGCGGGGAGATGAAGAATGGTAGATGGGTAGATGAGAATGGCAGATGAGAATTTTTGGTGAGAATGGTAGGTGGGAGACCGGTAGGCATCAAACGAGAATGGTAGGTAGGAGACCGGTAGGCATCGAATAGGAATGGTAGGCTGAAGTAGTGACCCAATGTAATTTTAAGTTTAAGACACACTTGTGAGAGTTCATCTATTCTTTGAAAGGGAAGTTTTGATGAAGTCTGGAGGATAACCTTGAGGGAATTCAAACTAAATGGATGAATCTCAAATTTTGATTTTAGGAGCTTAAGTTTTGGATACTGCTAGTATTTCGAAGAAGTGGGTCAAATTGGTGGTTTCCAAGTCCTAAACAAATAAATGGATTTTAAAATCAGAGTCTTCGCGAAATATTGAATGGGACAAGCTTTGCTCGGACATCTTGGTTCTTGGTCAAAGTTCACATCAAAGCCAACACTTGTAGAATCACATTATTTGAGCAATTTTGGATTCTCAAATGAAGAAATAGACCCCAAAAACGAAATCTACGCAAAAAACTAAGTAAGACAAATCCCTCTTGAAAATTTTGACTGTCGGTCAAGATTTATGCAAAAGTCAACTTTCTGGAAATTGGACGTTTGCGCAATTTCCGAGTTTCGAATGAAGAAACGGATTCCAAAATCAGAATGTAATCGAAAAACCAAGTGGAACAGGTCCGTTTTCAAAATTTTGACTTTTTGGTCAAAGTCAACCATGGTCAAGGCCCGTGTTAGCACGTGTTGCTGAAAGCAGCCACCACCAGATCTTTTGGCAGCGTGTGGTGGCACGTGCATCAATGTTTGGGCCTGAAATTTTCAGGTTTTGTAGTTCTAAGGTCGTAGAAGACCCCTGTAGGGTCAGTTTTGTGAAATTATGAACAGATTTTCACAGTTTTGAGGGACTAAGCCATTGGTCATCGCGAGTTTGTGACTACGCGTGGAGGTGCGTGATAGCTCCGTTGAGATTGATTTTTCAGGGTTTTGTAAATCAAAGTCCGTTTAAGGTCCTTGTGGGGTTAGTTTTGTGAAATGAGGTCTGGGTTTTCACAAATCTAAAAGAGACGGCTGTGGGTGACCATTTGTCTATGATGGCTTTTCTGTTCTTTTTGCGATGGCGGTGCCTGTGTTTAGACTTGAGGGTCAGGAGGTAGGTAGTGAGCCACCATTTTATGTTTCTCTTCATTGAATGTCATCTGTTATCTTCAAAATTCGGTGCAGACTTCTTTGATTTTGAGTGCATTTGAGTTTGCAAAATTTGACTATGAACTTAAACTGTTTTCACATTTTTTTTGAAACGTGAACACAATTTTTTTATATTGGCTAGTTGGTAAAACCATTTAATGGTTTGCTGACTTTCTTCATTTGTATTGTATGTTGTCTCAGAAATTTTCTATATAAGAGTTTGTGGAATTGGCTTCGACCATTACTTAGGCATTCTTAGGCTTCGACCTTCTTCTCCAACTTTCAAGATTTTTTTTTTCTCATTTCTTTGTACTTGTTGGCTAGAGATTAAAATTGAAGCTCTCACTCTTCGTTGATTTTTTTTTTTTTAGACGTGCCATGAAATTTTCTTCTTACAAGTTTTTTTTTTTGTTGTTGCTTATTTTTGTTTTGCAGCTCAGTTTCCTTGATCTTTGGGTTTTGACATCAAACTTTACACTGGCGTTCTTAGCCTGATGTCCATCTTTATTTAGCAGCTTTACATTTCATTGAACACAACTTTCTTATAGTGATGTTTGTCTCCATATTATCACTTTCTTGCCTTGCAACAACAATCTCTCAGCGATATCTATCCTTGATGTTCTCATTGCGGCAGTCATCTAGGCAACAATGTTATCACAGGTGTTCATGATACAATGATGCTATTACTAGTACTTGACTTTAAAGTTGTACTGGCCTTTGCCTTGGCAATTAAGCTGCACCAATATTTGTCTTTGCAACGTAGCCATATCAAAAGTCTTTGCAACATAGCCACATCAAGAGTCTTTACCATGAAGCAGCGCCAGCATTTGTCCTTGTACTGAAGCCATATTAACACCTACCTTCACAATGAAGCTGCATCCATATTTTTCTTCGCATCGAAATCGTGTCACCACTTATCTTTGTTATGAAGCTGCGCCAACACTTGCATTTGCATTGAAGCATCACCATTACTTTGTCTACTGAAGTAGTATTTGCACTTGCATCTGCTATGAAGTCGCGCCACCATTTGCCTTTACAATGAAGTTGCACCAACACTCTTCTTTTGCCATAAAGCTGCCTCGACATTTTATTTGCATTGAAGCCATGCCAATATTCATCTTTGCCATAAAGCCACGTCAACACTTCATTCGCACTGAAGCTGTGCCAATATTCATCTTTGCCATGAAGCCACGTTAACACTTCATTTGCATTGAAGCCGTGCCAACATTCATCTTTGACATGAAGCCACGTCAACACTCCACATTGGCACTTACACTTGTATTAAAGTTGCACCAATATTGGTCTTTATAATAAATCTGCATTAGCACCAATTTTTAGTGACAACATAGTTCAGACATCGAGGGTACATAGCACTGTAGCTAGACATCAAGATTTTAGCGATGCCAACAAGACGTTGAAGATGCAAGGAGTTGCCAATAAAATCTTGAAAATGCAAGGAGTCCCTATCAAGACTTTGAAGATGCAAGGAAATACTACCAAGAGTTTGACATTGCACGAACACGCCTATAGAGGAAAGATGATGCAACACCGACTTCAGATATATGATCTATTATCATTTTTGAGGAAGTTGACGTCGTCCAGTTTTCAGAGACATGATGTGAAATGATACCACTCAGAAGGGAGATGACATGGTCCAAATTCTAGAGCTATGAAGTGGCACAACCTAGAAGAGAGATGATGTAGCTTAGACTTGCAAGGTACAAGCAGATGCCCCCAGGAGATAAGTGATTCAAAGTATACTTTGGAAATGTGGGAGAATGTCCATAGAGGATGGACAATGCCATGCAAACTTCATTTCTTGCAAAAGAGGTTGAAAATTTTATTTCACTCCACAACCAAGAATCAACTTATGTTTATCATCATTTCAAGGAAGGCTAAGCAGCGTCAACTTCTTATAGTCTTCATTTTCTACTACAACGACCTTTAATCATCCCATTGAGCAGTTGACTATCCTCAAGCAATGGCTTGCCAACCAAAGGGACCTTAAAAGCATATTGATGACCTTTGGAAAAAAACTCTTCAAGCTAGACTGGAAATCCTTCTTCTTTTCATGTGACTCAACTTAGTGAAAAGTACTAAGCTGCCTATGTATTTTGGAGAGGGATCAAGTCATTACGTAGTTCAACATTTTTTTTTACGATCCTTTTTTTTAATGATTTTTTTTAATAATTTTTTGTTTTTGTTTTTATTCGTATGCTTTTAAAGGTAATGGGAAGACATCATGTACTCTTGCAGCATTGCAGTGGGCAGTTTAAGCTCTTACCAAGGAGCAATCCTCAATTTTCAAGTGTAGAAATATTTAAGGAACTTCTCATTGATGGGGCCAATCCTTATGCCATCATTGTCAATCAATTTGTAAGCCTTATTGGTGTTTGCCCCCTACCTAAGAGTTAGAAGTAAATCACAAGCAACGATCACATGGTTTGACCCGACAACTTCATCAAAGTCTAAATCAATCTTATTTTCTATGGTAAGTTTCATGATTTGTTCTTTGAAGATGAAGCATTTTTGGATTGGGTGGCCAATGATGCAATGGTATTTGCAGTAGTTAGGGTCATCAACTTTCCCCATGTTTTCTGGTCGCTCGCATTCTGGCAGTTCAATCAGCTTCAATTGCAATAGTTGTTCTAAGATGTTTGGCACATCTTCATCGGGGAACGGGTATACTTTTTGCTCACGTTCCTTAAAAGTCAGACGACACACTTTGTTCTTTTACCATCCTTCAACCATTTTTCATTTGCCTTTGCTCCTTTTCCTAGAACCTTGACTACAGCAATGTTAACAGCCACTAGGTCTTTGAGGTTGACTTTTGCATTCCTATCATTCTTCCTTACTTTCTTTCTGCTTTCCTCAGGTATGGGAGGTTTTGTATTTCTGCGGCTAACAATGGTTAGCTCCATGTCATGCGCATGAGTTGCTAGCTCTTCAAATGTTCGGGGCTTTATCCCTTGAAGGATGTAAAAAAGTCCCCAATGCATTCCTTGGATGCACATCTCTACAGAAGATATTTCAAAAAGTCTATCCTTGCAATGTAGACTCAAAGAATGCCATCGATTGATATAATCGACCACCAGCTCATTTTCCCATTGCCTGGTATTAGTAAGCTCCATCATGCTCACCGTGCGACGTGTGCTATAGAATCGGTCAAGAAATTCTCTTTCAAGTTGTTCCCAACTATCGATTGACTCAGGTTCTAAGTTTGTATACCAATCAAAGGCATTTCCCTCGAGTGAACGACCAAATTACTTTACAAGGAGGCCTCCTTGAGTCCTTACGCTCTCACAAGTTTCTACAAAGTGAGCAATGTGTTGCTTAGGATTTCCTTTGCCATTAAACTGCAAGAACTTGGGGAGTTGACACCCATTTGGCATTCTCATGTTGTCAATGTGCTTTGTGTAGGGTTTTGAATATGTGAGAGAACTTGTAGAAGAACCTCCATATTGTGCTCAAATGGTACTTGTAATTGTTGAACTGATAACCAAGCAACTGAAGTAGATTGTTCTCATTGAGAAGTGTCTTGATTTTCTTTCCTTTTGTCACCTTTTGTAGAAGTGAAGCCAAATGGGAACTTAGGATCATGGCTTGATTTGCCAAGATCTTGTATTTCAAGTTTATTCATTAGAGTTGTGATTTGGAGGTCCTTATCTTCAAGTGCTTTTGTAAGAAGGACGACCCTTTGTTCCATTTTAGCCATCTTTTCTTCCATGGTAGAGGTGTTAGTCATCATGACTGACACAACTTCCCAAGATGATGGAGAAGAAAGTGAATTGAAGTGAGCACGTGAAATCTCATCTTTTTGGTTCCCTTCAATGGGAGAGAAATCGTGTGACCAACTTCTTGTGAAGGAAGAAGGGGATTTGCCCCTATACTTGAGGTGTTCCAAGGTAGAGATGTCCTTGTTGATGACCTTATTTCTTGTAAGAGGGTCTAAGGAGATGATTTTCTGGACCTTGGCTTCCTTGATTGATTGAGATTGAAGTTGATTGTGAGCTTTAGGTTGGCTACAATTGATTGCACCAATGCAATTGTTGGTGTTAGCCGTACCAAGTCTAATTGAAGTAGCTAGTGTTGAAGCTTGAATGTTCTTGCTAGAGGCCATTGAAGTTGGCAGCAAGATGATGAAGATTTCTTTCTTTGAAGGAGAATGAGATGAGAGGCAGAGATGTCTCACCAGACGTGCCAGAATTTGTGGAACGACTAAATTTCTTGTTTGAAATAAATCAAACAAGTAAAATAGTTTCACAAATGCGAATTTGTATTGATGAATATGTGGTACAATTCTTTGAAATTACAAACGAATGATACTCTAATTCGATCTCCTTGAAAGATTTGTGATTGGAATTGTGGTAATGTGATTTTGACTTGAACACTAAATATACTTCAATTTGGCTAAAGAATGGATCGAAGATCTATGAAACAGAATTACAATGAATCTTTGGCTATGAGCTTGTTAGAAATCCTTTGTTCTTCACGTTCTTTGTGTTCTTCGTATGTTCTTCATCTTCAAAGGTTTGTGGTAGAAGTTTTTCGGGGCTTTAGAGGCTTGAATCCATAGAGCTTCACTAATTTGTGGTTTGTTGAGGTTTTTGGAGGCTTTTGAGCTTGATTCCAGTGAATTTTGAGATCTAGGAAGATGATTTGGATGATTCCTCTTCGAATTTTCTTCATATTCGAAGGTTTGTGGTGGAAGTTCTTTGGGGCTTTGGAGGTCTGAATCCGTAAAGCTTCACCAATTTATGGCTTCTTGAAGTTTCCAAAGGCTTTTGGCTTGATTTCAGCAAACATTAAGATCTAGGAAGGTATTTTTGATGATTTTGCTTCGAATGTTCCTCGTATTTGAGGTTGAAGTTCTTGGAGTTCTTGGGGCTTGATTTCTGTAGAGCTTCTGGACTTCTGAACTCAAGATGTCTTCCTAGGTGTCTTTAAGGTCCCCCTAATGCCTTAGGAAGGCTCCTATTTATAGGAGTTTGGGGGTAGGTGAGTGACATGTGGCGGAGTTTGATTGGTGACACATGTCACAGCCTGATTGGTTCGCTTATGTCATCGCTTACATGCGTTAGATTGCTTATGTCATCACTTACACGTGCCTATGTGTGATTAGCATTTTGCATGCTTTTCATGTTTTTACCTTAATGAAACTTGGCAAATTTCTAGTAACAGTACATGATGCTTTGTAATTAGCCGTACTTTGTGGACTTGGTAGTATGATGTGTCAGCTTGTGATAGGTCGGGAATTTTCCCTCTCTATAACATGCTGATGTGATTAAGAAAAATTGTCAAATTTGATACTATTTGGATAGCCTAAGATTGAGTTGTTTAAATAATCTGCTTTTGTTAGGCATGTTGAAAAATTCGTAAGGGAGAAGCCTAACTAATAGATTGAGCTCTTCCGTGTCATGTGCCATCATAGCGCAAACCCATGTATCTATATGGATTGGGTCACAATCAAAACTCCAATGGAGGCAAAACTTCTATAGTGGATTCATATTACAAAGATCTCAAGAGTAAGTATATATTTTATTCTAAATCCATAATGTTTGATAAAATGCTTGAAAGAAAATTGATTAATTATATTTCTAATTTGATGACTTTATAATTTATTTATGTTTGTTATGTATTTTGTTTGGGATTAAAAACAATTAAATGTGGGAAAAGTTGGTTGAAAGCACATGCAGATACATAGCTTGCATTCATTGGGTTTCTTTATTGTTGCTCATGATGATGTTGGTTATATGATGTATCAGTTTCTAATTGACACATGTGGAAACAAATTAAGTAGTTTTTTTTTTTTTTCCCAGGTGAATAATTTGTTTTTAACTATTGAGGGTTAAAGATAATTTGGTAGAAATTTTATAAAAGAATCACCACAATCTACACATACTATATGTCTTGCTAAAATGATAGAAACTCACTGCCCAAAAATAAAAACAAAAATTTAACTCAGAATGGTGTCTCCATTACACAAATTATATGGTTTCTCCATTATTTAACTAAAATGTAGTTACCATTACCATTAGAAAAATATTTCTAACGTAAAGCCCATCAATTACATATAGTTGGGTTGATGTTTAGGTAGAAAATGCCAGGAAAGTTCTTGGAGAATTGCTTATTCATCTGAAAATTGTAGTGCAATACTATCTACAATAAGTAAGCACACCATCACATAGCTATGAAAAAAAACTATGTACATTTTATGTAATATCTTCTAGATTTCATCCTTGAAAACTTTTGTTCATACTCATTGTTCATAAATGAATAAATCATTTAGATTTATCATGGTATGGGGGTAGGAAAAATCGAATCCAAACATCATATATCAAGTCTAAAACTATCTGTTTTGAGACAATGGGCCAAGTCACAACAATCTACACAAACAAAACAGGCATCCTTACAAAAAATGAAAAGGAAGTAGTAGAGTTTCAGCTTGGAAAGGAGGCAGTAAAGGATGACACTTCTTTGGATATGGCAGGTGACCTTCTTAAACTAATACAACAAGCTGTTGGTTTAAACAAAATTGGTACAATTCACAAGCCACAATCTGCATTACTCGCATTCCTCACTAGGACCTACATAAACTCAAAACCCAAAACACCAGGACCCTTTTTGTCACGCCCCACCCCCGTGTGCACGATATTGTCCTCTTTGGGCGGCCCGAAGGCTATCTTAATCCCTCAAGGTTTTGCTTCTCCCCAGGTTGCGCAGGGGAAAAGGCCTCATACACAACAAGGGAGGGCACCCCTTATGAACCAGGCTCTAGACACTCACTTAAGCGATGTGGGACTCTTGGCACTCAGTGCCTCACCCACACCCTCAGAGGAGAGCCATCCTTGGCTCTGATACCATCTGTCACACCCCACCCCCGTGTGCATGATATTGTCCTCTTTAGGCGGTCTGAAGGCTCTCATAGTCCCTTAAGGTTTTGCTTCTCCCTAGAGCTTGGTTTATAAGGGGTTCCCTCACTTGTTGTGTATGAGGCCTTTTCCCAGCGCAACCTGGGGAGAAGCAAAACCTTGAGGAATTACGAAAGCCTTTGGGCCGCCCAAAGAGGACAATATCATGCAAACGGGGGTGGGGCGTGACAAATGGTATCAAAGCTGAGGACGGCTCTCCTCTGAGGGTGTGGGTGAGGCACTGGGTGCCAAGAGTCCCACATCCCTTAAGTGAGTGTCCAGAGCCTAGTTCATAAGGGGTGCCTTCCTTTGTTGTGATGAGGCCTTTTCCCCAACGCAACTTGGGGAGAAGCAAAACCTTGAGGGACTAAAAGAGCCCTCAAGCCACCCAAAGAGGACAATATCCTACACACAAGGGTGGGGCATGACAGATGGTATCAGAGCTGAGGATGGCTCTCCTCTAAGGGTGTGGGTGAGGCACTGGGTGCCAAGAGTCCCACATCGCTTAAATGAGTGTTTAGAGCCTGGTTCCTAAGGGGTTCCCTCCTTTGTTATATATGAGGCCTTTTCCCCAGCACAACCTGGGGAGAAGTAAAATCTTACGGGAGTAAGGGAGCCTTCGGGCCGCCCAAAGAGGACAATATCGTGCACACGGGGGAGGGGCGCGACAGATGTTATCAAAGTCGAGGACTACTCTCCTCTGAGGGTGTGGTTAAGGCACTGGGTTCCAAGAGTCCCACATCGCTTAAGTGAGTGTCTAGAGTCTGGTTCATAAGGGGTGCCCTCCCTTGTTGTGTATGAGGCCTTTTCCCTAGTGCAACCTGGGGGGAAGCAAAACCTTGAGGGACTAAGAGAGCCTTTGGGCCGCCCAAAGAGGACAATATTTTGCACACGGGGGTGGGGCGTGACAGATGGTATCAGAGCTGAGGACGGCTCTCCTCGGAGGGTGTGGGTGAGGCACTGGGTGCCAAGAGTCCCACATCACTTACGTGAGTGTTTAAAGCCTGGTTCATAAGGGGTGCCCTCCCTTGTTGTGTATGAGGCCTTTTCCCAAGCGCAACTTGGGAAGAAGCAAAAACTTGAGGGACTAAAAAAGCCTTCAGGTCGGCCAAAAAGGACAATATTGTGCACACGGGGGTGGGGCATGACAGATGGTATCAGAGCCGAGGACGACCGTCCTCTGAGGGTGTGGGTGTGGCACTAGGTTCCAAGAGTCCTACATCGCTTAAGTGAGTGTCTAGAGCATGGTTCATAAGGGGTGCCCTCCCTTGTTGTGTATGAGGCCTTTTCCCCTGTGCAACCTGGGGAGAAGCAAAACCTTGAGGGACTAAGAGTGCCTTCGGGCCACCCAAAGAGGACAATATCGTGCACACGGGGATGGGGCGCGATAGATGGTATCAGAGCCGAGGACAGCTCTCCTCTGAGGGTGTGGTTGAGGCACCGGGTGCCAAGAGTCCCACATCGCTTAAGTGAGTGTCTAGAGCCTGGTTAATAAGGGGTGCCCTCCCTTGTTGTGTATAAGGCCTTTTCCCCAGCGCAACCTAGGGAGAAGCAAATCCTTGAGGGACTAAGAGAGCCTTCGGGCTGCCCAAAGAGGACAATATCGTGCACACGGGGGTGGGGTGTGACACTTTTCCTCCTCACAACTATGTTAAACTCATCCTCTCTGTCACCCCAAGGATAAATGTTATGTTAATGGAAAATTGTATTGATCCAACATATTACTGATTAGTGAATGATATGATTTGATAAAATGCTTTTCTTTTTTTTTTTGGTTCCTAAGTTATTTGTTCTCATTTTTCTTTTCTTTTTAAAAAATTTAAATATGCAGTGTAGTACCCTCTCCAAATTTTTTTATATTTATTTTCCTCTCACTTTCTGTTTCAAAATTCTATTATCAAATATTTTCTTTTAAATTTTATTGATTCTCAAATATTCTATGTTCTCATTCTTTTATTCATTGTTGTTCATAGGAATGGTAGATGAGAATATCACATTTGTCAGGTAAGTTTAAGACCTGGTGTGATTCAAGTTTATAGTTGTTTTGTTGAGGGTTTTTTTTTTTTTTTTTTTTTTTAATTATTTATTTTTTGTTTTTAGAAAAAAAAAATTACATTAGTTGGTTAACTCAGAATGGTGTCTCCATTACGTGAGCAACAACAAATTATATGGTTTCTCCATTATTTGAAGGTGAGCCCATAATCTATATTAACTTGGAATCTCTTCATATGAGAACGTGTCTACTTCTTGGTATTCAAAGTTTGTTAATTATGTTTTATAGGTACACCTTTGCTAAATATTTAATAAATATGTTGAATCATCTCTAGCTCAACCAACATTGAAACATCTTCCCCTTAAAAAAAAAAAAAAAAAAAAAAAAAAAAAAAAAAAAAAAACATTGAAACATCTTACTTTTTATCATTTCATTATACCATTGATCTACTTGATTTTCTTATTTTTGCCTTAGTTTATGAAGACCTTTAACATGTAGACCATTTGATTGGTTAGTAGCCAAATATTTGATCATTCTGCTATGGACTCATCTAGCCTAGACTATAGGACTTGAGTTGGCAGATAATACTTAGGCTCTATAAACCGTATCTTTTGTTTGTTTTTCAGTAAGGATTATGTCAAATAAGAACAAATTACTATATTTGCTAGATATTTAATGAAAGGCCTCCAATTTTATTTTTAATTCTCATTTGATCTATTTTCCTTTATTTCTATACAGATAAAAATCTCCTGTGGTGGAGCTTAATGCACTATAAAACATTGAAAGAGAATCACAAGCAGCATATCCAATTAGTGCTTCCTAAGTCCAATGCGTTCTTTTGATTTTTTTTTTTTTTTTTTAGCTCAGTGATAATTAGTGTTACCCTTATTTAACTTCAAGTGAATTGGTGCTTCCTTTTTGTTTCATTGAAGTCATTTGCAATTTTTGGAGTTGAGGATAAATGTTATGTTAATGGAAAAATGTATTGATGCAACATGTAACTGATTAGTGAATGTCATTGGTATAGATTAAGCAATTATAATTGAAGATTTATTTTTAATTATTTTTTTGAATTGATAAACACTAAAAGGTATTACTTCATGTTATGACTTTTAAATAAATTTAACATTTTACTTAACCTTCTCATATAGTAACTTACAAAGTTATACATGCATCGCGCGGGTACTTCGCTAGTTATTAAGTTGTAGGTGACTAAACCACCATAAGAAGCCTATATATGGATTAATTAATTAACAAACTAACAAATGAAATCGACATTACTATATTTTAATTATTTTTAAAAAAGGACTATAAAAACCCAAGCAGCACCAACCCAATCATGCAATGGACCTAAAAGTACAAACAATTCAGCCCAAGCCAACACCAACTCCGTTATTTTAGCTGGACAGGGATATAATACACACACACACAAAAAAAAAAAAAAAAAAAAAAAAAAAAAAAAAAGGCAAGAGAAATAAATGCGGGCCTGAAATTTCTGCTTTTAAATTATAGCAATTTCTTGAGGATAAAAAAACTTGAAAATGCAAAGACCAAAGTGTAAAATTCAAAACAAATTAATTGTTTTTTTCTTAAAATTAACAAAGAAGAGCATTGCACCATTGAGTTATTGAAATATATAATTCTGTAAGTGATAGAAAATCTATCAAAGAAGAGCATTGGCACTTCATTTTATTGAAAAAAAATTTCTTCCTAAAACTTTTTAAGAGTATTTGTAAATTTTTGTATCCTTGAAAAGTTGAAATTTTCATTTGAAGTTATAGGGTAATAAGTTTGAGCATAAATCTTTTCTTAGATGCCTTAAAAATAAATAAATAAATAAAAACCTAACTAATTGATATCCACGTAATGCACGGTGCATTTTGAAACATTTTGCAGAAATTCAAAATTTTTAATCTTTGGGAAATAACTTCAAGTATATTACTTGTAATTAAAAAGATAAAATACAATTTTTTAGTTTATCATGGTTAATGTATTTGAGAATAGGAACTTATTGCATGAGTGATTGACAAATACTTAACTATTTTCACTAACTTAAGAGTACAATTTTCTTTTTCTTTTTATAATTTTTGATTGCGCATGCTATTAAGTTTTCTTTTATCTTTTACAGCACTTTATTCCAATTGCTGCTCAGACAATTCAATTTGAGTAAGAATATATTACGCTCTGAAACAAAAAGCTCCATTGGATGTTCCCCCAAATTGTTGGAAAATGCTTGCAACAAGGATGAGGAGAAAAAAATACATTGAAAATTTTGCATCTGAACCACCCTACTTCTCAACTGAATAACTTTTTTATCGTAGCACCAAATAACAAAAAGTTGGTACCTTCAAAAGGAATGTTACACAAGCTTTTCAATGGTATAAAAAATAAGCAAAACGGGGATCGTTAACACATTGAACCAAGTACACAAAATTGATACCAAAAACTATATATAAGGACAAGAATTCAAACTAAAATGCCTTTAACAGAACTTATTCCTTACTTCTAAATGACTACAAATTCCTTCTCGACCAATTTAAGCAAATCGTGGTAAACCATGTATATCGGGAAGCGAATAGATGTGCAAACACCCTTGCTAAATAGGGTGCTCATTATCTGTAGATTTTGTTGTTTTAAATTCCCCCCCCCCCCCCTCCAACCCCTCCCCCTCTGTTGAACACTATGTTATTTTGAATTTTGATGCCTCTAGTTTGTACATTTTAAGGCTTTTAGCCATAACAATTCCAACTTTGGCTAGTTAATTTATAATGCATTATCCTCTTATTCAAAAAAAAAAAAAAAGAGAAAAAGAACCAAAGCACGCGCTCACAGAAACTATGTGCTTTAGCTCTAATGCTCATAGTATGTGATGATACATGATAATCAGTTGGCTGAATGCTTCGGACTGCAATGGCGGTTTGATGACCTGAAGAGAAAAAAATACTGTCAAGAGTGACTGGGGTGAATCGGCCAAGAACCCTCCAACGATTAAGTTAGTTCTCTCTCTAGAACACAAGGATAGAGAATCAATGAATAATAAAACGTACCTTGAGCTGATGGGGTCAGATCTCTTTTTATAGAGAGTTCTTAGTGGGTTTACTTGTTTGGATCCACTACCATCATGGGAGATGTGTATAGTTAGTGGAAAAAATGGAGTGTATTTCGAGGAATCCTCCCCACATTTTGAAATGATTGATCATGGTCTGATTGCATGGTATTTGTAGAAAAATCGTTCGAAATTTGTTAAGCGTTATTTGGTCATCCAAGCCCCTGTATGACATGGACGACTGGACTGCTTTGGACGATCATGATACTTGATGAGTCCAGAAAAATCATTAAGGTCGTCCATTAATATGGATGACATTACATCATTAGTAGACCATCAAAGGTCTTAAACTCTCATCAAGACAAAAAACGTTACAATCAAGGTAATAATCACCCTAATTTATGTACAACAGCTACCTAAGTCACCTATAAAAGAGACAATCGGTCTCACTAGCTAAGGTATGTCAAAAACTACTACAAGATACTACAAAACACTATCTATATACAAAATATATGGGCTGATACTAACTTAAGCATCTGAGGCTCCCCCACCGGGTACAACCCGGTGGTCTCTTCAGTCTCTCTCTCTTTTATTTTGCAGGTCCTACAAGATCGTCTAATGCTCCCGATTGGACGAGTGACCCAACTGACGATTTTGGCATCATCAGTTTGGCGCCGTTTGTGGGGAAAGATTAGCCACTAACCTCTTCCTACAACAAAGGGTCACTTAACTCAATCAAGGGTTATGAACAAGAAGATACCGGACCAAGAGCATCTCATAGGATGATACCCTTGGATTATCTCTTCAATTTGCACATTCTCATTTCTTCGACCACTTTCGTAATATAAGATTGGGTTGAGATGGAGGAGACAAAGAGGTATCACTAACACACCATCTTCGTCAAAGCATGACTTTGTCGTCCAATTAAGTAGATGATGATATGAGAACCCAAATCCAAGGTCTCAAACCCTATGGCCTCTACCTTGACTCCTTGAGGGTCCACACCACTGAAGCAGAGAAACAAAACACACATTCGGGTCTTATGGTGTAGAGGAGATCAAATGGGTGGTTTGCACATTATAAGGCATGGACTGAACGCTGGATGACCACAAAATTCAAGCGACCTCGACAGACCTTAAGGATATGGCCCAGTTCAAAGAACACACTATGGTCTAAAATCTAAAGGTCAGATTTACGCATTTTCTCCTTTTCTACTCTCTAAGTATTTGCAAATAATATTTAATCTTCTTTCACACTACACTAATCTCAAAAGACACATGTGGGTGAAGGAATTAATAACTATAATACTTTTCCATCCTTGAATGCAAAACGTTAGACAATATTATAATTCCCAAGTTCTATGCTAAGCATTGATGGAAAATGCCATAATATAGTTAGAAGACTGTGAATTCATGGTAATAAATATATATGGTCTAGAGATATTTCAAGAAAGATATCCAATTTTATACCAGCTTTTTGAGGTAAAATAGGTAGAAACTTTTATTTAGTAAAACTGTTAGTACAAGGGAATATATACCCTGTTTCAACAAACCGAAAACAGGGGATAAAAAGAACATCAAAATGTTATACCAGCTTTGGAATAGCCTTGATTGTTGTCAAGCCAAAATTTAAGATTCCAATTTTGGGTTTGAATAGTTGTACAATAGTGAGGCTTTATAGTTACAGCCAACACACGTTCAAAAATTAAACGGATTAGTCACTGGAAAATTTTATGGCCTTGATATTATGACTTTTCTTTCCTAATACATCTTGCTAAGATAGGAAAGATGGAATCCAGTATTATTGCTTTGCCCACAATAATAAATCTCAATTTTTAGTCGTTAGAGAAAATGAAGCAAAAGCTTATCACCATACAACATTATAGCTTTAGATATTAAAGAGGAGGGGCAATTCTTATTTCACTTCAAAGTTTAAGAACCCCAAATTCAAGCATTAAAACCGGAGATGATTCGGTTTTCTTTTTATAAATAGGGCAATGTATTGAATTATAAGCATACATATGCATGTGACATTTACTCTAAATAATGTGACAACTATTTTTGACTGTCAATCTTAAATAATTTTAAGATAGTCTCTTTTATTATTCCATCAAAAGCCTAAAAAAAAAAAAAAAAACTTAAAAAGAAAGTTTCAAGCAAAATTGCAAATTTTATATTTGCCTTATAGGCTTAAAAATAAGAAATGTTGCTCATTGACATTCGAAGTTTCAAGATCCCAATTTTGGGTATCTAAAAGCATGGAGCCATATAATTATTGGGCTTGAGATCCTTCTTGCTCCCTTTAAAATTGAAACATGGCATGCCAAATTATTTCTCTGAATTTTGCATATGCTCGTGCGCAACTAATTAATTACATGTGCAAAACATCGTTTTCTTTCGATCAATGTCTCATATGTTATAATTCGTCAATATATATATATATATATATTTATATATATATATATATATATATATATATATATATATATATATATCTCATATGTTATAGTTTGTCAAAAAAATAGATCCCTTTTAGGAGAAATCTCATGAGCATATGATTGATTATGAATTCACAAATAATAATCATGACCCACTATTCCAAACCTTTCTAAATGATATTGGCTGCTTTAATTTTGAGAAGGAACCCCAAAATATATTTGTGTTATGTAAACACTCTAAGGGATATTATGCTATGTCATAGACGCATCAACATATATCGCCCTTAAGTTAGAAATTTTTTGTGAATTTCTTTATTGATATCGTTGCTCCTAGTCTAACACTTTGCACAAAAAAGAGTACATGTAGTACAACAACTAGACTAGAGCAACTAGACTATCTCGATTGTACATATACTGTCAAGTCCATAGGATTAAGGATGAGAACTCATCGAGAAGAGCTTGCTAAAAAGAAGATCAGAGGTATGTGACATGATAGCATCATACCACCACATCTCTATCTATATATAATTGTTGACACTGTTATAAGGTAATTTTGTACCAAGGCCAAAAATCATGGAAAGGCCTAGACTCTTTCCATAGCATCACGAATATTTCTTTCATAATGGCACTGCTATGTCTATAATTGTTGACAGTGCTATATGTCTATTACATAATGGCTCACACAATGGTATGTATGAGACGTGATGTTAAAACATTAGCTTGAATATTTATTGAATGTGAAAGTATGGTGATAGATCACATGTCAAGCATAAGTACTCTCTTTAAATTGTAGTATATGCGTAACCAATTAGGCATGTAATAATAGAAGCACATGGCATAACCTTCGTCCCTAAAGGAATGAAATATGACCTTGAACAAACAAAGTGTCCTAGTACTTGTACCTTCAAAAGAATGAAGCAAAAGAGATCTAAGCCTCAAACATGAAATAGCATGTTAAGCTTAACAAAAGAGATCTTAAAAGAGGGAGAGCTTGTCAAGAAGACTACAACAATGAAAAGATTGAGGTACGTATACAATAGTATCGTGATTTGAGGTCTCTTGTCAAGGTAACTCATTTATTTATTTCTTTTTAATTAGCCATGCCATATATTAGCTTATTACAACTAAGTGCAAATCAAGCTTGCATGATTATCTACAAATATGTATATATAGAACATGCTGAAAATATTGCTATGAAATTATCACTATTTCATAATTAATAAGGCTATATATATTATTAGTAGCATATGTTTCATCATCATGAATCAAAGAAGTTCTATTAAGTCTCCTAAACTTAAAATGCTAGATGATCGTGTTCACAATATGGTCGTGAGTCTAAATCTCAATAAATTTCTGCTATCTTTGTCAACTCGCCAAGATCTTTTTAAATTGCTTTAAAAATTATATACGGTGCAAGCAATTAATAAAGACCAGCTTAAAGAAGCATGTAGTCAAATAGCTTCAATTCATTTTATATCATAGAATACTTCTCTATGATTCATATAGAATGCACTTTGTCAAATGACATCCATAATTGTATAACATGCAATTGCATATTCGTACATTGTCATTCCTAACAAAATGCAGCTAGCACTTTTGAAGTGACTTAACCGTACAATTAAAGAAGAAGGAAGAGGAAATTGCTATTACAAACAGCAATGGCCATAGTCGTTAAAGCACCCAAAAAAAAAAAAAAATTTAAAGCAAAAGAGATCTAGGCCTTAGACATGAAGTATCATGTTGAGCTTAAAAACCCTTGAAAAGAGAAGAGCTCGTCATCTTAAAAAAGGAAGAGCTAGTCAGGAAGATCCCAACAATAAAAAGATCGGGGTATGTGACAAAAAAATATCGTCATTTAAGATATCAACATGGCCTCAAGAAGGTCCAAAACGACATAGCATCAAGGAATCTTTACAACAACAAGTGACAAGATTCCTTAAATGGATGTAAGTCACCAAAAAATGACTAAGTGATAAGATTCCGCCAAGACGGATGTAAATCACTAACGAAGCCTAAGTGACAAGATGCCTTAAATGGATGTAAGTCACCAAAAAATGGCTAAGTGATAAGATTTCGCCAAGATGGATGTAAATCACTAACAAAGCCTAAGTGACAAGATTCCTTAAATGGATGTAAGTCACCAAAAAATGGCTAAGTGATAAGATTTCACCAAGACGGGTGTAAATCACTAACGAAGCCTAAGTGACAAGATTCCTTAAATAGATGTAAGTCACCAAAAAATGGCTAAGTGATAAGATTCTGCCAAGACGGATATAAATCACTGACAAAGCCTAGGTGACAAGATTCCTTAAATAGATGTAAGTCACCTAAAAAAAAAAAGGACAAGATTCTGCTAGACCGATGTAAATTGTTGACGAAATCTAAATGGTGAAGCTCCGTAACTGGATATAGGCCACCTAAAAGTGGCTAAGTGACTAAAATTCCCTTAGACGAGTGTAAGCAGACAAGGATTCTCACACAAACATGACAACCAGAAAATGAATGAAAGAAGAAGCATCGAAGTGATAAAAAATGGTCGTCCAAAAAAATCACCTCGCTCTTCAGCAGTGATAAAAAAAGGTCTTCCAAAGAAATCGCCTTACCCTTCAGCGGTGATAAAAAATTGTCGTCCAAAGAAATCACCTCGCTCTTTAGCAGTGATAAAAAACGGTCTTCCAAAGAAATCACCTTACCCTTCAGCGGTGATAGAAAATGATCGTCCAAAGAAATCACCTCACTCTTCAGCAGTGATAAAAAACGGTCTTCCAAAGAAATCACCTTACCCTTCAGCGGTGATAGAAAATGATCGTCCAAAGAAATTAGCTCGCTCTTCAGCATTGATAAAAAATGGTCGTCCAAAGAAATCACCTTACCCTTCAACGGTGATAAAAAAATGGTCGTCCAAAGAAATTAGCTTGCTCTTCAGTAGTGATAAAAAATGATCGTCCAAAGAAATTAGCTCACTTTCAAGATCAAGCTATGATCCCTCGAACATCCAAAAAGACCTTCAAAAGCCAGATACTAAGAAGTCGTTGCAAAAATACTACCATTCTTGAAGAAGAAAGTAGTTGAAGATAAAGAAGCTTGAATCTAAACAAGTCAAGAATATTCCTTAAGCCTGACCAGCATAAAGCAAAATCAGACTTGGGAATGGGGGGCAACTGATGAGTCCAGAAAAATCATTAAGGTCGTCCATTAATATAGACGACCTTGCATCATTAGTAGACCATCAAAGATAACCGCTCAACACATTTAATAACGACCATCAAAGGTCTTAAACTCTCATCAAGACAAAAAACGTTACAATCAAGGTAATAATCACCCTAATTTATGTACAACAGCTACCTAAGCCACCTATAAAAGGGACAATCAGTCTCACTAGCTAAGGTATGTCAAAAACTACTACAAAACACTATCTATATACAAAATATATGGGCTGATACTAACTTAAGTATCGAAGGCTCCCCCACTGGGCACAACCCGGTGGTCCCTTCAGTCTATCTCTCTTTTATCTTGCAGGTCCTACAAGATCGTCTAATGCTCCCGATTGGATGAGTGACCCAACTGACGATTTTGGCATCATCAATATTCATGGACGGATCCTATTCATATCTATGATGCTTTTGTTGGGCTCCCTTTCTTGTGAATTGTTCTGGACGTGCATTGGTCATGGATGACTACCATGGACGAATTGAACTTAACTCAGACCACCATTAGTATGTATGAGCAATTTTTTTTTTTTCTTCTGGTTCTATAAATTTATCACCCCTCCTACTCGAAAATATTAAAATAAAAATACCATGAAAATACTTTAATTCTCTTCCAATTATTCCAGAAAATTTCCAAATAAATAATCCTTCATCAAATCCGAGCTTCCCCTTGGGTATATTTCATATATCATTTTATTTTATTATACTTATACTTCTTATGTCTATAAGACTATAATGAATACCGTGCATGTGTGATTATGAATATTTATAGACATGCGTAATTAAGCTAGGATTATTTTCAAGCTTATATTAGTATGTTAATTCCATGATTAAATGAACACATCCATACATGCATAACATGTATACCATTTTTTTTTTTTTTTTAATTAAGAACTTGGGTATCAGTAGATATTTTGTTTTTGTATCTTACCCATTTTTATTGTTCTTGAAATAAGCCCGTGATGGGTTTATGGATATCATGTCAGTTTGGGTGGCCGGGTATGGTTATGTATGAATTAATTGACTTCTCTCTAGCATGTAGTTAGTGTATGTTTGGTTTCCACTTAAAGCTGCGTTGCGTTTCTGAATTGCGTTTTTGTTCTTTTTTTTTTTTCTTTTTTTTTTTCTTTTTTTTTTTTCAGGCGTTTTGTTTTGGAGTAATGCGGTTACTGTTCATTGAACAGTAGCCGCAAATGTTGACTTTCTGCAGTGAACAGTGCACATATGTACTGTTCACGAACCCACAAATTACACTTTTCAGCAACTTTTTCATTAAAAATGGATCCCACGGTACTATTCACACATTTAAAAATTATTTTGCTACAGTGTTTTCAGTTTTCAGTTTTCAGTTTTAGCAAAATAAGTTCTATCCAAACACACCCTTAATCTCTTTGTGACAAAATATACATATATGTTTAAATCTGGATGAATATGCTTAAGAATGTATCATATACTATGGGTGAGTTTGGTTCAGTTTTTTGTAAAAGTGCATAATGAAAAAGTGGAGTTTCAAAAAGCTGAGTGTTTGGTAAAAGCTGTTAAAAAGTGCATAATGAAAAAGCTAAGTGTTTGGCTAGTACTTATAAAAGTGGCAGTTTGAGGAATAAATTACCAAAAAGGACAATGTATATATAAGGGAATTTATTTCATACTTTTTTTTTTTTTTTGGATGTGAGTTTATTTCATACTTATTAAATCATCTATTTCATATACTTACTAAATAATAATAATAATAATAATAATAATAATAATAATATATTATTGGTATTATTTTAATAATGTTTGGGCAATTTTTCTTTTTTAGTGTCATAATTATTTGTTATTACTATTAATGACTTCTTATTAATATTAATTAAATCTAAATAATTTTCATCATCATGAAGCACAAAATAAAAATGTAAAAAGATGATAAAATATACATCAATAATCCAAGTTTAAATTGTACTACATAAAAATGTAAAAACATATAAAATACATATCAATAACCCAAGTTTAAATTGTACAACACAAAAATGTAAAAAAGATGATAAAATACATACCAATAACCCAAGTTTAAATTGTACTACATGATATTATAAAAAAAAAAAAAAAAAAAGAGACAACTACTAATTATTATCCCCCCAAATGGAATTAGCAATGGAATCACGAAGAACCACCATCGCAGGGTCTGTTAAAGATCCTGAGTTCTGCTCATAACTGCTATCTGCTTCACTATTATGTTCTCTTCTAGAAATTGAATCTCTGTTAAAGATCCTTGAATGTTGAAGTCCAAAGTCACGTTGTAAAACTTGACACAAATTAAGAAACACCTCCTTTTTCATTCTAAACATGTTGTAACACAATTTCTCATTACCTTCCATACAACGTCTCACCCAAGCCTACCCTGTTTGTTCAGAATCATAACAAGGAGTCTTATTAATGTACTTATTGAAATATGTCACAACTGCTTCACAGGTAACTGCCACAAGCTGGTAAAACTCCTCATCAGAATCGTCGTTACTATCATCATCATCAGAATCACTGTCACTGTCATCATCACTGTCACTACTCTCACCATCATCACCATCATTATTATTGTCAGCATTATTATAATCACCACCATCATGATAATCACAGTAATTTCTGTAATCCCCATCCATTAATAGTTCCATAAAATTGCCACTCTCATGAGTACCATTATAATCATCCATATTGGTTTAGGCTACACAACAAAGTAACAAATAATCAACCATTGCTAATACTTAATATAAATCAACATAATAATCAACAAAGTAACAAAAGGTGTAACAGTTGACTAGAAACACGTTGCATACCAACACAATTCAGAACATCAAGTACATAACACGGTAATAGTTGCTTCAAATGTGTTTACATTACACATATATTAGTCCAAAGCTAATACTAAATATCACATAACTTAGTTTAAAGTTAATACAACAGAGCTAATACAACATAAAGCTAATATTAGTCGTAAGCTAATACAACATAGAGTTAATATTAGTCCTAAGCTAATACAGAGTACCACATAAGGTTGGTCACTTCTTTTGGTTCCAACAAATCATTCCTTGTAGCCACTCCAGCTGTGACTCTGGCTCCTTGAAAGTTAGGAACATCTCCCTACGTGACCTTTTTAGAAAGATAAAGGAAGCTTGAACCACGAACTTACTATCCACTCCAGGAAGTGCTCTCACAATCGTCATGACATTATCAATTGAACTTGGTGACTTTCGAGAAGTACCTTCAGACTTATTCTGACATACAGTTATTAATTGACTAATACGATTGTCCAACATTGCAGCTCCTCCTATCTTCTTCTTTTTCTTCTGTGAGGGTATTGATTCACTAGTTCGCTTTTGTCCTGAACTACGTGATTGACTAGTATGTCCTTGCTGCAAACTATCAATGTCTAAACTCATGTCACATTGATCATCCTTAAATTCGGAGCTACCATCTGAATCACCAACACCCTCTTGTGGCATTGTTGGAGGGAGTGTATTTGAAGAAGGGGTCCATGCAGCTACTCCAGTTGCTGCAACATCCCTAAACATTATATCAAGTTGTTCTAGATTCTGTAGACCTTTCTCTCGAAATTTTTTAGCTTTGGGTAATTCCTACAAAATGTAATTGTAATTTCACTCATATAACAATAATATAAAAAAAACTATCTCCAACTAACTACATATTAATAAAATACTTAACTCACCTTTAACTTCCGGATCCACCAATCATCAGTAGCATGAATCGTTCCCTTCACTACATCCCAACCTAAACCTGTGTCAAGATTCCTCAATTGTTCCCACACTCTCCAATCACCTTTTAATACATCCCACCTACTTTTTAATTGGTCCCTATCATAGTTTTGACCGGTCTCATCACAAAATTTGGTCACTAGATTGGTCCAACCTTCGGTACTAAAGGCAGCACCTCTTGATCTATTCCCGAGTTGAATCTGTTCCACACAAAGGTTACAAAAAGTAGTTATCCAACTTGGATTATTATCCCATAATGCTCTAGCCTTTTTTGCCTCGGGGTTGGAAGTGGTGTTTTTACCCATCTATAAAGTTAACCAGTGAGGTTGAAGCATATTAGCAAAACCATAAAAACAAGCCAATGAGCCTTATCATAAAAAACCTTGATCTCATTCATGAATCCTCCAGTATAAAGCAAAGTATGCTTGACAAGTGCAAATAGTAAAAAAGAAAAAAAGAGAAGACTGAAATGGTTGGTAGTTACAATAGAAAAAGGCTTTTCTAGCAAAACTTAACTAGAACTCCGTTGAGCTCATTGTGAATGCCCTAATATGTAAAATATGAATTTGCAACATTCACAAATATTCATGTATTTGATTAATTTTATTGCAAGACAAGATTATCATTCAGGTTACTAAATAACAATATGAAACTCAACTCCTAGCCACAGCAATAATTGTTCATTCTCCAATACAATCAATTTCAGCCAACTAGGATCCGTATATCAAGTTCCAGCTCAAGTTCCAAACAAATACGAATCTGAAAAGTGCCATAGGACACAGCAATGCAATGCAAACTCTATGCACTCAATGTTCCTTCATGAACTACACAATCTACTTAAGCATAAAAGGAATAGCATACTTCAAGGAAAACCAAGTATGGTGACTACTAAGACCCTCACAATGTAGTTTGCAGAAAGGATAGCATACTTCATCCATGAAAATTATAGATGGCTGTCTGGATTTAGTAACCATGAACAGAGCCCGTACAAGCTTTTCAGCAACAGAGCCCGTACAAGTGCAATTCATGAATCACCATGTTATTACATCAACAGAGACCCCCACATCAATACTTAGCTTTGCCATCAACAATAATCCTCATATTTAAATTTATATATGGTAAATCGAACACTACATTCCTCTTTTTTCTCCTCTGATTTTCAGACCCCAAACCCAAACTTTTTTCTTTTTTCTATTAGAATTATGAGCTACAAGTCTACAAACCATTCATAGCAAGATTCAAACCACTGTAAATTCCAATCAACAAAAACAAATAACTAAACAAGTAAAGGAACAATACCCATTAATCTATTTCTGGGTTGCCGAGAAAACAAATCAAACAATCGGTAAAAAAAGCATGTACCCACAAATGTTTTTAGTACCCGGCAAGAGAACAAATAGATCATTAGCAAGAACAAAGCATGCAAGCTCTGAAAATTTTTTTTCCACACTCGGTAAAAAAAAAAAAAAAAAAAAAAAAAAAAAAAAAAAAAAAATCAGATTAGTGTTGGTACCTGGTGGTTTTTGGTAGCAGATCAATGTTGCTTGGTGTTTTGTTGATCAAATCTCTACCTTCAAAACGTATTTCTCAGATCAGATTAGACAGAAATAAAATTAAAAAAAAAAAAAAAAAAAAAAAACAAGATCAGTGCATGTTGAAGAAGACGAAGAAAGAAAGAAGAAGAAGAGAAAGAAGATTCAACGGATGATAGAGCAGAGAGACTTACCACGGAGAGGGCAGAGCAGAGAGAAGAGATGGGAGGCGTGAGAGTGAGCTTCGTGCAAAGGGAGAGCAGAGAGATGAGATGAGGGGCGTGAGAGTTCAACTTCAGGCGTGAGAGAACTGATGAATTTTTATGGATATTTTCGTAATTGACCATCAGCTCAACGGTAATAGTTCAAACGCGCATGTGTATTTTGATTTATGGACCTCCTGCGGTCCATAAATATTGCGCGTTTTGAATGCGTTTTTTGCCTTGGCCCAAAACGCATAAAATCTTTCAGCTTTTATAAATATGTGCGTTTCAGCTCCTAAAAGCTGAAACAAACGCACACTATATATAATAGCAGAAGTCTTTTCCTGCAATTAAGGAGGTGCTGACAAATAGGATAACTGCCTATCTAAAATTCAGACACGTTTAAGTTAAAAAGCGATAAATTACATTGTTTGGTAACGCTGCAACACCGTTTAAAAGCGATAAATTATAAATTTTCACTGTGTTAAAACACCATTTAGAGCCCTCTTGATATAAAAGGAAATTAACTGCTTAAGACAGAAAAAAGAAAGATTGCTACACGGAGAAAAAAAGGAGAAAGAGAGACCGGGAGAAAAGAGAGACAGAGAAACAGAGAGGCAGAGAACGGAGAAGGAGAGAGAGATCAAGAGATCAAAAACTGCACGCTCTAAAAACTGAAACCCAAAACACACAATCATCCATTCTTTCCATTTGTTAACACAAACGGCCAAAAGAAAAGATTTTCCCTGCCAATGAAAAAGAAAAAACAGAAGCCCATTGAAATATTTCCACAGTTTGCAATCAAGAATGAAAAGATGTCTCTCACTTTCTTGTCAAATTTCTTCATCTAACTGTCCATTAATTTCTTTCACCGGTGAGTTTTTATCTTCGATTTAAGTTTGTTTGTTAATTATGATTAGGTTTTGATATTTTGTTTGGATTATTTTCGATTTTGGTATTTTAATCAAGTTTTTCTCTTCGCTTTTCAGTTTGACATTCTCATCTGCACACCCTCAAGTTCAACCAGGTACCAATTTTGAATCGATCAGATTCCAGATCGCTTAGATCTACTTTGACTTTTTTCGTTTTTGTCGGATCTAGGGTTTATCATTTGCTCTTTGGATGAATATATTGCTTATGTTTATTGGTGGTGTTAGTACTCTACTTTGAATGTTCCGATTTCAATGTATTTTTAAATCTTTAAAAAATCGTACGGTGCATCGTTTGAAGAGGCTTCCTATCACAGCGTTGAAACAGTCTGATTGACTCTGAGTATAAATACAACACTAACTGCTTAAAGAGAGAGAACAAAGTTGTTCGTCAGACCCCAAGAGAAAGAGAGAAAGATCCAAGGCCGACCATTGTCCATTCCCTGGCCAGACTTAGACCATCGGACAACAAGCATAGAAAGAAACTGTTAGGTCATGTATCAACCACCCAAATCGACGGAACCGCACCTGTAAATTTTTTCTTTTTCCATTTTTCAGATTTGGGTATGAAATGTTACTTTTAATTGATTTTTTTTTTTTGTTGGGTAGGTTTAGATTTGATTTGTTTTTGTTTTGGGTTTTAGGGTTTTCTATCAAAATGTTTGTAGATATTTGCTTTTGTTTTTTTTTTTTTTTTTTTTTTTGTTTTTTTACTGTCAATTTAGGGAAACCCCTCACGGTTTAAAACAAAAAAACTGTTAAATTGAAAGAGACCGAAAGTCTGATAAACAGAGAAAGAGAACGAGTCGATTAGGCACAGAGAGTTGGGAGAGAGAAAAATCTGAGAAATCAAACAAAAACTGCATATACTCCATAGTAACCGATCAAGAAAAAAGAGAACCCTTTCCCAGTTCCTTTCAAAAACTCTTTCTTTCCAGTTACGCTAAAACGACCTTTTTACTTTTTGATTTTTCCAGAAAAAGAAGCAAAAGAAGAAGGAAGATGAAGTCGAGTAAAAAGAGTTCCCTCTGACTTTTTGATTAATAATGCCTCCAATGGGTCCCTATTCTTTCTCTGACTTTTTTTTCCCTACCAAATTTAAAGTTTAATTACTTTTGCTATATGTTTTCCACTTATAGAATCGCAGTTAGATTTTGGTTCCGGAAATTAGGGTTAAGAAAATAGGAATTATGATATGTGACTATTTTTTATTAAATATTTTTGATAATGGGTTTGTTTGAATTCTTTTCTTTTGGATTTAAACATTCAATTTCTTTCTCTACAGAAATGAAGTGGAATCTCTCTACAATCTAGAGTCTCTAATTTAATCAAAGCAAAGGTACTAATTTCTTTTCCTAATATTCTCTTTGATTATGGTTTGCTGTCAATTTAGGAATTTGGATTCATATTCCTTTTCCCTTAATGGCCTCTTACCTATTCTTTTTTTTTTTTTTTTTTTTTTTTGTTTTCTTGGTGTAAGTGTGTGTGTGAAATTGTGGGATTTTGAAATCTGATAGTATAACTTTTTTTATACTAAGTTTATTACTTAGTAGATTTTAGTTGACATTTTTAAAAAGACTTATAAGACTTGATTTTGTTGTTTTTGATGTTGGGTTTTAATGGGTTTAGATTGTGAAGGTATAATAGTAAAAGTAATTGCAGCCAGTTCTAAAGTTTTATTATTTTTTTTTGTTTCAAATTTCAATTTTGTTTGTTAGTTTACTTTGCTAATTGTGGATTACTTATGGTATTTAAATACCATGAAATTTCGATAAGTGAAGGAGACAAGCAGAGAGCCTATCATGTGTTGATGCCAGGTTGGTCATTTTCTAAACAAGAGTGTGTGTATGTGTTTTTTTTTTTCTTTTCATTCATACCCCAGATTTGATCCCATAATCAGAGAAGTGTATACATAGAATTTTGAGTTCTTTGAATTGGTCAGTTACTAGACATTGTTGGTTAAAACGTTGAAATTCATTAGTTTTATGCATTTTTGCAATGTGAGAAATGGCGTGGAATTGGAATAAGAAATTAAGGTAGTCAATGTTATAATCTATTCAAGCAGAGTGTAACAAATGAGTGAATATGATTTATTTGTCAAGAGTATCTTTGTTAGCGTTATTATTATATAAAATTCATACCTCAGTATTTTGTTTTTTTAATAAGTCATACTTGAGTAACTTAATCATCCTAATAAGCTAAAAAAGTTAGGATGAGATTTATTGGTTTGTATTTTTGGCCTGTAAAAGAATATTCGATGCTTTGATGTTAAGAGTACCAAAAATAAGATTTGGTTTAACTATTAAATTTTTGGTAATTTTTATGAATTTCCACACTATGAGAAAGGATGTGAATTCCAAACAAGAATCCTCTCTTTCAAATTCCATTAAGTACTTGAAATTTTTAATATTGTTGTCAACTGTAATGTTTCACAGTATTATGGTTAGTGTACTCCAAAATTTTTGGCTTCTACAATTTTAAGGGAGCCTCAATTGAAGGCCAAGAGGCAAGCTAGCAACATTATAGATTATTTTCAAAAGGCAACATCAGTATGGAGTGTCAAAGTTCCATAACAGTTTTGCCCGATTTATCGTTTATTTGAGTTCACTTCATTACAGGTTGTGGGATTTGAAGTGTCCACTGATACCAAGATTAGTTTCATAATATCACCAGTTTCTTCTAGATGATAAAACTTTACACTTTTTGGTTGGCATGCTTTACTGACAGTGGTGGATTTTTTCATTTAGTATTGAAACAGAATCTGTTTAAAAAAAATTAAAGGAGCAGAATTTTCAAGGTAAGAAATTGAATTATTATTAGAAATTGAAGAAGTTAAACTATTTGTATTCTAAAAGTTCAAGCTATTATAAATGAAGAAGTTGATCATATAATTATTATTTTAACACTTTTCTTTAAGTTTAGATCTAAATTCCTCCTTAATAAATGAAGTCCCATGATATGTACCACTGTAGAAAACAACATTCCTTAACAAAAGCTACTACACAATCTGATCTTAGCCAGTAAGCAAACACTTTTTCTTTAATAAGCATTAATTTTGAAATGATGCATTTCTTTTCAGCGTATACGTAACATATTGGTTCATTTGTATGTAAATTTGTTATTTTTCAAGTTTGTGATTTTAAATATATGATGTGTTTAAGTTCATTTTAATGTCACTATGTCAGGTTTACATGCTCAGGGTGAGGAACAAGCACTATGGTACGGTTAAGTTTTTTGATATAAGTTTTGATGATTACTCTCCGGAGGAGGATCAAGGCTTAGACTACAAAACTGTATGGTCTAAAGAGTGCTGAAATTTTCAGTAGACACAATTTGCTGGTTTAAGAGAGTTTGGCTAGAGCTGTAAGATAAGGAGAAATAGAATTATGTGTGATAGTAACACTACCTGTTAGTCATTTCAATATGACTTCAGAGACTAATATGTTACTGTCACAAGTTGCTGGTTTAAGAGGGTTTGGTGGGAGCTGTAAGAAAAGAAATTGAAAATGAAGTATATGTGATAGTAACACTACCTGTTGGTCATATCCAATATGACCTCACTGACTAATATTTACTTTTTTTGATGGCTTTTAGGGATCATTAGAATTTTTCTGAAAAATCCAGCATGAAACCATGTAGCTCTATGGTTTGGCCATAGGAAAGTAATGATAACTTTGTAGAATACATAGTAGAGCATATTAATTTTGTGGCATGTGTATATAGAGTTTAGAGCATCTCTTTTGTCAGATTTATTACAATACAGTGATGCAGTGGTGTTGGTGGTGAATATGAGTTTAGCATGACATAAAAAATTAAAAATTATCGCGCATATTGCGCGGGTTAAACATAGTTAAAATAAAAAAAAAGCTGCACCAACCAAATCACAATGGGCCTAAAAGTATAAACATCTCAGCCGAAGCCCACACCAATTCCTTAACAACACAAGGCAAGGCAAGGCAAGAGAAAACAAATATGGGCCTGGAAATTTTACATTTAAATTAAAGCAAATTTTTTTTTCTTTCCACATGCGCACATGTCATTATTGCACCATGAATTGATTCAAGATGTTGGTATCAATGGTGACCATCGACTTTTGAAACATATTGAAGGATTGTTGGAGAGTGATTATTCGAGAGATGATACCAATGCTACTCTTGAAGGACTCGTCAAATTTCTTGAGGATGAAAAACTTGAAAATGCAAAGAGCAAAGTGTAAAAATCCAAAAAAAAAATAGTTTTTTTTTTCTTCTTAAAATTAGCAAAGAAGAGCATTTCACCATTGAGTTCTTGATATATATATATATATACACACAAAGAGCAAAGTGTAAAAATCCAAAAAAAATTATTATTATTTTTCTTCTTAAAACTAGCAAAGAAGAGCATTTCACCATTGAGTTCTTGATATATATATGAAAAGTTGAAATTGTCATTTGACATTTGAGCTCTTATAGCTTATATGGTAATAAGTTTCAGCATAAATCTTAGATGCCTTTAAAAAAATTTAAAAATTAAGTAGCTGAGGACTGATGTCCACCCAATGTACGAAGCATTTTGAAACGTTTTGTAGAGATTTAACGGCAAATTATAATCTTTGGAAGATTAACTTCAGTTATATTACTTGTAATTAAAAAGAGAAAATAAAAATCTATTATAAATAATGTTGTTGAGAATAAGAACTTATTTCTTGAATGATTGACAAATATTTAACTATTTTCACTAATTTAACAGTACAATTTTCTAATATAAATATTATTAAATTTTCTTTTATCTTTTATTGCACTTTATTTCAACTGTTGCTAAGACAATTGAATTTGATCAAAATATGTAATATTTTCAAATCAATTTTTTCTTATATAAAACTTAGAAAAATAATCATAAAAATTCATTTTACATAAAGAATTAGTGTATTTATAATTTTTTTTTTAAGTGTACTTATAAATATTTAACACTTGGAAAAAATGCATTTTCCTTATTAAAACTTTGTTTAATTACATATATAATATGATTTTAGGTTATTACAATATTGTATATAATACAGTAATAACCATAATTTTTGTTATGTAATTAAACAAATCTTAATAATATTAAAAAGGGAAAAGAAATTTTTTTTGAAAAATCTCATATTTTAGCACGTACATGTCCCCAATTTAAGTTCTTCTAATTTATTCAAAAATGTTAATGCCTTGAATTTCTTATCATGTCTCAAAGTAAGTTAACTACATAATTATCTTTTTGGTGTTGAATAACAATCTCGTTAATTTAAGTTGGACAATTTTTCTTTTTCCTCTCATGTGGTTGTTTCTAACAATGTTTTGTGTTCTATATTATTGCTTTGTATTACTTTGTGTTAACCTTTTTTTTTTTTCCTTTAACAATTGAGAAATGTTATGTCTACAACATTTTTACAACAAATCTTAAGTGGCATATTGTTATTTGCTGTTAATTACTGGTAGATAAAAAAGTAATTCCAGTAATAAGTTTCAAATTAAAATGAATAACAACCTACCACCTAAAATTTGTTGTGAAAGTGTTGTAAAAATATTATAAACGTAACACTTCTCTTAACATTATGTATAAACATGTGTTTATGATATATTAAATAATTATTACAAGCCAATTCCAAAAGCATAAACTTATTTATTTTCTACATAAAATGGTTGTAATAGTGAAATAAAGGTTTACAATTTTGACGTACTAATAAAGTTAACTTAAACAGACTTATGAGAAATCATAATTTAAACATCACAAAGTATGTAAAATATTGATTACTAATAATTAATGTATATTTTTTTTAATACACTTTTCAAAATTAATTCATTTCTACCTAATTCACTACACTTATTAAGAAGGAGAAGGTCAATTTTATTTGTAAATACTTCATCTTAATTTTTTTCTAAAAACCCCAAAGAAGACAAACACAAATTAATTTGTTGCTCTAAAGTTGCTTTGTGATTCTAAAGTAATAATACTTAAAAGGAGCAAGTAAAAATTGATATAAAATATCATAAGATAAATATTTGTTTTCAAAACACAAGTTTTTGAATTTGTTTTGGCTGCACTAAAAATATTATTGGTGGGTAATTATAAAACTGTACACTTTTTTCCCCCTTATATTATGTGTGTATAAAGGTTTGCAATTTTAATTGTCTAATAAAGAAAAAAAAAATGTTTTCTTAAAAAAATTAAGGCGATTAAAACAAGGTGATAACAAAATCCTAATTTGCTGCCCAAGTTGTGATGGTGGTGACAACTTACTGAAATTGTTTTCTTTTATTGGCTAGTCGTATGTATTGACAATTATAGGAACAGTCTCCATACCAGGGACGTAGAATATGATTGCAACTATCATAGGTACTACACAAAAAAGACGAAAGTATTTGACAGCTATATATTGACAACTCAAGGGTTTTTTCCTATAGTCAAGTTGTATTCTATAAATTTTGATTGTGACCACCATAAATACCATGAAAAGAGATTCCTTTGGTAATTAGAAGAGAAAGATCAGCTGAAATTTAAGTTTGCTAAAGACAAAAGTCATAAGCTAAAAGATGGTCATACAAATCCTTAGATGGGAGAGAATCAATTAAGGTAGTGATTGAAGGGATGTAATAGTCATGGTTTGATCCAAAGTTGGCCAAGAGAAAAGAGATGAGTTCAAATCATTAAGTGGCTGATCAATAGTAACCAATGTGTCCACAAGATTGGTGAGCTTGTGAAATAATCAGCAATAGATTAGCTACCTTTTTCAAGGTAGAAGTTAATAATGAAATTCCATTGTTCTAGTCTTAGATTGTGAAGTAAATATGCGTTTAGAGCTACCCAAACCTCCCTGAAAGTTGCGCATGCTACCATATGTGCAAGAATATTTTCTAAGAGTGATGATGAATGAGTGCACTTAAACATATGTTTATACAGTTATTTTTTTTATATTGAAATATTATTGGTTGATAATTCTTAAAAAATAGACTTATTTATTTTTCTACCTAATGTGGTTGTAATAGTGAAATAAAGTTTGCAATTTTGTTGTACTAAAATAATTAATTTAAGAGGTCAAGTATTTAAATCTTATAAAATTAACAAAAATATTTTATTTCTATTTACTTAATATATACTCGTTATATATATATTTTTTTTCATTTCAAAAAATTAATTCATTAGACTATATTCACTATACTTCTTAAGAAAAAGATCAATTTTAGTAATATATACTTCATTTAAATTGTAAAAAAAACACATACACACACAAATTAATCTTTTGTGTAGAGTTGCATATTCTTCCAAATTATTGATAATTAAAAAGAGCAAACAACAAAGAATAATAAGATATATATTTTTCTTCAGAACACAAGTTTATACATTTGTTTTGGTTACTATAAATGCATTATTGATAACCAATAATAAAATGTATGCTTCATTTTTTTTCTCTATTATGTGTTTCCGCTAATTTGATATTGGGTTGCAATTTTAATTCTTTAATGGAGTTAGCTTGGATATAGTTACAAAATATAAAAAAATGTTAATTATTGGAAATTTTCAAAATATCCTGGGGATCAAAATGGGGTGATATGATATGAGGAGCTAGTAAATGAGCATCATAAGCTTTCTAATGACTTTTCATTTGAGCAAAACAAGGGTCAGAAGGCCAAAAAAAATGTTCACATGAGTGGAAAGAATCATGTGAAACTCATAAAGAATGGTTCAAATAAGTTTGAGGTGCCCACTTTGTACATAAATTTGTCACAAATTACTCATGGGTGATCCAAAAATTTGGTACTAAGTAAATTAGGCATGTTTCTCTACGCTAAAAAAAAATATAAAATAAAAAAACAACTTTGGTTGATGTTCCCTAGATTGTTGGAAAATGCCTGCTCCAAGGATGACAAAAAAATCAACGTTAAAATTTTCACATTTGAACTACCCTACTTCTCAATTGAACCACTTTTTAATCGTAGCACAAAACACAAAGTTGGTACCTTTAAAAAGTATGTATAATGTAATACAAGCTTTCCAATGATATCAAGAATAAGCAAAAAGAGTTCATGAACGCCTTCAACCAAGTACACAAAATTGATACCTAAAAACTATATATACAATAAAAAAGGGACGGTCTTTCAAAATAGGATGCACCAAATCCGAACTCAAAGCACATGCTAACGCATAACATGTCCTTTGGCCCTGATGCTCTTAGTATGTATGTGCAAATTTGTTTTTCTCATCAATATATATATATATATATATATATATATATATATATATATATAAAAGAGGAAAGACCTCATGTGGGAAAGTATGTGGTTCAGGGGTGGAGCCATGAATTTTTGTTTGGAGGGGCCAAGTTGTAGAATTAATATATTTATCAAGACAACCACCCACACACACATATATATACACGCTTTTTTTATTACATACAGGGGCGGAGCCAAGAATTTTTGTTTGGGAGAGCCAATTAAGTTGTAGCACTAATATATATATTATCAAGACGACACCCCTCGCCCACCCCCCCCCCCCCCCCCACACACACACACACATATATACACACGCTTTTTTATTATATAAGTTGTATATATACACACACCCAACAAAAAAAAAAAAGCTTAGTATTTTCAATCAAAATTATGTTTGATGGCGATCTTTCATAAAATAAAATTCATTTTTACTATTTTTATAGTAAAATTCTTAAAAAGTTTCATTTTTTATACAAATTATCAAATTTTATACTAAAGTAAAAAATATTTCAATTGAACTAATGAAATTTTAGAAACATGAATGATCCAAAACTTGGAGGAATAAGTTAAGTTCCAAACATATTTGAAACTATCTTGCTCTAGCCCATTATGTGGCAACTAAAGAGACATTTCATGTGTAATTTTAGTGACAATTTTTTTTTTTTAATGAGTCAATGACTTCTTAATTGCCACATAATGGGTTGAAAAAGATATAGATTCAAATATGTTTGGTGCCAAACTTTATCAAATATTTAACAAATATTAGATCACATTTTACAATAAAAAATAGAATTGCTTAAAATAAAGTTATGTCTCTATAACTATTAAACCAATTTTTATTTTAAGAGCATCATTGGATTAAATCAAATATTTGGGGGGGGGGGGGGGGGGACACTTATTTTTGTATACTAAAATTTGAAAACATTAAAATAATTATATATATATATATATATATATATATATATTTTTTTTTTTTTAATTTTTCAAAATTTTGGGGGGCCATGGCCCCTAGACCCTTGCACATAGCTATGACCCTAGAAGTTTTGTCAAGTGGCGCATTCTATGCAAAGATAATTGAAATATTCTCTAGTGCCACATTAGAGATAAGAACAAATTAAATATTAACTATTTGTTTTATTTGTTTCAATGTTTCAAGACATTTCCAATTAAAAAATAAATATTATTTGTATCATTTGGTTTAATGTTTCAAGACTTTTCATCTCTCATACATACACACAAAACTTTTTGCATTTTAACTCACTATTTCACCTCTTGCACTCCTATCTCTTTATATATACCTACCCATAGCGCTTCATGCCATCCTATGTCAAATACTCACAAACAAAAAATGATGTCATTTACCTTCAATATTTCGACGACTCCTACCTAGGTCTAACATTGTTGTCTCATCTAATCCTAACCTGTATGAGTTGGCTACAACTAAGGACGGGGGCTTGCATTTTATATTGAGTGACAATGGGAATTACGATTTTGGTGTTAAGGTTGGACGTTGTAGATTTGTGGGTTTTATTGTTAGGACATATGTGATTCAATGTTAGGAACATATGTTACTATTTTATGTAATTGGCTAATTCTTTAACAAAATGCACTTTGCTTGTAATTGGATAGATCTAAGATGTGTTTAATGCTTCAAGAAACAAGGTTTCAAGTTCAAGTGTTAAAGCCATGTAAGTCTATCCAAGAATCAAGTGAAGACATGCTGGATTTTAAAGCTTGACAGCTAGCTCGACAGCTAGTATCTATCGAGGTTTAAAAGAGCTGTTTCAGCCCGAGGCTCGACAGCTACTCGACAGATAAGGTATCTGTCAAGATTTATGAAGTTCTGATTTTCATCCAATTCATGAATGTATGTTTGGGCTTTCTTTTCTCACAACTCTAAACATATATAAGGATTATTTTGAGGGCCGTAAAAGGTTACACATAGTTGCATAAGAGCACAATTCCACAAGTGTGAAGAAAAGTGTGACCGGAAACCTAGTTTGCCCTAGTTCTTCTCTCTCTTGAAGAAGCTGCTGTGTTTGTATACCATAGGGTTTTGTGACCAAGCAACTTCATGATCTTCATCGTGTGATGAACAGAAGAACTTTGCAGCCAACATTCTTCTCTAGTTGGTGATCAAGTCATGTACTGGGATCCATGCAATTGGTTAGTCACGTACTGGGAACCGTGCATTGAAAATGAGAGATTGTCACTACAGAACAAGTCCAATTAGATATTGGGGTAAGGGTTCCACTGTAGGTTGGTATAACGTACTGGGATTCCTTTACTTATAACTGCTTGTTTTGATAATACTGGATTCTTGGGAGTGGTGACCTTAAAATCACCCGGTAGGGTTTTTGCCGTGTAGGTTTTCCCCATTCGTAAACAAATCATCGTGTCAATTTATTTTCCGCTGTATACTTTAGATAATTGGTGATTTATTTGTGCTACCACGCGCTTTACATGTTAATTTGATTAATTAATGAACTTGGCTAATTAATCAATTAATATATCACAAGGGGTCAATACATTCTTGGCCTATCATTTATAAATGATGTAATTGACTGTGAGAGTTTGGAATATGTATTTTGTTTTAGAATTAAGGAGAAAGAGAAATATACATTCTATATCAACTTCTATTTTACAATATTCCTCCAAAAGTTGTATTTTTTTTTTCATTACTTCAGTTGAATAATTATAATGGATCTATGTGTGTAATTTATAATTGTTACTTTTTATGATAAACTCATTACTAATTAAGTTCTATAACAATTACGCTATAATACATGTACAACATTTTCTAAAACCATCTTATATAAAACATTATAATATATTATCCATGCCTTGCACGAGTAACTTGCTAGTTTTTTATAAATTGATAACCCCTTCTACTAAAAAATAGGAAGCACAACTCCATTAAAATACCCAAATACTCTCCCAATCATTCTAGAAACTTTTCAAATAAAATAATCCTTCATCAAATCCAAGCTTCCCCTAAAGAATAATTTCTTAATCCCTTTTTATTTCTTAGTTCTTATGCTTCAAGTTGCTATATTAATGAATACCATGCAGGTCTGATTATGAATATTTATAGACATGCATAATAAACCTAGGATTATTTTCAAGCCTATGTTAGTATGTTAATTGTCATGATTAAATGAACACATCCATGGATCTATAACCTGGGTATCACTTTTTCTTCTTCTTCTTCTTTTAAGAACATGGGTATCAATTGAGATTTGGATTTTGTGCTTACCTATTTATATTTTCTTGAAATAAGCCTGTGATGGATTTATGGATATCATCTTTGAGTGGGTTTCGTTATGTATAAATTAATTTTCTTCTCTCTAGCATGTAGTTCGTTTTTGTGATGAATATATACATATATATGTTTAAAATTGGACGAATATGCTTCAGAATGATTAAAATCAAAAGGAATAATAGATAAAATAAATAAAATAACCGAAGCGGCACCAACCAAATCATATAATAGGCTAAAAATATAAACAATTGAGCCTAAGCCCACACCAATTCCTTAACAACAAGGTTTTCAGATCCAGCCCGTTCATTGAACCGTAAAAGGGAGAGGTTCAAGGTTTTTGAGGTCGAACCGAGGTCGAACCGTGATGACATCATAATTAATTTAATAATTATTTTAAATATAAATAAATACATTAAATTAGTAAAAATAGAAAAATTAGCTAAAATAGTCTCCAAATAAATATGAGATTTATCTTTCAAATATATTTTTCATATCATAATTTTCATAAGACACATAAAAAATATTAAATCTTAAGCAAACCTAATAAATAAACAAAATAAATAAGTATATAACAATATTATAGTGGATGATATAACAAGTATAAAACCTATATTGCAGTAACCAACTAGTAAAATACCACTATCAAATTTTTTGTATAAAAAAGCCACCATCAAATTTAAATCTAACATTAAAATATTATTAAAACAGGAGAGCTAAGAAAGCTTAAAGCCGTAGTACTGTAGTAGCAGTGGTGGGTCAGTAATACACTAATATAAAATCAACAAAGATAAAAACTAAATATAATAATTAATAAATATATCAATTTATGTGGTCTGTGGTGATACACCAGGTCTGGCGTTTTTTACTAATCATATACTACTTTTACATCTTTACCCAACGGAGAAAGACTTCAATAAAGTTCAAACAAAGAGATCATCTCAGCAAAAAAAGAAAAAAAGAACAAAAAAGAGAGAAAGCAACACAGTGAGAAAAAGCGAGTCTTTCACTGGTTTAGAGAGATCTGATCACTGGTCATCAACTGGAGGTAGTAGCGGATGACAATGCCGACAGGGACAGAAGCTTTAACTGGCATCTGGAGACTTGTGGAGGATATTATCAGAGATTTGACTAAGCTGAGGAGTGCGGTGGCCGACAAGGGAGAGAGGCGATCTCAGGAGAGGGAGGGTCCGAAGGGAGGTGATTTATCTTGAGCTTGAGGACCGAATGATGGAGACCTAGTTTGGTTTCTAACTTTGACTTTTAAACATCCTAAACGACGCCATATAGGGAAAAAACAGACACAGTGATGCCGTTTAAGGCTTTATTTATTTTTTAAAAAAGGGCCCATGAGAACCGCTAGAACCGTTCACGGTTCTCAGAACTGTACGATCCAATCGCGATTTGCATGGGTTCCTACTTTTTTCCCATAGAACGGTTCTTGAAGTTAAAAGAACCGTGAAACTGAGAGGTTTGCGGTTTTTCCGGTCGGACCGTACGATCCGATCCGGATTTTTTTTGAGAGAGAGAGTTTCAACCTATGGCGTCCGCTCCTGATAATAGCTCTTTATTATCAGACCAAGACACCAATCAGTTTTGGTGTAGGCGGGGATTGAACCCCAGATCTCTTATACAACCATCAAAGACTTTACCAGTTGAGCTAACTGGAACCCACGTCCGGTCCGGATTTCAAAACCTTGCTTAACAATACAAGGCAAGGCAAGAGAAATATAAAATGTAAGCTATTCATCCAAACAGAAAGAAATCAATATGGGCTTGCAATTACCCATATATAGAAGAATCAAACATTTATTTGTAATCACACAATTAGTTCTAAGCCGACCTTTCTCATATGTATGTATATATATATATATATATATATAACCCACTTAGACTCACAACAATGGGTAAGGCTCCTCTTCAGTTTATAATTCTCCCGATGCTTCCCATTTTTGATATATAATTTTAAATTATAAAAACTTGAACTGAAATATTTGATTGATGAAATAGTTATGGATATTTGATTGTTTTGAAATTTTGCAAGTATGAAGAATATATAAAAATAATGGAATCCAATAATAGATTTGTCAAAATCCGCATCCAATGAAAAAAATTAAGTGGTTTAAATAAATAAGAAAATATTTGTCATAATGGAATATATTGATTTTGCGGAACCTTTTTAATGAAGTAATTTGACTTATACACATCTAGATCATAATGTTTAGAATCCATATTATGCAAGGAGACGTTGCTTTTGCTAATTCAACTATTATGCTTGAACCTTGTTCTTACATGACTCGATCAATTTGATCACACACTCGCTATCTATCAATGGTTCATTGGTAATTTTTAGTTTGATTAGGGAAACCACAAAAAATGAATATGCTAATGATAGTAGTAGCGACTCCAGGATTATTTTCTAAGGGGTCAATAAGAAACATAAATTGTGCACACCCAAAGTGTCTTTAATGGGCTCAACCTATACCTGGGCTCACAACTTATTTGTACAGTGGGTTTTGAGTTTCCTGTTATGGGTAGTTCCTTGCTCGGAGACCCAATTGCACACTCTAGTAATCACAAGCTCCATCCTTTTTCCTTTCGCAAGTTGCTAGTGTGATCACTCTTTACTCTCTGTTTTCTCTCCAGAATTACCAACCCCCTACTTCTCACGCTATCCTCCTATTTATAGCCTAAGATAAGTGGAGGTGTTATGATTACTCCCAGATCTTACTAGTGCGAATGGGGGTCCAATTCCGTCATCTCTAAGTGGATGTTCTGTTAGGAACAGTGGTAATGGCATTGGAACTAGTTCCCACCTTCAAAAGACTGTTCAGCAGTGATGTTCCCAAAGGCAATACTGGGCAGTCGAGAATGCAAGATGTTCTCAACATGCGCACTTCCTGATTAGGGTGTAACTTGATCGGCATGAGCTTATCTTTGACAAGTTTATAGAGAGATGAGCCTGTTCTGGTATTTGGGCTCTGATTGGGCCCGAAAATGAGTACAGATCAAGGTCAAAGGCCCAACGGTGTGAGATCATGCGTCGTGCCATAGGGCCAGGGCCCGAAGTTTAATAGGCCTGGGCTCGTACCCCATACAATAGCCCCCCCCCTGGTTCGTGCCCGGCTACCGGGGATGAACCAAGGACAAATTTGGTTGGTGCTAGTGACCCCTCTGGGATCCCAACCGCCGGTTATTAAACAAACGAGACAGCCATCAATGCTTTCTTAAAAGGGGCGCCCTGCCAGGTTGTCACATCCCACCGCTTCCATAACCTGACGGTTCGTGATTTGTGCCCACGCGTGTGGAGGGTTACGAAAAGAAACCATAAAGACTTTCCTGCCTTCTCGTTCATTAAATGCTCTGGCCTTATAAATAGTTTCTCTAGATTTTTCATTTTACTCTTTACATCCTCTCTCCTTCAACTTCCTCTCTGCCGAGCATACTCCTCCTGTGCGTAGATACTCCACTCCAGATCATCATTTCCTAGAGCCTAAAGTAAGTTTTCTTTACTCTTTCCTCTTCTTTCAATTTTTCTTTACTCTTAGAGTTTAGGAATGGGATACTCTCATCTTCTTGCGTCTAAGGCTGCCTTGGCTAACTTTAGAGCAGCCTATGGCATTCCTGGAGATGTTGATATTGCCTACTGTCACGAGGGCGATATTGCTCTCCAGAGATGCTCTGACCCAAATGTAGTGTTCTTCCCTTTGATGGCCATTTTAGAGGGTGGAGTAAGGTTTCCCGTTGACCCTCTCATACTCAGCACCCTTAGGTTTTACAGCTTATGCCCCGACCAGCTTCCCCCCAATTTTTTCCAAATTGTAAGTTGTGTAAGTAGGTTGAACCAAATATATGGGCTACAACTAAACCACCACGACATAAACTTCATGTATAGTTTATGTGGTAACATTACGTCCGATTATTATCTAAAAGTTAGGGATGTACAGGTACGGCTCATATCATGCCTTCCCGACTCCAATAGAAATTCAGCGGGAGAATTCGTTCGGGTGAGCGGCATTTGGCTTGCCTCCCTTGCCCAATTTCACAGTAGGATGTTGGTCGGTACCGAGCATTTTTATTTGCTTTAGATCTAGAATTTCTCTTTTACTTATTTTACTGGTACATATATTAATCAGTTTCCATGTTGCTTTGGTGCAGACAGCAGAAGATTCAAACCCGACCTTAGAGTTGTGCACGTGAGAGACCTCAATTTTGTGCTCAGATCGGAGATATTTGTGCACTCGAATGGACAACTTCGGGCGTCTCACCTGATTCTTAGCCTCGATCTGGTGTACACTACCTGGCAGAACTTCAGCCAGGCCTTATTAGTGGATAGCCCCCTATTGTCGTACATAGACGTACGACACGCCAACTTGCTCCTCCCCTCTCTAACGGTAGGTGAAGCTAGAGACCTCGGCCCCCGATACACTACTATGGATTCTCTTGCACTAGTAAGGGACGCCTCGGCTAATCTTGTATCTCAAAGCCGTAGAGTCCACATTCCTGTTGAAGAGCCCGAAGCCCCGGTTCAAGTAGCCGAGCCAGCAGTAACCGAGTCGGTTAATTCTTCGGAAGCGGAGGCCGGTCAAGGTGAAAAGATGGTGAAAAAGAGAACAATGACCATTGACCTGTTTTTGCCCGGTACCCGCCCTATAGCTTAGCCTCAGCAACCCCACGGCAGGGACTCGACTCCCCCTCCTCCTGCCGGCCGTACCATAAAAAGGCAACGCACTGCAGACCAACCACCCAGGGTTCCAAGTGATGCTCCCTTGAGGACTCCTCCCTGAGTATCTGGCGGGATCACAATCCGAGAGCCGACTGGTGGTCCTCGACCCACTGCCCAGGTCGAGACCAACGTGTCATCTTCTCTCGGCCCGAGGCAGGCTGGCAAACCACCTTCAAGCTCGGTGAAGAGCCCTTGCTGAGGTCTGCCAGTGTAAGGACGTGGGGGTGAAGGAGGGTGGGTTGCCCAGAGCTTGGTGCAAGGCCTCCTATTTCCTAAGGATGTTCACTTCTTCTCGAGCGGGACTGAAGAATCGCTAGCTAAGCGGCTGCAGTGGCATACCATAGCGGTAACTTTCTGTCCCGTCCTTTTCCATTTGTTTTAATGCGTGCATATTCTCTTTGCCTTCATACTTGTTATTGTTTTATTACCAGGCTGCGCAGCTGACCTATGTCATCGACGAAAGGTTAAAGGAGACTGCCGACGATGCTGAATGGGAGAGGGCCCTAAAGGATGTCGTGGTGACCACGGCAAAAGAGAAGGGCAAAGCTGCTGAGGTTGCTGAAAAGAAGGCACAATCTGTTGAGAAAGCCCGATTAATGGCGGAGAAAAGTTTAACCCAGATGGAGGCTAAGCTGGGGGGCACGAAGCTAAAATTTACGAAGGCGGAAAGCCTAAACTTGGCCCAAGTTAACGAGATCGCTGACCTAAAAGCAGCCCTTGAAGCCTACGAGGAGAAGTGGTACAATGAAGGCTTCGCGGACGCCGAAAACTCCGTGGAGCCCATTGTCCATCAAGCCAAGCATCATGGGTTCGAGGAAGGGTGGCTGGCAGCCCTTCAAGCAATGGGAGTGGTAAATGATTCCCCACTGAGGAACCCTAAGCAAATTCCATACCCGACTCCTCCTCCCCCCGTTCAGAGTTAAGCTGGTCCCACTGAAAAGGAGGACACCCCCAGCATGAGGCAGTTGGTGCGTGCAATTGACACCCACGTGGAGATGGTTGATCTCGAGGTCACCAGCAACCTCAATGCCGCCAAAGACGTACAAGCCCAGCACCTTCCCGCCGATTAGCTAACCGAGGATGCCCCAGAACGGCAAGTCGAGGATGTAGTTCAGCTCTCACCAACCGATCCTTTAGTCTGACACCTAAATTTTAGCCTGCTTTAGTTTTTTACTTGTGTTTAATTTTTCCTTTCATTTGTTTGGTTTGCCTATAGTCACCAGGTTGTGGTGACAGAACAATGATTTAACTTTTATTCCTATTTGCTTTATTTGATTAGTGACCGAACATTTACTTTAGCCGTATTTATAAATGATCATCACATTGCTACTAAGTTATTCTTTTCTGCTGTGCTTTATTGTATTTATTATTTTTTATTCCCAACGACCAGGTAGCCTAATCAAGGCTTGTCTCTGATCGGTGAAAAAGACCACTTTCACCTGTCTTCGAATAGATAGGTTTGCTATGTGTTGTTAAGGAAACTAAGTGTTAAGTTTCCATCTGTTAGGTGATCGAACCTAGCCGAGAACAGGATTTTCGTTGCTAGGTAACATTTACTATAAGGTTTCCATCTGCCCGGTGATTAGGGTTGAACTGGATGCAGTCTTTAGTCCTTAGAATAATTTGATGTAAGGTTTCCACCTGCTCGTTGATTAGAATCGAACCAGGAGCAGGTTTCAGCCCTTAAAATAATTAGATGTAAAGTTTCCACCTGCTCAGTGATTAGGATCGAATTGGGAGTGGGCTTCAGTCCTTAGAATAATTAGATGTAAGGTTTCCACCTGCTCGGTGATTAGGATCGAACCGGGAGCAGGTTTCAGCCCTTAGAATAATTAGATGTAAGGTTTTCACCTGCTCGGTGATTAGGATCGAACCGAGAGCAGGCTTCAGCTTTTAGAATAATTAGATGTAAGGTTTCCACCTGCTCGATGATTAGGAACGAACCGAGAGCAGGCTTTAGCCCTTAGAATAATTTTGACATTTAATTTCCTTCATGTTCGTTGACCAGGGTTTAAAAGTTAATAGTGAAGGAGCCAAAGGTATGAATACACTTGCAAGGATAGACATTGCTCTCATATTGCTCAATATTGTATACATATGACATTATACTCAACTTGTACTCATGTGCACTGATGGTCAGTGATAAAACTTCTTCAAGTTGTGAACGTTCCATGGTCGGGGAAGTGGTCTTTCATCCAGGTCCTCCAGATAGTATGCACCCGCTCCAGCAATGACGGTAACTCTATAAGGCCTTTCCCAGGTTGGGGCTAGCTTTCTTGCATTGACGTCCCGCGCGTTTTCTACAACCCTTCGAAGTACCAATTCTCCGGCACTGAATTCCCTCCTCTTCACATCCCTGTTATACCTCTGGGCAAGCTTCTGTTGGTACTCTGCTAGCCGTATGGTAGCCAATTCCCAATACTCTTCTAACTGGTCCAGATGCTTCACCATTAATTTATCATTCTCGGCAGGGCTGAATCCTGCAACCCGAGCACTACACAAATTCACTTCGGTCAGTATGACTGCTTCTATTCTGTACGTAAGGGAAAATGGAGTTTTTCCCATGGATCTTCTGGGAGTCGTCTGGTATGCCCACAAAACATTAGGCAGCTCCTCGACCCACTTACCCTTAGTGCCCTCCAATCTTTTCTTTAACCCACCTACGATTGCTTTGTTAGTGGCCTCAACTTGACCGTTACTCTGCGGATACGCTGGGGTGGAATACCTGTTCTTGATACCGAGATCGCTGCAGAACTTATGAAAGGCTTTGCTATCAAACTGCAACCCGTTGTCAGATACCAGGGATTCGGCACCCTAAATTTCATTACTATATTCTTCTACACGAACTTCTTAACATCTACGTCCCGAATATTAGCCAATGCGTCAGCCTCTACCCACCTAGTGAAGTAGCCCACAGCCACCAAAACAAACATGCGATTACCCGTAGCCTAGCGGAATGGACCAACAATGTCTAGCCCCCACTGTGCAAAGGGCCATGGGCTACTGATGGGGTTTAGACCTCCTGCTGGCAGATGGATCAATGGTGCATGCTGTGGACGACTAAATTTCTCGTTTCGATATAAGTCAAACAAGTAAAATAGTTTCACAAATGCGAATTTGTATTGATGATTGTGTGGTACAATTCTCTGTGATTACAAAAGAGTTATCCTCTGATTCGATCTCCTTAAAAGACTTGTTGATTGGATTTATAGTAATGTGATTTTGATTTGAACACCCAATGTACTTCAATTTAGCTGAAGAATGGATCGAAGATCTTTGGAACAGAATTACAATGAATCTCGTGCTATGAGCTTGTTTGAAATCCTTTGTTCTTCACGTTCTTCGTGTGTTCTTTGTGTTCTTCGTGTGTTCTTCGTCTTTGAAGGTTTGTGGTGGAAGTTTTTCGGGACTTTAGAGGCTTGAATCCGTTGAACTTCACTAATTTGTGATTTCTTGAGGTTTTTTGGAGGCTTTTGAGCTTGATTCTAGTGAACTTTGAGATTTAGGAATATGATTTGGATGATTCCTCTTCGAATGTTCTTTGTATTTGAAGGTTTGTGGTGGAAGTTCTTCGGGGCTTTGGAGGCTTGAATCCGTGAGCTTCACAGATTTGTGATTTGTTGATGTTTTCGGACCTTTGAGCTTGATTCCCGTAAACTTTAGGATCTAGGCAGACGGTTTGGATGATTCTGCTTCGAATGTTCTCCGATTTTGGGGTTGAAGTTCTTGAAGTTCTTGAAGGCTTTGAGGCTTGATTCCTGCAGAGCTTCTATACTTCTGAGTGCTTCTGAATCTTCTCTGATGCTGCTTGTGCTTCAGATGCTTAGTCTCTCTCCCAAGATGTCTTGGTCCCTTTCCCAAGATGTCTTGGTTCCTCCTTTTAATGTCTTAGGAAGGCTTCTATTTATAGGAGTTTAGAGGTGGGTGAGCGACACGTGGCGGAGTCTGATTGGTGACACATGTCACAGCCTGATTAGTTCGCCTGTGTCATCGCTTACACGTGCTGGATTGCTTGTGTCATTGCTTACACGTGCGAGGCTGCTTGTGTCATCGCTTACACGTGCGACGCTACTTGTGTCATCGCTTACACGTGCTGATGTGTGATTGGTTTTTGCATGACACTTAGCAAATTTCTGTTGGTTTCGGAATAGTGATAGCAAAACCTAGCAGCAATACGTGGTACTTTGTAATTGGCTGTATTTTGTGGACTTGATAATGTGACGTGTCAGCTTGTGATAGGTTGGGAATTTTCCCTCTCTACAAATGCCCCCTTGAGACTCGTTCACGCACACAGTTTTGGAGTGTGGTGTGGGAATGAGTTTCGAAAATGGATTTTTGTACTTGACTCTTTAAGTGAAGTAGTTGAAGGTGGTGAAGCTTTCAGTAGGATGAGATAATTTTCGAAGAGTAGACCCACCCATATGAAAGGCTTTGATGAGACCGAAAAGGGGTCTGCCAGTATTTGAATGTACTTGCTTGACCGAGCCTTCTCAGCATAGTTTAAGTTGAAGTAATTTTAAAATAGTGTTCTATGGTATTTGAAGTGGGTTGGTGAAGATGAAAGTTGTTTGCAAGAAGTTGGATGTACTTGCAAGATTGACTCATTTCAACAGAGGTTAAGTTGAGGTAATTTCAGAAAAGTATTTTGGATCGTTGGCGGCGATCACAAGATGTTGAAGATGGGGACGATGAGAATGGTGGCTGAGTACAGCATGCAGAGCCATGGGGCTAACCTTGTGTTTTTAAGAACTTCTGGTGAAGTTATCTCGGAAGAACATGTTTTGAATTACGGCAAAGACATGTGGGAAAGTGGTTGAATGCGCTTGTGTAATTGTATCACTTAGGTTAAGTTGAGGTAATTTCAAAAGTTTATGGATTTTGGGTATGCTGGTGGTGGTATGAAGAAGATGGGGATGAAGCAAAGCGAATGGGTGAAACATACCCACCATGGCGCTGGCCCTGTATGTTGGGGACCCTCTGGTGTAGATGTCTCTGGGAAGTACACCTTTGGATATGGGACTGACTGCATGCTGAATAAGGTCCGTCGGTAAGTCATAGAATGTGCATGTGTGATGGGACCATGCCAACAGACGTTAAGTTGAAGTAATTTCAGAAGAGTACTTTCTGAAATTCTTCAAGCTGTTTTTAAGTTGGAGTAATTCCAGAAAGTGAGTTTTGAGGTACCAGCAACGATGACCTTTGGGTCCCACAGTGGTAGGGACATGGAATAAGGCTTTGGTGACCATTTACCGGCACCAAAGGCTGAATTCTGATGAGCTGGTGCCATGGAGGTTGTTTCAAGTGTTGGATGGAAGACAATTTGTAGGATACCCCAACACTTTTTACCATCTTCACCTACTGCCACTTGTTGGAAAAGCATAGAAAAATGAAAGATGGAGTTAACTTGTGATTCTGGTCTTTGAAACCAGCCAAGTTGCTGTTTATTCCGAACCACTGCTTCTGTTGGAAGACCAGGCAATTGGAGAGAGACTACGAGAGACCTGAGGTTAGGAACATGTGTCTCTGTTGGACTTAGGTATCCTGGCCAACCAAATCCATGGAAGCATGGGAGGTCGATATAGACCTGGTTATGAGTAATTTTATGGACAAAGGTGGTCGTTAAGTGGAGAAACAAAATTTGTCTAGATCTCAAAACTGCAATGATGTTGTAAATAGGGTTTCGACCGAACCATGGGAGGGTTGATCTCAAATCGATTATGAAGCAATATCGGTTGCTAGGTGTTGAGAATGATGAGGCCATAGTGAGAAATGGTTGTGAAAAGGAGGACTTGAAACTCTGAAAGAAGCAAATCTTCATTTCATGACTCAGTGTGTTTTTTTTTTTTTTTTGGGATGAGTTTTTGATGAATCCGGCCCTTCTATTTATAGTGGAGAGACAAAGAATGGTAGATAGGTAGTTGAGAATGGTAGTTGAAAATTTTTGGTGAGAATGGTAGATGGGAACGGTAGGTGGGAATGGTAAGCATCAAATGGGAATGGTAAGTTGGAGACTGGTAGGCACCGAACGGGAATGGTAGGCTGAACTAATGACCCAGTGTAATTTCATGTTCGAGACACACTTGTGAGAGTTCATTTGTATTTTGAGAGGGAAGTCTTGATGAAGTTTGGAGAATAACCCTGAGGGGATCCCAATTAAATGGATGAATTTCAAATTTTGGTCTCAGGAGCTTAAGTTTTGGACACTGCTAGTACTTCAGAGAAGTGGGTCAGATTGGTGGTTTTCAAGTCACGAAAAATTGAGCAAGACAAATCTGGCTTGAAAATCTTGACTTTAGGTCGATTCCAACAAAAAAGTCAACTACCTTGGAATCGAGTCATTTGTGCAATTTTTGAGTCTCAAATGACGGAATGGTTTCCAAAATCGGAATGTACGCAAAAAATTGAGTAAGATAGGTCCATCTTAAAATTTTCGACATTTAGTCAACATTTGCACAAAAGTCAACTTTTTGGAAATTGGACGTTTGCACTTTCGAGCCTCGAAAAATTGAGTGGGACAGGTCCGTTTTGAAATTTTTGACTTTTTGGTCAAGGTCAAAGGTCCATTTGGTCAAAGGTTTTTTTTTTTTTTTTTTTTTTTTTTTTTTTTTTTTTTTTCAGGCGGTTCGGACCGGGTCAGATTTGCGGGTCAAACCGGGTCGGATCTGGACAAACGGGTCAACGGTTGTTGGATGATGATGTCATCCATGACATCATGGCGCGTGTAAGCGCGTGAGTGAAGTTGTCAGCGCGTGGAAGGTGAGGGTGGCGCGTGGAAGCGCGTAGACTTAACGCCAGTATTTACAGAGGCGCGTGGCGGCGTGTGGGAGCTCTTTTGATCCCGAAATTCTTGGGTTTTGTAGATCTAGGGCCGCTGGATCTAGTGGTATTGTCCGTTTTCTAAAATCATGGGCAGATTTCCACAGATTTGAAGGACTAGGCCGCGGGTCGTCGCGAGATTGTGGCTTTGCGTGGCGGCGCGTGAAAACTCCTTGGAGGATGATCTTTCTGGGTCTAGTAGATCGAAGTCCATTAAACAGCCCTGTGGTATTAGTTTTGTGAAATGAAGGCCGGATTTGCGCAGATGTTGAAAGACTATTCCGTTGGTCACTGTGAGTTCGTGGCCGTGCATGGGAGCACGTGGATAGTCTACTGAGTTTGATTTTCTCTGGGTCTTTGTAGCTTGAAGTCCCTAGAAGATCCTTGTGGGGTCAGTTTTGTTAAATAATGTCTGAATTTTCACAAATTTGAAGGAGAAATCCGTAGGCATGGCTGGATTTGTTGCCATCTTAGTCCATTCTGACGATGGCTACTCTGACAATATTTTGACAACCCAGGCAGAGAGTGGTTCCAAGGTAACCACTTAGTGTCTCTGCTGTTCTCAAGGGTTGGTGGCACAGTTTCTTGAAACATTGTATTGCTCTTTGCTAGCCTATAACTTCTTGCCAGGCCTAGTGTAACAATTTCTTTTTGGCAGTATGATTCATTTATGGACATTTACCATCTTTTTTTTTTTTCAAGGTTCGGTGCAGTATTTTTTGAAAGTTGATATTTTTAACTGCGTAGACCTGTTTCTCTTTTTGTCTATTAGTTTCAGAAATTTTCCTATATAAGGCCACCTAAGCCATGCATTTGGTTTGTACAAGCATAGCCTTTAGTAACTAACATGATATTATGAGTGCAGAGAAGCCATGCATTGAGTTTGCATAAGCCTAACCTTCAGCAACTAACATAATATTGTGAGTGCAGAGAAGCCGTGCCTTTTCTCCTTTTTTTTTTTTTTTTTTTTTCACATGCTTTACCTGGACTGACTCCACTTTTCTTTTCTTTTCTTTTTTTGTAGCAACTTGCTTCTTGATATGGTGTACTTCAAAGATATTTCCTCGTCTGACAAGAAGTATCTTATTATATCAAAAGATCAAGATGATGCGACTGAGAAAGGATTATCACTGCTCGTTGAGAAACCCATTATTGGTCGATTTTCACCAATATGGCCGAAACAGAATGATTTTGGTGACATTGTTGAGTGGACGTATGACACTTCCCAAAATCCTGATTCTCCTTCTAGAGTATGGTCCTTACGTACTTCCCTCCACAAGAATACCACTGAGTCAAGTCCTTTAAGGACTCTTGGCCGCTGCATTATTTCTGGTGAAACACGTTGGGGCACAGTTTTCAGAATCAATGGCGAGTTTGGTTATGCACCCTACTATTAGGAATGGCTTGAAGATGTCCTCTTTCGTAGCAAGAAGACTCTTATCAAGGCCCAGATTTTTGAAGCGGTCCTTGCATCTTTATACACATATGATCAAAACAGTGACATCATACGTGCATTTTGTGAAGCATGGTGCCCGGATACCAATACCCTTCATACCCCGTTGGGCGAGATGTCCATCTCTCTTTGGGACTTGCATTGCCTAGGTGGGCTTGCCATCACTGGTAGCTTTTATGATGAAGTTGTCCCTTGTTACAAGGAAATGGCAGGATGTGATGAGAAAGGCAGATTTATTCCAAAGAGTTGTGAATATCTGTTTGCCGCTTTTTATCGACTTCATAATGAGAAAGAAAGGAGGCCACATGTTTCGGTAAATGACTGGATCAAATTTTGGTTTAAAGGGGACCCAAAATACATGAAGCCACCTCCTCGAAGGCCAAAGAGGTCGTGTCGTCCTAAGCAGACTTACAATCCTGACGGTTCATTTGGTAAGGCCTGTGCATGGTCCTCAAAAGAGAAAGGTGCATTTATAGACCTTGAAGTTCAAGAAGGACTATGTGAAGAAACTTACTTGGCTGCCCTGTTATCTTGTTGGCTGTGCATATTTGTGCTACCGAGCGAAGATCTCAATACTATCCGTCTAGGAACATTCAAGGTTGTGAGCCTTATGGCTATTGGTAAGCCTTTCAGTCTTGCCATACCCGTTCTTACTAGCCTTTATCGAGGATTAAATAGGCTTGCTCGTTCTCCTGTTGTTGGTAGTTCAAAGGTGTGCCTTCCCATGCACTACTGTAAGGTTGAATTTATTCAACCATCTAATTGGCTTTATTCCGTGCCAAATTTGCTTGTATTTCAGCATGTAGTAACCCTGTATTTAGGTGGGCTTGTTGTAAGGGTAGTGAGTGAGATAGAGTGAAGATTGCTCAAGAGTGTGCAAGAAAGTAGAGACTCGCGGCTTGATCTCGCGGGTGACTCGCGGTTGCAAGTCGCCAAACGCAGCACACGTGCCAAGCATGCCAGAAGGTGAACAGTCATGCTAGCTGGAGCACTATAGGACAAAACAGGACAACTGACCATACGGTTATCTCGCGACTGGATCTCGCGACTCAGTCAAGTCGCGAGGCCAAGCCGCGAGCCAGCCTTGTTTTGAAAAACCTGACGTTTCACATTCTCCTCTCACCTCAGTATAAATACCTCTTATACCCACAAATGAGGGAGAGCTTCCAGAGAGAATTTTGAGAGAGAAACCCTAGAGTAAAACAAGATTGATTCATCTACAATCTTTACATAAGTGTCTCTTCAAATTCCTCAACTCTCTTCCTCTCCATTGCCAAACCCTTGAGAGGCTTTTTACCAAAACCTTGTTCTCACCATATCCATTACTGTGAGAGGGTTGTTTGGTGTTCCGGGAAGCAGTTAGGAAGGAACCAATCTTCATTGGTTGATGTTATGGTCTAGTAGCGGAATCCGGGAAGCTAGAAAAGAAAAAGGTTCGGCGCAACCTCGTTGGAGCAAGAAGCTTGGAGGGCTTAGGTGCACTGGGTAGATTAGGCTTGGAGGGTCTATTGTTGTCCATGTATCCCAACTACATTTTCTAGTGGATTGTTTACCGCTTGGAGGGCGGCGGAGAGGTTTTACGCCGAGGGCTTCGGTTTCCTCTTCGATAACACATCGCGTGTTGTCTTTGTGTTTGCATCTTCCTTCCCTTTTATCTTTGCTTTTTATTATCTGCTGTGGGTTGTGATTTTAATTTAGCTTAGATAGTTTTTCCAATTCTACATTATAGCTTATGTTCATTTTCCGCACACTAGTTGTTTGACATAAAGCTTGAATTGGTTAATTTGTAAATTAGGGGTCTAAAGGTTCAAGAGTGTTTTTACACTTTTTGAACTTTCAACTACATTTATAGGTGGCTAGGCTACTACTTTGATACCCATCATGGAGTTAAATTGGAAGTCATCGGGCCAAAGATGGTTAGATTTTCTGGTGCAGGAGGGGCCAAATATTATGACGAATATGAAGCCCGAAGGTTGATTCAAGGCAACCGCATGTTGTGGGGTGCCAATTTGCTTGTTAAGAATGCGAATGAAACTTTTGAAGACAGTGGCAATCTTTCTCGTACTTCACTGGCACACTTTATTAGTATTCGGTCATCTTACTTGTCTATGCGGCAAAATGGTCATTTCATCATAGAACCCTACAACCCTTGCCAATTTAGTCGTCAATTTGGACTTTGTCAAAGCATTGTAGGTGGTATAAAGAAAGACATCCATCATGCTTCTTTGGGTGAAGTCTTAGAACTTTGGAGATCATGCACCAAGTCTAAGACCATGTCGCAAGCATTCTTCCCAGCTCCTCCATCGAACTTAAAGCACCACACTACTCAAAGTTATGAGCGTTGGTGGAATAGCATGCATGGGACATACCTTGAAGATGGTATAGCATCTTTGATTTCAAGCACACGTCCTCCTTTACCAAGAACAAAGATGGGTCAAACAAACCACGATAAGAATGTCAATGGAGGGGGTATTCAATTGTTTGACGATCACGCTACACGTGTTGTTCAGAAATCTGTGACTGACAAGGCTCAATTTGTAAAGCCACAGGACGCCACAATAAGACTGAAGATGCCTCCCTTTAACACTTCTCTTGTTGAAGGGCCTCCAGGAGTGTGCATGGCATCTAGTGAAAAGATGGACTCATATCTTGAGAAAGTGAGTGAGAGCAGTGACAAGGAGTGTCATTGGAGGCGGGCTAAGAAAAAGCTTAAATTGATAACCCCTAGTGAACCCGTTTTTGTTGAAGGGACCTCCTATGCCTTTGAACATGTTGAAGTTGCTGTAGATCAAGTATTTTATATTATTCTACTATATTATTTTCTAGTCTTTATATACGTACATTTTTTTTTTTTGATGTAATGTATTCTTGATTGCAGCCCGGGCAACAAGCCTTAAACACAATCAATAGCGATAAGGTGACCTCTATTGATAGTGAAACTTCAATTTCTGGCCCACGACCTATTGCCATATCAGTGGGAAATGTAACTCAGATGCCTAGCACTAAATTTATGGAGAGGACCGTGAGTTCTGATATCCTTGAAGATTCTGTTTATCATGCCGAAGATGTGATTCTGAAAAATCGCATCGACCTTGCATTGAACCTTTGGAAAAGTCTTCAGCAAAGGATTGCTAGGACCGCTTTTGAGAAGGCCCCTTCACTCATGGGAGAAGCTCAAAAGATTTTTGATGCCATAGCAGCTAATAAAGCTATTGATCCATCACCATTGCAAGGCTTAGTTGCTGATTATTTTGAGAAGGCCAGAAGTTTTGAATCACTTCAATCCTGCTTTTCTACAAGTGTGATGTCTGAAAAACGTGACAAGCAATTGATAGATTGTAACTTTCGCCTTGCTGAGCAGTCAACTATAAAGAATGAACTGTTGGCATGTGGTGAAACACTTAGGGATGGACTGGCGAGTGTTGAAGCTAGGATAGTGGAGCTGCATGAAGAACTGGAACATCTATCCAATCACAAGAAAGATCTCGAAGATTCGATTCCCAATAATGATGAAAAGTTGTCAAATCAAAGCTTTATCATCTCGAGCATTCAAGATGAGATTTCTTTCATAGAGACTGCTCCTTCCTTAAGTAATGCAGACATTGAATCTTTGCAGTTGTTGAACCAAGGGCTGGAGACAGCACGTGATGAGTTAGAGAATTACAATTGGAAATACTGACCTGTACTTGTAGTCAATAATCATTGTAGCATCTCCCTTTTGCTTTCTTTGTTGTAGAAATTTCATGTCTTTCTTTCCAGCTAATAAAATCAGTTCTCTTTGCATCACTCGTTTATCTAATTTCTTCACCATTGTCTCCACTTTTTTTTTTTTTTTGGCATGTGATTGAACTTAGTAAATAATACTAAGTTGCCTACGTACCTTGTTAAGGGATCAAGTCATCACGTAGTTCAAAAGATTTTGTTTTTGTTTTGTTTTGTTTTGTTTTGTTTTTATTTGTACGCTTCTAAAGGTAATGGAAAGACATCATGTACCCTTGCAGCGTTGTAGTGGGTAGTTTAAGCTCTTACCGAGGAGCAATCCTCGATTTTCAAGTGTACAAGTGTTTAAGGAACTTCCCATTGATGGGGCCGATCCTTGCATCATCATTGTTGATCAACTTGTGAGCTTGGTTGGTGTTTGCCCCCTGCTTGAGAGTTGGAAGTACATCACAGGCAACGGTCACATTGTTTGACCCGACAACTTCATCAAAGTCTAAATCAATCTTGTTTTCTTTGGCAAGCTTCATGATTTGTTCTTTGAAGACGAAGCATTTTTGGATTGGGTGGCCAATGATGCGATGATATTTGCAGTAGTTAGGGTCATCAACTTTCTCTATGTCTTCTGGCCGCCTGCATTCTGGCAATTCAATCGGTTTCAATTGCAGTAGTTGTTCTAAGATGTTTGGCACATCTTCATCGGGGAATGGATATACTTTTTGCTCACGTTCCTTAAAAGTCAGGCGACGCACTTCGTTCTTTTGCTATCCTTCAAGCTGTTTTTCATTTGCCTTTGGTCCTCTTCTTGGAACCTTGACTTCGGCAGTGTTAGCAGTCATTGGGTCTTTGAGGCTGACTTTTGCATTCCTATCATTCTTCCTTACTTCATTTTTGCTTTCAAGTATGGGAGGGTTTGTACATCCGCGGCTAGCAATGCTCAACTCCATGTCATGCGCACGAGTTGCTAACTCTTCAAATGTTCGGGGCTTTATCCCTTGAAGGATGTAAAGAAGTCATCAATGCATGCCTTGGATGCACATTTCTACAGCAGATATTTCAGAAAGTCTATCCCTGCAATTTAGACTCAAAGAATGCCACCGATTGATATAATCAACGACGGGCTCATCCTTCCATTGTTTAGTATTGGTAAGCTCCATCATGCCTACTGTGCGCCGTGTGCTGTAGAATCGGTTGAGAAACTCCCTTTCAAGTTATTCCCAACTATCGATTGACTCAGGCTCTAAGTCTGTATACCAATCAAAGGCATTCCCCTTTAGTGACCGGACAAACTGCTTTACAAAGAGGCCTCCTTGAGTCCCTGCGTTCTCACAAGTTTCTACAAAGTGAGCAATGTGTTGCTTAGGATTTCCATTGCCATCAAACTGCAAGAACTTGGGGGGTTGATACTCATTTGGCATTCTCATGTTGTCGATGCGCTTTGTGTAGGGTTTTGAATATGTGAGAGAACTTGTAGAAGAACCTCCATATTGTGCTCGGATGGTATTTGTTATCATGTTTTGTAATTGTTGAACTAATAACGATGCAACTGAAGTAGATTGTTCCCGTTGAGGAGTGTCTTGATTTTCTTTCCCTTTGTCACCTTTTGTAGAAGTGAAGCCAAATGGGACCTTAGGATCATGGCTTGATTCGCCAAGATCTTGTATTTCAAGTTTATTTATTAGAGTTGAGATTTGGAGGTCCTTATCTTCAAGTGCTTTTGTAAGAAGGACGACCCTTTGTTCTATTTCAGCCATCTTTTCTTCCATGGTAGAGGTGTTAGTAATCATGACTGACACAACTTCCCAAGATGATGGAGAAGGAAGTGAATTGAAGTGAGCATGTGAAATCTCATCTTTTGGGTTCCCTTCGATGGGAGAGAAATCGTACGACCAACTTCTTGTGAAGGAAGAAGGGGATTTGCCCCCATACTTGAGGTGTTCCAAGGTGGAGATGTCCTTGTTGATGACCTTGTTTCTTGTGAGAGGGTCTAAGGAGATGATTGTCTGGACCTTGGCTTCCTTGGTTGATTGAAATTGAAGTTGATTGTTTGCTTTGGGTTGGCTACAATTGATTGCACCAAAGCAGTTGTTGGTGGTAGCCATACTAAGTTTAGTTGAAGTAGCTATTGTTGAAGCTTGAATGTTCTTGCTAGAGGCCATTGAAGTTGGTAGCAAGATGATGAAGATTTCTTTCTTTGAAGGAGAATGAGATGAGAGGCAAAGATGTCCCACCGGGCGTGCCAGAATTTGTGGACGACTAAATTTCTCGTTTCGATATAAGTCAAACAAGTAAAATAGTTTCACAAATGCGAATTTGTATTGATGATTGTGTGGTACAATTCTCTGTGATTACAAAAGAGTTATCCTCTAATTCGATCTCCTTAAAAGACTTGTTGATTGGATTTATAGTAATGTGATTTTGATTTGAACACCCAATGTACTTCAATTTAGCTGAAGAATGGATCGAAGATCTTTGGAACAGAATTACAATGAATCTCGTGCTATGAGCTTGTTTGAAATCCTTTGTTCTTCACGTTCTTCGTGTTCTTCGTGTGTTCTTTGTGTTCTTCGTGTGTTCTTCGTCTTTGAAGGTTTGTGGTGGAAGTTCTTCGGGGCTTTAGAGGCTTGAATCCGTTGAACTTCACTGATTTGTGATTTCTTGAGGTTTTTTGGAGGCTTTTGAGCTTGATTCCAGTGAACTTTGAGATTTAGGAATATAATTTGGATGATTCCTCTTCGAATGTTCTTTGTATTTGAAGGTTTGTGGTGGAAGTTCTTCGGGGCTTTGGAGGCTTGAATCCGTGAGCTTTACTGATTTGTGATTTGTTGATATTTTCGGACCTTTGAGCTTGATTCCCGCAAACTTTAGGATCTAGGCAGACGGTTTGGATGATTCTGCTTCAAATGTTCTCCGATTTTGGGGTTGAAGTTCTTGAAGTTCTTGAAGGCTTTGAGGCTTGATTCCTGCAGAGCTTCTATACTTCTGAGTGCTTCTGAATCTTCTCTGATGCTGCTTGTGCTTCAGATGCTTAGTCTCTCTCCCAAGATGTCTTGGTCCCTTTCCCAAGATGTCTTGGTTCCTCCTTTTAATGTCTTACGAAGGCTTCTATTTATAGGAGTTTAGAGGTGGGTGAGCGACACGTGGTGGAGTTTGATTGGCGACACGTGGTGGATTTTGATTGGTTCGCCTGTGTCATCGCTTATACGTGCTGGATTGCTTGTGTCATTGCTTACATGTGCGAGGTTGCTTGTGTCATCGCTTACACGTGCGACGCTACTTGTTTCATCGCTTACACGTGCTGATGTGTGATTGGTTTTTTCATGACACTTGGCAAATTTCTGTTGGTTTCGGAATAGTGATAGCAAAACCTAGCAGCAATACATGGTACTTTGTAATTGGCTGTATTTTGTGGACTTGATAATGTGACGTGTCAGCTTGTGATAGGTTGGGAATTTTCCCTCTCTACACATGCTTTTGACATTGCTCGCATTTCCGCACATATTCGGTAGCATCCTTCTGCATCTGTAGCCACCAGAATCCCTGGGTCATTGCTCGGTGTGCCAATGAGCGTCCCCCGACATGACTGCCGCACACTCCCTCATGGAGTTTGGTCAAGAGCTCATTGACTTTGTCGGGGCGCAAGCATAGAAGATACGGCCCCCTAAAAGACCTCCGGTACAGCTTACGGTCCGCTGATAACTAGTATCAAGCGGCTACCTTGAGCACCCGATTAGCTTCTTTTTCATCGTCTGGCACCCGATCCTCAGCAAAAAAGTCAATGATCGGGTCCATCCAGCACGATTCTGATGTTACCACCACTAAGACATCTACCCCTGCATTTATGCTTGGTTTCGCCACCAGTTCCACTTTGATTAACCGCGGTACCTCCTCGGTCAATGATGACGCTAAAGTGGCTAGAGAGTCCGCATGTCAATTCTGCCCCCTCGCTACTTGAATCACCTTTGCCTTCAAAAACTGGTTCATAACCTGCCTTACCACCTACAAGTACTCCATCATTCGGGGATTCCTAGCTTCAAAACTGCCCTGCACCTAATTAACCACCAACCAAGAATCCGAATAAACCCCAACCTCCCAAGCACCCATATCCCAAATAGCTTTTAATCCAGTAAACAGGGCTTCGTACTCGGCTTCGTTGTTGGAGGCCCTGAAACCCAACCTCAAAGAATGTTCCAATCTCATCCCTTCCAGAGTAATGATGACAATTCCGACCCCAGCTCCCATGGCGCTAGATGCACCGTACACAAACACCTTCCATGGGTGAACCACCACATGAAAAACCACTTCCATCTCCTTCCTCGGGGAGAACTCCACGAAAAAATCAGCTAGAACCTCACCCTTCACCGAACTTCTTGGCCTGTACCTAATGTCAAAAGAGCCAAGTCGAGTTCCGCACTTAGCTATTCTGCCAGTAAAGTCAAATCTCTTCAATAACGACTGAAAAGGATATTCGGTTAGTACATAGACGGTGTGAGCTTGAAAATAATGGGGCAACTTCCTCGTGGCATGCACTAGCGTTAATACCAACTTCTCTAGAGGCAAGTACCTTATCTCGGCATTAACCAAGGTTATGCTAACATAAAATACTGGCTGTTGCACTCCTTGATCCCTAAGAAGCATAGCACTTACGGCATGGTCAGACACCGAGAGATACATGAACAAATCCTCCCCGGGTTCTAGGGCTGTTAACATAGGCGCTCACACCAAATATTCCTTCAAATCCCGAAAAGCCTTTTCACACTCCTCATTCAATTGGAATCCTTTCCACTTCTTTAAAAGCTGGTAGAATGGACAGCAGCAGTTGGCAAACTTAGAAATAAACCGGTTAAGTGCAGCTAACATACCGGTCAATACTTGGACTTCCTTTGGATTACTCGGCGGCTTAAGGCGCTTCACAGCTTCAATCTGATCAAGGTTGACTTCTATTCCTTAGTTAGTGATCAAATACCCCAGGAACTTGCCAGCCCCCACTCCGAAAGCACACTTGTCAGCATTGAGGCGTAGCTTATGTTGCCGGAGCACTTCTAACACCTCTTTAAGATCGTCAATATGTTGTGCCTCCCGTTTGCTTTTAACCACCATATCGTCAATGTACACCTCAACCATGCACCCAATCTTATCTCTGAACATTCTTGTCATCATCCGCTAATAAGTGGCCCCAGCATTCTTTAGCCCAAACGGCATTACGGTATAGTGGAAATTGGCATCAGGGGATATGAACACCGTCTTCTCCCGGTCCTCGGTGGCCAGGGCAATTTGATGATAACCCTGGAAAGCGACCAGAAAGCTCATTTTCGGGTGCCCATACGTGGCATCTACTAGTTGATCGATCTTCGGCATCGGGAATGGGTCTTTTGGGCATGCTCGGTTCAAATCAGTAAAATCAACGCAAACCCTCCATTTGCCGTTCTTCTTCTTTACCACTACGGTATTTGCTAGTCATTCTAGGAAGAAAACCTCCTTTATTGCCCCTACCTCCTTCAACTTCTTGACCTCCTGCCTAACTGCCTCGAGGTGCTCCTTAATCGATTTCCTCAGCTTCTGCTTCTTTGGAGGGAATAATGGGTCCACGTTGAGCTTATGAACAATGAATTCGGGGTCTACCCCGGGCACCTTGTATGGGCTCCAAGCAAATACATCCACATTTTGTATGAGAAATAGCAACATCCCCACCCTTTCCTCTTTCTTCATACTTGCCCCAATCTGGAAACTCTAATCATTGTCCGGCAGTATCCTTATTTTTATCAGGTCCTCGACACCACCAGCCCCCGTCTCCTCCTAGGGTTCCTGTAATTGCTATAAGGGAACCTCTTCGGCCCGTTCCTTCTGTTTGATCTCCCGGTTAACAATGGCCACCAAACATTGCCTGGCCATTTGCTGGTTTCCCTGTACTACAGTAATACCTTGCTCGGTACGAAATTTGACCTTCACATGGAGAGTGGACGGGACCGCCCCCATCGCATGAATCCATGGCCTTCCAAGGATTGCTGTATATGGAGAAAACGAAGCGACCACTATAAATGTCGCCATTACCTCCTTACCTTCCATATTTATAAGGAGAGAAATCTGCCCCTCTAGGATTACCATTTGACCATCAAATCCCACCAAGGGCGTATTGTACTTAGAGAGGTCCTCGTTCTTCAGGCCAAGCCCCTTGAATAAGTCGGGATACATCACTTCAGCACCACACCCCTGATCTATTAACACCCTTTTCACTATAAAGCCATTTATTCGGGTCGTGACCACTAGGGCATGTCGTGGGGTTGGATCGTTCCTTCTAGGTCATCGTCATTGAAGGCAATGGGCTCCCGAGTGAACTTGAACTTCTTCTCGGAAGGCTGCTTGCTCGGGCAACCCTCTGCCAGCACCATGGTTAGTACCCCTCTCCTCTTGGACACTAGGGTACCCCTTGAAGCTGCATGGATGACCTCTATCACTCCTAATGGGGGTGGGAGAGGGTTCCCTAGGGGTTGAGTCCCCTGCCAGGCATCCTGATTCCTCGGGTCCACCATAAACTCTTTCAAATACCCCGCTTTTACTAGCTACTCTAAATGATCTTTCAACACCCTGCATTGTTCAGTGGTATGCCCCTTATCTCTATAGTAAGTACAGTACAGGTCCTGATTCCTCCTTGACAGGTCACCCCCCATCTTGTTTGGCCACCGAAATTACGGCTCATTCTCAATTCGATCTACAATTATGTGCATCGACTCCTTGAATGTCATGTTCACTTCCCCCACCTGAGTGCTTGGTTCCTAAATCCTCAAATCCTTCCGAGGTCTTGACTAAAAACCCACTTGCTAAGGCTGACTTATGATCGGAGCCTTGCCTTTGTTCTACTGTCGATCATCCTCTAATCTTTTATACTCTTCGATACGCCTCATCAACTACCTCATATCCTCGGGAGGCTGCCTTATCAACGAGTCTCACAATTCGGAGTCCTCGGGTAATCCCAATCGAAAAGTACTTGCTGCAATTTTCTCGTTGTACAACTCCCAATACCGGCTGGTGTAACTGCGGAGGGTTTCCCCGGCCCCCATTTTCATAGACAACAATGCGTTCACCGGCTGCGGCACCCAGCTACAGGTCATAAACCGGACGTCGAAGTCTTGGATTAGCTCGACAAAGCTATGAATCGAGTCTTTCCTCAATCTATTAAACCACCTCAAAGTAGTTGGCCCAAGACTCGAAGGGAATACCTTGCATATCAACGCGTCATTATGAGTGTGTAACGACATCATCTGGATATAATGGCTTACATGCTCTACTGGATCCGTTTTCCCATCATAAGAGTTAAATGGAGGCCGGGTGAACCTGCTAGACATAGGAGCTCATTCAATATCCCCCGAAAATGACGACCGAGAAGCTCTACGTAATGCACGGCTCATAGGGTCCATGGCGGCATTCCAGGGTCATCGCCTTTCTGGGAAGATTGAGTCTCGGTCTACATATTCCCATGACCGATCCCGGTGTCGATGGGAACCTGATTGATGAGACCCATCTCCATAGCGTCCACCCACACTAGCTAAGCCTTCTGCACGCTCCTTGCGATCCCTCCTCCTACGCCTCCCTCTTGCTTCTAACTTCAAATCTTTTATCAACCTACACAAACGTTCAAGTTCCTCGTCCCTTTCATCAAAGTGCCTGAGATTGTCCAGTGAGTTTGATACGACCTTTCTCCAAGGCCGGACTGCTCTTCCTCCTACTCATGCTCCCTATCTTCACACCTCTTTTGCCTTCTTTCTCGCCAAATAGATCCTCGAGAAGATTTCCCAGAACTCCTTTCAGCATAACTCCCTGACCGTCCTTCAGACATTTTCCCGTGTGAGTCTTGGCAGAACCACAGCTACATAGGAGATTGTCACAGACAGCGCCAATTATGCACACCCAAAGTGTCTTTAATGGGCTTAACCTATACTTGGGCTCACAACTTATTTGTACAGTGAGTTTTGAGTTTCCTACTATGGGTAGTTCCTTGCTCGAAGACCCAATTGCACACTCTGGTAATCACGAGCTCCTTCCTTTTTCCTTTCGCAAGTTGCTAGTGTGATCACTCTCTACTCTCTATTTTCTCTCCGAAATTACCAACCCCCTACTTCTCACGCTATTCTTCTATTTATAGCCTGAGATAAGTGGAGTTGTTATGATTACTCCTAGATTTTATTAATGCGGATGGTGGTGTTATGATTACTCCCAGATGATTACTTCCGTCATCTCTAAGTGGATGTTCTGTTGGAAACGGTGGTAATGGCATTGAAATTGGTTCCTACCTTCAAAAGACTGTTCGGTAATGATGTTCCCAAAGGCAATACTGGGCAGCCGAGAACACAGGATGTTCTCAGCATGCGCACTTCCTGATTAGGGTGTAACTCGATCGGCATGAGCTCATCTTTGACACGTTTATAGAGAGATGAGCCTATTCTGTTATTTGGGATTTAATTGGGCTCGAAAATGAGTACGGTTCAAGGTTAAAGGCCCAACGGCGTGAGATCGTGCGTTGTGCCATAGGGCCAGGGCCCGAAGTTTAATAGGCCCGGGCTCGTACCCCGTACATAAATCATACAAAAAAAAAAAAAAAAAAAAAAAAAAAAAAAAAAAAACACAAACTCAAATACATAAGGTTTCATATTTTAAAATCGTTGCATGATATCTTTATTATCAATCCCTATGATCTACATCTCTTTCAATATACATAGCCAAACAATTATTCATCCACTGATCTCTTATTTGATTGATTAATTTATTTCAAAATTTTGAAGATCTAATATGATTTTTTTTCTAAGCTTTAAGATTTAAAAAATTATACTTTTGTTGTTGGACTTTTTATTTTTTTCCAGATTTTGATCAAATTGGTTTGTTATTGGGTTTGTGTGTGTGTGTGTTTAAAAAGACCAAGATATTGTTAAGAGTATCATATTCAAGTTTATTTCAACTGAGTTTTTAAAAAAAAATTTAAGTTCATGGTGTTCAAAATTTTATTTTAAAGGGTCAAAACAAAAAAATAAAAAATTATATATAATAATTTTTTTTTTTTTTTTTTTTGCCAATTCAAGGGGTTCATTTGAACCCCCTGGGCTTCAAGTGGAGCTGCCCATGATTGAAGGCTATAGATTCGGTCAAGAATAGAAAAAAAAAAAAAAATTAAATGAAAAAAATCGTCTTATTCAAAACCCAGCCAATTATGAAATCCCTTCTCTATTCTCTCCTACTTCATGTTTTGAAATGTATTGTTCTTATAGAGAGCCGGGCCAAAGCCAATCTTAAGGAATAGTGAAGCTTCAAAGGATCTTTCTATCCAAGTCTATTTTAATTTTTACTATATATATATATGAAATTCATTACTATGTACTCAAATTTTTTCTTTTACACTTACTTTTAGTGATTAATTAGACACGGTAATTGACAATAATAAATTCATTATTAATACTTAATTATTTTGTCATTACTTTCATCGCAAGGCTCATTTGTCAATAATACATGGCAGATTATTTACCAAAGAAACAATCCATCGTAAATTTTTCAATAAATAAGAAAGAGTGAGTTCAAATCAATTGTACTTTACTTATGAAGTCGGTTGACTCTTAGAGTCTTTTATTGTCAAAATACCTAACATTCAACCAATGGTGGCTCTAGGAATTTTCTCAAGATGGTCATGAAGAAACTTAAATTAAACAAAATCTAATAAAAAGATAAATTCATATTTTGAAAAAAATCCAAAAATAAAAGCAAAAAAAAAAAAAAAAAAAAAAAAACCAAAATACATATTTTTCTTGGATTTTTCTTTTTGTTTGTAAGGGCTCAATATATTGTGTTAAGGGGAACAAAGTTTGAGGACAAAATTTGACTACAAACTTAGTTATAGCCTAAAACTACAACTTTCACTAAACAAATTAACATGACTACATATTTTGAAAATCTAACCATTGAATTGTATGTTCTTTATGTTCTTAAAACACATAACAAATTTCATGTCAATCAGATGTTATTTATTATTTGATCCATAAACTTATTTTTTACGTCTAATTTTAGACTACAAAAACTCAAAATTTAAACATTTGATTGATGACATAGGCTATTGATCTTTGATCATTTTGAATTTTTGCAAGCATGGAGGATATAAGAAAAAATATGTAATATAATTGTGGATTTGTCAAAATTCATATCCAATAAAAAAAATATTAAGTGGAGTTGTAGCTTTAGTCTACAACCAAGTTAATTTGTTGCTTAACATTGTCAAAAGTTTAATTATATTGGGCTTAAAAAATTTTAGGATGGTCACACATTTTTTTAAGAGTAAAAAAATCATAAAATTTTAAATTTTATATATAATAATAATTCTTTTCAGGTCAGAGGGGTCCTGTGACCACCCCGATTGTAACGTGGAGCCGCCAGTGCATTCAACCATGTTTATTCATGGCTAAAAGAATTATATATACTAGTCTCATCACACGTGCTCTGTAAGTGCGATAAGACTCTCTTTTTTTTAGTTTAATATAATTTTTCAATTTGAATTTGTATATTGTTAGTGAGGTTACATAGGAAGAGATTTTTAATAAGCTAAAATTTAAGATTTGAAAAGGAGTAAACCGTTGGGTTTAGTGTGTGCTAGTTTTTAGGAAAAAAATATATCAAACATGTGTGAGATATATTTAAATAGAGAGTGTGTGCTAATTTTTAGGAAAAAAGTTTCTTAGGTAGTTTTTTTTTTTGAATTTTGTTGAATTGCAACTTTAATCCTATTTTTTATTTTTTAAGAATAATGATTATCAAATTAAATTAGGGGTATTTTTAAATTTTTTTTGAAGCCATAACTAAAATTTTGAACCTTTTAATATATAGAAATAAATGTGGCGTAGAGATTGCTGAACCCTTAACTAGTGACTACTCTAGGGTAGGTGCAGTTGGGAGGGTTTTAGTGGCGGCTCCAGAAATTTTTTTCAAGATGGTCATTAAAAAAACAATAACAAAAATAGAACCTAAATATATTAACATCACAAAAAAAAAAAAAAAAATGTGCAAATACATAAAGTTCTAAAATCTCCTTTACAAGTTTTTATATTTTGAATTTGTTGTATGATATGATAGCTTCACTATTAATGTTATCGACTACATCTTTTTTCAATATACACAATTAAGCAATCATTAAACTACTGATCTCCCTTTCAATTACCAACATTTTGCCTAAATAAGTAACAATATAAAAAAAATGCATTACCTTTTTGAAAAAATGTATCACATAAATCCAACAAATTTGGCAAAAGACTAAAGCAAACACTAACAGACTAGCTATTTGAAAAGTGTGCATTAAAAAAAAAAATAGTGATTTTAAAATATAACCTTTGAAAACATAATTTAAACGTTTGATTTGGGCTTTTAGGCTAGTTTGTTTGTTTGGGAAATTTTTGAAAGTGCTACATGTAAGGTTGAATTTATTCAACCATCTAATTGGCTATATTCCGTGCCAAATTTGCTTATATTTCAGCATTTAGTAACCCTGTATTTAGGTGGGCTTGTTGTAAGGGTAGTGAGTGAGATAGAGTGAAGATTGCTCAAGAGTGTGCAAGAAAACAGAGACTCGCGGCTGGGTCTCGCGGGTGACTCGCGGCTGCAAGCCGCCAGACGCAGCACACGTGCCAAGCATGCCGGAAGGTGAACAGTCATGCTAGCTGGAGCACTACAGGACAAAACAGGACAACTGGCCATACGGTTATCTCGCGACTGGATCTCGCGACTCAGTCAAGCCGCGAGGCCAAGCCGCGAGCCAGCCCTGTTTTGAAAAACCTGACGTTTCACATTCTCCTCTCACCTCAGTATAAATACCCCTTATACCCACAAATGAGTGAGAGCTTCCAGAGAGAATTTTGAGAGAGAAACCCTAGAGCAAAACAAGATTGAACCATCTACAATCTTTACATTAGTGTCTCTTCAAATTCCTTAACTCTCTTCCTCTCCATTGTCAAATCCTTGAGAGGCCTTTTACCAAAACCTTGTTCTCACCATATCCATTACTGTGAGAGGGTTGTTTGGTATTCTGGGAAGCAGTTAGGAAGGAACCAATCTTCATTGGTTGATGCTATGGTCTAGTAGCGGAATCCGGGAAGCTAGAAAAGAAAAAGGTTCGGCGCAACCTCGTTGGAGCAAGAAGCTTGGAGGGCTTAGGTGCATTGGGTAGATTAGGCTTGGAGGGTCTATTGCTGTCCTTGTATCCCAACTACATTTTCTAGTGGATTATTTACTGCTTGGAGGGCGACGGAGAGGTTTTACGCCAAGGGCTTCGGTTTCCTCTTCGATAACACATCGCGTGTTGTCTTTGTGTTTGCATCTTCCTTCCCTCTATCTTTGCCTTTTATTTTCTGCTGTGGTTGTGATATTAATTTGGCTTAGATAGTTTTGTCCAATTCTACATTATAGCTTATGTTCATTTTCCGCACACTATTTGTTTGACATAAAGCTTGAATTGGTTAATTTGTTAATTGGGGGTCTAAACGTTCAAGGGTGATTTTACCCTATTTGAACTTTCACTACATCTACAACATTTTTGCAACACTTACACAACAAAGTCTAGGAGGTAAGTTTTTACTAGTTCTAGTTTGAACAGACCACCGAAATTATTTTTTTGTCCACTACTAACAACTTGCTACTTAGGATTTATTGTGAAAGTTTTGCGAAACATAATTTAAACGTTTGATTTGGGCTTTTAGGCTAATTTGTTTGTTTGGGAAATTTTTGAAAGTGCTACATCTACAAATTTTTGCAACACTTACACAACAAAGTCTAGGTGGTAAGTTTTTACTAGTTCTAGTTTGAACATACCACCGAAATTATTTTTTTGTCCACTACTAATAACTTGCTACTTAGGATTTATTGTGAAAGTTTTGCGAAAATATTATGAACATAGCATTTCTCGCAATTTTTTGGTTCAACATTCAACCGTCCAAAATTTTGGAGAAGTTGAATTTAATTTTTAATGGGCTCAAATTGTTGTTTAAGGTGTTCAAAATTTTTTTTTAGGGTGGTCAAAATTTTTTTCTAGGGTGGTCAAAAACCCATATTTATTTAAAATTCAATTTTTTTAAGGTATATTTAAAAAAACAATTCAAGTCAAGGTGGTCATGTGACCACCTTGAACTACACTTGGTGCCGCCACTAAGGGTTTGGAAGGCGGTGTGGTCGCTCAACATTCCTCTAAAGGTAAGGAACTTTTTGTGGAGGGCATGCTCTAATATCTTGCCAACCTGGGACAACCTACGCCAGAAGGAGCAAGTGGAGCCTCTCTGTGCTATGTGTCGCCAACAAAGAGAAACTGTTTGCCATATTCTGTGGGATTGCCCTTTTGCTCATAATGTGTGGGCCCTGGTCAGAGGAAAGATTCAGAACAGCAATGCCCATGCCTCAGATTTTTTTTCCCGTTGACGCGAAGTATGCTGGAGAGGCTACCTATTGAGGAAATGGAGCTGTGGGCAGTGCTTGCATGGGCCATATGGAATGCACGTAACAAAATCTACTTTGAGGACAATCAAGCTCGACTTGATCACTACAAAAAAAAATTGTTATTTGTGACGAAACTTTTTCGACAACTACAAAAAAGCCGTTGGAAAAACTAGATTTTCCGATAGTAAGTCTCTTTCATCGACAATTACTCGTCAAATATTAAAACATTTGCGACAGCAAAATGAGTTTGTCAAAAATGCCTATCATTTTTGTCGAAAATATGATTTGTTTTGGAGGGAAGTGTTCTCGCCTTACTTTTTACAACGGCATAAAAATGTTCGCCGCTAATAAAGTATTATTTACAACGACCAAAGAAAAACTGTTGGAACTATTAGCACTTGTGATGGCTTATGTGCATTGAAAATACAAATTTTTTTTATTTTTTTTGGTGGTAGTATTTGTGACAAACATTCTTCCATAACGGGGAGAAATGGAATTTTTCCCAAGTTTTTGTGAGCGTAAAACAATATATATATATAGAAAACTTAAAGTGGTGCATAAAAAAAAAGAAAAAAAGAAGACACACACACAATCTAGGAAAATTGTGCATAAAATAGTGAATTTTGGCTCACCAAAATTGACTAAGCCAAAAGAGAAGTCTAAGAATACAACAAAATGTCACAGCAATTTCACAATACATTTATTTTTAGTTGTAGTTGCAATTGATCTAATATTTTATTTTATATTTATTTTGACTAATGAGGAACTTACACCTCAGTAGTTATGAAAATATTGTGACATATACAAAATTACCCAACATTTTCACAATACCTTTATTTTCAGTTGTGGTAGGTTTTTGATGCGGGATGTAGAAGCGTCAAGAAGCAGAACACGTCTATTTCTAGAAAACAAGAAACAAGACACGTTTTCTTCTGAAAATAATCCCAAATTCACGAAGGTTCCTTATATCTACAAGGAGAAAGTGTTCTGGAATCCACCAGAGAGACAATAGACAAAAGTCTGAATTTTAATTAATATCAATAATACTGAAAAATTTTACAGCTTTAGAGGCCTATCTACGGGCTCTGTAAAACTTAACAAATAAGAAAATATATTCTAAAATAACTACTAATTAATATCTAACCATAACAAGAACTAAATTTGACCTAAAAAACATTAAAAGCACCTAAAAACAAGGAAATAAATCACCTAAACCTAAAATAACTTTTTTTACGTAAAAATATCAAAATTAAATAATTACAAAAATTAAATTGTAGATTCTATCATACATCAGACCCCTTCACTTGAAACAAACTCGTCCTCGTGTCTATCTTTCAAACCTAAAATCTTCCACTCCAAATAAACAAATACTTTGAATGCTTGAGTCCCTTGATCTTCTTTCTATACTTGCAACTCATTAATGGGATAAACAAATCAACTTGAATTTCTTTTTATTTGGTCTTCATGTAATTGTAGAGATTTACCAAATAAGAACTGACAATTGAATCAAATCTATCAACCCCAATATAATCAATAAACTTCGGTGTATCACTTATCATCAAATATAAAAGGATCTTGAGATTGACAATCATATGATTTGATTTCATTGAGATCCTTGAAACTTTCATCTTCAATTTCTTCTTCAATTATATCTATCATCTCGACTCCAAGATCTTTCTCTATAATAGGGTATTTATTAATCTCCTACGCAATCTTAATTTTAGATTCTTCTTCTATAACAATGTCTTCATTAATTTCCTCAGAAATTTCTATATTTTCTTCATGAAAAATATGTTTTTCAACATACAGTTCTTCTCTTAATGGTGGAATATATGGTTCTTCAAAATAATTCAAGTGTGAACTTTTTGGCCAATAATAATCTTATTTTGCTTACGACAAAAGTTCATCACAATCCTAAGGATAATATTTGATAGCAAGCATCTTTTTCATCCTTGGCCATGAATGAATTTTGTCTTTACATTGTCGGATTATATCAGTCTATATTCGTTCTCACAAACGTAAGGCATACTCTCTAAGTTTATACAAAGCAAGTTTAACTTTTCTCTCATCACAAATATTCTCATAGTCAAATAAATTATATAGATCAATTAACCAATTAAGAAAATCTACTTTATAAAAATAACCATTATAACTTGTAATTCTTCTATAAGGTCTATATAAAAAATTTTTACCAATAAGTTGCCTGTGAGTTATGTCTCCGCAATAGTTATCCCTATTGTTTCCATGCTTCAACGACGGCATCCTAACAAAGATATTTGTGAGTGCTAGTTGTACGTCACGTAATACTTGCTAAGTTTTTTGTCATCGAAATTGTTACCGTTGTTGATACCCATTTTCGCGACACATTTTCTACAAGCTTAATTCAACCAAGCCCGACTTCCTTGTGGGCTCAATTCATGTATTATATTTTATTTCATTCTTTTAAGCATGGCCCAAGCTCATGCGACTTATTGGGGAAATTCAGGAAGTGTGGTTTGGAGGGTATGGGTCGGTTCCTTTTCGGACCTTTTGCATGAGCCTAACTCATGCGTGCCACCAAGTGGGCAAGGGACACTGGTAGCACCTCAGGCTCATGGAGGAGGTCTTGTACCCAAAATTTCCACCTCAAAAGAGCTTTCATGCTCTGGGTGACTGTGCCCCTAATTTTCAGCCCAGCTCCATTTTCCACACCAAAACACAGTTGACTATAAGAAAAAGGCTGAATAGCCTAGCCCACACAGCCACCCAAATGTAGTTTTCCAAGGCTTGCAAAGACTAGAGATAGTAGCCATGAAGAGGAAACAACTTTGTTTCCAAAATCATGTAAAAAGCAACCAAACATTTCCCTAAGCATAAAACATAATACACCAAGTCATAGAAATAGCATTTGAGAGGTCCAAGGCCTTCCTTCCAACTAAAAAACTGGTCACAAGCATCCCCTAAAGCTTGGTATAAATATTCATCACTAGGCCACAAGAGAAAAAACTAACCATGTTCTACCCACAGACCTGAAACTTCAAAACAAAAGCCCATTCAACCAGTCAACAATCTCACAATTCCGAAGTTTGGAGGTGGAAATATGGGTACAGGGGAACCTTCCTTCTCTTCCTCATAACCTCTCTCAAGTTTCTCTTCTCGATGATTGTGGGTCGAACTTTCAGACCTGTTGAACCACGTTTTCCCCATAGAGTTGAAACTTGAGAGCAAAAACCCACTGAGCCAGGAAACATTCTCACAATTTTGAACCTTAGGAGTGGAAATATGGGTACAGGGGAACCTTCCCTCTCTTCCTCACAACCTCTCTCAATTTCCTCTTCTCAGTGATTGTGGGTCGAAGTTTCAGACCTGTTATGTTTTTATGTTTCTTCTGCACTTTTGTTATTAGCATTTTGATTCTCTCTTGTCAAAGCACCATTAGCCTTTTGTTCATTATACATTTGGAATTTTGGGCTTGATTCTCCACAATAAACACTTCTAAAGAACCCAAGGGGAGATTTGGGCCGTTCTTGCATTTTCAGCCCTTGTCGCAAAATGTCCCCGCACTAAACTAGGATAAGTCAAGATTCTGATACCAACTGATGCAGGATACGGAAGCGTTTAGAAGAAGAACATGTCTACTTTTTTTAAAAAAACACACACACACACACACACACATTTGCTTCTGAAAATAACCTTGAATCCACGAAGGTTCCTTGAATCCACAAGGGTCTTTGAATTCACAAGTAGAAAGGGTTTTGAAATCCACCAGAGAGAGAATAGACAATGTAAAGTTGTGATTTACAAATCTGTATTTTGTTGGCTTTTATTCCGTGCCAAATTTGATTGTAATTTTACTCAATCTTTTATACCCTGTATTTATTATGGGATTTGATTGTAAGGGTTGTGTGATAGAGAGAGAGTGTGTGAAGACTCAAGCAATTGAAGACTGAAGAGTTTTCGTAGGTAGCTCGTGACTAAGCATCCCGCGAAGTGACTCATGTGCCTTGCACATGCTGGAATGCAAAGAGTCAGGCCAGGATGGAGACAATTGTGTTTCACGAGTATCTCGTGGGTAAGGCCTTCTTGCGTGACATTCTATTCTGCCAGACTGTCCATTCTGATACACACTTTCTGTGCCTACACTATTTATACCCACATTACCCACAAATGTTAAGAAGTTCTTCTGAGAGAAAACCTAGCCTCAAACCTTGAGAGTTAGAGATTATCATACCCATATATCTCTACACATAAGCTTGTGGATTTCCTCAACTCCTACCTCTCCATTTCCATACCATTGAGAGGTTGATAGCTCAAACACTTACCACACCTTTTTAGAGTGTCAAGTGAAGTTTTGGTGCTGCTAGGAAGCATTGGAAGAAGCCAAGGATGGTAGATGCAACATGGAGCTTGTTGCGGGATCCGGAGAGCTAGACAAGACACGGTTCCGAGAAGCCTTGTTGGAGTAGGAGCTTGGAGGGCTTAGGTACAGCGGGTAGATTAGGCTTGGAGGGTCTCTTGCTAACCCATGTATCCCAACTGATTGTCTAGTGGATCGATTACCGCTTGGAAGGCGACGGAGAGGTTTTTCGCCAAGATCTTCAGTTTCCTCTTCGATAACACATCGGCGTATTATTTGTGTTTGCATCCTTTTTCCCTACTCTTTTACATTCCATTTTACTTCTGTGTTGCTATGATTATGGATTAGAGTAGTTTGTTTGTTTATCTGCTCGCATTTACACTATTCCGCACTTAGTATTAAGTTAGTGTAAAATCTATCGAGCCGTAACTTTAATTTGGGGGTTTAAACAAGCTCTTATGTTTTCAACACATTTTCGAGCTTTCAGACAAAAGTCAGAATTTTTATTAATATCAATAATATTGAAAAACGTTTATAGACTTAGTGGCCTATTTACAAGAAAATATATTCTAAAATAATTCCTAATTAATACCTAACCATAATGGGAATCAAATTTGATCTAAAAGGCATTAAAAGCACCTAAAAAAAAGGAAATAAATCACCTAAACCTAAAATAACTTTTTTTTTTTTTTACATAAAAATATCAAAATTAAATAATTACAAAAATTAAATTGTAGATTCTATCCTACATCAATTTTGGTCTAATATTTTATTGTTTTATTTTAACTTATAAGGAATTGAGACCTCAATAATTGTGAAATATTGTGACACAACAAAATATCACAATATTTTCACAATAAAATTTGATTATTTTATTTTACTTTGGCCTATAAAGAACTAACAAATCAATAATTATGAAAATATGGCGACAATTTGTTGTGTCAATATAACTATTCCTAAACCAAAATAATGTGTCAACACACACACACACACACACACATATATATATATATATATATATATTTTTAAAGCGAGCTTAAACCAGTGTTAATACATCTATACTATCTATAACAGGATTCTCCTCTTTATACTGGACTTTTATGTGGTTCAGAAATACCCCTAGACCTTACGTTTAATAGGAACAAAACTTGAGGAAAATTCACTAAAAATATATCTCCAACTCCACGTAAAATGCCTACAAAATAGGACACTCTCCTATTAGTCCATGTCTTCAAAACAAATTTATCCAAAAATTAAAATTTTAAAAAAAAATAAATAAAAAAATAAATAAATAAAACTTCTCAATCCACTTTGATATTTCCCTCAAGATCACGTTCCAATTTTTTTTTTTTTTTCTAATTTATCAACTCACCAAGTTCTTTTATTTAATTTTTTTTTGTTTTGTTTTTTTTTTTTGAATTTCTGGTTTCCTTAATTCATAATCTCACGTACTCTAGACTAAATAAATAAAAAAAGAGCCTCATTGCTTGCGCAAAGCGCGTGTGATGAGGCTAGTATGATATATTAGAATACAAAAAATAAATAAATAGATAAAGGAAAAAAAGGCTAGCCGAAATGGTGAGTTTCAGCTAACCAATTGACTAGTCACTAAACCAAAAAGGGATCTCCCCCCTCCTTATACCGGTTTTTTTTTTTTTTTTTTTTGGGTCTTTTAAACTTGATTTCTCTTTATTTTAAGGCTTTTAAGTAATAGTATTAAATAATAAGTGTTGTGTCTACCACATATTTACAATGCTTTTACAAAAAAATTTCAATGGTAAGTTATGATTCATATGTGAACCCATCATTGAAATTATTTTTTCCCCACCAATAATAATCAATAATAACTTGCCACTTAGAATTTATTATGAAAATGTTGTAGACATAACATTTTTAATATAAAAAAATTTTCTTTCTCACCTAAACTCACCGTTTTGGCTTGTTACAAAACACAAAAGTTGAACAAACCAAAAGCTGTACAGTTAGGGCCATTGGCTCTTTTTATATAGTTAATAAATATAGATTAGAAACAAAAAATAAAAAATGGGATATAACGTGTGTTGTAACTTGAAATAAGAGTGTTATATAAAATAAATAAGGAGAAAATACTTTTCTAGTCCCGACATTTTAGGCAAGTTTCTATTTTGTCCCTTCTTCTTTTTTAGCTCCTATTTTGGTCCTTATGTTTTTTTCAAATTGCTCTCAATGTAGTTCCTACTTCCTATCATGATCTCCATAATGAAAATCAGCTACTGTTAGTGCGTAGTTGATACAGTAAATGCTTATGTGGTTATCAAAATAATAGAAGTAAAAGAAACCAAAAAGAGAAAATAAAAGGATAAAAATAACCAAAAAATAATAATAATAAAGTAGATGAACAGGAAAAAAAAAGAAAAAAAAAAAAAAAGACAATTGCCCGGGGGACAATTTTTTCCAAAATGAAAGAGACAAAAAACCATATGGGGTTGCACCCCGGACAATCTTGAAGAAATAGAGGCAGAAGAAAAAACATGAAAGAGACAAAAGGCAAAAGGTTGTGCCAACAAGCACCGTAAGGTGCCAGTTAACAACACATTTTTTGGCAGCTTTTCAAACTTTTGGGCAGTTTTTGGCAATTTTTTGTAACTCTTTTGGTAATTTTTTGACAACTTTTTTCATTTTTTTTAAGTGAAACCCAAAAAGGAAAAGGGTTGTGTTTGATGGAAACATACATGTTTGTATCGTATACAAAACATATGCAGCGGAAAATTAACGGATCTACTTCATTCACAATTGATAACATGTACTATGTAAATTTCAGAATATATGAACAAGAGAGTGTACCTTGGTGTGGTGAATTTCAAAACAAAGATTAGAAGTACTTGGAAACACTTTTAATCTTCACTCCAATTCCTCTAGGTGCCCAAGAAGTGTGGTCTCTCAATCACTTATATGTGTATGTTCAAGAGAGAATGAAAGAGTGTCCAACACTCACATACATACCATTTCATGTTTTTCTTAAATTCTGTATGTTTCTCTCCTTATAACTGATTATCTAATTGGGCTAGCCTTTTGGGCATTTCCAATTGGGTTTTAGTGTGTGGCTTGGAGTGAGACCAAAAGGGAACAAATAAGACACTAGCTCCAATGGGCCTTGGCCTTTTCGGTCAACTCTTAACAAGTCCAAAGTTACCATTAATTATATTTAATATCATTATATAAATATAATTGCACTTTAGGCCTTATTAATAAATTATATCCCAAGACTTTATTGTACATGCAACCCCTTCATTAAATATTCGTAGTAACACAAAGTCATAAATGTAGACTGCCATAAATGTAGACTGTTACTTTGTAGATTACTACATCTTAATCCTTGAGTACCCGGTTTAATTCTTTAAATTATTCATCATATATTTATGAAATCCAATTTCATAAATATATACTTTAGTAACTATTTACTAAAATAGTTAGGCCTAACATTCTGAATAACAAATTCATTAAAGTTATCTCAATGGAATATTTTGTATCTTCGTTTAGAGACTATGAATTCCATCTTGAGAATATATGTTCCATCAACACTAAATGTGGTTGCCCAACATACTGAGGTTTTGACCATAACTTTAGATCTCACTCCTAATATATCAAAGCAATCTACACTTCATGATTAGGTCCATTATTCTCTCAGGATTAAGAGTTTATGTAAATATAAGTCGTGAGATTTATTATTCAATTGACAGTTGTTAGGAGAATAAAAAATCTCACAGCGGTCCAGTTCAATATGTTTTAACTCTTAAAACATATCAACTAGAAGTCTCCACTTCCATGATCAAGACAAATCATCTTAGTTGATATGTTATAGTCTTTGCAAATGAAATGCCCAATTTCATCACAGACTAAGAACTAAAATTCTGAGTTTACAAAGAACTTGTGATTTATATCTTCTGTGACTTTTCACATAAATCACATACTATGCATCTCATGGACTATATGATAATGTCCGAATATTCATGTTACCATTATTTTAGATAAATCCATTGTTTTACATAATAATAAAACAACTTTATTAATCACAACATTAAGTCATACATAATGTCATACATAATAAAATATATAGCATCATACAATAGGATTTTAGGGCACTAATCCTAACAATCTCCCACTTGCCCTAAAGACTATTGTGCACTATTCTAACTCCCATTCCCTCCAAATGTGACTCGAAAGTCCTTTGAGGCAAGGCTTTGGTAAAGGGATCTGCTAGATTATTTGCACTTTCTATCTTTGCAACTACTACATCTCCACGAGCAACAATGTCTCGAATGATGTGGTACTTTCTCTCAATGTGCTTTCCTTTCTTATGATTCCTTGGATCTTTGGATTGTGCAACCGCTCCACTATTGTTGCAAAACAAAGTGATAGGAACTTGCTCTATTCTCACTACACCAAGGTCAGAAAGGAATTTCTTGAGCTAGACAGCTTCTTTTGCCGCTTCACAACCAACAACATACTTAGCTTCCATGGTGGAATCCGCAATACAAGATTGCTTAACACTCCTCCAACTTATGGCTCCACCTCCCAAGGTGAACACACAACCCGAAGTGGACTTTCTGGAATCAAGATCTAATTGAAAATATAAATTTGTATAGCCAATGGGAATGAAATCCTCACACCGGTAAACAAGCATATAATCTCTCGTTCTCCGTAGATACTTGAGAATATGCTTTACAGCTTACCAATGTTTTGGTCTTGGATTTGATTGATATCGGCTGACTAATCCAATTGACTAACAGATATCTGGTCTAGTACAAAGCATGGCATACATGAGACTTCCTACTGCAGAAGCATAAGGAACTTGTCTCATCATATTTTCTTCCTCTTGAGTCTTAGGTCTTTGGTCATCAGACAGAGGAACTCCATGTCTGAAAGGAAGTAATCCTTTCTTGGAGTTTTGCATGCTAAACCGTTCTAGAACCTTATCTATATATCCAGCTTGTGATAAGCCTAACATCTTATTCTTGTGATCTCGCCAAAACTTGATCCCTAGAATAAAGTTAGCTTCACCCAAGTCCTTCATATCAAATTGGCTTGACAACCAAACCTTTACCAATGACATTACCTCTACATCATTCCCAATGACATGGTTCATCAAGATTTTGTTCAAAACCAAATGACTTGATTGCTTGATCAAATCTGATGTTCTATGACCTAGATGCTTGCTTAAGTCCATAAATGGACCTTTTCAACTTGCATACCATATGCTTTTGGTTCTTTGCTATGAAACCTTCCGATTGCATCATATAGATTTCTTCTTCAAGATTGCCATTAAGAAATGCAGTCTTGACATCCATTTGCCAAATCTCATAATCATAATGAGTAGCAATGGATAAGAAAATTCTGATAGATTTAAGCATTGCTACTAGTGAAAAGGTTTCTTCATAATCAATACATTCTTTTTGTGTATACCCTTTCGCCACTAGCCTTGCTTTAAAGGTTTCAACCTTTCCATCTATCCCTCTCTTCCTCTTGTAAACCCATTTGCAACCAACAGGTTTAATGCCGTTAGGCGCCTTTACAAGATCCCAAACTTGATTGGAATACATAGAATCTAATTCAGATTTCGTAGCTTTGACCCAATGATGTGCATCTATATCATTCATTGCTTCTTCATAAGTGTAAGGATTAGTTTCGGCCTCTTCTAAGATAGCTTCATAAGTTTCTCCCAAACCTATAAATCTTATAGGTGGCCTAACAATCCTCTCACTACGACGAGGCACCTATGTACTAGACATCTCATGAGTAGTATCTTGTGGTGTATCCGATACAACCACATAATCCCTAGTTTCATTCATGGGTTGTTCATTTACAGGTTCATTCATTTCAGCCAAAACAACTCTACTTCTAGGAGTATAATCATTCATATAGTCATTTTCCAAGAATTTGGCATTTGCACTAACAAACACTTTATTATCTTTATGACTATAGAATAAACCTCCAACAGTTCCTTTTGGATACCCTACAAAGAAAACCACTTCTATTTTAGACTGTAACTTGTCAGACTTTCCTTTCAATACATGTGCTGGACAACCCCAAATATGGAGATGTCTCATACTAGGCTTACGCCCATTCCACAACTCTATAGGTGTTTTAGGAACAGACTTCAAAGGTACTAAATTCAGAAGATACATTGCAGTATTTAAGGCTTATCCCTAAAAGGAAATTGGTAGAGTCGAATAACTCAACATGGATCTAACCATATCTAAAAGAGTCCTATTCCTTCTTTCTGTGGAGTTCCAGGTGCAGTCAATTGGGATACAATCCCATTTTCAGTTAAGTAATCCTTAAAATCCCCAAGAAGGTATTCGCCACCACGATCAGATCGAATAGCCTTTATGCGTTTACCCAATTGATTCTCAACTTCAGCCCTAAACTCTTTGAACTTTTCAAAGGCTTCGGACTTCCGTTTCATTAGGTATACATAACCAAATCTAGAGTAATCATCAGTGAAAGTAATGAAATACTCATAGCCTCCTCTTGCTTGGATTGACATAGGACCACATACATCTGAATGTACTAGTTCTAGCAATTCTTAGGCTCATCTACCTTTTGCATTAAAAGGTCATTTGGTCATTTTGCCTTCAAAACAAGATACATAAACTGGAAATTCATCAAAGTCCAATGGCTCTAAGAGACCATCTTTCATCAGTCTTTGAATTCTGTTTGAATTAATATGACCCAAACGTAAATGTCAAAGATATGCATCACTAGTAGAAGGAAACTTTCTCTTTAATGATTTCACATGAGAGTTATTATCTAATTCAAAATTATATAATTCATGCTTATCAGGAGTTAAAATATAAAGACCATCCACAATATTGCCAGAACAGATAAACACTTTACCTTTCTTTATTACAACATTGTCTTCAAGGATAACACAATATCCATGTTTACCTAAATAAGTTGCAGAAATTAAATTCCTACGAACATTAGGTACATATAGATAGTCTTCCAATATTAAAACCCTAGACTCAAAGCATAAATTAAACATTCCAACAGCTACAACCGAAATCCTGCTCCCATCAGCCAAAGTAAGAAACAATTCCCCTTCATTAAGCTTTCTGGTCTCCTGGAACCCCTGCAAAGAATTGCAGATATGATTAGTACAACTTGAATCCACACACCAGGAATCCGTGGGATTTTATACTAAACATATTTTAAGGAGGAATGAACTTTTCATACCCTTATTATTGGCAGCCTTGAATTTTGGACAATTTCTCTTCCAATGTCCTTTCTCACCACAATGGAAACACTTTCATTTGATCTTCTTTCCTTTGTCGGCAACCCCTAAGGCAATTTGTTTATCATCTTGCTTGGTGAAGTTCTTCTTCTTCTTCTTCTTACCCTTACCTTTCGACTTAGGTTGAGAAGTAGAAGCTTCAGCCATATTAGCATCAACACTAGAAGTACCAAGAATGCCTTCCGCCACTACCAACTCATTCATTAATTCAAACAATGAATAAATCTTTTTGTTCATATTATAATTGAGTCTGAATTCCTTGAATGATTCCGGTAGTGACTAGAGTATCATATCTACTTGGGATTCTCCATCAATATCAGCACCTAAAACTTCCAGTGTATTCAGATTAGAGATCATTATAAGACAGTGCTCCCTCACTTAACTGCCTTCAATCATTTTGGTATTATAAATTTGACTCGTGGTTTCTTGCCTTGCAGAATGGTCTTACTTACCAAACATCTCCTTCAGACTTAGCATTATGTCCGAAGCAAGTTCTACATCCTGCATTTGATGTTGTAGAACATTTGAGATAGATGCTAGGATGTAGCACTTGGCCATCTCATTAGATTTTTGCCAACGATCATATCGCTGTTTTTCCTCAGGAGGAGCATCTAATGAAGGAAAGCTAGGACATGGTTGAGTAAGCACATATTTGTGCTCTTCAGCTGTAAGAACAATGTCCAAATTTCTTTTCCAGTCAACATAGTTGGATCCAGTCAGTTTGTTTTGATTAAGAATAGTAACAAGTGGGCTAAATGATGCCATGGTCAAATCTGAAAATAATAAACATGAATATAATAAGTAAACTGGACATTATCAATTTAGCATATAAATATATAGCATGGAACCTTAATAAAACCATAATATAATATATGCAACAACAACCCAATCCCATATTCAATATCCCTCAGCATAGAGTGAACATTAAATAGTATGATTGATTGAGAATTATTCTCATTATTAGTGCTATCATAATAACTCTTATCAAACACTAATAATATGCCGTTATACATTTGGCCTCCAAATAATAATAGTAAGAACTCAGCATAGAGGATACTATAATATTTAGTCTAGTGTATACCATTGTCTAGAATCATGTGTAGCCACATTTCATCCCCTTAACAGGCTTATTTTGTAGTACCATGATACAAAACACCCTCCGCATGGAATGCAAAGCTTGAAGCTAAGACAAGGTGTTTGATCAAACCACTATAAACCAGGAAATTCATCTTGTAGGACCATGAAATAAATACTCTCCGCATGGAGTGCTAAGCTCGAAGCAAAGACAAAGTATATATTTCACACTATTATGAACCGACAATGGAGGCCGTGAGATCCAACCAAGGGCAGAACTACCCTTGGACTAGGGGGGGCATGCCCCCCCCCCCCCCCTAATTTTTTTTTTTTTAAAAATATTATTATATATATGTGTGTTAATTTTAGCAATTTTGTTCTATAAAATTACATTTTATTTCCCTTTAACAATATCATTGATTCTTTTAAGAGTAATACTATACTCACAAACTTTTTTATAACATTTTTACAAACCTTTTTGGTAGCAAATTCTTATTGATTCACATATGGGCACACCACCCACATCATTTTTGTACTTACCAGTAACCACTTATTACATAAGTAATTTATAAAAAACTTGCAACTCTAGCATTTTCCTCATTTTAGTGACCATAAAAAAATTTATAGATCTAATATCTGAAACAAAATATACAAGTCCAAAAAAAAAAAAAAAAAAAAAAAGGTCAACAATAAAAATTACTAGTAAAGCTAAAAACAAAATTAAGCTCAATTAACTAATTTTATCTAAAATAAATAACCCTGCCTTTCAAAAAATTCGAAACAAAAATAATTTTGTTCTTACCTACAAAAGTAGCAGAATCAGAGGTTAAAATCACTGCACATAGCCAACAGTAAAACCGCCCCCCCTAACTCAAAGTCCTGGCTCCGTCCCTGGATCCAACCCTTGTATCTCTCTCCCACTAGATGTTTTAAATTAAAGGTTTTTATTTTGTAAACATGTGTAATCTAATCACACACAGCCTTGCACTTTATACATTTGAAAACACTTAGAAAAAGTTCAAAAATTCCCTTCAGTGGCATTTTCGCGAGAATCTCACGACTAAGCTCTTCCCGCGAAAATTAGTTAAGGAAAAATAGTGAAAACACAAAATTCAGACAGAAACTTTCGCGACTGTCTCGCGACTATTTTGCGAGTAAAGCTTACCCGCGAAAAGTTTTGTGCTTCAGAGGCATTTTTCGCGAGTAATTTTGCGAGAACGTTACCCGCAAAAAACTCATGTTTTCAATTTTTAAAAGGGCAGATATGAACAGTTTTCAACAGTTTTTCTTAAACAAACAACCACCATATGAACATAATAGATAGAATTTGATATCAAAACTGAATTTCATTGATGTTATAGCCTTAAAGTTCAATTTAACATACTTAAATTCAAATTTAAACAACATCATAACATCAATATCAGTTTTTATCAAACCATAGTTTCAACAACCATGCAGAAAATTAAATACATATATAATCTTCTAACATCATGAAACCATAATCTCTAATTCCAAAACTCACAAAACATGTTATACAGATTTGAAATTGAAGACCGCTCTGATACCATTTGATGAAAAAATACATGTTTGTATTGCATACAAACATATGCAGCGGAAAATAAATGGATCTACTTCATTCGCAATTGATAACATGTACTATGTAAATTTCAGAATATATGAACAAGAGAGTGTACCTTGGGGTGGTGAATTTCAAAACAAAGATTAGAAGTACTTGGGAACACTTTTAATCTTCACTCCAATTCCACTAGATGCCCAAGAAGTGTGGTCTCTAAATCAGTTATATGTGTATGTTCAATAGAGAATGAAAGAGTGTCCAACACTCACATACATACCATTTCATGTTCTTCTTAAATTCTATATGTTTCTCTCCTTATAATTGATTATCTAATTGGGCTAGTCTTTTGGGCCTTTCCAATTGGGCTTTAGTGTGTGGCTTGGAATGAGACGAAAAGTGAACAAATAAGACACTAGCTCCAATGGGCCTTGACCTTTTCTGTCAACTCTTGACAAGTCCAAATTTACAATTAATTATATTTAATACCACTATATAAATATAATTGCACTCTAGGCCTTATTAATAAATTATATCCCAAAACTTTATTGTACATGCAACTCCTTCATTAAATATTCGTAGTAACACAAAGTCATAAATGTAGACTGCCACTTTGTAGATTACTACATCTTAATCCTTGAGTACTCAGTTTAATCCTTTAAGTTATTCATTATATATTTATGAAATCCAATTTCATAAATATATACTTTAGTGACTATTTACTAAAGTAGTTAGGCCTAACATTTTGAATAACAAACCCATTAAACTTATCTCAATGGAATATTTTGTATCTCCATTTAGAGACTATGAATTCAATCTTGAGAATATATGTTCCATTAACACTAAATGTGGTTGCCCAACATACTGAGGTTTTGATCGTAACTTTAGATCTCACTGCTGATATATCAAAGCAACCTACACTGTATGATTAGGTCCATTATTCTCTCAGGATTAAGAGTTTATGTAAATATAAGTCGTGAGATTTATTATTCAATTGACAATCGTTAGGTGAATAATAAATCTCACAGCGGTCCAGTTCAATATGTTTTAACTCTTAAAACATATCAACTAAAAGTCTCCACTTCCATTATCAAGATAAATCATCTTAGTTGATATGTTATAGTCTTCGCAGATGAAATGTCCAATTTCATCACCGACTACGAACTAAAATTTTGAGTTTACAAAGAACTTGTAATTTATATCTTCTGTGACTTTTCACATAAATCACATACTATGCATCTTATGGACTATATGATAATGTCTGAATATTCATGTTACCATTATTTTAGATAACAATAAAACAACTTTATTAATCACAACATTAAGTCATACATAATGTCATACATAATAACATACATGGCATCATACAATAGGATTTTAGGGCACTAATCCTAACAGTGTTAACGAGCACCGTAAGGTGCCCGTTAACAATACATTTTCTGGCAGCTTTTCAGACTTTGGGCAGCTTTTGGCATTTTTTTTTTTTTTTAATCTCTTTTGGTAATTTTTTTGACAACTTTTTTTTTCTTTTTTTTTAAGTGAACGTTGCATAGAGACAAATTTGTCCAACATGAAAGAGACAAAAATCATATGAGGAATGAGGTTGCATAGGGGACAATCTTGAAGAAAGAAATAGAAGTAGAAGAAAAAAATTGAAAGAGACAAAAGGCCAAATAAAAAAACACGTTGCATAGGGGAGACAAAAGTCATATGTGGTTGCATAAGGGACAATCTTGAAGAAATAGAAGTAGAAGAAAAAAATTGAAAGAGACAAAAGGCCAAAGAAAAAAACACGTTGCATAGGGAGAAATTTGTCCAAAACGAAAGAGACAAAAGTCATAAGTGGTTGCATAGGGGACAATCTTGAAGAAATAGAAGTAGAAGAAAAAAAATTGAAAGAGACAAAAGGCCAAAAAAAAAAAACAAGAACGTTGTATAGGGACAAGAGTAGTATTTTCTTTCCAACACTGCTATAAAATTATGCTTATATTTTATGCGTAGATTTAAATTAGAAAAATTTATAATTTAAACAATTTATTGACAATGTAGTCATTGATTTTTAATTTTCTAGAAATTTTGTAAGTATAGAAGATATAAGAAAAAGATGTAATCTAATAGTGAATTTATCAAAATTCATCTCCAATAAAAATATATTAAGTAAGATTGTAGCTTAAAGTTACAATCAATTTTATAACTAAAATTTGTTCATATCAAAATACTTGTAATTTCTTAAAAATGTTAAGGACATATTACTAAATGGAGGAAATAATCCTTCTCAAAAAAAAAAAAAAAAAAAAAAAAAAAAAAAAAAAAAAAAAAAAACGGAGGAAATAATATCCCTTCCTTACTTTTTCTTTCTTTTCTCATTCCCTTCTCCCATTTGAATTATTGTTAGTCTTTGAGTTTGAGTTTGAGTTTGCTGACTTAGCATTGTCTCTTCTTGGCTGCAACTTATCATTATCCGTAACTGTTCCTAACCCGTGCATGCTTGAATATAACTGAATTCGAAGAAAATATCATTATATTTGATTTGTAATAGTAAAGAGTGTTTGTCCTTTCCTGTCACAAAAGTGTTTTGCTTTTGAAAATTGGTGTTAAGAGTGTTTTCTTTTTTTCCCCTGATTGATGAGTGTGAAAACTGAGAAGTTTAAAGGGAGACAACAAAGAAACTTCATCATATTTGATGGGACTAACGAGACCTCTTTTCCTAGATGACCTCATCAATCACATTCGTCCACCTTGACACGGTATGGACGAAGGCAGGCAAGTCATTAATAAGAAGATTCAATACCTCAGACAGTTACCAGCTAGCTGTCATATCATTGGAGCCTCATCAAAACTCGCATTAATAAGCCCTAAAGCATTACAGGAAGAGCACTAAAACCACAATTAAGTCCCCAACGACTAGAAACTGTGAAGCTATATATACACACTCATCAGAGGCAAAAGAGATAGGTAGTTTTTCACCCTAATATACTCTTATACTGATATCTCTAATATTCAAAACTTTCTTACTTCTCACGAAAAGCTTTTATACATTAATTTTAGCATTGGAGACTTTGTGGCAAGCACCACATCGATGACCATCTTAGGAAAATCTTTGCTCTACATTTACAAAGATTCTGACGAGAATTCAGCTCCATCTAGATGAACCTACAAAACTTACGATTTACACTTCATCAATATTCAATAATTCAAATGCCCACTTCACCATCCCAACGTCATATTGAAATACAAACTATTGCCATCCTTGCGGATTCAACTAGCCAACCCCACTCATATAGCGTTTTCAGTGTCAGAATCTTTGAAATAAATAACCCATAAGGCATTTGTCTTTGTCATTTCGAAAGACGTGTATATTATGTCGTAGCCTTTAGCCATGATGTTTT